>JAUMJL010000577.1:0-600000 GCA_033558185.1 Dromococcyx pavoninus
AGTGGGCGGTTCCTCCGGCGGCACCGCCAATGGGTGGGGCTGGTGGGCGGGACCATTCAGCACCTCAGTGATGCTGCGGCCGCTGAGGGCTGTCGATGAGTGTCGTGGTGGGGGCGGGTGGAGAGCTTTGTGTGGCTCACGGGTGTGCGATGAACGGGCCACGGGGCGGGAGCCAGCGGGTACCGGCCCTGCCCGAGGCCCAGGCGCCTGCCCAGCCGCTCAGCTCTGTCTGAGGGCAATCATTCCTACCTTTGTCCCATCGTGATGAAGGGCAATGGAGCTGGGGAAGGGTCTGGAGCATCAGTTGTATGGGACGCGGCTAAAAAAGCTGGGTTGTTAAACCTGAAGAAGAGACTGAGGGGACACCTCATCTCTCTCTACAACTTCCTGAGAGGAGGTTGTACTGACGTGGGTGTTGGTGTTTTCTCCCAAGTAACAAGTGATAGGACAAGAGGAAATGGCCTTAAATTGCATCAGGAGAGGTTTAGATTAGACACTAGGAAACATTACTTCATGGAAAGGGTTGTCAAGCAGTGGAACAGGCTGCCCAGGGAAGTGGCTGAGTCACGGTCCCTGGAGGTATTTCAAAGACGTGTGGATGTGGTGCTTAGGGACATGGTTTAGTGGTGGAGTTAGCAGTGGTGGGTTAATGGTTGGACTCAATGATCTTAAAGGAACCTAAAGAATTCTGGGATTCCGTGATACATGGACACAGGTGCACGTGCCATAGAACTCGCTTCATGTTGCTGCCCTGTTTTTTTGCATGTTTTGCTGAGCACTGAGTGGTGACCGTGAGTTTTGGCTTGTAAAGTGTTGTGAAGAGACTCTGGGTGGAGGTGAGGAGGCTCAAGAGCCTTTCAGAGGTGGGATTTCTTCAGGGAACACTTCTGCAGTGATTTGCACAAGGCTCAGTTCATAGTTCGAAGGTGTACAGCTGTACAAGCTACAGATTTACTCCTTTAAAATGGAAGAAGAGGTGGAGGAACCATGTGAAAAGAGGCATTGTTCTGCTGCCCAGAGTGTAGGGGCCTCTCTGGTTTTGGATTACCAGCACGCTGCACAACAAGCAGCTTGGAGGAGTCAGAAACAGCTGAGAGCTGCACTACTCTGCACTGAAGTCTGGGAGCAAATTGAACAGTTGAGAGGCTGTGAGGATATAACAGCAGCGAGAAGGTGACAAGAGTTCACACAGAACCTTAGGAAAGCAGTTTGGAGATATTTAATTGGCATTAGTGTTGCAAAATATCAGAGGGCAGGGTCAAAACTGGCCGGTTTGAGTTACAGGATATATTCTGGCTATAGCGACTCCAGCTACTGCACATCACTTCCTACTGTATAAGACCCTTCTTTCCTTCACACAGTCCTTGTCCAAAAACCCTGCGTCCATCACAGGGAGGGACAGATACTCAGACTGCTTTATTGCCATCTAAAATTGCCAAGAAATTACAAAAAACATCCAGTAAACCAGCCACTTATTTTCCACAGTAACTTTAACATACAGAGTACATGAAGATTATGTTAACACTATCACAGTTATCATTCCTCTTATAATCAGCCTCATTCATGAAGACACACAGGCTTCTTTCAGAAAGCAGTCACACTGTCTTTGAAACTGTTCTTCCTTCAGATAATGTATGAGGCTTTTCTATGAACATATTTTTATTACCCTTTTGGGTGCAGCAGCTGGATCTGTAAGAAGGCTTTTGCCACATTCCTGCTACTTCACTCTTTGCTCACACGAGTATATGCAAGATAAAGGCAGAATCCAAAATACTGTGTTCCCTTCCCAGTAATCCAGGGTGAATAATTTCCTAGGTATATTACTGATACAGTCATGAAACTCAGCTAAATCCTGAGTCTGAGATGTTTTCTTCACAGGAAATTTGTAAGACTAATAGTTTTGTCAAGTACTGTGGGATCATCCTCTAGATTATGCTAGGGGAAGACAAAGGATACAGATAAAAAGCTTTTTCCTTCCACTGTCCACATAACAAGAGATTTCCAAGTCCTCATTTTACTTCCCAGCATAAACCCCCTCTGATTCTGTATAACATCACCTCAAGCCACACGTGTTTAACAGGAGATAAGGATGAAGTCAGCCTAGTGACTACCAGCTATGGGAACGAGACAGGATACGGCAGGAGGTTATCCTAGTTTGTACAAAAATACCCTGCTGTGGTATGTTAATCAGTTCTGACAGCAGAACGAGCTGGTATATCCCTTATGTGTCTGTACATTACATCCCATACATATCTATAAGTCAGTTGAAATGCCTAGAATAAAACCCTCAGCATTAGGTAATGTTTAAAGGGAATGTGTCAGATACAGTCATCTGAAAGTAGTTCTCTGCAATGCTTTGTGCAACTGAGCTCATAAAAAAATGTCACTCTAGCTTGTGCGTTAGTGCTATGCTTGTTAATCTCAAGGGCCTCCCTGTCGTGATAGCAGAAATGCAGAACTTTTCCTGATGTTCCCCGGTGTATTTGGGGGCCCCTGCTCTGCACAGGCCGTGTTCTTGCAGGTAACAAATCCCAGGCTATAACTGAATAATCATTTGACCACCCAGAATCTTTTGGTCAGATCAACTGCAAATTGGAATGGCTCAGTCAAACTGACTGTAAATATTAACAAATCATATGTAGCTTGTGTTTCTGCAGCAGTGTTGCCTTCACCCACATGGAGACCTGAACATCTTACTGTGCTCTGGCCTGCATAAACTTCCAAAGCTTGAGGTATCAGCATCAGCTTTCTGATATAACCCTCCTAATTAGTGGACTTTGTAAAGGGTTTGGCTTTCAACAGTATTTATAATTGTGCTTTGAGTGAATCTCCAGAGCGTAAAGAATTACAGAGTTTTCTTCAGGGACAACTGCTTTTCCAGCTGTTTAGTTCAGGCTTTGGGCTGAGATCTGTTACACCATCCAGATTTCAAACCCTGCCTTGAGAATAGCATTTAAAGTCCTCTGTCTGTGGTGAAGACAGCCCTTACGTAATGAACAAAATACTGCTACAGCTGAAATCACCAGTGGGTTTAATCAAGTCTTTAAATGGTCAGAGTTAACGGCTTCTACAAAACCATGACGTTCCAGCAGGGGAGAAAGTTATCCCAAGTATAAATAGCATTGGGTTTATAGAGCTGCCCGGTGACTTTCCCTGGGGTCTAACCTCATTGTGTGCTGTAGATACAGGGACTCTCTCTCCACTAACAGGGAAGGGCCAACGTGTGCTCTCTGCCATGGCTCCCGAGGGCCGTGCAGGTGGCCAGTGCCAGAGCGTGGCTCTTCTCTGCCCACAGGCTGGTGTTACACTCACAAGCCCCTGCAATGTGAGATCCAGAAAATCTCTCTCATCCACACTCTTGAGTCTTCAAATATGTAAGGTTCTTTTCTCTGCAGTCCTTTGCTCACGATTTTATAATTCTCATCTTCCCCTGACTGCGTACTCTGTGACTGCATTAACACCTGCCTCTGCGCTCCTTAGACTCTCGATTTTCCTATCATCTCATGGATACGTGAGTCATCTTATTTGTGATCTGCTGAGCTGAGTGAGAGTCATAGTAGAACTGTGCTCTTCAAGGCCATTAGCAACGCTGCTAAAACTTGCATAATATATTCTTCTGTGTCTAAATCCCTGTGAGACTGAGTAACTGTTTTCTTTTTTGCCCCAAGTGACTATGCAGCTGGATGAGTCACTGCTGTTATGATAGAGGAATTGTAATCTTTGTGCCTTTCCAGTTTTGTTTGGCCAGAAATTTATTTTATAGGACACCTTTGTTTAATCTCCTCTAAGCCCTTATATGTCACCAGAGACCTTTTCTCTGACTCCAGTTCACTTTAGATCATGTGCTCTGGTCTGGAAACTCTGTTAGTTTGGGTTATTGGTAAAACAGATGGTGAGAAATGTTCACCTTTATCCAACACCCTGGAATGATATTACAGAGCTGTTTCATCTCATTACTTATGGAAGCATTAGTGAAACTTAAACATGTTGAAAAGTATTTAAATAACATTAAGTAAAAGCTTATTTGAAAAAAACCGAACAAAACTCAGAGATATGCTGGGGGTAATATTTTGTACAAAAGATCTGCAGTGACATCTGTGAATGAGCCCTGGAAGGGACTGGCAACAGATGGCTGGTGAAAGGAGGAGGGAGTGAAAGGTGGCCTTTTGTGATAGACGGATGTGGTATCCCTGCAGACAGCACGAGAGGTGCAGACACAGCCCTTTGGGGGGCAGGATCTGAGCAGAACCTGTTGGAACAGCCTTAGCCCTGCTCTGCCGTGAGCTGGCAGTAACTGTCCCAGGAGGAGCCTTGCTGCCAGAGGCATTGCTGGATCTTGGCACCTTCACCCAGCGTCAGAGCAGAGCCAGGCATGAGCCCCTGCTCTGCCTGGCAGTGCTGGTCTCAGCTCGGGTTTGACCCTAGAGACCTCAGGCTGTACAGGGCATCAAGGCTCCTGCTTTTAAGTAGTCACTTCAAGAGTGGTAGCCACAAAGCAAGCCAATCTTCTACCCAAGTATTGTCTAAGCACGCTAAAAATTGTTGCTGACTTTTATTTCCCCTGTCTCTGTGACCCCATCTCTCCCATGAGAGCCTGCACTGAAATCCAGCTGGCCAGCCTTCTTGTATCAGTGATCACTGCAGCAGAACAGCTTCTACTGAAACACTTATGGCAGGAAAAAATCAGGAATTTCTGGATTTAATCCTGCCTTGAGCAGTGACAAGTTGTGTGGCTTTAGGTGAGCCACAGGACGACGTGAGTCAGTATATAAAGTGAGAAGACCAGCATATCCCAGAGTCGTGGCAGGCTCTGTTCGTTCATCTTTTCACATAGCTTAAAATCAGAAGAGTTCTTGACCCAGTTTTTTGTACTAAAAAGACCAATACAGGATCATACTGGCCATTGTCACTTCTTTTAGCTGGAGATTTCTTTTCCCACTGTCTCCCACACTGGTGCTGCTGCTTTCCAAGATGCTCTGAAGCCAGTGAAATAGTTTTTTTCTCATAAATCTTCAAATCATGTAAATTCTCCCAGCGTACCAGCTGACATTTTAGATATTGCATTTTTGCACTTGTGCCAGGAAGCATTCAGCATGTTACAGTTGCTTATGTTTTTTTTTTAAAAGGAGGGAAAACAGTTCCTTTTTCTTGTGTCTCCAGCAGAGAGACTGCTTCTCCTTGAGGAAGGAGTTCACATGATCATGTAGATGCGTCAGATAGATCCCTTCCCACGTTTGATATTTGCTAAGTTGAATGATTGTTATTGCAAAGCCAATAGCTGGGATGGTTGTGTGATTTAATGTCTCCGGAGTAATTTTTTCTTCTGTTCACAAGCTTTAAAGAAATGAAGTCTAAAAATGAATGTCTTCAACTCAGGAAGACTCATTAACCAAATGCTCTCAACCACATTATCTTCACAAATATTTCTCCCTGTTTGTTTGTTTAAAGCTGACCAAGAGTTCCAGAAATACTTCTAAGATAACAAAAATGGGCATCCAGAACGGAAAGGAGCTCTGTATTTAGAAACTCTGAAATACTACAGGGAGGTGGCTGTGTTGTTAACTCTTTTCTGGTTGCTGTGAACCTCCATGGCATTGGAGGGTGAGTCACAGCATTCTTCTTTATACAAATGTTTTTCCCATCCTAGATCATTTAGAAGAAAAGTACCCTAGGGGAGTCTAATAATACAATAGCATCTCTAGTTCCATCATTCAGTTCAATAACAGTTGTTGCCTGAGAGAGACTAAATCAAGTGGTTTGTTGAAGGCAGTGTAGGGCAAAAGCTGACAAGGCTCTCTATTCACCATGTCCACGTGCACTGAGGACAGAAACAGCCATAAACTCAATTCTGGAATGAAACTGAGGGCTGAGTGTTGGTTTATCAGGAAATCTTACAAATCAGCTTCTGTTACAGAACACTCTGGAGAACACTGAGCCTTTACTACAAATGTACACACACAAATGTTTAATCCGTACGCTGAGGGTGCAATGTTATTGCAAAATTGAGAGTGTCCACAGCACCTTGCTGAGCTCGACATCCACAGATATTTCTGTGGTGGAAGCAGAGTGATTTTCCCCTAATATAAGTGACAGTTCAGTTCTGGATTTGCTGTCGTTGTGAGATAACGGCAGAAGGGCTTATTCAGGCTCTGTGGCTTACAATTTTTAATTAAAATGTGTGTTAGTATAACTGTATATGTTACCGTGGTTTTAGGGGCTTGTGCAGAACTTAGTGCCCTCACAGTACAGCAGTGCAGTTCCTGTGGGTATTTTTTTTGAAAGCTGGTTTTTCCAGACATGTATTTAATACCATTACAGTCTGCAAAGTATTTCACACAAGAGCCATTAAAGCAAAGCAGAAATGGACACGCAGGTGCCCATGTGTATGTCAGAAAATTGCACTGCTATTGCAGTGGTTTCTGTGCTGAGAAACAGCAAGAACACAGAGCCTCTTGTGAGATACAGCAGTGTAAATGAGATGTCTCTTCTTCTTTCCTGCCTGGATGGGTTTCACCTCACTGCCTTGATGCTGCCTACAAGGTGTGAATCCAGTCCATGGTGGTTACCGAGCTCTCTCCCTGGCCAGTGAAGATGGGCAGATGGGATGAAGTGGTCTCTGATAACTGATCTGCCACTGCTCCTCAAGTCCTGGCCTCTGCTTGCTGTCACAAGAACTTTGATGTCTTATTTTTAGATGAGTTTTTGTAATTTTAGAATGAAAGTCTGTTTTTAACTGGATACTAATTTCAAGAAGAAAAATAACATGCAAAACCTGACACATGCTGGTCAATGAGAAATGGGCAGTGGTAAGCTTAACTCAATTATCTGTCTGTTGGGGTTGAAATTTAATTAGCACTGTATGATTAGGCACCAGATAGTGTTAAGATGTTGCTTGACTGAAGAGCCATTATTTACCATTAATAAATCTGATACCATAACACATTCCTTATGGCATATCATATCTTGGCAATGGTAACAGGTGGAAGTATTCTGGCTGGCTTGCAGTCTTGTCTTCATTGGAAAAGAACAAATAATGAGACTGTAATTACTCATCTTGGAACTAAATAGACCCAACTGAAAATGATGAATGATGAAAGATGACTCCTGACAATTTCCCAAACTTAGCTTGTTTGGATACCATCCCTGATGGTGCCAGTGTCAGCTCCTGGCTCTCGCCGGGCTGGATTCATAACCAGCAGGCACAGCTCAATTGTTTGGACTGTGGCAGTGTCCCAGTTTGAAGCAACATTGAACAGTGGTAAATATACTGCAAACCTTGCCAAAACAACCTGTTTATATGAGGAAGTCAGTATTCAAAAAATTAGGATGAAATTCATAGCACACAAGCCTTCCATATTAATTTTTAGAGTAAAGATCCCTGTCATGTGGTGGTTTACTCCATACGAGTAACTACTTTGCAGGTGGGATCACACACTCCTCCATCCAACATCCACATTTCAATATCCAGTCTGTGAGGTTTCTCTAAGTTTGCATCTTAAATTTATCTAATAAACCAGGAAGGTCAATGAGTCTTTTTTCCCCCCTTTGTGTAAATAAAGAGGGGGAAAAGGGGATCTGTTAGTCCATTAATTCTAGTTCTCAGTTTCTCACAATTTCTTTTTAGCCAGCAATGCATCAGTGAGCAGACTTACTTCCCAAATTGGTTTAGATACTGAAAAGCTGGTGACCTTCTGCCTTCAGCACAGGAACGACATATTTGGTGAAGCTGTTGGAGAGATGAGGCTGAACTTCCCATAGCAATGAAGAGGGATAAAGGAATGCTTCTGGGTGCCCAACTGGCCACGCTCTTGTTCTACTCATCCTTGAAGACTGCTGGGATATAATTGTATTATTAATGATATGGTACGGTGCCTGGAGACTTGCGTAAATAGTAACTAAAAAGGCCTCTTAGTTAAAATACAGGGGATTTTCCCTCCTGGTGGCTCAGAGTGAGCCCTCATTTCTGCAGAAAAGCAGGCAGCGTGGCTGTGGAGCACACACCTCTTGTCCAAACAGTGAGAGCGCCTGCTGGTTGCCATAGCAATGGAGAGCAGAGCAGTTTGGGGTAGCAATTCTGCAATGCAAGCGCCTGTTCAGTACTGTGTCCTCTTGCTTAGCAGCTCAGTCAGTCGGCCAGGTCCCAGCAACTACAGCCAGCTGGAGGGGTTGGAGCGCGTCCAGAGAAGGGCGATGAGGCTGGTGAAGGGGCTGGAGAACAATTCCTACGAGGAATGGCTGAGGGAACTGGGGTTGTTGGAGAAGAGGTGGCTAAGGGGAGACCTCATCGCTGTCTATGGCTGCCTGAAAGGGTCTGTGGCAGAGCGAGTGTTGCTCTCTTCTCTCAAGTGACAGATGATAGGACAAGAGGAAATGGCCATAAGTTGCACCAGGGGAGATTCAGACTGGATACAGATTCAGACTGCCCACATGGTTGGTAAGGAACAACAAAGTTTTGCCAGCCATTGTGTCCCACCTGGGATGGCAGAGCCCTTCTTTGGGCCACCCAAAAAGCAGAGTGACCCCATCACCTTTGCTTACACCTCTCTGTGTCAGCCTCTGCACACGTGAACAACCTTTGAAACCCAGGGCAGATTCCCTGGGAGCAGAGGGCTGTAATCAATGCCTGGGTGAGATGCTCCCAGGCAAAGCCTGTTTTTATTTCTTGTACACTGTCAGCACAAACAGAATATTCTGTTCCTTGACCAGAACATGGAGCCCTTCCCATAGAGCGCCCTGAACTTCTGCTGCTCTCAGGCCAAATCACAGGGATGCTGCACCTCCCCAGTCTCAGTGTTTTTGGCCTTGGGAACAGCTAGAATAGATAAACGGCACCATCTCTAAGGGCACAGGACCAGCCTTATTGAGCTTATCCTGGCTGCCACAGTGGCCAGCTGCTTCATGAAAGGGCATTTAGCTACACACACCCCTGTAACATCAAAAGCAGGGAATCATACCAGAAGATCAGACTGAATTTTTCCTGACCTTAGGTAGAGAGTTTGCAGTCCTTTGACTCAACACAGAGGATTAATAACCTGAGTTTGATCCCTCATCAGGAGTACTCTGTCATGGGATAAAATCACGTGAAAGCCCATTTAGCTGAGAGCACAAATCAGGATCAAAATATTTACATAGCTTCTGCACATCTGCAACAGGAATCCTTGTCTGGCTGCCAAACACAGGGGAAAAAATCACAACCAGAGACTGAGTGGCAAATATTACAAACTGATAGAGGTGGCTGTTTTCTTCTCATTTATTAGCATCCCCCTTTGCTCTCCAAAAGGGAGAAGCACAACTGCCAACCCAGCCTGTTTTCCTCCAACTACCCTATATAGCAGAAAGACAAAGGGAAGGAGTACCTGTGTGTGGACCTTGGAGGATCTCCTGCTTCCCTGTCATAATGCCTGAGCAGTCAGTCGTAGTTAGCTTAAGACCTCTCCTGTTGCACCTTCTCTTCCTAACAATCATTTTTAGCTCTTTCTGTATATCTGACCCTTCTTAGCAAGAAGAACGACCCTATTTAATTTTTACTTGCATATTCTTCTCCCTCCTGCCCCAAATACATCCCTGAGCTGACATAGATGTTGCTGTTCATGCTGTATCCCAAACAAGAAAGCTTTTGCCAGTGGGATGGTTTTCTAGTGAAGCATGTGCTGGATGTGTGACCTTTGTGGGTTTACACTGAAGAAGTTTCTGGATTTCTATAGACAAACAAATCCCTTACCAAGCAGGATTTATGTTTGTTTTGTAGTCTTTGTGCTGCTAACCAGCTGGAACTCTTTCTCCTATCAGCAGCAGGTAAAGTGCTTCTTATATAGCATGTATAAGGGAGTTTGTGATGGGCATTGGGACCCTCTGGGTAAAAGACGATGTAGGGCAGTGCTGTCACTGATGGATCACTCTGGCTTGCTATGAGATCTGAGTTTGAGATCTGCTTTTATTTGTTGTAGCTGCAAAGAGGTAACAGTGAAATGCCTTATTTTGCAAGACAGAAGGAATTTTGCAGAAATAATTTGAGGATGTATGTGCATGATGGGCTTTCAGCAAAGTCTTTGAAACAGACTTCAGAAATTACTGAAAAGTTAATTTCTTTTCCAAACTGAATACCTTCCCTAGGGAAGAAGGCAGAGAAATGTAAGTTTGGGCTGATTCCAGCCTATCTAACTGGGAGAAACCTTTTGGAGGTGTTTGGCTCAGCAGACAGAGGAGATAAGATCCCTAGGGATTAGTGGCCACGGAAGGGGGAAGGAACAAGCTCATGGAGTGAAATTGCCCAGAAGCAAACCACAGCCACTCGCTTTGCAATGAAAAGCTCTATCACCTCTGCACAGATTACTGGAGCTAAAAATATCTCCAGCTCAAAGCAAACAGTGTTTTGAGTGTGCTCTGCCCTGCTGGCATGTCAGCCCCGCACCGAGATACCGAGATACCCTGCCAGCAGCCACGATGCTCCTCCCTGCAGTCCCAGTGCCGAGAGGGGCTCCCCACCGCCAGGCTCAACTCTTCGACCCTGCCTACGAGTCGAGGTGACCCTGGAGGGGTTCGCTAATGAGTTTAGCCTCATTACAAGCTTTTTTTTTGCATTTCAGTTGTTGATGAACCTTTCTGGATGAGCAACTTCTATAAAAACAAAATGGGTCTGAACACCAAGTAATTCATTCTGACATCCCGACACCCACTCTCTCTTTCCTAATTAACAGCAAACCGTGTCCTTCCTTTGACAGCAAAGGGAGTGGCTTGTCACAAAAGCTGCTTTTACCTGTCGGTTTCTCTTCTTCTCATGAATCTCCAAATGCAAGCTGTTATTTGTTGGCTTAAGATATCCACACTTTCCTTAGGGAGCCCAGCAAACTGTTGAAATATGTTCTGCAGGTTTTTTTTTTGATCAAATGTTTATTTAAAGTATTTATTTTGGGGGAGGAAGTCTGGAAAAAGATCAGGTTGTCACATTTTTTCCATGTGTATCTTGTGCCATTCCGCATTTCCTTGAAATCTTGATGACATCAAGTGACACAGATTGCTCAGTGCCTGGGAAATGCAGTGGGAAGCTGCTCTTACGTGAGGAGGCTTCATGCTACATCAGAGCGCTATTGTGGTGATGCTCTAACCCTGGCAGCAGGAGCTTCTGAGGAAAATGAGGTTCAGGCTGCAAAAACATTCAGGTCAGCAGCAGGTCATATCCTTCTGAAGGGACAGCTTGCCTCCTTGGGTTTTGGAACTTCCCAGAGGGTCCTTTGTGCTGGTGGTATTTCTTGCTGGAGCAGGCAGTGCACAATCCAGCCCCACAGCACTGCTCCAGGGTTGGGTTTCTTTACATTAGCACCCTTGGGGATACTCTCACCTCTTTTTGACACTTGCTCTGCGAGATTGCTCTGGCTTTGACCCTCCTCTAGCTAAAGGTTGGCTGTCAACCTGTGGGACGGCTTCCTGCTCTTCCCAGAGACGTGCTCTCTGGTCCTGTGCCGCACCACAGTGGTGAAGGTGTCACCCACTGCATGGTGTCATAGGACCATCCCTTCCCTGGGGTGCTGCTCTCTGCATCCTATTCTGTGATGCAGAGCTAAAAATATCCCCACAATTCTCTGCAGACCAACGGCATGGTCAGCAGCAGCAGCAGCCACCAGAGCACAGCCAAACTGGATACCACCACCAGTCCTAGACCATGCAGGACAGAACGGGACAAAGCAGATGGATGAAACAAGCAGCAAAAGCCTCATCAGGCAGATGTTAAAACAGAAGCCACAGAAGAGTACAGCCAGCCACCAAAGGCTGATGGGGGCTGCAGGGGAGTGGGTCAGCTCAAGGCTGTAATGCCATCCATCATATAGAGTGTGCAATGCCAGGCAGCTAAAGTGTCTTCTCATTATGGTGAGGAACTGCATTTATTCATAGCCCACACCTCTGGGTGAATGTCTTACCATGTTGAAAGCAATCAGACAAGAGATAGTGACCCTGAGATTTAGCTAGAAGTTAGGGTGGATTTCCAGAGGGGGAAAAAAACCCAACTTTCATTTAAAAACATAGAAAATGAATACATTGAAAGCCATGCATTTGTATCCTAATCTGTCAAGATTACAGGCAAACTTTTTAAAATTGCAGAATTGATTTTTTTTCACAAAGAGAAAAAAAAAATTCTGCAGAAAATCCCAAACTGCATTTTTCTACTTAAAAAGAGTTTTTATGGAAAATGTTTGACCAGTCCTTGTAGGGATTAGTCTTGGATGAGGAGATTACTGTAAGGACACGTGAGTGTGTGCAGGAAAGGACAGGCTCTTTGTTGGTTGCTCTGGAGGGTTGTTCCCAGGATCAGACACACAGGATCAGGAGGTTTGAGTATGTTAGGATGCATCTTATTTTAAAAGTACAGATCTACTCCCAGCTTTTTGAAGTGCTCTGTTACTACCATCACTATATATTTTGCATGTGTTGTCACGGTGCTGGCCACAGGCTACCAAGAAAATGCCTGAGCTGTCGGGTGCAGCATTTGCATCCTTACCAGATTTGGCCTTCAAACCTTGCAATCCAAATGTTAGTGTAAACCTGTAGATTTCTGGATCACTTTCAAATATGAACTAGAGTAAAGAGAAAACTGCAGCCTTAGCCAGGCCAGCACAGCAGTCTCCTGAGGCTGTGCTGGTCTCTCCTTCTTCTAATGCACCTCATGAAGGCAGGCAGGGCATTGTGGTGAATCCCTTACTGTTACTTTCGGGTAAGTAGTGATGCGTGACTCAGAAGCACTGGAGGGAGGTGACTTTCTTCCAAGTGATACATCTCAAGAAATCAGATGGGCTTCTCAGGGCTGGTTTTGAAATAAACCAAAATCAAACCAGGCAGCAGAGCTACAAGAGGCGAGTTTGGGGATGCGCTGAGCATGGGTATGTTCAGCTCCACTGAGCTCTGTTCTCCTTCCTCGGTACCTCGTTATTGTCATCGGGGTGTTTCCTGCACTGCCTGCTGCTTTTGTTGGTGTTCTTATCTCTTCCTGCGGGTGATGGCAGGGTGTGGGTATCTGTCACATTTTTGGGCACGCACAAACAGATTCTGGCTGGAGGCAGCGAGGCCAGTGGAGGTGGATCAGGTCTGGTTGTGCAGATGGTGTCGGGTGAAAGGAGAGGCTGGAGCTCCTCATCAGCACAGAGGCAGGCAGTGAGCATGGGGCTGAATGGCTCTGGGGCCTATCTGTGGTGGGAGAGCTGCAGGGTGACAAAGACGTCATTTCTGTGTCTGTCTGGTGCTCAGCAAGATGTCAGGTTGGGAGAGCCAAGTCCTTCTGGCTCCCACTGCTGACTTTGCACACAACCTGAAAAAAAAGCTCATCTAACTCGAATTGGGCTGAATCTGGTCCTTGGTAGATGCTCTTTGAGCTCTCCAGTTGAGTTGTGTCACTTCTCCCCCACACAAGGCTGAGTACTAGAGTGTCCAGCAGGGGTGGAGTGAGATTTCCACTCTCTCAGCAAAGCAATTAGCAGCAACAAGTGCTGTTCAGTTTGGGCATTCAGGCAGGAGCAGGCAATACCTACACCCTGGTGTGCTCACACACCTTCCCACTGCACTGGTAGGGCTTTGCAGGAGCGTGGGCCAAGGGGAAGCCTAGAGACACAGCACTGCAACCAGCTTCTGCATTTGACTTCAGCCACCCAGCGTGGTCTCCAGGACTGATGGGACACAGGGAGGTGATACCACCCAGAGGGATGTTTCTGGGCCCCTGGGGTGACAAGAACAGCCAAACCTTCCTCTTCTCCTGGACTGTCCCCATGCGGGCCCAGAGCCCATCAGGGCAGATACAAAGGTAGGGTCTTGATTTGTGGTATTGCCTTACCCTAAGCAACTTCCCCCCCCTTAAATCTGGCTGCAGTCAGCAGCTCTGCATTTCACTCCCAAAGGCTGGCACCCAGGTGCAGATGAGCTGAAGCACGCTTGGGTTTTACCCCATGGGAGTCTGTGGAGCAATGACACTCTAAAAAGACAATGCTATTTTTTTTTCCTCCTGGGAGGCACTTCCCTGTCTCTACACCTGGTGAAATAGCTCAGGTTGCACGGGGTGTGACGGTGCCTTTGGCCGGGCCCTGGTGGAACAACGGATGGATGGTGGGATAGCGCTGGGATGTGTATCTGAGTGATGAGCTGGAGAGACCTGGGGGAGCTGCAGGTGGGAGGAAAAAAAGCCGCAGCACCCAGCATCGAGGGAAGTGTCTTTGGGCACATGCAGCTGCCAGGAGATGGGGTTACGAGGCGACGCTAAACAAAGATTGCTGCGAAAAGGAAACAGAGCCCTCCTGCCGACTGTAAGGTAGGAGCCGAGCGATAGCTGCTTGACATCATCGGGATGAGCATTGGATTACAGCAGGCAGGGACTGCCTGGGGAGGAGAGAAGAACACGCCCCTCGGCCCCAGAAGTGCAACTTCATTTAGCAGCTCCCAGCAGAAGGAAACTGCGAGTCCGAAAGCGGCTGCGGCTCCCCGGGCTGCCTTGGCTGCCGGCCACAGCGGGCACAGGCGCCAGGAGGGAGCAACCCAGCTTCGGCTTCTTGCTCCGCATCGGGACCGCGGAGCGGGGCGTTCAAGAAGCAGCGGGAGCCGGAGTGGCCGTAAGTGGGGCTGCGCTCGCGTGGGGCAGGCAGCGGGCTGGGGTGGCCAGGAGACCTCCTGCTGCCCCCAGCACGGGAGCCAGAGCCGTGCTGGAAAGGGGGCGTTTGTTTAGAGATACAGCCAACTTCTGCCCAGCCACCTGGGAACAGCGAGATTGCTGCTGCCCGTGAAGCATGGGCTGAAGCATCCCAGTTTTTCTGCTGTTGGGAGGAACAGTTTGTAGGCTGCTGGCAGGGAGGTGGCTGCTGTTTCACTTGGATAACAATGCAGTTCAGTACTTGCTGCGAAAGGGTAGCACGGAGAGCAGACTCTGGTTAGAAATCGCAAAGAACCATGGATCAGTGACCCCCATGGGGTTTTCTGGCCTCATTTCTGACATGTGTCCATTTATTCTGAGCAACTCGCAGGAGGGAATCTCTCACAGCATTGGGGTGGCTCCGTGCTCACATGGGAACAGATGCCAGCCTGTGGGACAGGCGTTAAGTCTGTCATCTGGGGGGGGGGGGGGGGGCTGTACTGTGAATCTGTCCTTGGGGTTGTCAGGAGCTACAGGGCTGCGTGGGGCTCCCCTCTTCAAACCATGGCTGAGGGCTTTGCAGAGAGTGGTGGCGGAAGCAGGCTTGGAGATTCCCTGGCATCCAGCTTTCCAAGCAAATATTTTAAGAAGTGAAGACTTGGGATAAAAAAAGAACTGCTGTATGGTGGCATTCTCAGGCAGCTTTGCAAATTCCTCCACCTCAGAGCTGTGTGTCTTTCTTCTATCTGGATTTCCCTAAGCAGCTGGTAGTGCGCTGTGGTGGTGAGCTCTCACATGCACATAATGTCGTGGCCCCACAGGGGTCTTTGGGAAACGTTTCCCTTTGCTTGGAAGGGGAAAATTGGTCCACAGACCAAGAACCAAACATGCTGTGAATCCAGAAGCAATTCCCTGGATGGCTAGGCTGGTGGCTCAGCTTAGGAGGACGACTTGCTGGGGTCAAATGAGCAAGAGGCAGCCGCAGCAGGAATGCTGTGGCAGTACAAGTGTGCAAGGAGACTTGGGGAATGGGGATGGCTTGGCCAGGGGTCAGACTGTCGGATGGTGCAGACCCTCAGGTTCTGGGCTGTTTGCTCACTGTGAGATAAATGTTCCTGACTTGGGTGGCTGTGAGACACATCTTGGCTTCTGAGATTCTTGGCTGGAAAGGGCAGTCATGCTGATGCCTGGCCACACATCTGAGGAACCGTCACATTCCTGGTCTTGTGAAGGATGGTGTTTGGGAAAGAAGGATGTACAAATAGATTCTCAATGCCTGGATTCATCCATAGTGCAGATGTAGGTTAAATTGTCATTTACAAACATGGGTGCACCAATAAAACTCAATATACCTCAAGAACAGAACAGGGCATTGAGTCCTTCAAAACAAGCTGCATATGGACATACAAGTCCCCCATGCCATCATTTTCAGGGATGCTCTCCAGAGAGTGCAAACTCAGCTGCCTTGAAGAACTAGAGACCTTTTTATATTGTACATAGGCTTCCAGTGCAGGTAGCTTGGTTATGAAGAATGAAAACCCCATAGTGTTCATAGCCACACATCTTCCAACCACCTGATATTTCTGCACTCAGAGGCCAATTCAGATGAGGTGTACAGGCACATAGTGAGCTAGAATGCAGAGTTTTAGGTTTTCCTTTTATGCTCTTACTCCAAAGAAAGATACATCTGCTCTTAAACCCACACAGAGGAATACCCACAGGCACACAACCCTGCCCCCAAAAATAACTATGATGAAAGGTGTTTGCCAAGTTGCCAACATTTCCCAATCTCTCACATTTCAGAGCCAGTTCCTGCAGCACACTGCCATACATTAATCCCTGCAGCCTGTTTGAGCAACCAAACACCAACATTATTCCTATTTTACATGGGCTACACACAAAGCAGGTGGTTTTCCTGGGCTACAGGTCTGTGGCAGAATCAGGGACAAACCTACAAGTCCATAAGGAACAGGAGACGCTTCAAGCCAGCTTTGTTTGACTTTCTGCACCACTCTGTTCTGGTCTCTCCCATTTTCACATTCCAATTGTTTCTCCACACTTTTCAGGGTTTCCTTAGCATCATAGCTGCGTATTTGGATCAATTCAGAAAACAAATTTTCTAATTGTAGAACCCATTTTAGAGAGGATGAGAGGGAAGAAACCCAATGCTTCTAGTTGTCTCTAGCCCATGACTAGAAAAAGCCAAGCCATAAGGGGAGTTGCTCCCAAGGCTGGCTGGTGCCAGCCAGTGAGAAGGGAAGGTTTGGGTGTTGCATGGACTTTGTCTCCAGCTCCTCACAGTGGCTGTTAGAGAGGCTGAGACGTCACTCCCAGACTCAGCTGGCACCTGTAGCACAAGCAGAAGGAGGAGCAGTTGGACTATGAACCACCTATGCCCCTGTTTCAAAACTCTCACTCCCTTGGAGCCTACGTGGGTATATACCTTACATCACCCCTTTCCAATTTGCACACCAAGTTCCCAAACATTTCCTTCCCAGTGCTGCCCTGGACAGGCTTGGATCTCTTTGCATGGCTCCTCCATGCTGGTTTTCATGTAGGCGCTTTGCTGGTTGTGAGCCACTGCCTTGGGAACTCCCCAGCAAGTGCTGAAATGCCAATATTTGTTGATATTTGCAGTGATGTAGTAAGCCAAACATATCCCCACCAGAGCGTCATCAGCTTCACTGGAATTACTGTTTCCGCAAAGTGTAGTTAATCTGTGGTGCTCATTGCCATGGGATATCACTGGAGCAAAGAGCTTGGAAGGTGTTTTAATACATATCAGGCATTTATTTTGGTAACAAAACAATCCTGGGTATGATTAAGAGGATATTGCATTTTAAGGATTACAAAACCTCCTGGTTCACAGTAATTAGTAACTGATGAAAAACATTCCACTGCAGCTACAAGTTTTCTTGCTCCTCTGAGGCCCAGGGTGCCAGCTGCTGCCAGGGCAGGGTACCAAACAAGAGTACCTCTGTCTGCTCTGAGAGGACAGGGCTCCTGTTCTGATCAGCGACACATACAGCCTGTTGTTTACCCAGGAGAAACATGAGAACGACCTTCTCTCTGCTGCCATCACCTTGCTTGGAACCAGAAAGGATTTCCTCTCCGGATCAAAAGCGACACCAGAACAGCTGTTGTGTACAATAATGCAGAATTCTGCCAACAAGCATCCTGGGATTTTTTTGGAACATACATTAATTTTGAAGCAATAGTGACAGCATTGAGTTTTTGTGTGTTTATTCCTTTTGGGTAACAGCTGATAAACATGGAGGGAATCTGAACCCCAAACATGTGCATCACGCTGATGCCCTTGTAATTAATTCCTGATGGGATATGGATGTGTAGCTGTCCAAGGAACACTTCCATAGAGGTCCAAAAATAGTCCATGGTACCTCAATGGGCTATAGGACTGGATTAGAAAGTGTAAAATATTCTTTATCACGTTACTCTAGCCCATTCTTAGTCACACTGAATGGATTAATCCAGTCCACCACCTTAAATCCTCAAACTCCCTATGTGGGATATTGCCTGGCCTTTGCACAGAGGGGCCTTTGGAGCTCTGCCGATCGCCCTAGGAGCAAGAGGTTGGATAAGCCAGAAGAAGGATGAGCCTTTGGGGATGGAGCAAGGAGCCCAGTTTCAGATTTTCAGATTCCAGATCCCAAGACAAGGGCTGTTGGGAAAAGCATCTAGCCAGAGCCAGGGCTGTAGGGTTAGAAAGCCAATACCAGGTACTAAAGAGTTGCTGCTTCAAAATCAGCTTTTTTTTGAGATAGAACGGGGTTTTCCCCCCACATGACATCACGATCAGGGCTGCTCAGTGATGAATTCTAGTTGAGCATCATTGCTCCAATTTGCTTTAAGCCTCTCTTGGCAGAGGGCCATTTATTTTGAGATATTTTGCAACACATCTGAAGTGCTGGAGGTTTAACCATTTGGGCTGTGTAACACAGGAGCCAGAGTGAGACAGGAAGGCAAAGGAGGAAAATAAAAGCTTGTGGATTTCCAAAGCTGGCTTTCTTCCTTCCTGCTTTTGTTTGCCTGCTTGGTGCCCTACAAGGGTGATGAATGTTCCCAGAGTTGTGGGAATACTGTTCCTTTTCCGTTCCAGTGTTTCCAGCAAGCACTTTAATGTATATGGGGTAAACACTAACAAAAGTGTGTTGTTAAATCCCCACGTCTTTGTTTGGCTACTGTCATGATCATAATTAGTATTTTCCACTTCTGTAAGCATGTCATCTGCAGATCTGGAAGTGCTTTACAAACATCTGAAGCATCTAGCAAGGGGATAATGTATTAATAGTGCCATTTAACAGATGGGCAAACTGACACATAGCAGCAGCGAGTGCCCTGTCCTTGAAGCAGGGCCAGAACCAGTAAGCAGTCGGCTCCAACAGCTAAGGAGTTTTAAAAGTGGGTCAAAAAAATAAAGAGAAAATCTCTAGACCTATCCCAGTTGGGCAAATGATGGGGAATAATTCCAGTCAAAGTGGTACTTAACACAGATGGGTCAGACAGATGACTTACCGGATGAGCTACTGCTTATATGGTTAAATGGTTCATCTCTTGCTTTCTGTTCTGCTAATATTTGTCCCTGGGACAAAGTGAAAAAAACAGCCTGTGATGTTCCAAAAAAAATCTGAAAGCTGAAACAGCTGCTAAAATAAGCAAGTGTCTTGTTGGCCGGGCTCTGCAGGTCAGGAGATTGCAATGCACCCACAGATGTTAAGGCCACAGAGGAAATGTCTTTGAGTGGCGCTTGGGGACAGTGAGAGAAGGCGCAGCTGTGCACAAACAGCAAAGAAACCTGAGGAACAGGGGACAGACCAAGCAGGGTGACTAAAAGTACCAGATCAAACTTCCCCTTTTGCCTCAGAGAAGCCGATACGGAAGTTTCACTTCTTTAAAGGGTAGTGGAGCTGCAAACCTATATTCATTTATACTCTCGAGGCAGCCAACAGGTTCATCCATAGCACTGGTCAGGAGAAGTGAGTTGCTTCGGTTCTCCCCAGCACACCCATGGGAAATCAACAAAAAGAGAAGTAAAACCAGAGAGAACTACTCTGTGAAGCCAGGCCCATGGTGGGACTTCCCTTGCTTAAGAGGCCAAAGAAGCCAAATCTCCATCAGCACAAACCCTCCTGCAAAGGAGCCATATGAACATTATCAGCCTGTCCCTCTTCATTCAGTGCCTGTCCTCTCCAAGAGCCCTGCCAGATCCCACCTCCCCTTTGCTGTTGAGTTGCAGATGGTGGAAAAAGCAGCTGAGCTTTATGCTTCCCAACAACAGCACAGATAATGCTTTCTTATGTTTGTTTTCTTTTCCTTCCCCAGAAGCTGCTGCCCTGCTGTGCGTGAAGCTTGTTTGAAGTCATGTCAAGAAGGAAAGTCAACTAAATCAGGTAGGGATTCACCATATGGACAGATACAATTCTTATATTCACAGGGAGACATTGCATAAACAGGATTGGGGTTTTCCCTCCCGTTTTGTAGAGTCATTTGACCTCCCTCTGTATTCTGAATTGCAAGATGAAAGAAAGCTGCTGAGAGGAAAAAAAATATCAGTAATTCTGCCATAATTACTTTCCTGCTGTATTTTCCATTCTTTTCAGCCACATACTTGCACAAAGCCATGTTCCAAATCTGACTCTAAGGGCAGTCCCTAGTGCAAGCTGTGCTGCACAGCATCTCCCTGCCAGCAATGGAGATGTTGTGTGTAAATCCTGCTCTCTGACTGCCCGCACGCATTGCATGAGAGTATTATTTGCCCATACATAGCCACAAGAGTGAGTTTTGCACTGCAAGGGAACCCCCAAAACTTAACCTTTTGTAACACTTGCTTAAATGGCAGATCTGCCAGCTCAGACAGTCCTTTCTGAAGTTTCACTGCCATGGTTCCTGCACAGTCCTCAGATCATCTTGCTGCTTTCTCTTGATACTGTACTGAGCTGTCCCTTAAACAGAGCTGCCATGGTCATATTCCTTGCAGATATGGAAATGCAGGGTTCTCAGGACTCTGGGGCATGTAGATGTTCCTCCTGCAGGTCTTTTGTATCCAGCATCTTTCCCATGTATGCTAGAGACACCCCATGTCCTTCCACACCCAGGCTATATTTCAGTGGGTCATGAAATAGTTGGCAATTAGAAGATTTCATTAGAAGATTTCCCTTATCTGAGACTACAACTTGCAATGACCGCTGAACATCCTCAGTATAATGAAATGGCTCAGCTCAGCCACCTCTCACTGCCAGCCTGTTTTTAACTCATACACTTTTCTTTTCTAGTGCATGTAAAGCAAAAAACAAATCGCACCATCCCAGCCACCCAGTCCTTCTCACAGCTCCTAAACACAGATATGACCCCTGCCTAGGGCTGGGAGTTCTGCTGGTGGCTTCCTTCTGTGCAAGGAGCAGAGCTAAGCCCGGCTTTGTTAACCAGCCTCATTCCACAGTGACACTCTTAAGAGTTGCCCTGGTTATTTTTAGGCACCACTGGGAGCTGTCAGGGCTCTTGCACCTCAGGAGATTTCACAGCTTCTTGCTCTGTCCCTTACACCACACTGAGTCAGGAAGACTCTTTGGATACTGGATGAAAGTTTCTATGAGATTGTGCAAGCCTGAATGAGGAAAAGCCAAGGCAGGTGGCTCTCAGCTTCATGTTCCCTATGCTAAGCAGAGTCTTCCTCAACTAACAGCAGCCAAAAGTCACATAGTTACAGGCTACACAACAATTCTTCCAAGCTAAACCCTCCTTCATAGCAGAGCAAGCACTACTTTCACACAGCAGCAGAGCTCAGCTCCTCAGATCACAAAGCAAAGCTGGACAAAGTTGCTCTTTTTCCTGGTAGACATAAAAATAAAAACCCATTCTTGCTTACCTCCATCTCTGTAGATGTCTTCCTCTACCTAGAAACAGAACTATTCTGTCAAGACCTGCTGTGGCTTCACCTTCCTTTTATATGTGACTAGAAAATAGACCCAGCTGCATCTCCTCTGCAGTTATTTGGCTTCTCCTTGCCCAGGGAAGCCTGTAAAGTGTTAGGGAGGTTGTGCTGGGTATGAGCATCCCTAGGCAAGGAATTCAAGTGGGGTTTGAATAGGTGTTGCTCACACAGAGTATGATATGATATGATCAAAAAATTGTGGGACCAATGAGGAGTTTCCTGCCTTTGAGGTGAAATCCAACAGGGACTTTTCAGGCTGAATGGTTTGGGGGAAGATGGGGAATCCAGGTTTGAAGGGGATCCCCATTGCAAAGGAATTCACCCCACAGCCCATGAGGTCCATATGTCACAATCAGGGACAATATATGGTCTACCTGGAATGTGACTACAACAGGAACTGTGGGGCTTTTGCAGCTGAGGGTTTATAGTGACTGGTCTGTGATTCGTCTACTTTGCAGGTTTTCTTCACGTAAAAATAGTTGACACATAAAGGCAGCTAAATAAGAAGTTGGGAGAAAGTAAAAATAATGGAGAAGGGACTTGTACCCTCGTACTCCTCACAGCTTTGAAAGGGTCTCTGCTGGGGACAGAGAGACCCATGGGGTCTGGCTCACAAGGTGATGGGTGAACACGAGGGCTCTGGCTCGCTGCTCTTTGCTGTGCAGCAGTCGCCTCCGAGGGATGTGCGTCCTTTGGAGGTGGGGGTGGTGGGAGCAGGAGTGCCCCAATTTATTAACACCTCGAAGCTGTGGGATGTGAAAACCAAGCTTGACCTGAGAACAAAACAAAAATACAGCTGCTGTCACGGCAACTGTCTCCAGATGCACGAAGAGACCAATTATTTCCATTAATCAACTTAGTGAGAAGCTGCAGAAGAGGCTTAAGCTGCAGCTGAAGCTCGGTGCCGAGGGGAGGAAGGAGCAGAGAGCTCCATCAAACCTCAGTTTCCAAGGCAAACTGTCATTCCTCCCGTGGTGGAGGATTTTTGGAGCAGATGCTCAGCACCCATGCCCTGTAGGGACTGGCAGAGGAGTGCTACCCACTCCTGGCACAGGGATGTAGGCTGGCAGCACTGCATGGCCAGAGCTGGGCACCAGGCTGCCCTTCCTGATGGACAGATGGATGGATGGACAGACGGCTCCCTCACACATCCTGACACTGAGGAGATGCTGAAGGGGCTGAGCAATCTCCTCCCACCTCCCCCATTTCCTCCCAATCTTTCCCTCTTCCCTAGGGACCACAGCAGTGCACGTAAGGACTCACCCTCCCCCGACGCCAAGGGCTGGCATGATTTTGAAATCTGGCTGGAGCATCTCTTACATCAGCTGGGGGCCAGACAGTGGCTGGGGGGATTTGAGGCAGCAGGAGGTGCCTTGGGATAGCAGAGAGACTGCAGTGGGGCTCCCTGGGAGCCAGGAGGGAGGGGAAGGATTTAGAGGAGCTTGCTGGAGGGAGAAGTTCAATGCAAGGTTTGAAAAGTCCTAGAGGAGTCAATCAGCTTAATTTTAAACCTGGGGCTAAGCAATTAGTTGTCATTTCTACAGGCAGTAAGTGATCTGTGCTGTAAAACAAGGGCAAAGCAAAATAAGACATCTGTTTATATAAATTATAATCTTCCACTAAGTCCTAGAGAACCCTGGAAGCTCTGTTCCCGCAAAACCACTGGAGAAGCTGTGGTGTCTGCACTGGCTGAGTTCTTTGTATTTAGCATAAGAGCCAGAGGGTGTTGAGTTCTTACGAGGAATCCCACAGCAGAAGCCTTCCAAAAATACCAATGTGCCATGCACAACCGTGACATCTCTTCACCACCAAAATATGGTGAGCCTTTTCCGCGCTATTCTCACCTGGAAAGAAGCAGCTCAACACATGAGACGGGCACAGATGGCCTGTGGAGATAATGCTGCTTCCCTGGTCCTGTCTGTTTTCTCACCCAGCCAGGAAACTCGGGGTTCAGCAGTTTGGAGCACATCAGTTCTGGATGATAAGACCCACCACCACCACATCTTGGAGAACATAGACCCAGCAGGACATCTGCAGCTTCAGCTTGGCTTCTGGCCATAGATCTAAACTCTAGGGCATAGAGTTCACGAGCCATTGCAAGGCCTTGAAGGCACAAGCACAGGTCTAAAAATACTTTCTAACTCCAATAACACCATTACCAAGCCCTCCTTCTTTGATGTGCAGCCCCTCATGCATGTTCCCAGACAAGGGACAATGGAAAATTTGCTGGAATTCCAGCTGGAAGTTGTCAGACAGTTGGTGGAAACCCCCTGACCTCAAGTGGTGGCTTCAGCCTTACGGGATTTGTTTTCTCCTCACTGGATGTGACTCTCCCAGCAGCAAACCTCACAGCAGACCCACAGGGAGTGCAGAAATCCTGGTGCTTCTATCTCTGTGCTCTACCAGGCCCCCCTCTGCATTAAACCATCTTACACTGTAAATATTTTAAAAGCCCAGCAGGGCTGTTGAGTATGTTTTGCTGTTGTTATGGATCTGGCCCCAGCAGGAGAGGTCTAATAATAGTCTCTGTACCCTGGAATGAAAGGGCAAGGGGCACTGCATGACACGGAGGGCGTGAAGGCAACTGTACAACTTCATCCCTCGGTCCCTGCAGGTTGGCAGTGAAGGGGAGAGAAGTGGGATGTAGTGCATGAGCAGAAGAAGGGGTCATATCCCTGTTCCCTGGCATAACTTTGAAATTTCACCCCAGCAACACAGCAAGGCTTAGCTTGGCTTTATGACTCTAGAAGTCTGGGGGTCAAAAGAGAGTGTTTGATCCTCTGGTGTGAACAGCCTAAATGCAAGAACATGTCCCCAGCCAGGCTGTGGGATGAGGCAGCCTCCACCACAAGAACCTGCAGCTGTTGCTCCCAACTGACACTGGCAGTGGACTGTCAGGGGTCGACAGCAGGGCAGCAGCACCCCAGCATGTGAGTCTGCTGGGGCTCCTCTTCCTGGGGACCTCAGCATCCCAGCCCCTGCCCTCTGGGGCTGTTTGCTGTGGCTGTAGAGGTGCAGGGCTCTGCTCCTTGGGTGTCCCAAGGACAGCATGGCAGGATGAGCAACTGCTCCTGCTTGTACCTGAGGAACAGGGAGGTCTCTAAAGGAGGGTGGGATCAGGCCATGATTCAGGCTTAGTTAAACAGGGAAATCCTTTGCTGTGTTTAATCTTTGAACCTCCTTCCTTATAGCAGCCCAGGTGTGCTGTGCTGGCTAACGTAAGGATGTCTAAACAGAGGACTGAGCTGCCTTGTGACCAAAAGTGTCATCGATGCCACGGAGAGATGAACAGGACTTTCTCTGACCTAGAGGTCCTTTGCACTTGCTGCAGAGGCGAGTTAGGTAGAGAGGAAAATACTAAGGGAGGCAAGAGGTAAGAGAGGCAGAGCAGAAAGGAGGAGAAAAGCAGCCCACAAAGGGGAAACAGGCTATATTCAGCACAGGCTGCTAATAGCCAGCATCAGTGCAGAATCCAAAAATAACCCTTCCTGGCCATAAAAAGCTTAGTTTAACCTAGACAAGGGGCAGATGCAGTATCATGTGAAGGGTTTCCGTGAAACTGGAGTCCGGGGCTGGGTGTGACTGTAACACCCATCGGATCCCTCGGCTGCTGGCTCAGGTCGCAGCGCTTGTGCTTGCTCTGCAGTTGCACGGCCCTGTGTTGAGTTTAACCTGCCCATGGCATTTCCAGGTCATTTGTCTGCCACTGTTACATTAATTGCAATAACTGTTAGCTCATAGTCCCTGGGATCTGCACTGTGGAGAAGCAGGCAAGAGGGGAAATGGGAATTAAATGCTGGCTTGTCAGTGGGACTGAGAGGGGCGCTGAGCTGACCTGAAAGAAATGCCCTGCTTTCTTCTACCAAAAAGCAAAGAAACATGTAACTCTTCAATTTCTTAGCATTCACCTTCTAAATGGATACAGCTGAGCCTTGGTGTGCCTAGGACTGTTTTAGCTGCAGCCCTCCGGAGCAGGGCCAGCTGCTCCATCAGCTGCTGGGTGACTTCCCTGGAAAATACCATCGAGCCCAGCTGCGGTGAGACAGCAAAACCACTCCGGAAGCCGAGTCCACACCAGCAAAGCCAAGACTATTACAGATCCATATATTTTAGTCCTCACAAAACATTATGGAAAAATAAGTTCAGGCCAAACGGCAGGTTTGGCAGAGCCAGGGTATTTCAGCAGGGCAGCAGAGAAGAGGTGTCTCTGGTGTCTGTTGCAGCTTGTGAGGTGATTCCTTACATGTAGCCAGCTGCCCTGGGCCAGGCAGCACCGTGTGCCCAGGGTGGAGGGGACACAGCCTAACTCCAAGCATCACTGGAAGCTTTGAGAAGCGTGCAAAGAACAGCAGATCCCAGCCAATGGCCATGTCACCATGCCACGCATCCCCTGCCCATCCCTGCAGGCTGGCACGCTGCGCTGAGGGCGCAGGGACTGTTTTGTTATTGTCAACATCAAGAAGGGAAGGGAGGCAGGAAATGACCCTCTGGAGACAGATTGAATCATCTCTTTGAAGCGCCCTGGAAACCCTTGCGCAGTGTATTTGTGTGCTGTGGCTTATTCCTGCAACATCAGGCAAGAGCTGGCACATCATTCCCTCCCGCTGGCCCATGGGAGCATGAAGACACAAAGGTGGGGAGCCAGAGGGGGATGAACTCTCTTTTGTACCTCCCTGCCACTGCTAAATGACTGTCCATGGTGACGCAGTTTCAGGTTGAATTATGTGGGCAAGAGGGAAGGCAGTTCCTTTCTTGCTCTTGGCAGATTTTAAAAGACGTTTTCACTGACTGAAAACCCACTGAACTGTTTTGCACCTGCCTGGAAATGTGGAAATACTCTTTGAAAAATCATTTTTTTCTATCAAAAAATGAAGTGACCGCTCCCATCACCTCCTTGGTCCAACAGCTTCCTGGAGGCAGAGGCTGGAGTGTCTCTGCCAGAGGGGGCGGAATCTGTCTGCAAGGCTTTTGAGAGCCGCCCACCTTGAAAATCCTGAAGGAACTGCACAAATTTGAAAGCTTTGCTCATAAATCTGCCCGGTTCCAGCTATTTGCAAGGAGAGCAGAAGGCAGGAACACTCCCAGCCACAGAAAACAAATAAATCACATGCGCCATCTCCTGGCTGCTGAGCCGGGACCCAAACCCGCCCAGAGCAAGACCTGCTTCTGCACATTTCATTCCTTCCTCTATTTTAAATTAAAATCCCATCCCTTTCCCATGTAGTGGAGCTTTTAGTCACTTGGCACATACATCAAGGGACACCAGGAAAATGCTGCATCCCAGGCGCTGGCTGGCTTCTGCTCCCTGGTTTGTGGAGTCCATCCTGTGAACCGGGTGGTCCAGCTGCTGGTGCAAGGGCAGGAGAAGTCCTGAGCATATCAGATCTGGATTGGCCTCACATCACAGCTTGTGGAGATGGACCTAGGCTTGTGTGGACTGCTCTTGGGGAAGCTTCCCAAGTCCCTGCGACATCCCTCTGGGAGCTACAAAAGGTCAGCAGCAGCTTCTAATGTGTGAGGAGGACTTGTCTGGGAATGATGGATGCTTGTCCTGTCCCAGGGAAAAGGCTTTTGCTCATCGAGATCAGCCAGCTTGCTGCATCCTAAGCAGACACCTCTTCCTGGGAAGGTCAAGACTGGAAATGAAAGAGGGAAGAAGAGAAAAAAGAACGGCTGGGAGATTTTCCTGGAGCCAAGGATGCAGCTTTTCCCAGGGCTCATTTAACAGGGGTTAAATGGATGCCAAGCACTGGGAGGTGGCTGGTGTTTGCAAAGATTTGCTGCATTTGGAGGAGCAGGTTCTCCTGGGACATCTTGGGTAGGCCAAGCCCCAGGTTACTGCACCCTGCTCCATCTCAAGAACATGGAAAAATTTAACCTCTTTCATCCTGGCTGTTGCATCTTCTTCAGCATCTTCTTTCTGCTGCCATAACATCAGGGATTACAGAGTGAGGAGTGCAGTTCCTGCCCAGGTGGTGCTGTGCCAGCAGATTTTATAGGAAGATCTATATTAAGCAGGATTTGTACAGGAGCTAAGCAAATTTCTCAGTGGGACATTAACCTCAAGACACAAAAGGAACTGAACGACAAGAAGCTGGATTTTCTTTTTTTCCATTAGACTCCAGCATTTCTAACCAGGACCTCTTTCCAGTATTGAGTACATCAGCAGGGCTAAAGGCAGTATTATTTTTTACAGTGGGAAAAACTGGAGAGAAGACAACTATTAATATTGAATTTCTATGCAGAAAAACAAACCAAGTGCCAAACTGATTAAATAGGACCAGGAACCGAGAGCACCAGGTTTCCAGTGCAAATGCAGTGTGTGCTCGCTAGCGCTGTGCAGAGAAGCCTGAGCTGCTGAGGTCCCTGGACTCTGCATGCTGGACAAACCATCAGCTAAAGTGAAAGCCCAACGATTTAGGGACACATCAGGCTGGACTAAGAGCTGGCTCGCAGTGGTGCTTGTGGGTGATGAGTGGCTGCTGCGAGCCTTTCTTTGCACTCTGCGTTTGGCACAGACACAAGCCTGGAGTGAAGGAATCCAAACATCTCTCAGACAGGCTCATTTTCACATGTTAAAGTGCTTATCTCAAAGCAGTCCAGCCCAGCACTTTTTCAGTGACATCCAAGAACCAGTGCAGGCCAGTAATTACAAAATAGTCCCCTGCCCCCTGAGCTTTGCAGTGATATCCATCAGAGACCGATCATTTTCCATTATAAATTCAGGTTGGATCAGCACCCCATCCCCCCAGTGCAGGGAGCCAAGATTGGTCTCCGTTCAAAGTTCCCATGGTATTTTAAGGAGGAAAGAGGGCTTTTTCTGTAATGCTTTTTCTGTAGGGAACAGCTGCTGCAAACGACCTTGCAGCTTCTAAAGGAGAAGGCCAGAAACTCAAAAGGAGATGCAAACACCTTCTCTGTCTTTCTTTACTATGGAAAGACAGAACAAGGGTCAGTAGGGTGGCTGGGATTGATCCTTCCTGCCTATCTGCTCTCAGCCCACACGATGGCTCACCCCACATAGTGGGTCACCCCACGTAGTGGATCACCCACCGTGCTGCCCCACGTGAAGGGGTTGATATCTGAGATTGCAGTAGCTGCTGTTACAGGAACTGGAGCAGAGTTACAGGGACTATTTTTTTCATGCTGTAACTTAACTCCACAGAGTAACCTAACCTGGAGGGAGCCATGACTCAAGGCTTGCCAAGCATCGTTGACCTCACAGCTGTGTTTTCTCTGCAGCGTTTTGCAGGTATATGGAGATGCAATGGAGGTAGAGTCCAGCACATACACTGACTTTATTTCCTGCGATCGAGCTGGCCGGAGGAACGCTGTCCACGACATCCAACGAGATGCAAGCACCATCAGCATGCGCAAGCTGACCGAGGACCTCGGCGACCTCGCCGTTGAAGGAGCAGGTGAGCTGCCACAGACACCAGTCAGCCCAGCTCCTGGTGCTGGAAGGGCAAGGCACAAAAAGGCACTGCTTAGCTGTGCTGCCTCTGGGAGCCAGGCGTGATGGGGGAAAGCACACAGATGCTCAGGATGAACATCCCCTTCCTCGCTGCAGTCAGTGCCTTCATGCTCAGTGGGTGTTTAGCTAGTAGGAGGCTCCTCAGGCCGAGGGGCTCTTGCAGATGGTCCCTGGGTTCCTGAGTCCTTTTGCTCAGCTGGTTTGTAGAGGCACTGGTGCTTAAACAAAATCTGGACTTACCAACAGCCTTCCTCAGTCAAACCACACATCAGGTATACCTTAGGGTTTATAAAAATCAAGTGTGGGGCAGGTTGTGGTTTGCTTTTTCTTGATTGTTTTGGTTTTTTTAAAAAACAAGCCTCCAAATAGTTCATGGTATTTTAAATAACAACAGAAATAATTTTAAACCCCACCAGCCGTGTCCAAATCTTCCCCTGAGGCCCAAACACAGCAGCAGTATCACCCTGCTCAATAGGTGCTGGCCAGCTCACTAAAAGAAGCATGAATCCTCTGTTCAGAGCACAAGTGAACAAGCCAGTTTGATTTCACTAATAAGCAACAAAACATTCAGCACCACTGCAGAGGAGAAACTGTCTCTGCCCTTGCTCTTTTACTCCTCCAGCCTACAAGCATTAACTGTTTCTTTTAAATGTGTCAATACTAGCACCTGTCCATCCACCTGTCCACAATAAGCACAATTTAGAGCTCTTCTAGCAGAGATCACCCCAGGTAGCAGCCAGGCTGGCAGGCATGGATTCCTTGGAGCACTTTTGAGTTACCATTACAAGTTAGATAAGGAGAGCACATCCCTGCCCCGAGGCTCCCCCTCCAGCGCCACCAGATGTGTCGAGAAGTGTTTGTATTCCAGGAATGTGAAGGGAGAAGCCAACACTTTCAAACCAAATATCTGACCTCAGGAGGGTGGTGATAGGTCCTCAGGTGGCAATCTGAACAAAATCAGCTATAGCAATTACTGATCACTTGTGTCCTCAGCAAAGTGTAACTGTGCTTTCTCCCCAATCCTCCCTTCTGCAGAAAGCCAAAGAGATGCCACTTCTTCTGAGAACGACCCTGGAGCAAGACCAAAGGGGCAAGAAAACAGCCCCTCACCATGACAGTGTACAGGGGGTGGGATGGGCAGGAGGAGGGCCTGGCTGTGAACATGAAATTAGAATTTGCTATTGAATCTGTGGACAAAAAACAACCTGGAACAGCAAGCCACCTGTCAAATGCCTCTGCTGCAACCATTTCTGTTTAGAGAGCCACGAGATGCTGTGCAAGGACTGGCACCTCCAAAAGACTTCTGTTCCCATCCCTCATGATTTAGAGCAACACTGCCATGGTTGTAGTGATGTGAGCCATTCTCAAGATGCCTTAGCTGCAATTTTCCCCTAGGGGAAAACAATGTCAGTAATAATAGACACATCAGACTTTCCTGTCCAAGGTACCTTCCTATTTTTTTTTTCAAATTTAGACTTATTTATTCTGTTTCCATAGGTAAGATATCTAGGTTACTGTTTTTTTCTAAGCCTCACCCACATCTTACACCTGATTGGCCTCTGGACCGTCCATGGGGCCTTCATCAGGGTGGGCAGTGGGAAAGGGACCGGGCCAGTCCCACTGCCTTCATGTCAAGCACCACTCACCTGTGCTGCTGCCGCTTAGCATCAGGAAAGGACCAAAGCACAGCCCTGCGTGGACGAGTTCCACCTACAGACCCAACAGCACCAGCCACAGGCATCTTTTTCTTCAGGTTTTAGCATTTTAAGATATTGTTAAAGGGAGAGGAGAAACATTTTGCTGGTTTGACTGTTGAAATTCAGGCTTAACTTTGCAAGCTGTTAGCTTTGATGATCTCTGGTAGGATCTCACATCATTTTCTCTTTTAGGAGACATGTTTTGTGTTAAAGATGGTTTGATAAAACTATATAAGCTGTTGGAATAAATAACACAGCCTTCAAGTATTGAAGGTGGTTTTTTCTGCCTGGATGTTTCTTCTTCATCTCTTTTGCCTTGTGGCAGGCTGAGCTGCAGGGCGGCTGCACCACCTCCTCCTAGCAGGGAAATAGGGAGCTGTATTACAAGAAAGTCCCTTCCCTTTGGGTCTGTGACACCTCCCTGTGTTTGCAGCACCGAGGTGTAAATTGATGTCAAGTTGAGCATGGAAAATGCTAAAAGTCTGTCCAAGCTTTCCCAGGTTTGCTGCCAAACAGTGCTTTTCCCACGGGAAAATGTAGGAAATCCACTCATGGGAGCAAGTTGCCCATCCACTCATGGGAGCACTGCTCCCGTCCACATTGCTAACCCAGAAGTCGAGCACAAAGGCTGGCTTGGGACTTGGCAGAGTGGCCCAGAGAGCAGCAGGAGAGGTGCTGGTGGGAAGAGGCACATCACTGGCATTTCATCCAGCCCAGGCAGAGCCGATCCCACCGGAGCTGTGGCAGGCTGGAATCAATGGCCGGGGCAGGGGCAAGGCAGAGAAACACTCTCCACTGGTGACACAGGGACAAGCATCACCCTCACAGCCTAGGGAAAAACTGAATGTTACAGTTTTGAGATTTAGCAGAGAAAACAAGGTCATAAATTAGCAGAGACGTGGCCACCAGACAGAGGGAGAATTGTCTGTGGCCCTGTGAGAAGCGATGGCCGTGGGGCCAGCTCGGAGATGTCCATGGCTGCAGCCCCCACAGGAAACAAGGCTTTGGCAGGCAGGTAGCAGCTGTGTCTGCTGCTTTGGCAGCTGCAAACCAGCTCAGCTCCCGGAGCTGCCGGGATACTATGGCAGCTCTGTGCCCGGATGGCAGCCAAGAGGCTGCTCCCGTTTCCCTGTGCTTGAGGGGCAAACCAGCAGGTAGCTCCTGGGCTTGGCTGACTGCACACTTAGGTCTTTAAATCCCATGTCCAGCTCTCCTCGCTGTCACTGAGCAGTATTTTTGGCTCATGCTGACACACACAAAGCAAGCCAGAAGGCGGTGCAGAGGGACTGTACACCACCCAAGACCTCCAGCAGTCAAACAAGGGCTAATCTTAGGTCCCCCTGGTCAGAAAGTATCTGTTCCAGAATTATATTTAGGCAGACGATCAGGAACCCATTGGCCAGTTACCTCAGGGGACAAGCAAGAGGCATCAGGTTCCCCCTGAGAGTGAAAGAGCCAGGTCAGCTGCCACCGCCGACTGTTGCTGAAAGACCGTGGGCACTGGCTTAATCCAGCCACATCCTGACTTGTAAAGTTGCTGAGCACTCAGATGCTCCAGTCCCTTTGTTTCAATTGAACATTGGGGCATGCTGGACCTCCCAAAATTCTAATCAAGCAATAAATGATCAAAAACTTTCAGCAAACACTTCCTTTGCCTGAGCTGATAGTGCAGTCCAACAGCCAGGCTGCCCAGGCTTCGCCACTCCTGGCTCTTGGCATCAACTGGCTGTGTAAACTCAAGAGATTGACAAAAAAAAACAGAACTGCATACTTTTTTATATACACTAAAAAACCTGAGAGCACACAGTGATGGTGCTGCTGCTCCGAGCATTGATATCTGTCCCTTTGATTATCGAGGGGGAAAGGACATGTGAGGTTGGAACAACCTGCATCCATAAACCCAATTTGCACATCTAGCAAGGGAGCAGCGGTACCTTCCCTCTGGCTGCCAAAATGCTTTGACCTGGCCACAGGAGAAATCAGGAATCAGGCTGCCAAAGCCCCCATGACACTCATTGATTAACCCTTGTGCCCAGCAAGAGTACAATGGCTCATGTCGCAGACCACAGATCCCAACACTCACTCCTGAATAGAGATGCAAGAGAATTTATCTAATACAAATCTGTTATTTATTAAACAGGATTAACAATCAACTGTCCAGAATCCAAACAAGCAACTCTTCTTCAGAAACAATTTTTGGAGAAAAACTACCCCAAAAAAGCCTGGTTCTTACTGCAATCATGTTCTTCAGTAATGCTTTTTCATTTGCTTTATAAAAGTACTACATTCACTCTCTCATATCCATCTGTCCAGCTATATATAGGTGTATGTATGCACCATGTACTTCAGAAATGAGTATTTTAGTCAGAGGAGAAATGTGGAAGCCCAGAAAGAATGGAAATACTCCCGGCACGTGGTCGCTGCTGGTTGAGACTGGACCAGTCTCACACGCCCCACAGTAAAGGTGACCACGGCCCCTTTTCAAAGGCAACTTTTTGGTACAGTATCTTTGGAGTAAGCATCATGGCAAACACTGGGATGCTAAAGCACACCACACACATGAGAAAATTATGGTCTCTTTTCAGGATGCACGGCTCTACTGCCTATTAAGTAAAAATCCTACGATGCACCAAAATCACTTAGGAATTTTGATATTTCATTATAAATTCTCTGCCAAACTGGAGATCTGACTTCTAGCCAGTGTTGTGGTTGACTGAGAGAAGCAATTCAGATAGGACCCGAGTCCACTGGGCCCTAGCTTATTAATTTACTCATTCAGTTTTAATAGTGCCTAAAGATTACATCAACTCAGGAAGAGGGCAAAATGGTTAAAACAGGCAATCAATCATCTTTTTTTCCAAGTCCTAAACAAAGATAGAGGAAAAGCAAACTGCAGTTCACAGGAATTCACCAGGATGAGTACAAAAGTGGGAAAAGTCCCACAAGGCAGATTTTGGCCCAAAATGGTAAAAATATGTTCCAACTTCATATGTTTGTGTGAGCGTGGTCATGGCCAGCTGTGAACACAGCTGGAACCTGAGCCCAAAGTGTGCGCTTCTGCAGCAGTGACATTGTGAGACCTGATACACAGGAGTCCTTATCCAACAAAGGATGCCAAATATATTGTATTTTTTTAAATGCCATTCAGACCTGTGAACAGGCAAAAGCATCAGCTTCCAGCTTGTTCTTGGTCAAACCTTGTTAGTGCAAGACTAACCCTGGGTAAATACAGCTGTGGCCAAACCCTCCTACCCACAAGGATGGGAATAAAGCTTCTGTTTCTCAAGTGCCCCCTACTCCCTGTCAGCACTCACACACCTTTTTCCTTAGAAAGGTGAAGAGTAACCCAGACCACAGTCACAGTTAAAGGTGGCTTCTGCCCTGCAGACAAGGGCTAGGCAGGGCTGTGGGTCAGGACAGATTAAGCAGGCTACGAGGGAAAAAAAAGCAGGGGAGGTTCTTCTATTCTCATTTGCAGTACAGAAAGACTGGGAGATGAAGGGAGGTCAGGCCAGGAGGCAGTTTCAGTCGGCTTGCACAACAGCGTGATAGGAAGCTGGATATCCATTTGGGATACAGTTTGTGGGGGCGATAGGTAGGTATATGCGATTGTCTGATACTGCTTAGCACTGTAAGGGTTAACACAGGGGTGCCAATAATAGAGACCAACTCCAGGCACCTTCTCCTGATGCTCCCACTAGCACAGAGGAGAGGTCAAGCATGAATGAAGAAGGGCCACTGCTCCTCACTGGCTTGCAGGGACAGGTCAAGATGCATTGGGCACCATCCCATAGGCTGCATACAGTGTGTCCAGCAGCTCCTGTTTTTCTTTCTCAGGTAAGAAGCTGGACTGAGCTGCATTGATGTTCTGGGGAGGCAGAGGGAAAAGATAAGGGAGACATTAAGACAGGTCAGACCTAAACACACAGTTGTGCATGTCCAAACATCTGGCTCTGTGCAGCAGCAGGCGAGGGAGACTGTGAAGTTTCCACTCATTCACTTCCACAGCCTCTTTTTACAGGGCAACTGCTCTGCTCATCACTAGCAACTGTCCCAAGAGACAAGGCAGGCACAAAGCAAAGGGCTTCAAAGACTTTGGAGTTCTTAGGACATGCACTTTAGACCTGCTTCCACACTCCCTGGTCCCCTGAGGACAAGAGCCTCTACCAGCACAGCAAGGGTGGCAGCTAATGTGCCACTGCTGGGACACAGCCTGGCTGTGCAATGTAACCTGCTCATCCATGGTGGGCAGGGACGTTTTTTTTTTATTACACAGGAACAGCTTGGCTTTTGCCAGAGCAGGACAGGACAGCTGGCAGCAGAACAGCTGTGGATCCAGGATCCTACAGCTGAGAGTGGTCCTTGTTCCTCTTTCCAGACCCAGAAGTGATATTTGTAGGAAAAAAGGACTTGTTCCTCCAGCCAGAGCTGAGAGCATGACTGATGCTCTCTTGTAAAGTGCATCCTGCACTTCCCAATACAAGCAAGTATCTCTGGAGACACACAGGTGAAAGTGCTCAGCATGGCTCTCAAAGTAAACCAGGAAAGGTTCATTTGGTAACCAGGTAAGTCAAACTCCCAACAGCTCCCAGCATCCCCCTCCAGGCAGCTCTGCAGCCCTCCTTAGCCTCCTGCTTACAAGGTCAGTGCAGGATTTTCTGGTTTCTGTTGAAAATTCTTCAGCTTATGAAGAAAAAACACCCAGGACATCAGCAGAGCACCCATCCGAGGCCAACTCACCACTCTCTTGAACTCCTCTTCAGTGAAGCCCATGTAGTCCTTCACTATGCTGTAATCCTTGTCAATATTGGAGTTAAAGATGAGGGGATCATCTGTGTTTATAGAATAGTTAGCTCGATCCTTCCTAAATCTGTAAGGAAATCAGGTTGAACTGGGTAAAACACTGGATGCAGCACTGGGTGTGCATTTCTCAGGGGAAAACACAGTAAAAAGGAAGACCTCATAGCTGCCCCTGCAGCTTGCAGTGCTAGGCTCAGACACAGGGCTTGGCTTGTCCCACCACTGCTCTGCACAATCTGCTTCTCCAGTGCAGCAAGGAGCAGGGAACCTCTTACCTAGGGGTCCAGCAACCTCAGCTCTCACCCACAAAGTAGGGCTGATGGTCAGTGTGCGGCACCTTGGGCCCACAGCTCAGCGCAGGGACAGGAGGGACGGGACAGCCTCCCCGAGGGCCCCCACACCCGCTCTGTGCCGAACAGCGAGGAGGTACCACACTTTCCTAAGCAGTCAGATGTGTGTTACCTTTGTAAAGCAATAAAGCAGCTATAATCAAGCCAAATCCTGGTTGTTTAAGATAGTCTTACTGTGCTACGGGGTGTTTCCCAAAGTCCGGAAGACATGCTCCGGTGAGATAACTGGACCAAGGGCAGACCTGTTTGGAGGAGTTAAACACAAAAACCAGAACCAACCATGCAGATCTGAAGCCCAGCTGTGTACACAGATAACTAAGAACACTGGTAAGGTCAGATACAGGTTTAGAGCTTTGTTCACATCTACCCCTTAGCGCTGCTCCGATGGGCCAGTGCACAACCCAGGGCATGGATGCAAAGAGCCCACAGCCTGTGTGACAACCACAGGAGCTGGTGGGATATTTCCCATGGCCAGTCAGCCACCCACCATGTGCTAACCACTGTTAAGAAACCCCTGGCATTAAGTATATACACATATATTCCATATATTACTTGGACACACACATTCTGGGGGAAAGCCAAGGAAATTTGCCTATGCACAGTAGCTCCCAGGCACTTCCACCCTCCACCCAGACAGGCTGCAGTACAACAGCCCGCTTTGCAAGAGAAGCCTGCAGGCTTGAGGCATATCAATTAGTGAAAAAGCTGCACAAATTTTATCCTCAGCCAGACCAAGATCCATTTCTCTCTGCTAAACAGCTCCTGCAAGAAGATGTGCTTGCAGCAAAGCTCCCAGCAAACAGCCAGGTCTCACCATTTTTGCTGTGGTGCTTCAATCATCCAGCTTTAATAGCAATGTCAGTGTTCAGATGTCAGGTTGTGTCCCTGGCTGTTACACAGCACAGGTGAAGGCTGATTTTCCACTCAGACAGCAGCTGTCTGGCTGTCACCCTCCTACCTAACATCCTTACCTCAAAGTGCATCTTTGCTCTCAACAGCTCCTTGTAGAGCTCAGGGTCCTCCAGGACATGGTAGCCATGGCCAATGCGCTCAGCCTTCAGGAGATAAACTGCCTAGAGAACATGAAAAAAACATGCAGAGCCACTGAGTACAGCTCAGCTCCCATCTGCCCAGAGATCCTCATCCCACCACGGGTACAGCCTGCTCCAGGGAGGACCTTCTCTGAGCCGTCGCAGCCAGATCTCTGCCTGAGTCTCCAGAATTTGCTCTTCTATGAATACAGAGACGATCTGGGCTCCTCTCTCCCCGGTGCAGGGGATGCAGGGGCACTTCCCAACCCCTGCCCCTCTCCCTCCCACTCCCTGCCCCAAGCCAGGAGCTCCTTGTACCTCCTTGATCATGGCAGCCGGGCCGGCCTCCCCAGCATGGACGGTGCGATGAATCCCGCATCTTTCAGCTTCCTGCAAAGCAAAGGAGGACACGGTCCTGTCCCATCCCCTGCAGCAAGGTCAGCAAGGACAGCTGGCACTGCCCTCAGGGGCACAGCGAGCGGGAGAAACAGAGTTCTGCACAAAGAGCCCCCAAACCACGAGCCCCACGCCCCGAGAGGTGCATGGCCACTGCTGCAGCACAGCCTGTGAGAGAAGAGCTCGCTAATGCCAAAGGCAGAGAAACTTAGAAAGCGTGGTTACTTTCCCCTGGAGCCCAGCCAGGCTCCTCCAGGGTCTTTTAATACCGAGTGAGCTCACTGCTGCCTCCTCCCCAGACAGCAGCAAACTCAAAGCCCTCCCTCCTACACCCATTGCCCTTCTGCATGAACCTTGCAGCAATGCCTGTCTTGGAAACTTCTACCTTTTTGGCTGCTGCAGCCAAGTGTGAGTGTTTAAAAGCTCCACGGCAGAGATGAAGCAATGCAATGCTCAGCCATGGAGAGCCTCCCTCCTGTAAGGGGCTGGGGTCGGAGGCAGCCCAGCCAGGAGAACCCTGTGGGTGCACCTTTGGGGCTGCTTTGAGGTGGTCTCCATGGCTGTGCTAAAAAACCCCTTGCCAGGGTAACCACAGACCACCCAGGCTTTGGGAAGCCACGCAGCCTCAAGGGAAGCCTGGCTCCTGCCTTGTTGGCGGCAGCAGCCGGGCTGCAAGCCCTGTCTCGCAGCAGACGGTCCTCGAGGCGCTCCGTCAAGGCAGGCTTTTCACTCATGACTCTTTTCTCTTACTTTAATTTCCACCTCCTTGTATGCTGCACATCCAGGCCCAGCAAAGGTCAGGGCAGGCTTCACCTGGGGCAGCTACAGAAAAGCCCTGGGTGCCTTGACCTGAAAAGCACTCTGTGCTCCCTACATTGAAGCATGTGTTGATTTTTGCTGAACAGCTGATTTTTCTTTTTTTTCACACTTCTTACAACAACAAAGTCCCCCTGGCCAAAGCACCAGACCAAGAAGACAGACAGACTCACACCAGCACTGAGATATTCCACTTGTTTCTATGTGGGATGAAGACAAACCAAAAACTTTTTCCTCCATTCCCAGGACACACACCCCTAACTATCCAACAGGGGCCGGGCATACAGGCAGAGGGGTCAGGAATACCACATGCACCAGGACTTTCCCCATTAACCCTCCTGACTCCCCATCCTCTGCATCCAGGAGAGAGCTTGTATCTAATGTCCATCCATGGGCATACCTTCCCTGGAATGGCTTAATCCCTTTTTCAACCCAATTGCCCAAGGACACATGGTGCTTCCCTTGGCTTCTCCTCCAAAGATTGCTGCCTCCTTGGACATGGTAGTCCTGGGCTCCTGGGATGCACGCTTCTGCCCCAGTGCTCCTCCACAGCCAGGAGCCACAGTCGAATTTTTGCCTTTATCTGCTCTTCCCCCTCCAGCAGCCCCAAGAACGCTCAGGAAGAACATGTTTGTCCAAGCCAAAGGGAATCACAAGTCTCTCAGATTTCTCTGGATACGTAACGTATCCCACAGAGTATAGCAGCAGAATTTATGAGGAAGCACTTCCCTGCCAGGCAGGCCAAAAGGAGCCAATGGTCAGGAGCGGGGTTTGTTCCAGCATCTCAGAGCCTGGGCAAGTCCCCAGCACAAGGGACAAGACACATTATCCAGATAGAGAAGTCTGGACTTGAGTACTGCCGGCACACTAGGACAAGATGAGACACACCTGCCCATCAGTTAATAAAACCCTGTGCCCACATCTCAGTTTATAACCACCCAGTTCATTCAGCACATTGCAGGTGCCCAGACAGACTTGCATCAACTCCTGCTGATGGCCCAAAGACCCAGAGAAAGCCCTGTTTTGCTTCAGCCCAGAGTGCTGCTCACAAACCATCATCTTTTTTGGTAGTGATGGTGCACAACCTCCTCTCCCACTGAAGCAGGGGATCAATAACCCCACATTCCCACTAGGAAAGAGAAGTGAGGCGCAAAGCTTCCCCTTTGCGCTGCTGCAAAGCACTGAGTTTTAGGGAGAGCCCCAGTCTCAGCATTTGCATTTGACATGATCAGATAAAAGCACTTCAAAGGTGCAATTTCTTCTCTGCTCCTCAGGTGATTTCAGCCAGACTGGAAAAGCCAGTCTCTGGTTTCTCCAGACCCCCCCAGCTGACTGCTCCCAGGGGCACACGGGCTCCATGCCACTCACATCACACTCAGTGCTATGGGGTAGCGTGCTGAGTTCCAGTTCTAAGGCCATGCTTAAGCAACGATGCCTGCTATTAATCACTTAGAAAAAATAAACAAATACTTTTGCTCTTTAGCTGAATGTTCTTAACAGCTGCAACAAATTTTTAAGCTGTTCCAGCTGTTTGCAGTCTCAATAATGTTCTGCCTGTCCCCCCATGCATATCTCCTCAATAAATGATTTTTATTATAATTTCTTTTAAGAAGCTTATTCAACAAACCTCATAAGCCTTCTTATGCTCAGAGGTATTGTTCACCTTCAGGGTCTCATCCCCAGCCAGGTCGATGGCTACCACAGAGTTGTTTCGATACTTCTTGCAGAGCTCCACCACCTCTGGAGACCAGCCTGGAAGAGACAGTGCCAGGGTTCAGGAGAAAGCATTTGGGTTACAGCCTCATCATTTTTCTAAACAAATCCTGGTCCTACAATCAGAAGACTAGAGCTTGGTCTTCCTTAAAATTTGCTCAAAAAGAAAGCTAACGAACTCCTGGAAATGTCTGTCATCTTCATGCAAATAAAAGCTGACAGCTAATTAGTCCATTGCCAGTTAAAGGGAAATCAAATGCATTTACCAGCTATAAAACTGCTCTCACTGTGTTCTTCTGCTCACTTTGAGCAGGAGAAAAAAAAAATAAAGAAAACAAATCTCCAAACGTGGTGATGAAGCTGAAGGCAAGCTGAACTGCACAGCCCACACGCTGTAACGTGGAGCTTGCTCCTGAGCTTTCACCTCATCCCAGGCTAGGAAAGGGGAGAACTGGAGCATTGGGTGTGTTGTGTCACGCAGGAGTTTGGGCTAGGAGGGATCTCTGGGGGGGCCCCTGTATGACAATCAGCAGCGTCCTGTTGCAGAGCATCCTTGACTCCCCCAGAAAAGATGACCAATGCTACTCCTGGTGGGAAGGAGCTGAGCTGCCTCCTGGAAGGTGACCTTTAACACTCACAAGGTTTTATCTTTTCGGCATCTGTGAAAGAGAGAGTCCCAAATGACCTGCAACTACTTCAGCGTTATCTCTGCTCAGGATAGGTAACCTCAGAGAAAGGGCAGGCATCTCCTAGCTCTCACAGCAGTTACCCTGAGCAAAAGGGCCAAGAAACAGAGATAAACTGTAGAGTTAATTATTAACAGACACCTGCTGGGCATGTAGAATCCCAAAATCACACAATCACATAAGAAAATGTGTGCAAATTCATCTCCCTTTTTCACTCACCTGCTTCCAACTCACCACATTGGAGTCGTTATTTTATTAACAAGTCTAATATGAGCTGGTTCTGGCTGGCCTCTCTGCCTCTCTCTCAACACGTCACAAACTACATGGTTGCTTCTCACCACGCAGCACTAAATGCAGCGCTAAAGTATCGAGTGCATCGCTAAGTCTGGGCAAGAGCTGGTGTCCTGGGACAGAGGCACAAAAACGCCTGCTCAGGTGTCTGCACGAGCAGCCCCTCCTGCTGTGCAAGCACGCCCTGGGGATGCCTCCTGCCTTTCCCACCTGTGCATTTGCAGGGACTGTAACTGCAGACAAGCGAGACACTGCCCTACAGCTTTCCAATTTCTACACAGAAAAAAAAAGTTTGCTTCCTAGAAACCAGAAATTTAAGGATCAAGTTTTCAATGTATTGTTTGGCTTTGATTGTGAAAGTAGGGAAAAAATCCACTCTCAAATCTCCCAGTTTCCAAGAATATAATTTTTCACATTTCTAGATGCAAATGAACCATGTGAACCATGTACTCATTAGCAAAAAATCTTTCCACTATCTAAGCCTACCTAAAACTGTTGTGAAGATATGGAGATATTCACAACAAAGTCTTCATGTAAGACAGCTACTGCCTCACAGCCAAGTTCGGACTGCATCTTTCCCTAGGGGAAGATGGTCACAGAACTCAACAGCCCAGTGGAACACTGGAAATTTGTTGTTTGGTTTTTTTTTCCCTATGAGCAGAAATCACGCCTCCCCCAGGAGAGCAGAGAAGAGCCCACTTTGTCTCTCTAGCCAGATCTTTCAGATACTGGTTGTACCCACAGACCCCAACTCTCACATCCAGCTGTCCCTTTCCCCATAGTGAAGGAAGCAGAGGACCTCCACCAAGAAAAAACTCCTTCTCAACACTGCCTGGTCCAGGATCACACCCAGGGCCATGGACCAGGGCTTTCCCTGCAGAACCCAGGGGAAGTCCCCCCCCGCCACGCATCAGGGAAGGGGAGCAAAGCAGCAGGGCAGCTGCAATACATTACTTGGCATATGGCGCATGCAGCATAGAATAGACCTGGCTTTGATGCGGAAATCCCTTTCTCCATCCTGTAGTCCCTGATTTACGAGGTTAACGACTTCGTCCGGAGTGAGGTCTCCCCTGCAGGGAAGAAAAGCCATCAGCAAAAAGTTGGGCACCCACCAGGGAAGCAGGCAGGAGCCACAGGTCCAGCCCAGCGTCCCCACAGGGCACCCCACACAAAACCCAGGCTGCCTGGGCTCCCACTCGCCTTAATATCCAGAGGAACCTGATGAGACCGCCCAGAGCTGAAGAGTACCTTTTACACACAAGTCATGCCTGGATTTACAAGATGTTGGGCACAAAAGCATGCAAAGATGACAGTAAGATTTAGAAAAGCCTCAGGGAATGAGATGCCAATCCTGCCTGAGCAGAGGAACCCACTCATTGCCAGAGAATCTCATCAGAGCACACAAAAATCTGCAGCTGGGCAGGGACAAGCACAGGAGCTCAATGTCCATCACAGCACGTTTTGCAAGGGGCCAGAGCCCAGTATTGATTTAATAAGAGGCACACATCACAGATGAGATGACAGGTAAAGAGAGATTTGATTGTCAGCCCCCTCCATTGCCCACCATCTCAAATTCACATTTTGTGGGCAGGCAAGCCACATCTGAATGCTGCCTTCCCTCATACAGAGACTGGCTCCAGCCAGCAGTTTAAGCACAGCTGCTCTGCACATGCAGAACTGGGTGCCCAAAGCAATGGATGCTAAAACAGCAGCTCACAGAGATATTAGAAGAGGAAAAACCCTGTTTATGGGGAAGAGAAGTGGAAGAGTGCGGGTGCTTGCTGTGTTGGAGGAGAGAGGAGGTTTGGTTACACCACACTTTGAACACATGCTGGCTGGCCAATCACGGATCTGGCTTCTCCATGCCCAACCGGCCACCCACCGGCCCCCTGGCATGGTGGGATGACTCACTCAGTTTGGCCCCAGGGAATGGGATCCACACGGCAGTTGGCCAGGAGGTGAGGGCTGTATCGGACCTCCACATAGATGACACCTTCTTTTGCTTTTGTTTCCACGAGCTCGTACGCGATCCTCCTCACCGCCTCACGGTCACCCCTGCAGGGATGGCAATGGGACCCATCACTGGGGCTTGTCACCCTCGGGGCACACTGGTGACAGGCAAGGTGACTTCCACGGCTGAGCAATGTTAGCCAAGAGGTTCAGCCAAGGGCTGAGGGGGAAGAAGTAAAATGTGAGGTACTCACGCAATGGCAGGCATGTAGTGATTAAACTTCTCTAGAAACTGGGTAAGTGTCAGTGGTGTTTTGTAGCTGACATGCTTCAGGAGGTCATCCACAGTGCTCCCGGGGAGAGGAACCCCTCTTTTCCTGGAAAGAAAGCCACACCTTATGACAGGGAAGGCTATCACATTTTCAATTAGTCCATTTTATACAGCAACCAAATCCTGAGCTGGCAGCATTAACCTCCATGTCTTCATGGAAAAGATATGGCACACGTTGTCCTTCCAAAGTCTCCTCGAAGAGACAGCCCTGAATCCCAGGGAGGAGGAAGGCAATCCAAAATACAGGCAAGGCACAAACAAATCTACATACAAGCCCAGACTGACCCGGCAGGAAGAGAGCTAGAGCACATTTTAAGCTTAAGAAGGAGTTTGTCTAAAGGGGCTCTGGATTATTTCTTGGCACTTCCTAAACCCAGCAGCAGAACTGCCAAAATTCTTTAGGAAAGCTGATTTCAACTATGCAGGCTCGAAATCTTGAAAAATCATGGAGACACTCCCAGGCCCAGGATCACACACGTAGAAGTGTAACAGCTCGTGGGCTCAATGCTGGCAGCTCCTGCAAGCGAGCTGGTTCCCAAAGCCAACGTCACGGTGGCATCTTCTCTGATGGGGACACATCCCACGCAGGAGCAATTGGTAGTCCTAACAACTGCTCTCACCAAACTGCTGGAGGTGGTAAAGCCCACTTAAACCCTTCCAAGAGGGAAGAGGCTGTTTGTCCCTGGACCACCTGGAGTCCTGGGTGGAGGTGTCTCCAGAGGGGTGACAGCTGGGCTTGAGGGGACTGTGAGCCAAGGATGCTGCAAGCTTCCCAGGCAGGCTTTGCCACTCACCCCCTGCAGGCTGTCACTCTCCCCATGAATGCCAAACTAAATTAGAAATAATTAGACATTTGTTTTTAATCCTCTCTCCTGCCTTGATGAATTATAGCTGACTGACGGATCTCTCTGCTAATAGAGACAAAATACCACAGAGAGCTTTAGCGTTCTGATGCCAGCAGCCATCCCCATGAGCAATCCACAGGGAAGCAGCCCAAATGACCACACTCCCGAGCCCAGAAAACACTGCTCATTCTCTGCTTGGGCAGGAAGAAAACCAGCCCCAGACTCAGCTTTCACATGCAATCTGCACAGATCCAGTTGCTGGCACTCGGCAGGGGACGTTCACCACTGCCAAGGCATCGGTTTTCCTCTCCGTCTTGCCCTTTCCATGGCACTGTCACATTGGTCTCTGCTCCAGGAACCTGCCCGCATCTTCCCCCACCTGCCCAGGGAAAATTTCCTACAGCAAAGCCATTCCCCTGACCTTCTCTGTGTGCCTCCCAAGGATTGCCTCCATGTAGCCAGCAGCAACAGGGCTTTGGGATGATCCACAGCACGGAGATGCTGGCTGAGGGGATCTGGTGGATCTTGCTAACGTGGCTTTGGGAGCTGCTGCTGCCCTATCCAACCTGCTTAGCAGCTGGGAGCCTTCTCACAGCAAAGCTGCCTCAGGGGAAGGTGCTCACGCCTGCTGGCACCTCTGCAGCCTGCCTGGAGCTTCAGCTGTGAGCTGAGCTGGGACACGCACCATCCCACTGTGGAAAGGGCAACTCTCCCTGGTACACCCAGCAGTCCCATGATGCGTCTACCACAGCTCCAAACCCTTTGGCTGGGCAGGGGGGGATGCAAAGCCTGACCAAGACCTGACAGAATTGGAACTAAAGTTTCTAAAAATGGCTGAGCTCAGCCACTTTCCCATGGGACTTGTTCATCCCAGCAGCCTCAGGTCATTTGGTCAGTCACCACCTGGCCAATTTATTTCCAGCTCTTTACCTTTAAAAATAGACCACAAGCAGCTTTCTTTCTCTGTCCAGGGTGAGGTTATTAAGGCAAGCCCCTACAGTCTCCTACGCTGCCCTGTTGCTTTTACATTTGTGTGAGAGCTAGTTTTATAGCCCATGAATAGCACAGTCTTGCTCCACCCGAGGGCTGACAGCTCCGGGGGATGCCAGGGCTGTTTAAAAATAAGAAGGAACTCAGCACACACTTGGGCAATGAAGGTTTCTGTCCTAAGCAAGAGAGGGGCACAGGATCTTCAGATGGCCAGTGCCTCCTGGGCCTTAGGGCTCTTACAATCCTCCTTGGGCATTGCAGCAGCATTTGTCCTTTGCTGGCAGGAGGGACACAGCAGAGCCCCAGGAAGTCAGCACTGAACCTTCTGTCCATTGGGACACCAGCCCACCAGCATCAGGGGCAGAGCCAGCAGGAATGCTGACTCAGCTCACCATGCAGTAAGATGGACACTTCCAATCCATCCTCCTTACCCTGAATGCACTGCAAAATTATGGCCACTTCCTGCAGAAAAAGATACTTTCAAAATAATATTTCCCCCTAGGATTGCACTGCCTTGGAGTCTGCTGGGCTCACAGGATGCCACAACCACTTCTCATCTTTGTCAGAACTGATTTCCTCCCCAAAGTACCAGAGTCGTGCCAAAGAGCTGTTTCCCAAAATCTTTAAGCTTGCCACTTTCTTGATCTGAGGGTATCTGCTGGTCTCCATGAGCTTTCTGAATAGAGATAGCTGGAAGTAGTTTACATTGCTTACACCCATGGAGCCAGGTCCTCGCCCCAGTTAATCATTCACCCTGGTGCTTCCCACACAAGCTACACTGCAGCAAGAAGATGCACGTGGGCTCTGTCAAAGAAACAACCTCTCTTTAAGTCACTCCCAAGCACTTTCCTGGGTCACCCACACAAGAGCGTGACTCCTTGACTGCTGGCACCAGGCACCCAGCCTGGGGTTCAAAGGCACAGCAGCAGGGCAGGTAGGAGCACCCAAGCTGGTTTTTCCACCCAAGACTGTGGAGCAGCACCACCAAGGAGATGCTCTTGGCCTGCTTTCATTTCACTCGCTTTTGCAATTAGGAATGTGGAAAAAAATGACAATACACTGACTTTGCTGCATCCTGGGTACACTTCAAAGGCAGACAGCTCTGTTTAAAAGACATCTTCTGTACCTTTCTCACAATGTCTCCTCTTAGCTTGCTTGGCTCAGAGGACACAGGACCATCTCATTCCCACTCCTGCTACCAGCACAGCCCTGCTGCAGCACTGCATTTGGGAAGTGCTCAGTGTTCTCACACTGTGCAGCCAGAGAAACCACCTGTGCAGGGATGAGACCAGCAAGGCTGGCTGCCTGCACAGCGAGGGAGAGAGCTGTCCCAGCCTGGAGCACAAGCTCTTCTGTCAGAGAACTGGACAAGCAGAAGGGATGAAGCTTTTGAACTGCAGCTCCCAGAGCTTTCTTCCCCACCGCAACTCACCTGCCGAAGTGCAAGATTGTTTCTGGTCTAATGGCTCCATCCAGGTGGACGTGAAGCTCTACCTGCAATGAGATAAAGAGAAATTGGTGAGGTACTCTTACAGCTGCAGCAGAAGTTTAGAGATTAGCAGCTGGTGCTAGCAAGGGTATAAAAGCACCCAATACAGGGACACAGCCATGACAAGGAAGCACAAAAACATTTTTTAAATATCATCATTATAAAGTTTATTTTTTCAATATCTAAGTATTGTCTAAATATTTTCTTACTGATGCTGCAGCTCACACATTTAATGGTTCTTCAGAAATTTACTCTGTTTCCAATAATTTTTAGGAACTGCCCCATCTTTATTTAGAGTTTGGGAAGAGTGAAAAAAGCAAACCCCAAATACCTTTGCTTTCCAGCTTCCTCCTTCTTCAGTTAATCAATTAATTTGCTAAGTCATTACACAAAAACTTTGACTTCCCTTCCAAGAATCAGCTCCCGATATATTGTTAATTACTTGGTGTTATCAGTGCTTATACGCTTTCTAATCCTAGACATGGAGTCAGTGCCATTGTACAAGGTGCTGTAATAAATAAAACGAACAAGGGTTTCCCCATAGAGTGAACAAGCTGCTTTCAAAAGAAAATACTTAAATTTCAACTCATTAAGAATGGGACAGTGCCTCAGATCTCTTCACTCTGAAACTCTGTTTCCCAATTATTGCTGAAATAATGGATTTTGGAGAAAGAGCTCCAGAAAAGCAAAAGCAAGTTTTTTCCATTAGGCAGCTGGGACTTTTGGAGGAACATGACAAATGTGATTTGGAAGCTGAAGAGGGAAGGAAAATATTAGCTGTGAAATGTCTCAGCTAGGTCTTCTTATTTTCAGAACTGTTTTCTTTTAAGCAATGGAATAGCCTACAAAATACATATTTATTTTTTAATGAAACTGTAGAGCAGCAAGTTAATAGACAAAGTTCTTGTTAGTTATGAACTTGTGCAAATTTTCCTACGTAGATCAGTCTTGCAGTATGCTGAGGGTAAGAGTTGGGTAGGTTTCAGAAGAGGACTGGACATTTGCATGGATAACTAAACCACTCAGGGTTATTAATTAAAGCCCACAAACCTTCTAGCATCAGGGTATGTATCAAACAATAACTACAAGGAACTGGGAGGAAATGAGTAAGCAGTCCCTACAAGCACAGGAACACATAACTGTCCACCTCAAGATCCTTTTGCTCTTCTCTGAAGCATCCATAAGCAGCTGGTGTGAGCTCAATGCCACCAGATCAGCTTCTGGTCCAGCTGGCAAAGTCCACCTGGGAATGGGCACGGATGCCTAGGAGCTCGCTCACATCCCCACCTCCTCCTGCAGTCCATGCAGAAAGACACTCATCTTCTGAGTCACAGTTGGGGTTTTAATTGACTGCTTCTGCTGCAAAAGGCCATCATTGCTGGGATGGGATAGTGCTTGGGTTTGGGTCACCTGTGTAGGATGGCCATGAAGCTACCACTGAAATGTGCACTGGTGGGATGCAAAATACAGGTGCCAGGCTCAGAGCAGCTTGAGCTACTGATCCTGCGCTGTTGCAATCAGCTGGCCCTGGGTCACAGACACCGCTGCTCACAGGTTGTAAAAAGATATCCCTGTCACTTCTGCCCTTAAGACACGATCTGAATCTAAAGGGTTGAAGATTTTAAAAGGGCAAAGCCTGATCTTTTCCTCTACCTCGAGTTATGCAATCCTGCTTATGAGGACTAAATGTCCTGAGAAGCAGCAGATAAAATAACATACTATGGACATGATCTGCATCGCCAGATGTGGATGCCTGGCACATTTTTCACTCTTGAGCTCTGATGTCTATTTCAAAACTATGCAAGCTCCATTCCTTAATGTCATCTTGTCATCTTCTGATGGTGTTACAGCCTTGAAACTCACTCATGTGGCATACAAAAATCAAACAACCCAAACCTACTGGGTTTCTCACCCCAAACATTTCTCAAACATTTCCCACAAGAACACCCGAACGCGACACTTCCATCACTGAGAAAACAAATCCATTCATGTCCTTCACCCATGCAAAACACCTCACGCTGCCACAGCTGCAGGCAAGATGCTTGTAAAGCAGCAAGGTTCCTCTCCACTACCAGCAACAGGCTCTTCTTCCAATGTCACGCATTTCTTTGGGTCTGGAGGGACCTAAATTAAGTGCTAAGAAACTCTTGTGCAATGCTACTCAACCCAAGACCCTGTGGGGTTCCTTAAGACCAGTGCTTGTGGGGTGGCTTTCTGCAGACGGGAACTAATCTGGGCTATTCAGATTATCAGAGAACATTCAAGTGAAGAAGTAAAGGTGAATGTACAAGGATCTTCACCAAAAGCCAGCCCTAGATAAGGATACAATCAGCAGAGGCACAACCGAGCAGCCCAGCTGCCCCAGGCACCTTGCTCGCAGAGCCTGCAGGTTTCCAGATCCGCGGGAGGCTGCTCACTGCAGATTACACTGCAGCTCTCTTCCTACGTGTTTGTTTTGGGTAAACAAAGCACAAGACTTTTCCAGATACTAGTGGGTGACGTGACCTTGCTTTCAGTCAAGGAAAGCACCCAGATAAAGATGAAAGTTTTCTCCGAACTGTGGTTCCGGGAGATCACGCCTGAGCAAGCAGAAATAAGAACACAGGAGCCCAGTGCCTCTTCCAGGGCTCTGCTCCTCGGCACATAAAGGTCCAGGCACATGTGGTCTTCTACTCCAAGTCCTCCAGTTTATTTAGAGAGGAAGCCTGTGCACACAGATTACATGGGAATCTCGACACTTGTTCCAGGACCCAAATAGCACCACAGGCTGCACCAGTACTGGAGCCTTCAGCCACGCGAGGACCTTCAGTGCCTGCCTTTCTTGTTTCACACCAATCCTGAATGTGGTAATATTTGTTCTGGTGCAGAGTGAGAAAGCAGCAGAGTTCTTAAATGCTTTCCTGGGACAGAAGCTCTGCTCTTACCCCAGCTGCAGCAAGGACCCTCAGGATGACATTTGCACAGCCACCCTTCAGCCCCTCCACTCCCAAGAGGGAGTTCACTGACCACCAGCCACAGCATCAAAAAAACACAGCGCAACTCAATAAAATCTGAGTTTTACGCAAGAGTAGTCGAAAGCCAGAGGGATGAGTTCAAAAGACATTACTAGCCATAAATTGTGCATCCTCAGCAGAGACAACCCCCAGCAAGGCTGTCAGAGCAAACCTAGTGCTTTCCATTTTTATGCAAAAGAAGTTTCAGCTCAAGCATGGCACATGACTCATTAGTGCAGAGATCAGCAAGTTGGTTCTGCTCAAAAAAAAAGAAGGTTTAAGGGTTCTGGCTTGACTTCTCTGAAAATACTGTAATGTTTGCTTCAAAACTTAATAAGGTTAAAAAATAAATTCTAACACAAAATGAGATACTTCAAACAAATATGCTCTGTTCAAAGATCAAGTCTGATTATTTTCAATTTAGTGAAATTGAAAGGAAAAAGTAAAACAAACATTCAAACTATTTTCAGCAACAGTCAACCCAACAGGGTTTCTCTATCACTCTATGGTTTGCTCAGTGGACCATGGCAGAGCAGTTAACTGCTCACTTCACCTATTATGTGGCATAAAAAGTACCATCCGAGGTAAAGCATTTGAGGGAGTTTCTGTATTAGGTGGTTCTAGGGTCTTTTTTTAAAATACAAACAATAAAGAAAGTCAGTCCTAACACCATGGTAAAGAGAACACCAACCTTACCTTTTATTTTGGTGGTTTCCAGCAGATGTTAATAGATAATCCAGGAAGCCACTAAAGTTGCATCATTTTAAAACCCTTCGAAGTGACTTTGCCCAGCATTATTTATCAGCACATTAAAAGGTGATAATTTAAAGTTTATTTTATTGATTTCAGTAACTGAAAATGAGAGTAATTACACCTGCCATTTGTTAAATGTTAGATTCACGTAGCAAGAAAACGTTAATAGAGATCAAAATTCAACAACAGACAAGACGGATGCCAACCACTGCAGAGAGCATAAATTGTGCCCCCCAAACACCTGCTTGACAAAAGCGTGGTGTCAGGAGCCAAGTTCTCCTCATCATAAACTCACCACAAATGATCATTTAGATGCAAGAGGTGAGACCAGATCAAGAGGAATGTGAAGTGGAAGAGATGTGGTATTACTCTCAACCCTGACAACACTCACAAATGTGTTTTTGGGATGAATTTGCCATACACTTCGAAGTTTGAGCCTCTAAAAGAGAAAAATGTGACTACAAGACCCACCCACTGCTCCACTGCAAGAAATATTCGTGCATTCCAGAACAGAATTCATATGCTACGTGGCTTTGGTGGCTGAGGAAGAGGATGCTGAGCAGCCTTTAGTACCATTCCTCCCAGCCTCAACCACTCAGCCCCCAGTGACCTCGGTATGAGACTTTGAGTGTCATCAATAGATGGTGCCCTGTGGCACCAGGCTTTGACCTGTGCCAAGACAGTTAGGAGTCAGGTTGTACAGGAGAAGTGCCAAAGAAAACATCCTGGGCACACCCTTGTGCACTCGCACTCCCCACAATCAGGATCACTTTTTAAAATTATTTCTTTTTTTATTTATTTATGTATTAAATTTTGCATCCAAGACAAATACCTGTACTACCAGCTCGGCACAGATGAGCACCTCTGTCCTGAGCAGGAGGAGGCTGCAGCCTGACAATGAGCAGAACAGGACACCCACCCAAACGACCCTGGGTATGGCCAACGCTCTGCAGCAGAGCGGGCAGCTTTGGTGCCATCTGGATTTGGCCACCAGGCGCTCTCCTAATCATTGACAGGTCACACAAAGCTACAGCCACTTCTGGCCATCTCTCCCAATTCCCAAGTATGAAGGACACATAAGAGACAAGTGCCTCCCTTGGGACAGGGACACTGTGTGCACCAGGAGGGCTTGCAGGAACATCTGCCCACCATGACCTGAGTTGATTTTGGAAAAAAGTATCCAGCAGCAGAGCCACCCCAGCCGCTGGGAGGGTGCAGGGCTCACCCCAGAAAGCCATGTTCCCATCCTGCTTCCCACAATGTGGCTCAAGGCACATGGGGCTGCAGGAGAAGAGCCACATGTCCCAAAGCCTCCGAGCTTGGGCTGGCCTGTGGGGAGAGGAGCCAGCAGTGCGAGGGCACCATCTCTGCTCTGGCTGTAGAGCAGAGAGGGAAGACGATGATGATTGGCATCCAAAGAATAGCAGTCTTTTCTGCTCTTTTATTGCCTATGATAAGCAGGGTTCAAAGTCACCTTCCAGCAGCCTCAGCAGCTCCCTGTTCATCCACTGCAGGAACTGGGAGCCAGTAAACTCCCGAAAAACACCAAAGCAGCCCCAGCCTCACATTCAGCCAGAGCTCAAAGCTGCTCCAGTTACCAGAAACATCTCTAAAACACAAAACTGGTCATTCCCAATGGCAGAAGGTCCAGGGGAATGAATAGGGCTCATCAACTGACTTCAGACCCATTTTTTGCCCCAAGCCTGACTTAGCAGGTTCACAGGACTGAAAGGGACTGCCTGACTCAGGAAAACCACTCTCATAATTGCCAGTGACCAGACAACAGAAGCCTGATCTTAGTGGTCAAACCCTGCACATTTTTTCCCAGGTCTCTCTCTTTGGCATTCCAGTCTCCCACGCACTGGAAAAGTAGGAAGAAGCACAAGCAAAAGAACAACTTAACTTGCTTCTCAGCCAAAAGTCTAAAATCACTGGGGTGAACAAGCACATTTTGTTCTTAGGAGAGCAGATGAAACCTCAACATCTCCCAAAATCAAAGTAGCCTTAAAAAGGCTTTAACCATTAGCAGTTGTCAATGCTCCCCAGATTTCGATATCAAGGTTTGCCTGCGATTGCACGAGCCACCTTCCCAAGAGGGAAAACTCCTGCAGTGATGGAACAAAGCACAGATCAGACCCGTGCATACAGGGTTTTCCAAGCAGGACAGACTTTTCTGATGCGAGCTTAGACAAGAGATAAATGGTTTGGGAGTGGTAAGAGATGTAAACAGCAGCAAAAAACAAAACAAAACAGCTGGTTTGGGTTTTCAGAGGCAATCTTCTTCCAAAGCCTAACATGCTTGCCACCACAGCAGGACCACCACAACCCTGACATCACTTTTTTTGGTCTCCTCCGCTCCCTTGCTGCCCACTGAGAGCCCAACCCTGCCTGGCAGTCAGAGTCAGAGCCCAAAGACAAGCCAGGCAGCAAAAACCTGCTCCCCATACACCAGCTTACCCAGTTCACAATGTAAAGGCTGAGCTGCTGTACAATGCTTTGCCATCAGATACAGGGTCACTGCTAACCACATCTGCTTGATCTTCTTCCTTCTTAATGTTTTTATCATCTGATTAGTAATGTGATTGTGTGATCCCACTTGAGATCCATTTATACAGCACATGGTGAGAGCCAAAGACTGAAGCACTCTCTGAGAGCAGTCACCAAGACAGTCCCTCAGGTATCTAGAGAATAACTGAACTAAACGTTTAAGAGAAAAAAAAACACCACAAAACCCCCAAACAAACAAACAAAAAAAAACCACCGAACAAAAAAAGCCCAACAAAACCAAATCCCCAAACAAAACATCAAACAAACAAAAAGAACAAGAGAAAATGTTTGTTTTAGGAGACCAAGGCGACACCTGGAGTGCTGGTCCTTCCAGGGCTTGCCCCTGGCTCAGCACTGGGAAGGCTCTGCAGTGGGAGCCCAGACTGGCACTGCTCTGGAGGCAGAATATAGGGGACACTGGGGCAGCTCCTGCAGGTCATAGAATCGTAGAATGGTTTGGGTTGGAAGGGACCTTAAAGATCACTCAGTTCCACCCCCCCTGCCCTGGGCAGGGACACCTTCTACCAGATCAGGATACTCAAAGTCCCATCAAATCTGGCCTTGAACACGTCCACGGATGGGGCAGCTGCGACTTCCCTGGGCAACCTATGCCAGTGCCTCACCACCCTCATTGTGAAGAATTTCTTCCTAATACCTTATCTGAATCTCCCCTCTTTTAGCTTAAAACCATTCTCCTCGTCCCGTCCCTGCACCCCCTGATAAAGAACCCCTCCTCAGCTTTCCTGAAGCCCCCCTCTGTGCTGGTAGGCTACTACCAGGTCTCCCCGAGAGGAGCTGGTTTTCTGGGTCCCTGTGGGAGCGGGCACACCCCGGGCAGACCCCGCACGGCTCAGCCCCTTTCACAGGGCACGACCCGCTCCCAGCCCCGAGCGCAGCCCCTCAGTCCCGGTGCATGCCCTGGCTCTCATCCCTGGTGCACGATACCTTAGCCCCGCTGCATTCCCGATTCCCAGCCCCTCAGCCCCGGTGCATGCCGTGCCTCTCACTCCTGGTGCACGATACCTTAGCCCCGCTGCATTCCCGATTCCCAGTCCCAGTGCACAGCACCTCAGATTCGGTTCACACTCCCTTCCCAGCCCCGGTGCACGCTCCGCTCCCATCCCGGCGCCTTCGGCAGGACCTCCATCTCACCTTGGGATCCCCGAAAACGCAAAGCCCCCGCTCCATTCTTCTGCTTCTGCTGCTGCCACCGCCTCCCTGCCCCGCTCCGCCGAACAGCGCCCCTCCCCGCCGGCCTGGCCCGCCCCTCGCCGGCCTCGCCCCACGCAGCGCCCCGCACATCTTGAGCCCCACATCCCGGTGGTCAGGACTGGTTCCAGCTACTCCGGGCACCGCGCATCCCACCCCGAGCATCCCGGGCACCGAGCATCCCCTGCCCCACGCATCCCGGGTACCGCGTGTCCCGGCACGTAGTGCTGGCTCTTGCTGCCCCGCGCCCCCGAAATCCCTCCCGCCTCTCGTTTGGCGAGCCGACATTCCCTCTTCCATCGATAAGATTGAAGGAAAATATAACATGATCAAACAACAGCTCAGCTCACAGCACTGGAATGCGATCTCCGGCTTTGCTTGCAGACTTAAGCCAATGTAACAATATTATTTTAACCTAAAAAGGACCTTATTGTTTAGCTTAGGTGTGATCAACCCTTACCCCTTTCCTGCTTACAAAGCTGCTGCTCGGTGACTCACTTGTTTGGCCCATCACACACCTGCTTGCAGCTCCCACAAACTCACATTCAGCATTTCATTTCTTATTTGTAGTGGCCTGGCCAGGTTTGACTCTGCTCCTCTGCCTCCTGCCTTCCTCTCCTATAAATGATGTACCTGGCAGCCTGCATCGTTGAGGGACCCTGGGGCAAAAAGCCCTGTTCGTCCTCACCAAGCATGGCTTCTTGGATACTGAAGAAAGCAGAGCTCCTCCAGCCCTGTGCTGTCACAGCCACGTTGCCACCCTAGCAAGGTGACATGAAACAGCCCAGGGGAGTGAGCAGCCCTGAAGGTGGGGGCCACAAACTGCACTGCTTAGTAAATGCAGAACATGCTGCCCACTCAATGCTCATTGCAGGGAAACATCACCAGCAACCCTTGACACTGCTCCTCAGCTTTGCCATGAGAGTAGTGATGAAATTTCTGCCCCAAAGCCAAGTAGGCATTGAGAAAACAGCAGTTTTTCAGCTCAAATCCCAAGGTCATTTGGATATGTGCACTGCTGAGGAGCCCATGGGAAAAGCACAAGGCTTGGCTGGGAAGGAAAATTCATCAACATGTTCTCTTTTATTAAGTACTACCTTTCAGAGATGCCCTGACTGCGTCCATACTGTAGAGATGAAAGCACATTAGCCACAGTTAATTGGCAAATATATTCTTTACAAAATAGTGACTGGCAGGGGAAAGTAACTGTGAGCTGCCAAGCACAGTGCCAACACCACTCGGGACTTTCAAGAGCCTGTGGGGTGGAGCAAGACACTCACGAGAAGCTAATAGGAATAAGCAGCATGTATTTTATGTGCCAAAACTTGAGATTTCTGAAGCCACCAAAAGTTGAGATTTTCCAAGCCCAAAAGCTCTGCGAAAACTGACTTTGGGTAAAACTCCCCTGGGTGTGCACACAAGACAGAAATTAAATGTTTGAGCGTGTGAACTAGCAACTGGGTGGAAAACTGTCCCTGGGCAAGGTGAGCTCTGGCTCACATGGGCCATTTCACCTCCACATTTTTTAGCAGCCACTTGACAAACATCTGTTTTGCCTGGAGAGTGTCCCACAGCATCACGTGTTTGAGGTCTAATTTCTGCTTCAAAGCAGATGTAGCATAAATGGACCCAGTGTGAATACGTGGTACTGTCTAATGGTCTTCTGTGTGCACAGCCTTGCTTGATGTGTCATCTACTCTGGGAGGACAGAGGTCACTTAGAGCCTTTATTTGAGATTAAAGGAAATTACAAGGTAAAAATAGCATGTGGGTAATTTTCTGCTGGGAGAAGTGTTGTTAGTAAAGGTCAGAAAGAGGCAAATGGAGTTGAACTGGCCCCATCGACCAAGAACGGTGCATAAGGGGCTTTGATCTTTTTTTTTCTGCTTAGCAAATACACATGCACTGTAGACTCAGCTCTTTCCTGGAGTGTCAACACCAGGACCACATGCTCTGTGTGCAGAGCCTTAGAAATAAGGCTTGGGATGGTTTTAATTGACCTGACCCTGATCCACTTTATCCATCTTTACCACTGGCTTAATCGGCTGGTTACGACAACTGCTGTACTGTTGACATTAAATGTTTTCCTACAGAGAACACCACATCTCTCTGCAGTCAGAAGGCTCAAGAACAACAGGACTCTGTTAGGTAATGGTTGATGATGATTTCCCACTTGAGAAACCAGAGGAACATGGACAGAGAACTCTGTTCCACCCAAACCCTTGCTTAGATACACATTAGCTCAACATTTCAGACTTCATTTGCTTTCCCTTCCATTTTGGTCATACCTTTGAGTCACTTGTAAAGACAGACAGCCCTATACTTGGTTCAGCTTTGAGAAATGGTGCTTTTGAAGAGGAGAAGAGACCAAACCTCTCTCTTTTGCTTCGACATGACAGATGCTTCCCAGAGCCTCACTGAGAGGAAACAACTCAGAGGGGCAACACAGTTATGAAGGGTCCTCAGTGTGATTTTGCTCGCTCTATTCACATCGCTGCACTGAGTTGGGAGTCTCTCCTGTCCCTACAAGCAAGAGAGGCAATTTCAGGTATGAGGGTGCACATCTGGGCAGCTGCAGGAGCACCAGCTCCACTGCTTGCCCACACCTGCTGGAGCGAAGGGCTCCTCAGGACACGCTGCCATGGGTGGAAGCCACTACAGGTTAGCAGAGACAGCAAGAGGGACAGGGACACATCCCGTGTCTGGCACAGTCTAGCCAAGTACAAGGCACCACGTGAGGAGGCTATGGGGCCATCCTTGGAAATGATGCTCATCTGCACAGCCCGCCCAAGGCTCTGGTCTCTGCCATTAGTTATCTTGTATTTTTAGGAAAAATCTCAGGCAGCAAACTGGTGGTAAAACTGATCTTGGAAGACATCCCAATGCTTATTTCCCAGGGGTTATGTTAAAACCTACTCCCTTTCCCTTGCCCCCACAGGTTAACACCAGCTGCGTGTCAGGGTTGCTGACACTCACAGACAGCTTTCCAAAAATACCAAAAAAGCATGCTTATCCTGGGCTTATATTTTCAAGGAAAAAAAAGCACTTATTTGTTTGTGTTTGGGTTTTTTTTTGTTTGTTTGGGTTTTCTTTTTATAAGATACCAAAGTGTGTCACACTACAGCCCATTGTAAGTGGCTAAGAGCAGAAAAAGTGTTTAGACTTATTGAACCAGTAAGGGATTATAAATGCTGATGCCCTGTACAAATACAACATACTGCTACACTGGTCATTTTTGCAAGAGTGGACGCTCTCAGCTCAAACATTCATTGCTTCTGCAGAATTTTTGTTTTTGAGACAAAGCCCAAACTTATCTCAGCATTTCCCATTTAGCTTTTGCAGCTTCCCCGCAGGGCAGGGAAAACCTCTGCCCCAGGGCGAGCCATGGCCAGTTCCCATGCTGGAAATACTGGTGGGAACTCAGATGTATCCTGCTTCATCCCTGCTAGCAGTTAATGGGAAAGGCAAAAACCCAGCTGAGGAGCCACCCTGGTCCCCAAAGGGACTTAATTTCCCCTCTGCTCCCAAAGGAACTGGAAGCAAACCCAACACCGGTCTCTGAAACCAGAAGCAGTTCCTGAATTGCACCACAGTCCTAGGCAGGTTTCCCCCCAGCTTTTCATCAGCAGGGAGTGGGTAACAGGCTTTTTCTAAGGATATTCATGCAACTGCAGCCCCAAGAACATCCTTGGAGGGATGGTGTCTACCTGAGTAGGTCCAAGACCTGCCTTTGTGCGGACCTTGCTGGTGGCGCTCCCAAGGAAACCATAATCCTCACACCACTAAATGCAACACTAGCCTGAAAATAGAAATACCTGCCACAGTGGAACCCCCCGAGAGGTACTCTAGGGTACAGATAAGGCTATCCTATAAACAGTTTGCATTTCCCATTTCAGGGCTTTTTTGAGCAGTACAGAAACCTCCACCCAGCTGATGACAACGTGCCCAGCAAAGGTGCCCAGGCACATCCTGGGATGCAGCCATCAGCAGAGCCACGTGTGCTGCTGCTGCAAGCCTGCTGTGCTGATCCCCTAACCAGATTAAGGCTGTAACACAGACAACCAATTTGCACCAAGCATCAGGCCAGGCTAATATATTTCATCCTATTCTGAACATCTCCTGGACCAGAAGGGGTGCTTGATTTGAGCTAAGGAGACATTGGGCCACAGCAAGGCCCACAGGAAATAGGTATAGCACAGCAGACAGAGAAACACAGTATCACGACTCTGGATTGTGAAAAAGGGCAGTGATCCAGATCTGGCAGCATTTCAATCCAGAAACACCTCTGAGAGTCACCCTGGAAGCTGTGGGTTATGCCAGGATGAAGGCAGCCCTGCTCACACCCAGCTCTTCAGATCAAAGGGTGCAGATGGACCTGGTGCCCACAGGCAAGAAGAGCACACAGTCCCGACAGCATGGGGCAGCTTCACCTTGGTGGAAGCATCACCATTCCCTCTGCCCTACCCATTTCATCAGCCTGCTCCAGTGCTAAAATCAAGCGTGCAAGTTCAAGACCAAGGGTAGCACCACCACAAATGGAATCTGGGTTCATGCTGTCATACTGTGGAGGTGATGTGCAGACAGCTCGTCTCCTCCTAGGCTCTTGGGCTCCAGTTGCCCTTTGATTCCTCCTGTGAGTAAAGAGAAGGAGCCAGCTCCATCCTGTGAAAAGATAAAGCCTCTTGTGCCAGGACTGTCAAGAGAAAGAGCTGAGGAAAGTCTGAACCAGCCACAGCAGCTAAGACAGAAACCTCACTGGGAGGTGATCTTTTTCCAGGTTAAGGTCAACAGTATTATCAGCCAAGAGCATACTGAGGAGGCCAGGAGATATGGGAGTGGGCGGGTACAAAGCTTCCCTGGCCAAGTGTTCTGGAAGAAATCCACCACCTTCACCAGAGTGGATGATGCCTCAGGCACCGGAAGGCTTTGCTGCAAAGAAGTTACTCAACCTGATACTACTTGCAAGGCTGGAGCGAATTCTCCACCAGTATCTGGTTGGAAAGATAAGAGGTCCTCTCTCCTGCTCTGTTGCATAGGTCAGTGCCAGAGACCTCCACTATGTAGGTCAAGAGACCCTCCTGGTGCCTGCACCCCAGGCACACACCAGTCCCTCCCTGCCCAGGCCCTGACTTTGATAAAGGCAAACCCAGAGAGAAGAGCAGGATGTGAGCCAGGCACGTTCCAGCAGGTCCCCACACCACACTGAGGCAGCTCTTAGCGCAGCTCAGTCTGATTCCCAGCAATAAGGAGGTGGGTGGGGACACTATGCTATTCTACTCCTTAAATAAATACAACCCCTATTCAAGGCACTGGGTGTAACAGACTCAGCATTGCAGCTCTGCTGCCCTGAACAAACCTTTCCAGGAGCACTCAGAGGAGCCAAGGGGTGAGGCAGGGCAGAGCCATCCTTGCCATTCCGCAGGAGGAAGAACCATCCTGCAAATACAGAGGGGATAAGGCCCTCCTTGCTCTGCTGAGGTCACTGCCCTCCTTGTAGACACCATGCACCAGAGACCAGGATTTGCACCCAGATTCAGCTCAGCCTGGCAAGATGTGATTCTCCCAAGGGTTTTTAGCACCATCTCAAAAGGCAGAGTTCTCCTGCAAATCACAACATCTACAGGAGCAGCAGCAATGGTGTTCAGACTGGAGCTGGCACACGATCGTGGTACCCCTACTCAGATCTACCTGTCCTATCCTGCAGAGCTGGAATAGCCTTCTGGGCCTGGCTCAGAGCATCCTGAGCCAGCAGAGCAGCCCAGTACACTGGGACCTGCCATGGAGGAGTGGAGGGAAGTGTGCCAAGCCCCATCAGAACGATACCCCCACACAGCCCTTCCTGCAGCACTTCTCTCAAGGAAATTCCACACCAAACAGGCTACTCTGCTCTTGTGTGTGGGTCAGTGAGCACAGCAACACAGGTGCAGCTCTCAAGACCAAGGTAAACCCAGCTGCTGCTGGTTAACACAGCTCCATTCAAATCCACTTTTTGAATGAGCACCAAGAGACACATGGGCTGACACCTCCAATTTTGATTTCTGCAAGAGACGCCCCAGGGAGGCTGGTGCAATTTGACACACACACATAGCTCTGCAGCCCCAAACCCATGGTGCTTCCCCAGCTCTTCCTCTCATCATTCAGGGCTGTGCTGGGAGCAGATTTCCATTCTCACAGGCCATTCCATCCATGAAGGAGACAGGACAGGTTTCACACCCTGTCCCATGGCCAAATACTATCTAACAGTTGCAGAGTCACTGCACCGGGGCAGAGTGACAAGGATCACAAAGGAAACCTGTGGTCAGGGTGCTGTATGCACACCTGGCAGCTGTGACCAGCAGAAACAAGCTTCTCCAGTCCCAGAGGAGACTCTGCATGCCCAGGCTTTAGCTGCACGTGTTGTACTGGGGCAGCTCAGCTGCCCTCCAGCACCCAGCGTAAGCAGGTAATTAGATTACAAGTGCTCGGCCAGACACTGCCACCCGAGCCACTAAAGGACAGAGAGGAACTGAGGACAGCATTTCTCAGAAGGACTGCGATGCCACAGGTCAGCACCATGTGCTCCATCTTCTCCGCAATGGCAACAAAAAAAAAGAAACAGAACGCTTCTGCCAAACCTGACCTTCCCAGGGATACTTCGGTTGGGTCTGTGCAGCAGCAAACGGCAGCATAATATTGCCCCCCTCAGACTCTTTCTGATATCACAGCCTCAGCTCACAGGCAGGATGCTGTCACAGCGGAAAAAACTGCACCCTCCCCAGGATCCCCAGTATGGTTCCTCTGCCTAAGGCAGGCAGGGCCCAAGGGGATCTGAGAGCTCCCAGCTCCTGCTGAACCCCACACCACATCTCACCACTCCAGCTTCCAGAGCCTGCTTCCCACCTCCACTCGGGGATCCACAGAATCAGCTTTGTGCTTCTTCAGGGGGTTTATCCAAGCTCTCAGCCCTTCACTGCAGTCACGCAGGGTGGCACTGGGGCAAGAGGGATGGGAGTGGGGCTGGTCAGCAGCTGCAGGGACGCAGGAGCCGCTGCATGGGACAGATCAAACATGGGGAGGTGCTGCCTACTGGGCCCCTCAGTGCTACAAGGGAGAGGGCATCCCCTCCATCTGAACCCCCACCACATGAGGTATCCAATGCATGCTCTAAGTCACCCTTTTCAGGCTGTAGCATAGCAGTGCCAGAGCTAGAGGGGGTCCCTGCTCTTCTCAGCAATGCCCGTGGGCCAGGGCTAAGGAGTCCACTGCTGTCCCATACCTGCATCTTCATCCCAGTCCAGGTCAGACATTTGGATCAGTGCCCAAGGTCAGGTGCTGCGGTCCAGAGGTGGCAACCAGGTACAACCAAGAGTGCAGATCATAAGGCAGTATCATAGCAGTGAGGTAGGTTCCAGGGCAAGGCAAGAAGTCAGTCTACCTATCAGAGCTAGGATCAGGTCCAGGAGCACCAGGAAGGTCCATAGTGATAAGGCAGGGCTGACATTAAGCCAGTAAGGCAGTCAGCAGTTTGGGGTCAGGACTAAGAACCCCATAGCCAGGCACTACTCTAGCTGAGCTGGAATCTAGCACTCCTCCGACACAGCTCAGGAAACACCTGAGGCCCTGGGCTGAGCTTAAATAGAGTTCCTGGGCCCACAGGTGTGAGGCCAGGTGAGGCTGGTCAGGGCCATTAAGGCCCATCAGTGTTGTCAGGGCTCTGACACTTGCAGTCACATCCTACAGAGCAAAGCCTCCACTCCTCTGCTACCTTGACCCAGGGCATAGCAAGACCCCCATGGAGCCCTTAAACCTGGCAGACAGCAGGGTTTGTTGCTGTCACTTGTCCACCTCTGCTACTGGTTCACTCTGTCTGGAGGTGATTTTGAGAAATACAGGAGCTATTTTCATGCCTAGAGAGTGGTGGTCTAAATTGTCCTCCCTGGTCACAGCTCAAGGTTGCCAGCCCATGATGATCCCCACCTTGCAGTGCCAGAGAGGGTCTGGCTAATCCCAAACTGAGGGGCACAGAACTTACATGTGAGGTCTTGGTCCCAGGAGATGTTCACTCCTCAAACTGGACTTGCAGACCACCAGCAGAAATACCAACACTAGGGACTATTGCACCCGGTGCTGTTAAAAGGAGAAGGAAGGGAGAAAGAGGCAGGTGAAGGGAAGAAGAAGCGGAGGGAGAAGAGGAACAGCCAGGTGCTCCTACCCAGCTCCCCAGTGCTTAGCTCTCAGTATGGATGGTGCTGCTGGGGTATACAGGGACCCTGCCTGGCAACTGCTCCAGTGAAAGGCAGCTGTGAGCCCCAGGCTGAGTGGGCACAGCCTCCTGCTCCAGCAAAACATGTTTGAAGAAAAACTGATCCTTGCTGTGTCAAGTTGATAATTTCCGGAGACACTTTAACTCATCTAATCTAGGGCCCTGACTCAATTAATATTCTATAAGATCTCCTGGAGCTCTTGTTTTGTTAAGTTCTTGGCTTCAAGAGCTGCAGAAGAAATTGAAAACAGGTTATTGGGAAGAAAACAGCTTCAATTTTTAGCCAGCTGTCTCTGGTGAAGCTGGCTTCATTTCCAGTCATTCCCCAGGCGTGATGCAAGTCTGACTATAAAAAGTTCTTCCCCAGTGGGAGCAGAGAAACTTTGCTTAAAAGCAAAAGGTAAAAATCCAGGAATGGTGCTGAGCAAAGAAAGAACTGGCTCTGCCTGCAAGTCTGCTGGCCTTGCTCACATCTCCAGGACCTGTGGGTGTGATGTGATGAGGGCACCCAGAGAAGGGTCTCAGGGAAGGGGTGTAGTGCAGAGGGTGCTGGGGGGCAGGGTGAGGATGCTGGGGAGCGGTTGGGGGTGCTGGGGAGCAGTGTGGCAGTGCTGGGTAGGGAGCTGGGGGCAGGACAGGGGTGCTAGGAACAGTCGTGGATGCTGGGGTGCAGGGTGGGGGTGCTGGGGAGCAGTGTGAGGAGCTGGGGTGCAGGATGGGGGTGCTCGGGACAGCCGGGGGTAGGGGGGCAGTGCAGGGGTGCGGGGTGCAGGGCGGAGGGTGCCGGGGTGCAGTCGGGGAGCCCGGGGCAAGGATGCTGGAGGGAAATGCGGGGCCGGGTGGCCACGAGAGGGAGGCAGAGCCCGTGCGCTGCCGCGGGGGCTGCGAGGCCGAGGTGGCTGCGGGACTGGGGAGCTGGGGAATGCGGGGCTGGGGGATTGGGGCTGTGGTTCTGGGGGCTGCAGGACTCGGGGTTGCGGAGCTGAGGGCTGTGGTACCGGGGGCTGCAGGGCTCGGGGTTGCGGAGCTGAGGGCTGTGGGACCGGGGGCTGCTGTGGGGCTGGGGGCTGCAGAGCTGGGGGGCTGCGGCTCTGGGGGGGATGTAGTATCAGCAGCGCTCTCCCCAGACCGCGGCTTCAGACCCCCAGACCCAGGGCGATGCGGGGTGATGGACCCCGAGTCAGCAGGGGGGCACCCTCTGCAAAGCAATGGCCCCAGTGGGTACTTCTGAGACACCACTGCTGAAAGACCCGAACATTTGCTGACGGCAGAGATCGGGGCAATAATGGGACCAAACACACTTGGCACGGAAGAGGCACCCACAAAGCTGCAGAAGAGGTGGGCTGCCTAGCAGGGGCTATGCCAGAGCCAGGAAAGCAGCTGGATCTGGGAAGGAAACTCAGGGAATCTTCTTGTGGAGGTGTTTTCAAAGTCACATCGTGACAGGTTCAAGTGCAAGCTTTCCAGTGACACACAGGAAGACTGGCTCTGTGATACAAATGTGGCCCAGAGAGTGAGTCATGATAGCTGGTGACATTTCAAACACCTTAACTTCAGCTAATCAAAGTCTTTTGAAAGAACAGGTTGAGGTCAGCCTGGTAAGCTACCACTGTATGGAATACCACTTCTTGAAAAAATCAGCCTTTTGAGGGATGCTGCACCAGGATGGTACGTGCAGCACTGTGGAATAGGTTCCTCAGCACTGCCAGCCTGTTCCACATGCTCTGCCAGGCCAGCACCAGCAACTTGTCTGCCTTGTGGCTTTGCAAGACAGACTGAGAGCCCAGGGCTGCCCACCTGCCCTGTTCACCAGCTTTAGAAAGGAACAGAGAGGGCAGAGGAATGCAAATTGGGCCAGAAGACTCATTCATCCTTCCTTCTCCCAGCTTCAGAGTGTTCCAGGCAGTCTTACTACAATGCAGCATTTTGTGTGCTGCAACCCATCCATACAGACGCTCGCCTCTCATCCTCTGCCAGGACTTACTCTCCTGAGGCACCTAGAGCTGAGTCTGTAACAAATCAGGCAGCAGCCCCCATCCAAGACACGCACACCCCGGGTTGCTCTGCTGAAAAATGAGCACGTAGCTTTTCATCTGAACACCTGCAGCAGGCAGGCAGCTGTGCTGACTCGGAGTGTGGTATCGCCTCCTGAATGAAAAGCACATTGCTGTTCAGACACCATCTCCTGCTGTGCTCTGGCATTTTTCTTTTCTGGCTCCCACATCCTGATCCCTCGAGCTCTGGATGCCCTGGCAGAGCTCAGCGCTGCCCAAGTGAGTTTGAATCCACCAGCTGCTGAACTGAGTGTTGAGGTGTTGAATGTGGCCCTTGCTCTCTAACAAGTCAGAACAAGACTGGCAACAAAATCCTCCCAGTGCTCTGATGGAGGCTGGGAGGGAGCCCTGGGAAGGGGCATGTGCAGGGCATGATGGAAGGATGTGCTCCTGTCCAGTCACAGGCATGTGGAGAAATGTCTCCAGAGGGAAAGGTGGGGAAGGGGGGATTTTGCCCAGGGCTCCTTTGGTAGCACTCCTGCAGATCCAGTCCTGGGCACAAGCACGGCTCTGCCAGACACAGGAGGAAGAGCAGCAGCAGTGCTTGGAGCGGATTCACTTCACTGAGATGCTTGGGAAAGTCAGGAGAGTGACTGGAGCCTGGACGTGGGGTGCAGGAGGGTGCTCATATGGACATGCAGTGAGAGTAGCCAGGTCCCCAGCAGCCAGGTCAGCACAGGGTCCCACCACAGCCTGGAGCCTGTGGGATCAACTGCCCAAGGTGGGGAGCTCACAGCCTCAGGCTTTCTATCCTGCACAGGGGGACTCAGCCCCACTTGGGGAAGCAGGAGCTGAGGCCAAACCCATCTGGCTTGGCTTTGCACACTGCCGAGATCTTTTTTGTTGGGTTTATTTTCACACAGATCCCCTGAATGAAGACACGGGCAGGAAAGTGAGAGCTGAAAGCAAACAGGAAAAAGGCAGGTTCCCTGGATTTCTATTTTTAACACAGCAAAGAACACTGGTGTCATTATATTTAGCAAAAAAAAAAAAAAATTCGAAGCGTTTCCTGTCTCCCCTTTCAATACCTTCAGCTATTTCCTTGCAAATGTTTCCAGGAGCCAGGGCTCAGAGGCAGGAGAACAGAGGCTGGGCTCTCACCCCAGAGACCAGCCCAGGGAGGGGAAGGTCCTGGGAGAGGAATGCTGGCTTGAAGCAGGTGCTCGTGGCCCTGCATGGAGACAGGGAGGACAACCAGGCTCCAGGTCCGAGCAGAAGCTGTGTGTTACCACAGAACCTTCTCACTGCGTCTCCATGAGTTGCAGCACCTTTGGTCCCATCAAAGGTGGCATAAGGGTGAGTGTAACGCAGGGGAAGGCAGAGCAGCACCATCACAGCGCAGGTTTAGGAGAGAGGCTGCAGCAGCAGATGCTGGAGGCATGGGTCTGCCTTGCTGCAGGGACCCTGGGCCAAGCTGCTGGACAAGGGGGCTGGTCTGCAGCAGAGGTTGTACCACCACTCTCCTCTCTCGTCCAGCACCACCTCTGTGATGGGGTTCACATGTGGGGTTGGGAAACAGCCGCAGCAGCAGAGGAGATTTTAAAGCCAGGCTTGCACGTAGAGGGTGGCTGATGTCCCTTGGAGCCAGAGCCTCTGCACTTGTTGCTTCTCCACTTACGTGTACCAGACTGGCTCAGTTTTGCCTGCGTGGCTCGGAGGATCATCCTCTTTGCTTTGACAGCTCTCGGCTCCTTGCCTCACACTCGAGGATTGCGGTTTGCAAAGCGTTTGCATTTAATTCTCATACAGATGATCCAGAGCATGTTTTCTGGGTGGCAGGCCAGCAGAATGGCTTTGTCTGTGCAGGCAGCAGACCACATCTCAGCAGGACCAGCAGATGTAAAGAAAACTGGAGTCTGAATGCGGTCAGCTTCTGGCAGTGGAGAATGCAGCCGACCACTGGGGAAATGGCTCTTGTAACCCCAAACACACTGTGCTACATGTGGTTTCCAGCAAAATCACAGCATGGGGAGACCAGGATTTCTCCATGTGGCCTGGGGAGCTCCCTGCCGCAGGAATGAGACTTAGACAATGTCAGAAATATGGCATGGTCAGAACGCATGGCAGCCAAAAGCACCTCAGAACATCTCTTCCACCCTGGGTCATTACCAAGGGCTGAAGAGCAGCCTGGCTGCCCCACGCACACACAGTTCTCCATGCTCTGAATCCTGGCAGTACCTGTAGGAGATGTTGTCCTTCACTGGGCTGTGGGCTCAGCCAGAGCAGGGAGAGCAGATGTCTGTCCAACAGAGTGAGCTTCTGCGCTGTTTCCCTTCTTGGAGTTTGGTGCACAACAGGAGCTGGCTTGTGAGATGCTCCCCTGATGCTCCGGCTGACTCCAAACCAGAGGAAAGCTCCTGGGACAAGATAAGCCGTGAGTCAGGCTGCCATTGCTGGCCCTGGGCAACCAAATGCAAACAATTCTACTGGTCAAACACCCCCTTTCTGTATTTCCTTCCCCAAAGCCCTGCAGCAGGTGGAAACCCAACCCCAAAGGGTCTTGATTTGAGGATTGTATGAAGGATGCCCTGCAATTCCCAGTACAGCCCAGCCCTTCCCTGTTTCCACCAGAGCTGAGGGCAGGATGCAGTCCTGCTGCAGCTCCACCACGAGCTGCTGGGTTTTTCCCCAAGGTGGAGGCCATGGCCACAGGCAGGAACCCTGCTCTGGTGACCCCCAGCTGGAGCTTTTCTTATTTTTGCCTGAAGCTGCAGGGATCTGGGCTGCTGTCAAGGCACACATGGATTTCACAACACCACCCTGCCCACTTTGATGAGATGTTCGTGCAGGTGGTCATGGAGGTCTGTGGCCAGCTCGGTGAGCCAGCAATGTTTGATGGGCTACTCTTGCCTTAGATTGTCCTGTCTCTCAAAGGGAGCTCACCAGCAGACTCCTTGGAGGAGCTGTTCCCAGTTGGATTCCGGGAGATACTGATCTCTGTGCCAGAAACAGAACTGGACCAGTTATGCAAGCAGAAAAGGCAATTCGTGGCAAAGGGGTCCAGCCCAGAATGAGCAGATGCTAATCCAGGGCCTGACACATCCCAGTGAGTCACAAGTCACAAACAGGCTTTTTTTTTTTCTCCTCCTCCCCCCACTTTTTTAAGAAAATAATCAAAAAACTTTAGTCAGAAAAGGAAAATTTTCTAGAACAATCTCCCTTCCCATGGCCGGAGGGCTGCCAGTGCAGGGACTCCACACAGGCAGGGCTTGCATGGCTGAAAGCCAACAGAGTTCCATTAAATAAGACACAAGGAGTTTTCCTGCAACTGCAAACCCAGTGTCTTGTGGGAGTGAGGTGGGGTGGGGTGGCTGCAAGGCAGCAGCATCAGGTAGGGGCCTTAACTTGCAGCCTCACCCAGCCAGTGAAGATGGAGACATCACCTTGCTTGATGAGCAGCGGCACCTTGGAGCCTGTGGAGCAGCTCAAGCAGGAAGGTGAAGCACTCACCATTCCATCTTCTCCTGCCACCGTGGTGCTGGGGCATGGGTGGCTCCCAGCACAGGGGCTCCGTTCCTCTTTTCCTATTTCTGCCTCTGTGCCATCATGGTGTCTGGGGACACTCTCCTGAGAAGAACCCTGGGTGGTGGGACACTTTCATGGTGGGGCTTTCCAGTCTCCCTGGGGAACAGCAAGACAAAAATGAAACTGTCACAGCCCTTCTCCTTCTCTTTCCTCACTACACTGGGGAAAACACCAGTTTGTGAGAGACCGCCATACCCCAGAATACCATCCTCAAGCCTCTGCTTGCCATCTCAGGAGGAAATTCCTGCCATCACCAGTTGGTCACAGGCACCAGCTTCATGGGGACACACTGCAGGGGATCTCCTAGGCTGTGCTTACTCTTCCAGATCTGCTTTTGAGGGTGTGGTTCCCCAAGACTCAGCCGTGCCCCTGAGGAGGAAGCATCTTTCCTGTGCAGATTGACACCACACTTGGCACAGCTTGGGCTCAGCCAGCATGAAGTTGGAGAACACCGTCCACTCCAGCTCTGTCCCTGTGTTCTTGCAGCATCCCAGCACCAGTGCAGAGCCCCTGCCTGGGCTATGCTGAGTTCCAGCCCACCAAAACCTCCCCACAGTGCAGGGCCCAGCATAAGCCAGCCTGGCTGTAAAGGGCCAGTCTTGGCTCTTGCTCTGTGGTCAGAGAACAAAAGAAGTCCAGTTAAGCAGGCCGGTTGCTTTTAATTAGACTTGGGACCTGCGTGAGGCAGCCACCTCCCCGTTCCTTCGTGGGGGATTGTCGTTTAGGAGCCACCGGTTTGCAATTAGCAACGCGTGGCTCTCCCACCTCCCAGGGCAGCAGGTCACCCTGCCCCATGGGCAGCCTGACAGCAGGGCGAGAGCTCACCCAGCCAAACACCTTTTACAAATCATTCTGCATAGTTCACATTCTCTGCTGGTTTATGAGTGTTTCAGCTCCTTATATTGATCAGGGCTGGAGCCGAAGTAATTACGTTCATCAGAAGAGACTTCCCTTGATTTTGAGTCATATTTGAGCTGGTGCCCACATCCTCTGCTCACCCCTCAACACAGGCAGCTCTCCTTGCTCACTGGTACATACTTTCCAGGCGACATCGTTGCTTTCATAACCATAGTGAGGCTGAGAAATTTGTTTTTCTCAACTGGATCCCACACATACTCTAAAGGTTTCAGTCGTGTCTTTATTGGTTTGGCTGGGGATGTGGACAAGAGAAGGTGGTTTATGGGAAGTACATGCTTGGAGAAGTCTCCAGATGTCTATAATGTTGGGAGGGGATGTAGGGAAGGGCTGAGGGCTTGGGACCCCTCTTCATCCCTGGTCGCAGCCTTTCTAGTCTTGCTTGGGAGATGGAGAGCAAGCCCAGCACTTATTTCCATGGGTGGAGGTAGGAAGTGGGAGTCATCCCCAAATCCTTTGGCTTGAGCCCCGAGGACTACCAGCAGGTCTTTTGCCAGCTGTTTTTGGGTGGTGACTGGTCATTTTGGTCCACAAGAGGAACCGCCTTGTGAGATGCTCCCCTCATGAGATGCAAAATTTTGTTTTTTCAGGTGCTGGATGTGAACCAAGCACTGGTGCAAGACAAGTGAACTGGCAGCTCTTCAGTCCTTCACAGACCAGCCAACTGGTGAGCCCTTCTAATGTGCCCAATGTCTCCGTTGAAGGGCCCTTCCTTGCACAGACCAGACTCCTTCCACTCAAAAAGAATGCTGAGAAGTGCCTTCTGCATAAGATCTCTGGGCAAGTCCCAACAACAACCAGGGGTTTGCAAGGAAGCCATGCAGAGCATCCACTGGAGATATACCTGCCAAGGAGAGTTATCTTTGTCCCAGGTCACCGTTCCCTCCCCAGCACCGTCCTGTCCCAACACCATCACCCACCCTTCCCTGCCCACAGTCCCAGCAGCCTGAATCCATCAGCGCCTGAGCAGCTCTGGCTCTCAGTGCTCCTGCTGATGGTGAGCCAAGGCCAGTCCTAGGGATGTGAAGGGCTGTGACATTGGAAACAGGCACAACTCACGTTACCCAAACCTCTTCCAGCACCACCTGCTTCCCAGGCACAGTACAAGCTGCTGTGTGGGTGCAGCACTTTCATCCTCAAATTCCTTTTAAAAAGGAGCAGAGCTGGCTGCAATTACCAGGTGAGCTTGGTGAGATCTAAAAGCATCACTGGCTGTACCTCAGTGCATGCCTCAATCTGCAGCCTATCTGATGCTGCAAGGGACATGGCAGCTGCTTGGGAACACATTGCACACTTGAGCAAGGCAAGAACTGAAGGAAAAACACGGTCTATTTTAGCTTGAAACCACAAGAAAATCAGAGATAGTAAAAAAGAATGAGCAATTTGGTCAGGAAACATGAGTTAGCCATCAGTTCCATGATAAATACCAAGGGCCTATCAGTAACCACAGAAGGTCAGGATCTGGGGTTTATATCTTGTCTGAAAGACAAAACTTCTAGAGACTTTTTTTTAAAGAAATTTGCATTTAATGATGTTTGTTACCAAAAATAAACTCTCAGAGAATCACGATGTTTGATATGTGATGATTTCTGACACTGGTTTCCAAATAATAATGGAAAGACTCATTTGGCTGAAGTTTCCAGGCTTTGTTTTACAAAAGTCTTATTCTTTGGGTTATCTGAATGTTTAACTCGGGGACAACTACGAATTACTCTTGTCTGGATTACTGCAAGAAAAATCACACAGAATTACTGCCCAGGGTTTAAGATGTCTATTAAGAAAAGTGTTGTCCTTTCACAACAGCTGACAAAAAGCTGGGCTGTACTAATGAGAAACCCCTCATGAATGATGAGATCTCACTACAGTTTTGGCTAAGCAAGGCTGAGATAGTCCGTTTGCTCCCTGGGTAATCTCTCCGCTCCTTCGTCTTGGCCATGTCAGACTTTGAGACCAGAACCAGCACCAGCACTGAGCCCTATTTATCAGTACTACTTTTTAATGAAACCTACTTAAACATGCCTGGAAAATGGTGAAGGGTCAAGAGTTCCCACCATCCCACATTGCTCCCCATCCACAACCCTTTCTCCTTGGGTGAGGGCAATGCCTGGCTGTTGCTCACTCCCTCGCTGGCCTTACTCGGTGGCTGGGAGCTTGGAGGGGTCAGCTGGTCTCAGATGAAGCCGAGGTTTTCGGATGCAGTTGCCTGACCATCAGAAACTGGACGGCAGCCCTAAATTCTTTTCTCACAAGTCACTTGGACAGGAACCAGTTGCTAAATACTTTTAAGTCTCTCCTAGCCTGGGTTTGGGGTGGAAGCAGTGACCTCAAGGTAAAAGATTGCCTGGCCCATCTGTTGTCCCTTGGGGTAGCCCAGCTTTGCTCTCCAGTTAAGGTGCGAGAACCAGAGGGAACAAAAATGGCCAGACAGGAATGGAAACAGCTGTCACCACCTCCCTCAGCTCTTGCTCTTTGAAACTGGAGCTGGATTCCTTCTGGGAAGGAAACAACTTTCCCATCCTGCCAAGAACAAAGGTATTTCAAAGTTTCTCAAAGCCGGGGTGTTTCCAGAAGTCTTGTGAAAAACAGCCAGCAGCCACCCCAAAGTGTCCAAAAGCTGAGGAAGACCTGAAATGTCTCCTTTTCAACTCAGGTCTTGGGTCTTCCAAATTGGGTGTCTGTCCAGCTTTCCCACCAGTGCTGTCCACCTTCCAGGGACAGGCCTGCTCCCCTGCAGCATGGTTTTGAACCAGGAACGCCCAGAAGCAAAGGGACCATCCTCTTCACCAAAGTATGGAGCTGGTCTCACCATAGACCCATGATTTCACTGTTGATATGAAGAGAAATAGAGCCAGCAAGGACCCAGGACAGCCTAGGTTCTCCCCTAGCAGAGCTGAACTTCCAGACCCTAGTCTGACTTCAGCCAGCTCTAGGGAGTATATTCAATACATGGCATAGAGTAAAGAAGGGGAGAGTCTTGAGCAAAGGAAAGGGATGGAGGGAGAATATGGTCTATATACATCACAGATGGATGCAATTTCAGCTAAGCAGGGTGCACAAATGAGAGCTTTGCAGTGTTATTCATGATGGCACGTTAAATGGCACAGACATGAAAAAAAACCCAACTGTCTAAAATGTGAATTCACTGGGTTGGTTCCTTCATTTCTATAGAAACAGCAGAGCTCGCCAGCGGCTGACTCAAAGGAGATGGATTCAGGTCCTTGTATCAACTATTTTCTTGCACAACTGACCACAAAAAAAAAAAATTACAACCCCCAAAAATCCTGACAATAATACCATGGAAACTGTCGAGCATAACATATGGGCTTAATTACCAGCTATGAAATCACATGTATGGTACAGAACACATATGGGGTACACACTCCAGAGGGAAAGGGTTATAACTGAGTATTTATAAAATGAGCTGCTAATGTGCTGCTCTCATGCAGCTTCACAAATCAAAACCTGCACAGCTGTTCTATCGTGTTGCCAGGCTCTGCCTGCAGCTCCTAACCCACCTGCACAGTGACACAGGACCCTGACAGCCAGCAGAAGGGAAGCTGAAGCCCATGTCTCCCACAGAAAAGCCTCCTTGGGAGAGTAGAGTCATGAGGGACTTTGTGGGGATCCCTTCATCTGGCTCCTCTGGGCACTCCCAAAATGCAGTAAGATACTGCCAGGGATTGCTGATGCCATCTGAAGTAAGGGCAGTTGGCTGGGTGCACGGTGGTGGGTTTGGCATCTGTCTGGCTGCTTGACTCAGTACTGTGGCTCTCTGTTGCTGCTTGAGCTCTTCTGGTTTCCTGGTGACGTCACACCATCACAGTGATATCACCTCACTGCAGTGAAATCTCAATGACATCAGGTGCAGGGAGGCGGCAATGCCCCTCTTGTCCCAAGATGAGGGAGAGGGTAAAGAAGGGGCCCCCACCCCAAAGAGCCAGACCTAAGCTCCAATCCCCCAGGGGGTTGCCCTGCTCCCCCCCACTTGAGGCCTCACACACAAGGCTGTTTGCTGCTCACTGAGGGTGATGAGAGTTTTTCTATTACCCCTACCAGCACTGTCATCTGGTTTCTAACTGGGAAATGACATCATGCCCATTAATCAGGAGTCCTAATAAACAAAAGCCTGGAATAATTAATTGAACTCCCCATCCCCCTGTAGCAAGGCTGGATCAGTGCTTTGGCTGCTCTCTAGCCATGGCTGATAAAGGCACTGCAGCCGCCTCCGGGATGTCTGGCTGGGCTGCAGCATCTGAAATATGTGGCTGGTGGGAGAGCATTGGCTCTGGGGAGTGGAGGGGGAAATGGCAGCATGAGGTGTACTTCCAGCCTTTGGAATCAAACCTTCTGGCTTGCGAGCCCCCATCAGTAGTGCCTGAATCCCTCTGCAATGCGTGGTCCTCACGCCTTCCTTGTGATGAGTACAGGCACACCTGGGCAGGGCTCAGGCAATGCAGGAACCAGGGGCTTCAACACGAGGAGCAGAGGCTCCAGTGCCAGGATAAGTGATAGCAGCCTTTGGAAGGTGGCCTGGTATTTCCACAAGCTGCCATGATCCCATTAACAGATTGCAGCTAATGAAACAAAACCAAAGTGAAGAATTGGGGTGGTAATGGGAGAGCTCTGACTGGGACCTCCTCCCTGCCAGGTTCTGCCCTCTTAGCTCTGTGCTCTGGCTTTGAGGCCATGGCAAGTGGTGGAGCCGAGGTTAGGATTGCCACTCAGGTGACTTGAGGACCTGTTTCACAAAAGAAAAAGCAAAAGGAAGGAAGAAAAGGCTGGAGGGAGGGATACAACATCACTGCATAATTTCAGTGCTGTTCTTATACAGCATTCAGCTCCTCTTCTGTGTTTGCCAACATATAATGTAAGATACATAGCAGCAATTCTCATCATACCTGCAAGATACAGAGTCTATGCACAGCTGCCAGGATTGACCCCTATGGTCCAGGGCAGGAACAGTGCTCCTGGCCCTCAGAACCTGTCCTGCAAGCAAGGTGGTGCAGGAGAGGTTTTGGGGAGAGCTGTAAGGCATCCTGCATCCTTATGTGAGCTCAGGCCATTCCCTTGAGCTCTGGACTCACAAATTCCCCTTCTTGCATCTTGTAATAAGATCTGGGGGAAAGGAATGTTCAGAAAAGGCTCAGTTTCCTGAAGGTCTTGAGATGTTTAGTGTTTTCTTTCCAAAGAGCCAGGCTTGACTGCCCAGATACAATGGCTGCAAAGAAAGCTTGCAAGGGGGCAGGCTGAAAAGCAGTAAAGCATTGGGAGGCAAATCCTGAGCACTCACTCCTCTTCCTCGAAACTTGATTTTAAATTCTTATAATTACTTAAGCCAGTCATAATTTTTCATGAGCAGCACTGGGATTTACAAGGCTTGAAATCTGCAGTGCTGCTTGCAGCCCTCTCTGCATCATGTACTCAGGGAAATGAAACACAATGTGCATCCAACTCCCCCCATCCCAGCCCCAGCAGCCTCCCTGGGCATCACAACCTCGTGCAGGATGGAGGATGCTGTGGCACCCCACCACCACAGCAAATCCCTTTCCTGCTCTTCTTGTGCCAGGGAAACTGAGAAGGAAGAACACATCTACTGCCCAGAGAGCTTGCCTGACAAACCACTGCAACCTTAGTTGCTGGCAATCAAAAACAAGCCATACACTGTCCCCAGTAATGGAGGGACACAATCTTGCCCTTCATTTCAGGGCTCAGTACAGCATGAGCAACTCGGCCCTCTCCCACAGCCTGCCAGGCACTGTGCTCAGCATAAAATATAGGAGTGGGACCCCAGTAACTGCACAGTCGTGGCAACATCCCAGAGGGGGTGGTAGAAGGGATAGCCCTGCCAAACCCTTCAAAACCCAGAAGGAAGGCACCAGCTCTGTCTGGGCAGACCTTAATCGGTAGCAAGAGATACTGATCTTCCTTCTCAGTTGCAGCTATAAGCAAGGAGCCAGCTGACCCCACCAGCCTGGCTCCCCAGCCCCTCTCTCATGATCCCCAGGGAGAGCATCCCTTCCCTTTGCTTGCTGTCTCGACAGACAGCACATTCTCACCTTGAGGGGAGTGGAAATGGCAGCTGGAATGTGGGCTGGGAAAAGGAAAAAAAAAAAAAGAGAAAGAAAAAAAAAAGAACATCTTGAGGCTTGTCCAAACCTGCTCATGTTTATATTGGAGCCAGTGAGTGACATCGGAGAGGGAGAGTATAAACACTAGCAGGAACTACTCAGGGCTTTAAAACCTGCGAACACGCCGCTGCCTCCGAACCGCCCAGGGGGTGATGTGCTGAAGGGGCAGAAAGGAGAGCAGCATGAGGCTCCAGCTGGAGAAGCAGCTCCTCTTCCTCTCCCTCCTCTGCATCCTCTCCAAGGTAAGGGAGACGGGACCCTGGGGCAGCTTTAGCCTTGGTCAGGGAAGCACCCGGTTTTGCAAAGTGAGATGCAGGGGGAACCAAGGCGTTCCACCGAGCCTGGTGGCTGAGCCCGGCTGGCAGACAGGTTCTATTTATGCAGTCCCACGAGGGCACAGCTATGCTTGGGAGAGACATTTGCAGTTAAGCAGCCGGGTCTTAACGTCCACGGGCCAAAGGTATCTTTTGTGCAAGTCCACGGAGCAGGCAGGAATGACAGCAATGCACTCTGTTTGCCTGCCCGTCCCTGCAGCTCTCCCGCACCCGGGGCTGTGGAATGCATCCCCGACAGCGAGCGAGCGGCAGCTCAGCAGAAGCGGCTCCAGCAGCCTCCTTGGTCCCTGCCCAGGCTCCTGAGGCAGTGGGCCAAGCAGCGAGCCCCAGCCTCGGCATTCCTCAACTCTTTCCCCTCCCTGGGACGCTCATGCAAAGCCAGATCCTCCAACAGAATCTGGGTTCTCATAGGTGATTTTTTCCCTTGGACTCTCTATGAAATTAGTTGCGAGTGCAGGGAATAAGGAAGCTGAACAGTGTGGGGTATCTCAGCTTCAGGTGCTTCTAATTGTTGTCTAAATCCCAAAGCAGACCTTCTGCAAGCAGGGACATGGTGACAGTGTCTTGCCTATTTGACTCCTTTCCCAGGCAATTGAGATCTCTGTCAGGAAGAGCCACATTGTCATTTAAAGACAAGTTAATTACAAGGAACAGGGGAAATGGATTAATGGAGTTGGCTTGGCTGATCTTTCTAAAACATTGATTTGTAACAGCAATCTCCTGAAAGATGAAAAATGCCCTTGGCTGCCTGGGTAAGCTGTGATAGAGAAATGACTCCTGTCCCAGGCACACCTGAGCTCCTGGAAAATCACCAAGGGCAATCACGAATCCAGCCCAAACTTGGTTACCACAGCCAGTCCTTTGGTCCCTGCTATGAGTCCCTCTCTGTTTTCTGTCACATTGATAATGCTGCTCATTGATAAAACTAGAAGAAGACCCACATTGCCCAGCCCATTTTGGATATATTTTATCTCCTGGTACTGACATTTCTACAGGCCCACAAAAAAACCCTAAATTGCTGAGAGCACACTAGTACCCACATTCTCTGTCTAACTGGTCATGCCAGAGCTGATGCTACTGCGAGAAACTAAAAGAGAGAGAAAAATGGTATCTAAAACCCACATAGTCCAGCTGAATCCATTAGTCCCTCCGCAGTCTCAGCAGAGGCACCAGTGTCTGGACCAGCACAGGGCTGCATTTTTTGGTTGCCCATTTGCTGAATTGCTGCCTGCGTGGCACGTGGTGCAAACAGAGCAGCAGGGCTGCACTGTTAGGCCAGTACTGGCAAAGAATTCACTGCAGAACCAAATCAGTTGGCTTCAGGCCCTGTATGCAACAGCCCCATCAGCTACGACATGACAGGAGCACAAGCACTGCCTGCAAGAGCTGTTTGTGCCAGGGTAATTATGCAAGCAGAATGAGCCATGGATATAAACACCTACCTGCCTGGGTGAACTCCTGCAGGCACAGCCCTGGCTGAGCAGGCAAACGACTGTGTTGCACCCCTCTGCTAAACTGCCCAGCCTTGCTGGGAGGGGAAATGTAGCTCCCAGTCCTCAACACTGTGCCCATTTCAGGGCTCCTTTCCCAGCGGGCCAGCAGAGGATGCTGCAGCCAGGGACAGGCAGAGAAGGCATCTGAGACTCTCCTCCAGTGAGGTTCCTTTGGCTTGAGTCTCCTCTGCCAACATGATACCCTCTTTCTTGGCATGAATGAGAGTTGTTAAGACTGTTCAGAGTGAGATGCTGTGACCTCACTGTGTACGTTCAGCTCCTGTGAAGCCATGTTTCCAACTGTGCACAACCAGCTGCTTTCCCTTTCCTCCCACCAGGCTGCTTAGGGCAGTGTCCAGCTGCCTCCAGTGCTGCCAGCCCCATTAAAGGATCACCACTACCAGGGAACGTTTTCTTTTCAACTCCATCCCCCTCCTTTATATTTGGAGCAGTGGTGCGTTTAAGCTCCCTGGTGGAAAATGACCTGGAGGTGCTGGTCAACAGCTGGCTGAACATAAGCCAGCAGTGTGCCCAGGTGGCCAAGAAGGCCAACAGCATCCTGGCTTGTATTGGAAACAGTGTGGGCAGCAGGACCAGGGAAGTGATTGTGCCCCTGTACTAGGCCCTGGTGAGGCCACACTTTGAATTCTGAGTTCAGTTTTGGGCCCCTCACTACAAGGAAGACATTGAGGGGCTGGAGCATGTCCAGAAAAGTGGAACAGAGCTGGGGAAGAGACTGGAGCACAGGGGTTATTGGGAGCGGTTGAGAAACCTGGGGTTGTTTAGCCTGGAGAAGAAGAGGCTGAGGTGAAATCTCATTGCTCTTTACAGGTCCTTGAAAGAAGGTGGTAGCGAGGTGGGTGTTTGTCTCTTCTCCCAGGTAACAAGTGATAGGATGAAAGGAAATGGTCTCAAGTTGTGCCAGGGGAGGTTTAAACTGGATATTAGGAAATATTACTTCACTGAAAGGGTCGTCAAGCACTGGAACAGGCTGCCCAGGAAAGTGGTTGAGTCATTATCCTTGGAGGTGTTTGAAAGATGTATAGATGTGGTTCAGTGGGGGAGTTGGCAGCGTTAAGTTTACAGCTGGACTCGATAATCTTAAAGGCCTTTTCCAACCTAAATAAATTGATGATTCTGTGATTCTAAGCTCCCATCCTGTGGAGTGCTGAGCATCCCTGATTCTCCCTGGTTTCCATGGATGCCCATCATGCTGTGCCTTTTGAAGCCAACAGCTTTCCAGGCCACTTTTCTGTATTCCCATGGACTTTCAAAGCCTTCCTCCACTAGAAATCTGCCCCTATGTTTGCAAGTGGATTACTTGTCTGTCCTGGTGAAATAGGAGCCATCAGCCAAAAAACATCCTGCGTTGAACCAGCAATGGCTTTGCCTCCACAGGTGGGTGCCCAGCTGTGCCGGAGACCATGCTACTGCCCCTGGGTGCCACCCCGTTGCCCCCGCGGGTCCCCCCTGGTCCTGGATGGCTGCGGCTGCTGTAAGATCTGTGCCCGGCGTCTGGGAGAGCCCTGCGACTTCCTCCACGTCTGCGACCAGAGCCAAGGCCTCGTCTGTGACTACAGTGCAGCACCCACAGGGACAGGAGCCACCTGCAACTGTGAGCACCGGGGTGCCTGTTCCATGCTGGCGATGCCCCAGCCCAACATGAACTCCAGCTCCTGCCACAGCCCCAGCCAGCTCCAGGCAACCCTCCCCTCTTTTGGGGAAGATGTTAAGGCTCCAAGAGGAGCTTAACTGAGGCTGATGCAGGCAGCTTGGCTGCGGGGCTGTGCTGCAGGTCCAGCCAGCTCTTGTGCCATTTGCAGCTGGGGTTTTGGGGTAGCTTGAGTAGGGATGGACACAGAGGTGCTGAAGATGCTGCAGTCACCCTGCCAGGGCTGGAGTCTGGGGGTCCTGCAGAGAATTTCAGAGAAACTTTCATAGCCTGAAAACCCTGAAAGGCAGGGTGTGAGCTGAAGGGCAGGAGTTTTCTCACCAGCTGGTGAGCTGTGATTTTAAAATGGAGAGAAATGAGGAGCGGAGGTAGGGAAGGGGAGGAGGCTGAGTGATGCACATGCTGCTGCAAACCCATGTCTTTCCCACACACCTCTCAGTCCCTTCTGTGCCCCTTCAGTTCAGTCCCTTTGTGCCAGCCCCACCATTCCCCCTGCAGTCCCCTCTGTCATCCACATCTCTCTGTCATTTTGACCCTAACTGGCTCCCTGATTGTTGTTTGCAGTTGAAGACAGCGAGGAGGGCTGCGAGGTGAACGGCCGGGTCTATAAAGATGGGGAGGTTTTCCAGCCCAGCTGCAAACTTAAGTGCCACTGCCTGGATGGGGGCTTCACCTGCGTCCCGCTCTGCCAGGAGGATGTCCGGCTGCCTACCCTGGACTGCCCCTATCCACGGCGTGTCGAGATCCCAGGGAAGTGCTGCCCTGAGTGGATATGTGAAGCTCAGGACCAGAACCTCCTTCAGGCTGCTGGGACAGGTAAGATGCAGGACACTCCAGCAAGGGGCTGCCCACACAGATCTGTGGAGATGGTCCCATCACTCCAGACCATGAACATCAACAGGAGACCCCTCATTTCTCCATCATACAGGGCTATGCCTGCAGCACTGCAACATTGTACAGTGCCTGGCTCCAACTACTTCCCCCCCCCCCTTTCTCTTTTCCTCCAGTCCCTAGGGCAGCATCCCCACCGCTGTCGTACCCCTGCCAGGAGTGGAGCACAGAGTGGAGCGCCTGCTCGGTCACTTGTGGCGTGGGCTTTTCTACCCGTGTCTCCAACCAGAACCGTTACTGCAGGCTGGAGACCCAGAGGCGGCTCTGCATGGCCAGACCCTGCCCAGCTCTGCCAGCAGCTTCCCTGGCGGTAAGTGATGGCCTCAGTGAAACTGGTGTCTCTGGACAACAGTTGGACCAAGAAAGGGAAATGTCAGCCAACATGAGACACGGGACCTCTGATTACATGTGGGACCCTTAGTTACCTGCGGGCACCCTATGACACCTCCCCAGCCATGAACTGACCATGTCTCAGGGAGAAATAAACCATCTCCTGAAACTAAGCTTGGAAAACAGATGATGGCAGGTGCAGACCTGATTTTGAGGGTCCAAGAATCCAAGAGCACAAGTGGATCCCACATAACCCTGAGCCACACAAGTGAGCTCATCTTGCCCCTTTGGCCAGAAATGCATCTTCAGCTTCTGTCTGGCTCCTTGGGTGCACCTGAGAGGTAGGGCTCTGCCACCCCTTTAATTAGCCCTGCACAGCCCCAGTGCATACGTGGTGCAAAAGGGCTGTCTCACATGCGGCCAGCAGTTTCTGGGGACAGGTACCTTCACTGCCAAATGCCCCTGCTCCCTATATGTGGGGGACACGCCAGCATCCCCTCCATCTCCCCATCACTCTCCACTCTGCCTTTTCAGAGGGGAAGAGGAGGTCGTTGGTAGCCATGCCTACACCAGTTGCATCCCAGAGCCAACACCTCATCCTGGCAAAGAGTCTGGCACAAACCCATGGCACTGTGGTTTTGACGGTGACAGAGGACGCATCCCTTGGAAAACTGGGGAAGAACTGATGGACTTTGGCTGCAAAGGAGGGCAGAAATAGAGAACAAGATCCCTGTGTTACCCAGCACCTGCCACCTTTGGGCACCCCACTGGGCAGAATCACCGAGTTTCTTAAGCTGAAGGAAATAGGAAACACTGAAACCCTGCCCCAAGCATAAATCCACAAGAGGAATCAGGAACTGGTCATTTCACAGACTGGTGGGGCTATTGGAGAAGTGACGCTGCTCCTCCACCACATCACGCATGCAGGGAGCTGCAAGAGAGACTATCTCCAGCAGCTGGAAGCCCAAATCCCCATGGGCAACCCTCACGCCCTGGCCCACCGGGGACGGAGCAGGTACATCGGGCTGCATACCACAAGTCACCACTGCACTAGGCTGAGCAGCTCGGCCATGCACGAGCTCAGCCATCCCACGATATCCATCCACTTGGCAGCTGCCTTCCCGGGCATGGGCAGAAGCATCCTCCTGACGGTAGCTCTAATTCACCTTCCTCGCATCTCTCCAGAATAAACACGAACCTTCCTGCTCCGCCTGGCCTCCTCCTCTCCAAAGCGCCGGCGGTTTGGCAGGGCTTCGGCGAGCAAGGAGCTCAGACAGAGGAGACACCAGACATACCGCCTGCCATCCAAGCACATACCCTGCCAGCCAAGGGCAAAGGAAAAGCAGGAGAAAGAGAACACAAATCGCAAAGCTGAGTCGGGGCCGTCTCCCGACAGGCTGGAGCGGCTCCAGCCACGTGAGAGCATCTCTGCCTTTACTTTCTCACAGCAATAATCCTTCTGGGTGAGTGAAAAGTGAAGCTCAAGTGCCCTCTAACGGCCTCGCACAAGCGCGCAGAGAGAACACGGATCCCACAGGGGGGCGAGAAGGGCGACTGGAAAGGAGCAGCAGTTTAGGTGACGTGTCCAGGTGAGATCTGGACAGTTTAGATGTGCCTTCATGGAACTGAAAATAACGACGTGCTCACGTAGGTGTGGAGTTTGTCTGTGCAGGGTGAGCCCTGCTCTGGTGAGCCCTTGGGAGCTCCACTGCTGCAGGAACGGCCGGACACAGGACGGGGCAGGCTGGAGGCAGCTCAGTGCAAGCTGCTTAGAGTAAGAAATAAAACAGAATAAAAATGTGAGTCAAAGCACTCAAAACGTTATTAAAGTATGTTATATCCTGGATTAAATTCTGCCCCTTCGCTTTTACCCAGCCATGGGCTCCATCCACTCTGCTCAATGCCCTGGCCATAGAGGTGCCCGGGATGCACGGGAGAGCACAGCATTGCTGTGCTGCATTACTGCTGGGTCTGCAGCCCCAGGCACAGACCACACCTCTTTCCAGCCTCCCAAAAACCAAAGCCCAGATTCTCCCCCTGTAACTCGTTCCTCCTCCCACAAGCCTCACACCTCCTCTGCTCACCCCAGACTAGGATTTCCCCAGTCTCATGCCACCATCCTCACAAAGCTGACTGTCCTCCCAGCATAGGCCAAGGCAATGCCAGGGCAGATTTGGGGGTGCAGGAGCAAAAGACTGAATGGCAAGGGAAGACCCCTCTCCTGCCCAGGGGGAAGCTTCCTTTCAAGCAGCAGGAAAGGAAAGGCAGCAGCGCCAAGACAGCCACTTGCCCGCTCCCCTGGCTACTGCAAGTGCTGAAAATAAAAATCAAGGATGCTTTTCAGTCATTTCTTTGGGGAGGAAAAAAAGGAAAAAATAAACCCCCCTCACTGCTCCTGCAGTAAAACATTGCTTATGAAGAGAATTATTTACAGTGATCATCTGGTGCTCTGCCTGAATAGAAATCATTAATTCAGTTTGACATGGGGGACGTGGTTAACCTCTGGCAGGCAGCAGATTATAGAAAGAACACAGCCTGGTCTGCAGCTTTTGTTGACTTTTTTTACCTCTGTGACGGCTGTACCAAAAGAATGGTGACACGAGGTTCATAGAATCATGGAATGGTTTGGGTCAGAAGGGACGTTAAAGCCCATCCAGTTCCAACCCCCTGCCATGGTCAGGGACACCTCCCAGTGGATCAGGTTGCTCAAAGCTTCATCCAACTTGGTCTTGAACATCTCCAGGGATGGGGTAGCCACAACTTCATGCAGACTTTAAAACCACAGTATTCCTCGATTGACACGAATAAGGCATTCTGTGTACTGAAAATCCTGGGTTTAAGCCAGTTCTTGTTTGAGCATTTTGGGACAGAGTCACCAAGGCCAGGTCAGTTGCCGGCAGAGAGTGCTGTCAGGGCTTTGATCTCTCCCAAATCCTGCCCAGTCACTTCTGGATGATGGCAAAAATCAAAAGGTCACTTTTTAAGCAGTAACCTGCAATTCGCATCTCAAACAGAAATGACTCAATGCACCTCTGCTATAATTTTCTTTTTTCTCCCTACAAAATGTCATTTCTCCCTGATTCACTAAGCAGAAAACATCTGAATAATGAATTAATGAATCCAAATAAATCAGAGCTATTTTTTTGCCAAGAATATAGAGAAATCAACTCTTGTGGTTTGACTGCCAGTCTCACAATATTTGCTGTTTTCTCTGAAGCCCTGCTACCCTGGAAACATGGTTATTTGAGGATCACGTTTATTGCAGTCTCTGAGGCGGCGGGTCCTCGGCTTTACCCGCCCTTGTGGGGCAGTTAAATACTCTGCATTCACAGATTATTATGGTCACCCATAAAGGTCAGAAAAAACAATCTAACAGAAGAAAACTCACCCCTGTCCTCAAGGCATCCTTCCACATCTACACCCATAAATGGCACATGATGTGACAACCATTTTCCCAAACCAGTAGTGAGCAACACATCACAGCTCATTGTAGCACAAGCACATGCAGCAACTGAGGGAGAAACTGTGCACTACTGCATGAGTAAACAATGTGCATCAGAATATCTTTTCCAAGTCACTCTCATGACTGATGATTTTTTCAAAGCATGGAGTTGGCTGAGAAAGGGCTGGATGAGCCCCTCATTAAAGCTAAACGTTGTCACATACCTCCTAGAGCACAAGAGTGCAGTGCTCAGTAAAAAATAGCAGATCAAGGCCCTTTTTTTGCTGTTGGTGAAGGGCCTTGAATTGGTTGCCTAAAAGTCCATCACTCAGGTTATGTGGTTGATGCCTGCAGGAGCCATCCCAGCCCTGTGCTCTCACACTGCCCTGGACGTGCTGCCAGCAGCATGGCTGCTGTGTGTTGGGGCTGGAAACCAGAGAGGAGCATCCTGATCCGGGCTGCTTCAGCGGGGGATTTTTGTGTTTGAGGAGGGATATATCAAGAGCAGGTCGTTGCTGTGTGCTGTAGGGACAGTGCACCTATTTGGCAGGGAGCCTGGCACACCTCTGCCTGCAGCACCAGCTGGAGCACGGATGGCAGCACGAAACCCATGGAAAGCTGCCAGTCTCTGCCTTAACCTTGCTTCTGGCATTTCTGGATGGATGGCATGGTCTGAGCAGTAGGACCACAAGTAAAGGTGTCAGGAGTGGAAGTGAGTTCATGGACTGCAGACTTCCAGCCCCTGATCTGGAGGGATGGGGAGTTTCTACTCACCCTAAATGGGACAGAACAGAAGCATCCTGTCATCAGATATCTCCCCCCAACTCTAGCGCAGAGTCAGCCTCCTGTGTCCCTGCCCCCTTCCTCTGGCTTCCTCCCAGCACGCACAGCTTCCAAAATAGCTGGGGGCTTGCGTGTCCCTGGCGCCCGGCTCAAAATATCTCAAGTGGGCTGGCGGCAGGCGCCGAGAGCACAGCGGCAACTGCCGGACACGGAGGATCTCCACCGAGGCAGCCCCTCACCATCTCCTCCGGCCCGGACACCACACGGCTGGGACCTCAGCCCTGCCGTGGGCAACAGACACCGATTCACCGGCCACCAGCACCTCGAGCACTGCCACAGCCACCGCCACCACCCTGGGAGCAGCCACCTCACCGTGCGCCCGATGGCCGGGGAGGCTCTTGCCCCATGGCCCAGCAATGGCAGCGGAGCCCTGTGCCCTGTGGACACCGCCTTCGCCCAGCGCTTCTTGCCCGCCGTCTACCTGGTGGTGATCCCCTTGGGGCTGGCAGGGAACGGGCTGGGGCTGTGGCAGCTCTGCAGCGGGCCCCGGCGAGGCACCCGCCACCCCCTCGCCCTGCTGGTGGGCAACCTGGGCTTGGCCGACCTGCTGTATGTCAGCACGCTACCCTTCCTGGTCAGCTACTACCTGCGGGGAAGAGAGTGGCTCTTTGGGCACAGCTGGTGCCGGCTCACGCGGGGCCTCTTCCACCTCAACCTCTATGCCAGCATCGGCTTCCTCACCTGCATCAGTGTCCACCGCTACCTGGGCATCGTGCACCCGCTGAAGGCACGGGGCAGGTGCCAAGGGGTGACCTCTTCGGTGTGGCTCAGTGCGGTGGTCTGGGTGTGGGTCATCGCACAGGTAGCTCCCGATTTCACCTTCAGCAAGATGGACAACACAGGGATGCAGTGTCACGACACAACAGGCCACGAGAACCTGGGCGTTTACTTGCTATACACCGTGGCCATCACTGTGACTGGGTTTGTCATCCCATTCCTCATCATCATCGGATGCTACTGTCACGTGGTGGTGGTGCTCTGCAGGAACAACACCATGGACCATAACCTCAGGAGAAGAAGCATCAAACTGGTGATTCTCGTGATGGTGCTTTTCTCTATCTGCTTCCTCCCTTACCACATCTTCAGAAATCTCAACTTGTTGTCTCGAGGCTGGCAGCTGCAAGGGTCCTGCACACAGGCTTTAAAGAACATCTATGTTTCCTACCAGGTGACCCGGGGTCTGGCCAGTTTGAACAGTGCCCTCAACCCCCTGCTCTACATGATGACCAGTGAAGATTGCATGTCACGTATGAGGGGCACCTGCCAAAGAGCCAGCCGGTCCCTCGGGTCCACTTTCAGGAAGAAAACTTCTTGCCAGGCTGATGAGAAGACAACAAACATCATTCTTTGTGAGGAGGAGGCTTCTGATGAGCTCTGAGGTACCCAACACCCCCTCCAAAGGATGCACCACTTCATTTTGCACTTCAGCCATTCTCAGGAACAGCCCCCACACCTTGAAGCCCGTTTTGCAGAGAGATAGTGACTGCAGCATCACTGGTTTCAGTCTCACAGAAGGGATAGACAGGACTGCTGGCATCAGAGAGCAAACTGGGACCAGGTTTGAGAGCAAAGCTGCTCAACCCAACCACTTGCCTACAGCACACCTGGAGACAGAAAGAGATGAATGTTGAGTTCACTCCAGTCTTGAAGTGTTTTAGTCCACCCTCTAGTGCAGCAGTTCAAGCTGGTTAACATCTGGCTCCCTGGCCACTCACTGAGCTCCTCAGCGAGTGAGGGATGGGGGGATCAATGCCTTGTCCCCACCACTGCATACCTTCTCTTCCACTGGACATGGATTTGAGACAGAATTCCTTCCTTCCCAAGCAGAGGGCACTGGTAATTAATTGCTTGAATGGCAGGACAGCTGAGAGGGTGAATTTTTGCAGGGGGGAAGTGCTTTGGAAATTGAAATATTCATAAAAATATCAGGTTTTAAATATATGACTAAGCTGTGCCAGTTCCTGGGTTCGTTGTTCCTGGGTGACTGAGCTGCTTCAGGATCTGTGTTATCCTCTTCTGCCCACTCCTTCGCAGAAGAAAAAAGAATTTGAGCATTACTCACTCTCTCTGGAACAGCATAGAGAAGACAGCAACAAATTGGCATTTTAAAGTTTCTGGAGGCTGCTGGTTGGGTTTAGTTGTTTTGCAAGGCAAATGACTGGAGTAGCCTGAACCACTGCTATCAGGAGGCAAATCCCAGGAGAGTTTTGGAATCTTCAGGTGGGTGGGTGCCTCTTTCTCTTGCATCCAGCTTTGCGAGGGGGTTAGACATGTCCATTAAATATCAGACATGGAAAAAAAAATGCAGAAGCAATGCTGGTTTGAAGGTTTGTGAAGGCAAGATTCAGTGGTGAGGACAGTGTGTTGTTGCTGGGGGCGTGGGGATTTCTGCTTCAGGGTGAGCAGAGGCTCTCAAGTGGTATGCTGGGTTTTGCTCTTGGTGTTCCCCACCATGAACAGCTTGAATATTTCTGTCCTTGTGAAAGGAGCGATGTGACTTGCCACAGCAGATCTTGCAGCTCAGCTGAAGTGGATTGTGAATTAAAATCAGCCTGTTCTGGGAAAGTGCTGACCCAGGGATGCTGCAATCTTTGGACCAAAGCCTGATATTTATCACGGTCAGCTGCTCCTTGCATGGACTTACCTTCAGTGCTGCAGGAGGGAGCTGCAGCTGGCTTTCAGATGGAGTTCATCCGTCTAAAGTGCAAATAAACACATAATGCTTGCAGTCTCGAGTCATCTGGCTTCTTTTAAAGCCTTATAGGAACCCAGGAACCAGCTGGCCTGTGGGCTGGGGCAGTAATGAGTTTCCCAGGGCTCTGCAGATGGGGAGCTCACTGCCCATGTAGTGAGACTGCAGGCAGCTGGTGCAGAGCAGTGCTGGGCCAGGCACACACTAAGGTAAGTCCCCAGAGTCCAGCAAAGACCTGAAATTTTCAGCTTCTTCCTCATCCAGAGGAAACCAAAAGACAAAGCTTAAATTCCCGAATGAGATGTTCTTCTGTCTCTGCAGCAAGGGAAGATCTTTGGGGCATTAGAACCAGGTCTGGCCTCTGCTGCTTACACACACTCCCCAGATCTGGGCTTCTCCAGAGCTCTGAACTCTTCCTTTCCTTAAAAAATATCTATGCCTCCAAAAGCTGTCCAGCTCTTCCATTGTCATACCCGGATCCCATCTAAGATGCTACCATTTCCCACAGAACCAGCTTCGGCTCCTCACAGCCCATGGGAGCTGCAGCACCCTGTCACTGCACCTGCTTTGTGCATGATTGATTGAACTGAAGTATCACTGCATCCCAGGGAGGGAGCGCTGGGTAGGAAGAGTCAGCAACTCTGCTCTCACCCTCTAGCATCGCTGTGCCCAACTCTGTCTTCTCCAGTGCCCCTCATGTCATTGTTAATGATGATTTAAAGTTCTGTATCCTGAGAAGCATCTCTGAGCCCCCAGGGAGAGTTGCAGCCATAAATCTGCTCATTTTTCTGTGTTCTGCATCTGTCAAAAAGCTATTGAGGATCTGTGCGTTGGGATGATGACCGTAAGATGTATGGGGAGTTCTTTGTAGTCCCCTTATCCTCAATGTTTCTTCCCCTTATAAACTGGAAAAAAAATGAGCTCCTTCCCTTTATTTGCTACGTGTGTAATTAAGGGCCAACCACGGGTACATGAGTCTGCATGGTCAGCTTTCACAGCTGGTGATGGAGCACCAAGCAGCCATCCTTCCTCCAGCCTTCACTGTCAGGGGAGGCTCCTTCCCTCACAAAAAGCAGCTGCTGCTTTCTGCAGGGAGCATGGTCAGTACTGGATACCTGCCCAAAATGTGTGGGCACTGCTGACCCCTCAAAACCTCCCAGTGCTCTTTATTCCCTTGGAACAGAGGGGTGGGATTGTCTCTGGAGCATCTGGCATGAGCAGCTCTTGCTCTCTGCTGGCCCCACTCAGGGCATGGGGAGGCAAGGGTGTAGCGTGGGTTTTGGCAGTGGGTGAGGGGACAGGGAAGGTGGGGAGGTGCCATATTTCTCCTTCCCTTTTTCCCAACACCTCTGCCAGATATTGGCAGGGCCACACGCACAGGTTTGCTGCTGGCAGGAGGGGGTCTGTGTCCACTGGAGCTGCTGCCCTGTGGTTGCATCCTGAGCCAGGAATCAGCCTCAGGTTCTGGTTGGCACATGCACAGTGAGAAGACCTGAGCAGAAGACATGCAGCAGCACCGGGGTCGGCACCCACCTACTAAGGGGCTTTCAGCGAGGTTATTTCCCCTCTGCTGCAGAGACTGTCCAGTGCTGTCAGGCTCCTTTTCACAAGCTGCACATCCTCATGGGGTGAGATGGCTCTGCAGGAAGAAATAAATTCATTTCACCTCTTTTGGGCTCCTGGCTTAAGATGATGGGAATGTTCCTCTTTCCCTCCGTTAGCTATCTGTTGCTGGACTTGGAGATGCCTAAAATCAGGCAAGAGGAGTCCCAGCTGCACTGTCTGCTTTTCTCACAGGCTCTCTGGCACAGCGAAGTGGGGCCATGAATGTGTCTGCAAATCTGACCTAAATAAAGATTTTTAACTCCCTTAACCTAGATTAGACCCAACCAACAAACCAAACATGGTGGGAACTCTCCTGCTGACATTAACGGGATTGGGATCAAGCCTGGAAATCTGGCAGTATTTCTTGCTACATTAAACAAACCCCTCTTAGATGAGGTTTTGTTGCAAACACAGTCAAGATTTGTTACATTAAAGAGAACCTTTGAGCCAACAGCCCTGCAAAGCTGTTTGGGCAGAAAAATCAGGCACAACAGATGCACAGATGTATAACAACTTCTTTTCCCTAAAATGAAAAACTGTTTTTCTTGGCATGAAAAACTCTCTACAAGAAGAAAACATCGCTAGCAGCAGCAGCTAAATGCACAGGACTCATCCCTGTTTAAGTCTTTATTTCACTTTGCACAGATTTCTGAAAAGAGACTAAACATGTCATTTTTCCAGGGTCTTTGTGTTTCCAGAGGCACCCAGCACAACGAGGGGGCGAGAGGCTCCCATGTGCAAGTGGTGGGGATACGGAGCTGCGGGAATCACAGAGACTCCTTGAGGTCAGCAAAATGACTCTCAGGTCACGTTTAACAGCTGCTGGCTGAAGAGGTATAAGATGTTATCCTGCTGGAGTAGGAGGATTTGCTCCTGCTGGTGAGTAGAGCTCACAGAATATGATGTGTGGTCTCTGGCCAAAATCTGGCTCTGACCGAGCTGCCCACCTCACCTCGGGTGTGTAGTATGCTCAGTAAAGCCCTGTTTGCTGAAGAAGCCTATGCTGGCTGCCCTACGCTGAAAACATGGCCTTATGCATTTGTGTCAGAGGTTTCCACAACCCTGGAGGAGCAGGAGCTGCTGCTCAGAAAAAGCTTGGGGATGCCAAGGGCATCACTGTGGGACTGTGATGGCGCAAAGAGCCAAACAGATGGCCAGCCCCAGGATGCTGCACCATGAGGTCCCTGCTGTGCAAACAGGGCATCTCCATAACGTGAGAGCCCCCAGCTCAGGTGGAGGTATAAAGATCATCTGTGAAGCTGAAGGAGAAGCAGCATGAGCAGGAGGCTCCAGAGGTCTCTATGCCAGGCACTGGACAGCAGGACTTTGAGGTGCATCTTTTCCAGCATGGTGGGAGGCTGCAGTGCGCACACAAAAAGGGATGAGTCACTCAGGTCACTAATGAAAGGTCACAGCATCCTCATATTCAGTGAGAGGCATTTATTTCTTCAGCAAAACAATTTCATTGCTCAAGTACCTTTGGCTACAGGGACAACGGGGCTGACAGGTTATCTTATTTACCAAGGATATAGATCAGACTGGGAAAGGAATAGTAGATGTGATTACACCAGGTGGCCTGGGAAAAAATGGTAAATATATCAGGGACTGGGTGCTGTTGGTGAAGATTTTGTTAAAAGAGAAAAATATCAGTCTTTATCTACATTATGCAAAGTGTTTTGGCATCTGGGAACCCAACAGCTTGTGAAGAAGAGCGGATCACATAAATAGAACAGCATTTAGCGTGACTGTGTGAGGCCATCAGTCTAATATTATTCCTGCAGTGCATGCAGTTATAAATAGGTGATGCCGTGTAGCGTGGGACCTGGGGAGAGCAGGAGCTAAGGAATGCACTTGCAGCTCGGCAGCAGCAGCACTGCACAGCTTGCAGCTGTAACACACATTGGTATGTGCGTTACAGAGCGACTGCGGCTGCACCCTGCAGGCAGGGATTTGTCCTGGACGACTTGGTGAGCTCAGGCTTAAGAGAGGTTTGCCATTTTTCAGACCATCCCTCTAAATATCCCCCAGCCTCAAGGTCTCTGCTCCTCTTGCCGTCAGTGCTGCCCATCGCTCAAGGCAGGGGTCAGCACAGAGAGCAGGGCAGTGAGAAACCCCCAGGAGATGCTCTGTGCACCACAAGCTGTGCTGCCTTCTCAGCAACCTGGCAGGAGAATATAGTTTTAATTTCCCCCAACACCTCCTCTCTGCTCCGACCAGGAGATGCTTAGGTTGGATCTGTCTCCCTGCAGAGCCCTTTGTGCTAGGGTACAATGCAACCAATGTGAAATTCTTCTACTTGGGCAAAAAGAATACCCTAAGGAGCATCCAAAATCTCCCAGAATTCTCAGTAACACCAAACCTCCTTCTTGGAGCTTCCATGCTGCGCAGAGGACAGGAGGTAGATTAACTCCATCCTAGCTGCCTTTCCTCTCTGATGAGGAGGTGCTGCTCAGCAGAGGTGGAGGAGAACCACACCCCACAGCTCCTGCTCAGCATTTACCAGCCCAGACCACCCTGCAGCACTGCTATGCCTCCAGTCCAGGCCATTCAAGGTGGGAAGGTCTCGTGGAAATAGAAAGCTGCTAGCATGGAGGAGAGCTTAAGGGTAGGGAGGTGATGCCAAGAGCCAGGCACTGTCATTGGATGAAGCATGATTTGGTTGTGAAGGAGAAAACTCCCCCATAAAATTGTGTACAGTGCTGGGATGGCAACACAGTGCCTTGCTGAGAGCCCAAAAGAGCTGAGAGAACAAGAGAACCCTAGGGATGCAACTCATCCAGGTATCTGGGAGCTCTTCAAGACGCCAGCAGGCCTGCAACACCCAGCAGGAGATGCTGCAGCATCCCCAGGGCTGCTGGAGGAAAGCATCTTTCTGTGTGCAAAGCAGAAACAACAGTGCTATCACCAAAGCTGTCTCACTGCACTGAGCTGGGAGGTGGGGAAGAACTCTGGCAGGTTTGCCCCAAGGCCAAATGTAGAACAGAGACACCAATGACACAAGGTGCACAGTGAAGGAGGGGGGCCCCATCAACTGAAATATTAGTGAGAAGTCTGTGTTTAATCCACCTATCCATAGTGATGAGCATGAGCCATCTCTCCATGGCTGGACTTTGTGAACACAGCTGGTGATGGAGGAACCAGCCTCTGGGTGGGTCAGTACCTCTTCCCCCTCCTTGCCAGTCTCCATTTCAAAACTCCTCATCCCCATATTTACTGCCAGTAGCTCTGGTAAGCTCCAGTGAGAGCAAACCCACCAGCACAGAAAGCAAGAGGAGGATTTATTTTCCTTTCTGGTGCTGCATGGGTCTGCAGTCATTCATGGATGAGCTCAAGTAGCAGACTCATTCTGGGAGTATGGGGCAGCCTCCCCTCCCAAAGGCAGAGCACAGGAATAAGTGACAACTTGTAGTCGCATCGGCACCTGCAAATCCCAGGCTGGGGGACAACTCACAGCTCCGAGTCCTCCTACAGAAAGGGAACCATTCAAGTGTGTTTCCCGAGCCAGAAATTCACAAATAACCATGTCCTGAGTCTGTTGCCTGCCCCTATGTGAAGGTGACTTGGGGGACATCCAGAAGAGCATGGCCCTCTGTCACTGCTCTGCCTCAACTGCCACCCCAAGAGACACTCAAACAAAGGACCTAAAAGTTAGCTCAGTATTTCTGAACCCAGAGATGCCTCCGGTTTATTTTCCCATTTAGCTCAGGTGGTTTGCCTGCCTCCAGAAAAGCCTATTGTTAATTTGATTCCCTCTAACTGATTCATGGCAGATTTGCTGTCCTGATGCCCGGAACAGCTGTGAATCCTGTGCTGCTGTTTGCTCTGCCCCAGGGACACCACACAACCCCTCAGTGGCTGGAAAGAAAGGGCTCAGGCTGGAGCAGGGCACAAACAGCTGGGCCAGGCACTCATAGGCACATCTTTGTATTTGCAATTCAGAGAGGATGTGTCTCATCACCCCAGTTAATCCTGCCAGAACAAAGCCTGGAGAGAAGCAGCTGGAAAACCTCTGCATATAAACAAGACTTAGTAAAAGCTGAAATTCTAAGGTAGAGGAAGAAATGTGACCCAACACTGTGCTTTCACCGTGAGAGAAAACAAATATGTTCATTTTGTTGTGTTCATTCCCCACTGGGAACCTGCTGTGCTCTCAGGCATAGCACAGCTGGGAGTGCTTTCACAGGGCAAATCACAGCTCCCTCAGCTGGGAAATTGTTTGTGGCCCCAACGTCGGAGCCACTTCTGGCTGTCAGAGGCTGAGACCAGCCAGTGGAGCATCGCTAGCTGGGAAAGAAAAATGCATCTTGGTGGAATCAAGCACTGCATTGAAGTTGGTGCCTGGCTGGGAAGCACAGTCAGCATCTCAGCTCCGGTTCCCGGAGCTTCAGAGGCAGAACAGGAAAGGACATCTTGAGTTTTACTAATAAATGCACTTTTCCCCAGTTGAAGTGCTGGGGCCAATTTGTTTCCAGCCAGGTTATTTTTAGCATTGAAACGAGCCATTTGCTGTAAACTGTCTGCCTGGGAAGCGAAGCCCCAGGGCAGCAGATGGGGCTGCCGCAGTTCCCGCACCACAAGGTCACTGCCCTGGCTGTCACCATGGCCAAATCTCACCCAGGGCAGGGCTCAGCTCACCGGCAGGATGGGGGCAGGATGGGAGCCGCCACTCTTCCTCCCCAACAACACGCAGATGGATGCCCAGCCAAGCACACACAAGCCTCCTGCCCCAGCCAGCCCACGCTGCCCTGCCATCACAGGAAGGAGGATGCCACAGAACTCGGGGACCTTCAGCACTGAAGCCACCCACAGGGCTCCTGGTAGGGGCCACGGTGCTCATTGGGCACCACATGAGCCACAATGTGGCATGTAGAATGCCAGAGTCCATCACTTGCCCAGGAGTGTCCCACGGGAACCCTACAAGTGGTTCAGGACCTTTCCTGCCCCTTCAAGCAGCACTGCCATGGCAGGGACTGCCCTGCAGGACAGGGGTGAAGCTGTCACCAAGGCACCCTCTGAAAGAGCCTTGCATATTTGCAATTCATTCTCAGACCCTTCGCCCTCCCCATCCTTGACCTTCCTGGCAATCCCACGGGCTGTGATGCTGGAAAGTCGTTTAAAGCCATCACGATGCCGCTGCAGTGGGTGCACATACACGTTCAGAATCAGGCCCTGCTCTCCATTTAGCTAAGGGTTTGATGTGCCCGTGTTTTTAAGGTGAGTCTGTAGTCATGGATGTGGCAGTTCATCTCCAGATTAACTCTCCAAAGGAGCCTTACCCTTATCCAGAACCTTCCCAAACTCTCCTCCACCGCTGGAGTCTGGTGGCTCCTCACAGCAACCAGCCACGCCCTCGGCACTGACAGCAGCACCATGGAGCCTCCTACCCCTGAGACCCAATCCAAATTTGTGGCCAGCTCTGATTTAACAAGCTCTCAGCACATATTTCTGCAAATTATTAAGAGAGGTCATTATTATTTTATCTTATTATTTTATTATTAAAGCCAAGATCTTCAGACCAAATGAATGAATCAACTAAAGCGGCTGAGATCAAGAACTTCCTAAAGCACCTTTCCTGCCTGGTTGCGGTCCAGGCAGTTTATGGCAGGTACTTTGTGCCTGGCTATTGTTCAACTGACAGCTTTCCAAGCATATAAAAAACTTATTAGGCTGAAAATAGAGTTTGTGACCATAAACTGCCAAGAGCACTGTCAGCCTTTCCAGCCCAGGTTTGCTTCGCACACAAGCACCAGCAGATCAGGCTGCCAGGGGGTGCAGGGGTGGGGAGGATGGGGCTGTGTGGCCCCTTGCAGGACCCATTTTGTGTAGGAAGAGCAGTTGGGGAAGGCTCATGAGTGGGCTGTGGGGTATCAGAAGGAGGCAGTCAAGGTGGCTGAAGACTGTCATACCTGGAGCTGTGTCCACCTGCCCTGGAGTCTGAAACCTGCAAGCCACATCCATGGTGACCATGCAGAGGCAATTGGCATTTGCAACCAGTTTCTATCCAATGCTTCATTAATTTCTTCACTGAACTTCCAGATTACAATGCAGAGAAAAGCACCTGCAGCTGTCTGAGCTACAAAGAGTCAGGCAGAGAGGCGGCAGGGAAATCCCAGAGCTAAGAGAAAGCCATGAGGTTCCTGAGCCTCCAATAACACAGAGCATGGCCTGGAGGACATAAAACAAGATAGGTCTGGCTAGCAGGAGGGGATTTTACAGGAAGATTTATGGTGTCATGAGGCAGGAGGAAACATTGCTACATCCAGCTTGGATCTGGTCAGGGACTCTGCATCTGCAGAAGAGGGCATCGCCACGGATCCTTGCACAGAGAGGGAGGATCATTCCCTGTGCCCAGCTGAGGGTGCTGGGACAGCCGGGCAGTCCTTGGAGTCCCACTCTCATGTGGGCAGCTGCAGCTGCTTGTTATTCATATCTCAGTATATAATCATTTTTAGAAATTAATTAATCCACTCCATATTTTAAAATATCCTGTGGCATTGTGAGGCTATAATGTCAGTATTAAATGCCATTAAAGCAAGAGTAACTGATGCTTTTACTAAGGCAAAACAAAACATCTATTTGGCCTTTAAAAAATAACTGGATGCCAGGATGGTCCCCAAGAACTGAGAACTGGAGCACGTTGTGGCCAAAACCCAGGGAGGGGGCTGATGCCTGTCAGAGCCCGTTCTCAGCCCTGGCTGTCACCCATGGGTGGGTGAGCAGCGCAGCCAGAGCTGCAATGGGAGCCGGTACCACACGTCCCGCTATCATTGACCAGGAGCTGTTGGCCCAAGCCAGCACAGACTGAGGCAGCGTCGCAAAGCTGGCAGGATGCTCCCACATCTCCCCACGCACATTGGGCTGTGGGACCAGCTCAAACAGATCCACACTGTCGGTCCCTATTTAGTGTTATTTGTCTGACATGATTAAGCAGCTTTGCTTATTTAAATCCATTAAAACCAGAAAAGCTTTTTAATAAATTCCCCACCAGCCTTAGAATTAGATATGGGCCAATTAGACACATTAATTAGGCACTGGTTTAAACACAGATGAGATTTGACTTTGTTTACCAACCTCAGAAGGCAGCAGCTTTTCAAAGTTCACCTCCAAAGGACTGAACAAACAAGGGACGTTTGTTCCCGGTCACAAGCACCTTTTACAACAGAAAAACTGCACTTCGACTTCTATTTTATTTTCAGAGCTCTTGCTTTCTCTCTGCCTCCCCATGCAATAAAAATGAGACATTTAATCTCATAATGCAACTTCTCACTGGAAATCAATGATAAAGTACATTATCTTGACTGGCCTGATCCGGCGGCTCCAGCCTGACCTTTCTCAAGCACAGTGAAGTTGGGGGAAAGACAAAGGCTGAACTGAGGGAGCTTCCCAGTGGGAAAGTATGAAACTCCAGTGCCTCAGGAGGGACTGCACTGCATGACAGTTATCTGACACAGTTTGGTCTTGCTCATGCCCCCGTGCTCACTGCATGCAGGAAAAAGCAACGTGTGAGCAGTAAAAGAGGAGAGCAGTCTGATTTCAGCATCATCTTAATTATGAAGCCTATGACCCCATTTAGAATACAGGGCTCAGTACGTTACTGCCCGCACAGTCCTGGTTTCATCAGTGCTGGATTTGTTACCAGGGGTTTCTTATCAGGAGATGGATCCTGCTACCTGTGTTCCTGCTGAGCATCATTGATTCCACAGAGGCCTGTGACCTGCATTAGGTCAAAGCAAACCCCAAAAGGAGGAAACAATGATGTCCCAAGCCCCTGTGGGAGTGATAGCAGCTGTTTCATCATGCCTGTTGCCGAATGAGACCGCTCTTCCAGTGCTACTCCATTGATGTTTCCAGAAAAAGGATTTGCCAGAATCTCTGTAATTCCCAACACAGCAGGGAAATGCCATGCCGAGGGAAGACCCGTTCCACAAGACACTGGCAGGTGAGGATTTCTTCTGTGGTCAGAAGACGACCTTGGAACCAGCCAAGGTCAATCTGCCACAAGACCCAAAGAGGACAGAGCTAGCAGAAACCACACTGAGGAAGCACTGAGAGCTGTTCGTACTGCAGGGGCAGAGATGGACTCCTGCCTCAAACAGCTCCAGCCACTGGGAGGGCGAGATCCCATCCACAGACCCCTCTCCCTATGTAAGTAGTGCTTTGAGAAAGCCGTGCTCTACCATCTCTGCCCAAGCACTGCTGGCTGTCGTCGCAGACATGTCTGGAAACAACCCATAGAGGACTTAGGTAGTCCGTGACCATATAGGATTGATGATGCCACTAAAGGAAACTGTGCATGTACCTTGTGTCCTTCTTCTCCCACGGATAGAGAGCATCTCCCAGGGCTTTGCAAGCTTGACCATGCACTGGCATGTTGGGCCAAGGTCTGCACAGAGCAGCTGCCTTTGCACAACATGCTACAACATCACCTTCATGCTCCCAATATTACCTGAGAACACAAGAATTTGACCTGCAAGGCACTGGAGGCCCAGAACTCCTCCTAAAAGATGTGTGACAGGCACCCAGTGATGTGATCACTGTGGGATCTGCTTCTGCTGTAAGAGGAACAACAGGAGTTCAATTAGCAGCATTGCTGACAGTGGAAAAAACCTCCAGCAGCTGGATGGCCACAGGTGAAACATATCTTCTCTAGCAGGCAGCCCCCACATCGCCGAGTCCAAAGGCTTGACAGCACCCCAGGCCCCATTAGCAGAGCTACAAATGACACCACAGAGAACATAAACCAGATGCATTGCTCCAGCAGAGGCTTTCTGTGTGATTTAGGAGGCTGCAAGTGCTACGATGTCAAGCAGCAACCCACTGACAGCTTGTGCTGCTTGTGATGGATGCTGGAGCCTGTATTTTCTCTTCAAAAACAACTTTCACTAATGGTGTTGGCACGGAGGCTCGGCAAGGAGGAGGGAAGTGGCGAGTGTCCAAGGTGAAAAAGAGTTCACGATTACAGTGGGAACAGGCACCGTATTCCACATGCTGGCCATGGAAATATAGAGGATGGGGCTGGAAGGGGCTCCAGGAGGGCACCCAGTCATCCCCTGCTCCAGGAGAGCATCAGCTGTACCCAGAGCACTTTCAGCAGACAACCAGACATCTGCTTATCTTATTTTTAAAATCCTCCAGTGGAGGGGCTGCCACACGCTCCCCAGGCAATCTGTTCCATGCTTCACTGTCTTCATGGTTAAAAAGCTTTTCTTGTGTCGAAGTCAGACCTCCTTTGCTGCAATTAAAGCCCTAAGCATCTTCACCTGTCCAGAGAGATGGGTGAAGAGGGATGTAAGCCGGTTTGTTGGTTTGGTTTCCTCGTCTGTTCTATCCCAGTCAAAAGAAGGAGAGGTTATTTCTTGAAGGATATCTCTTGCAACACACAACTATCTTACTATTTTTAAAAGTGAAACAGAAGGGTTACATAAAAGCTCAGGAAACCAGTAATGAGAAACAGGGTCTTCACTTCATGGGTTGTGTCTTCTACCACAGCTGATTTCCCTGCACCTTCGAGTGTTGTCCGGAGTGTGTCAGCATGTGGAGGCTCCACTCGATGCCCCCCGTGCCAGCACAGGGCTGGTGGACCCCACATCCCCCCTGTGAACACACCAGAGAAAGACTCAGAAACACCGAATCTGGTCATTTTGTTCCTTTGAGCTCTCTTTAAACAGCACTGGACATAGCAGGCCTTCTGCTCTGGTGACCAACTGGGAAAAGCAGGGACAGCTCGCTCCTCCAGGCTGGGAGCAGACAGATGCCACGTTGGGAAAGGCACCAATATTGGTGTCATCGGCACGGGAGGGACCATGGCCCTACTAGGGATCGCCTGCAGCCTGGTGCTGCCAGGCAGGTGGGCTTGGGGCACGCAGGAGCCAGCTTCAGTGTGAACAGCAACCGGTACTGGCGCCCACGGGGGCCAGAGTCTGGAGCAGTGCGTGCCCAGTGCCTGCAGGAGCTGGTGCCTGGGGAGCTGGTGCCCACAAGAGCCGGTGCCTACAGCAGCTGGTGCCCAGGGCAGCCCGTGCCTGGCGCCCACAGCAGCTGGTGCCCAGGGCAGCCCGTGCCCGGTGCACACAGGAGCCCACGGGGGCCAGGGCAGCCCGTGCCCGGTGCCCACAGCAGCTGGTGCCTGGAGTAGAGCGTGTGCGGTGCGCACAGCAGCAGGCTGCTGGTGCGGCTGGTGCCCGGTGCTCAGGGGCCGGCAGACGGTGCCCGGGGAGCCGGTGCTCGGTGCCCGCAGGAGGCAGCGTGCCCTGCCCCGGGACGCGGGGCGCGGGCGCGGGGGAGCTCTGCGCGGGGGGTCCCGCAGGGGGCGGTGCGCGATGCCCCGGGACGCGGTGCGCGGGGGCGCGCAGGGGGCGGTGCCGCCGCGCGCAGGAGGCGGTGCGCGGTGCCCCGGGAGTGAGCGAGGGGCGGTGCCGCCGCGCGGGAGTCGCGCGGGGGCTGCGCGGGAGCGGCGCGTGGGTGCCGGTGGGGGCGGTGCGCGGGGCCATGCGGAGCCCGGGCTGAGCCGCCCCTCGCCATGAAGCGGCAGAACGTGCGCACGGCCGCGCTCATCCTGTGCATCTTCTCGTACCTGCTGGTGGGCGCCGCCGTGTTCGACGCGCTCGAGTCGGAGGCGGAGAGCGGGCGCAAGCGGCTGCTGGAGCAGAAGCGCGGGGAGCTGCGCAGGAAGTACCGCTTCTCGGCCGACGACTACCGGGAGCTCGAGCGGCTCGTGCTGCAGGCGGAGCCGCACCGAGCCGGCCGCCAGTGGAAGTTCGCCGGCTCCTTCTACTTCGCCATCACGGTCATCACCACCATCGGTGAGCGATGGCCCCGTCCCGGCCACATGTCCCGGCGCCTCATCATCCCTGCATCCCTCCACCCCCACACTATTCCTCCATCTCCCTCCATCCCCACGCTATCCCTCCATCTCCACAACCCTTCATCCCTGTATCCCTCCATCCCCACACTGTCCCTGCATTCCCACATGCCTCCATCCCCACACTATCCCTCAATCCCGCACCTTTGCGTCTCCACCACCTCCCACAATTCCACGACCTCTGTGTGCTCCAGGACAGCCCCGGAGGGGGTGTGCCTGTATGGCAGAGGCAGGTCTCATCCTTACCAGGCTGGGAGACCTGGGAGACCTCCAGTGTCCTGCATTGGTAGATATAATTCAGGGGCAGACTGGGGACCACCCGTTTCTGGGAGGTGTTGGGGTGCTGCGATGGCTGGGGCCACAAAACATGATGTGCACATTGTCCCAGGAAGGCAGCAGCACACACAGGTTCTGCAGGCACCTTTGGAGTGGGCAGCTGTAGAAGTTGGCAGGGGTGTAGGAGGGCAGAAGTGGGAGCCGCGTTCATCCTCTGTGCAGTGTTGTAGCCAGCAAGCCAGGCTAAAGAGCTGGGCAAGAACTGTTGGCTCCTTTGCCAGCTCAGAACTCTGGATGTTTGGCTCTACAAGACCTGTTTCAGGGAGCCAGGACAGCCACCAGACACTGAATCTGCACAGGAACCTGCAGAGAGGAGGGTTTCAGTTAGCTTGGAAGAGAATGGATCATGTTAAGCCCCTACTGGACATACTTACCCATACTAGAGCCCAGCCTTGGTTTGCCCACTTGTGTTTAACGAGAGAATGAAACTAAATTATATGAGGATTGCCTTAATTATGGGTGAGATTAGCCATATGGGAGCTGAGCATTGTTTAATTAATCCACTTCTATTAATCCATGCACCCTGAGCATCCCATGGGGGTAGACAGACACAGGATCCTGTGCTCATCTCATTGCTCGTGCTGGGATTTCAGTCAGCAGATGTGTTTTGGAGGTAGGAACCTTGAAGCCAAATCCTTCCCTTGCACAGCCAGCAGCCATCTCCTTGCCCGTAGGATGGGGCTCAGCCGTACTGAGGGACATAGGAGGGGTGAAATACATCTGGTGGCTGGAAGCATCATCTCTCAGGACAAGTGCTGGTGGAATCAACTGTGCTGTGTTATCAGGGGACAGGAGGTGGTAGAGGGGGAATTACCCCACAGGCCCTACCTTGGGGGCTCCCCAAGATGTGGTGTGGGGTTTGTGCAGCTGGCAACACACGTGGCCAGCAAACGGCAATGGACTCAAAGTATAGTTAGTGTCAGGCCCCAGCAGGAGGGTAGGATGGATCACTTCAATGAAAACCTCCATCATCTTGTGACAGGTTATAGCTTCATTTGCATTATTTTTCTTTTGACTGTGACAGCATTGCTGCACTTATCACACACCCCTGCGATAAATAATTTCAGCCTAGGTGCCATATTTCTAAAACACTGGCACATCAGATTGCTTTATATTGGGCCGTGCTCCAAATCTCATTTTTAACATTAATGTAGTTGTGTTTACTCTAATTCCCTTTGTCACTTTGAAAGCATCAGTCAAATGCTCTTTCAGCCGTCTCTAAGGGTATGACAACTATTTTTCCACTTACTACTCTTCTGGGTCATTATATTTCCCTCCTCATTGCTGTCATTTTCTAATCTTGTAGCCTAGGATCTGGTAATTGCACTTGGTTATTAAGCTTGAATCTGACTATTTTTTTTTTTTTGCCACTGCAGTCTCATGTCTGCTCTGTATTCTGGGAAATGTGGCATGCAGGCATTAGGTTTATAATTTTTGATTGCACGGGTTTATGAACAGAGAGAGCAATAGGAAACAGTCCCTGCCTGCCTGCTTGTGGCTTGGAGTACAGCACAGTTGAGGAAAATGCTGTCCTCAGCCTCCCATCCCTGTCCGCTATTGCAGGGGTTTCCTGGAGGAGGAGGTATGCTTGGAAGCCTGGGACAGTGTGGTTATCATCCTTTGGTCTTCCCATCACTGTGTGCTACCAGCTTCCCTAAGAATCCTGGAAGTGCACTGGCAGCAGAGATAGAGGTGAAGCCAATTTGCAGCTTTGAACGAGACTGAGAAACAAAAAAGGGGGGGTTCCCCCATATCTCCATGCAAAAAATTCACATGGTTATCTGGAAAAAGGGAAGACATAAGTAGCTGTTCAGAAAAGGCCACGCAGCAGCACAGGAAGGAACTAGTGCTGTTCTGCAGACGCCTTCAGAAAGGAAGTTTCCAGCTCTAGTAGTTTCTCTTAAAAACTCAAAAGAAAGGCTTGGATGCCTTTTGGATGCCTTTACTCCCCACACTGCATGACTCCTTTGCAGTTCCTTACTCATCCGCTGAGGTCAGAGGCCACTGGTTTCTGTAAGCCTCTGTAATTAAGTGAGGTGGGCACAGAATCTCTGAAGTCTGGAAGATTGTGATGGATACCTCATTATGACTGACGGTGTAGTTGTGTGTGTCCTTGAAATTTGGAGGAAGGTGGGGAAATTAAATCTCAGAAGGTATTCAAGGAGAACCTTGTCCTCCCTGAGCTCCTCATCCCTGGGACAAGAGCTGACAGGGCTGTGGTGGCATAAATACACCCTTGCATTTAAAACAGCACAACCCCTCCTCCCTAATGCTCTGGCAGTGCTTTAGGTCTCCAGCACTGGAGTAAACCTGAAGTTGCTCTGTGTTAACTCCTCCCAGACTGAGCTGCTCCCATGGGACTGACCTATAGCATCCCAAAGGCCACACAGCAAATGATCATAGAGCTGGGAGTCAAAGGTGCACATGACACTGGAAGGCTCAGGGGACAGGAGGGGCATGGGGAGGTGGTGATAGCCTTGCAAGGGGAGTTGTGGATGGGACTGGTTGCATGCATATGTGCCCACAGGGTGACCTGGTGGTGTTGATCTCAGCATCCTGAAGAACCTCCATCCTCCCTCACTGTGGGGATTCAGGTTGTGTTGCAGACCTGGCGCTGGCACAGCATCATTGCCTTTAAATTGCTGGTGAGCTACAGAAGGCAGGCAGGCCCCAGTCAAGCTCTAGGGCTCCTCTTGGCCCCTCCAACTAAGGGGCTGTCAGGATGCTTATCTTATCTCTTCAGAGGCCAAATGAGGTTGTGCCGACGTGATACTGTGATGTGCCATCATTTCAAAGGATGTGGTGTCTCATGGTCCCATTAGCATTGTCTGCAGATCTGCTACTGATTCATTTTCCATTCCCCCCCCCCCCCATTCTCCTAGTGCTTCTTTTGGTCCCAGGACAGCCTCACTGGAAACCCCAGGAGAGGTTTGACACCTGCCATTCCCCTTCCCTTCACAGGCTATGGGCACGCTGCTCCAGGCACGGATGCTGGCAAAGTTTTCTGCATGTTCTACGCCATCCTGGGCATCCCTCTGACACTGGTCATGTTCCAGAGCCTGGGGGAGCGCATGAACACCGTCGTGCGGCTACTGCTAAAGAAGATCAAGAAGTGTCTGGGCATGAGGACAACCAATGTCTCAATGGAGAACATGGTCCTGGTCGGCTTTCTGTCCTGCATGGGGACGTTGTGCATCGGCGCAGCGGCCTTCTCTTATTTTGAGGGCTGGACTTTCTTTCATGCCTATTACTATTGCTTCATAACCTTGACCACTATCGGCTTTGGTGATTTTGTGGCTCTGCAGAAGAATGAGGCTTTGCAAAAGAAGCCCCCGTACGTGGCTTTCAGCTTCATGTACATCCTGGTGGGCCTGACCGTCATCGGCGCCTTCCTCAACCTGGTGGTGCTGCGGTTCCTGACGATGAACTCGGAGGACGAGCGACGGGACGCTGAAGAGCGAGCCTCGCTGAGGAGAGCTCAGAACAACATCCTCCTCAAGCCAAAAGAGGACAGCCGGAGCAGCAATGCCATTTTTCTCCCCGTGGAGGACAGGACAAGCCAGATGAACCTCATCCCACTGGTCCAGGAGGACGCAGAGAGGCAGCGGCGCCAGTCGGCCAACTCGGCGGCCGCAGTCCCTTCCTTCTGCACTTGCCTGTGCTACAGACCTCAGCTGTGTGGCAGCCCGGTGCCCTCCCACCCCGAGACGCTGAGCTGCCACACCAACCCCGTGTATTACAACTCCATTTCCTACAAAATCGACGAGGTCTCCCTGAGCACGCGGGGTCAGACCGGCTCTTCCCCGGGGAGCACTTTATCATCCAACAGCCCTCACTGCCGGCAACACCCCCGGCTGCGGAGGAAATCCATCTAGGAGCACACGCCGAGCCATGCTCAGTGGCTTGAGTCTTACTACGATGATAAATAATGAACAGAGATGTCAGGTCCCTCTTACTGCTCTCATTTCTTCTGCTCCTCTACTCTGTCAGCCAGCCCCATGCAGGGGCCAGCAGGAGCCTTTAAACCCCATTGAGAAATACTCATTCCTTTTTGCAGGCACGGAATTACATTGTTAGTTTTCTTTGGTTTTTCCTCCCAAGTAGGTTCAAGCATTTGGCTCTGGCAAGAGGCCCCTCAGTGTGAAGTCCAGCAAGCTGTAGGTTTGCTTTCCCACCTCTCTGCTCCCCAGATGGAGGTGTCGCTGCCCTCCCACCCTGCCTAACCTGGGCTGTGTCTGCTGCCAGCACATGCTACGTGGGGTGGATTGCACTTGCTGAGAACAGATCAAAAGCAAAGCCTGTCTTAGTGAGCTCTACAGGCTTGGGGATCTTTAAGTTGTCCTCTGACACCAGGTGCAGGTAAGTCAGTGCCACACAGCAGGTGTGAAGGTGGTGGATGGGCAGGGAGAGGTAAGCAGGAGGGGATGGGCTGCAGTCCTGCTCTTCAGCACATGGGGACAGCTTTGTGGTGCTGCGTCTCCAGTGACCAGCCCTCTGGGTCTAAGCTCAGGCCTGTGGCTGGCTCAGGACTTCCTGAAGCTGGAGGCCCATATGCTCACCCTCCATCACACCTCACCCTGCTGCCAGCAGATCCTCTGGGCTGAGCTGGCTGGTGGGTCACTGTGTCCCACTCACAGGAGGAGCAGAACTCCTCCAGCCTAGGCAGATGTAAAGAGCCCAGAGTGTGCTGAGGGCACAGCCCTGGGGAGAGCTTCCCTTAACCACAGAAAGCCACCTGCCACTGATTAGATGTTAGCTAAAATCACCCTTTCCTTCACCACCTTTCCTCCAGCTGGCAGCCCAGCAAGGCTGCCTGCTCCTCCACTCCTCCCAGATCCCCCATGGGTCGGTGATCGATGCTGCTGGGGTTAGCAGAGGTGGGCTGAGCCTTTCTGAATGTGCCCTGATATGGTGCCTGCACAGCCCCCCTGGGCTGTTTCCAGCTGGTTCCCATCCTGATGTGGCCCATGTCCATCCTGCCTTGTCTGCAAGAAAACAGGACTGGGCTCTGGCAGTGGCAGCAGCTCAATTTCACTTTTTTTTCCTCAATAAAGGGACATTTCACTCTTAGTTTTATCTAAAAGACCCTTTGGGGGGAATTTCTCAGAAGAAAATCCCTTTTTCCTGGTGGGAAAGGCATGCAGAGTGTCACCACTGGGAATGCCTCAGGGCAGGCTTTGCTCTCTCCTCTTTTTGTTTTGGTCAGTTTAATAAAAGGTGACTCCAGCTCGTGGTGGTGAATTATTTGTCTCAAGGGGGAGCAGAGGGACGTGTCCATGCCCCAAACCCCAGCTGTGCCCAGCTGCAGAGGTAGGGCAGGGGTGGCTCCCCTGCCACAGGGGTGTGGGTAGTATCCCTGTGGACCTTAGGGCAGGGAAGGGACAGTGATGGAGCCAGGAGCACAGCCCCAAGATACAGAGAGCCTCCCACCACCAAAATGCCCTGGCTGGAGTCCCCCAGGTGCTCAGCAGCAGCATGGCTTTGCATCAGTGGCCTCACATCTGGACCAGCTGTGTCAGCACTGGTTTAAGTAGAAAGGGAGAACAGAGCAAGCTGTGAGCCTATAAAACAGACAAAAATTACACTTTCATTGGCTTCTCAGTTCCTCAGTGGTGTGATTTCATGCTGATGCCACCAGCTCAGCCTCTTGGTTGCCGTGTCCCATCTCCCACCCTCACCACGGCTGTCAGCCAGAGGCTTAGGAGTGTGGTGGCGCTCTTGCCATCAGAGCAGATGGAGCTCTCTCACCTTTTCTATGTTGAACCTGGGACAACCTCTGAGCGGCCAGGATGGAGCTGGCACCTCTCAACCTCCTTCCACTCTCGTGGAAGGAGGCATCTCTTCAAATCCTGCACAAGTCAGAGCCCTCATGGCATCCCCCCAGGGAAACTCACCTCTTCTGGAGCCAGAAGTGGGAGAATAACCCCAGCCCAGAGACTGAGCCAGTCTTCTGCTCTCCTTCTGGATTCAGTGTGGTGCTGCCAGCACCTGGTGGCTCCGTGCTCGCACCACAGAGCCTGCTCCACAACAATGCAAAGGCAAACCCCAACAGAAGCACTGGGGCAGGTGGTGTGATGTCTGCACCACAGAGCCTGTCTTGGGCAGAGGATGGAGCTGGTAATGAGCTGACAGTGCAGAAAGCAGGGCACCAGCTCAGGTTTAGTGCTGCTTGTGTGGAGCCCATGCTGCCAGGGAGCTGAGTTTCTTTGTGACTGCGTGAGCCCCATCCTCCTTTTGGAACCTGGTGAGGAGATGTCATTCATTCCCCAGTGCCATACTGGGGTGGCTGCCCTGATGTCCCTGCTATGTGCACTGCTAAAGAGCTCATCTTCTTCTTCATCTTCCTCCTCCTTCCTCCACCACTGTTCCCGCCGAGGCTGTAGCTGGGGCAGGTGGCTGGGTGAGGAGCTGCCCTGCCCCAATGACCCACACATGGATTTGGAAGCAAAAGAAAAACCTTTAAGAAACTCTCAGTGAACCGGGACAGTGCAGTCCCTCATAATTCCCACGGGAAAAGGGCTTGCCCCTGCTCCCTGGGGAATGTTGCACATTCTCACCTCACTGCCTCCCTCGCAGCTGGAGTCACATCAGAGCCTCTGAATATTCCCTCCCCCCGAAAGTTCACAGCTCGAGGCCATCCTGGACTAGGCAGTAGCTGCACACCCCATGGGTCTCCTTCCCTATGTTTCCTGTCAGCAGTGTCTTTACCTCCAGGCTTTCCAACCCAATCTCTAATGGCCAGTGTCGTCCGCAAAGGGTCTTAGGAAGAAAACAGCAGAGCAGAAGGATTTTGACTGGGGTAGTGAGCAGAGGGCAAGGTGGCAGCAAGCTTAGCTCTGTGCCTGGAGGTGCCCATGGATGAATTACAGCTGGAAATGGCACAGGGAAATGCAGGTTTGAAGCTGGGCTTCATTCAGAGAGGGTCCATCTATGGAGAGCACTGGGCAGGAGCCTGGGCCAGTGCTGAGACACACTGGACTGAGCTCCTCTCATTCCCTACGGGCCACAGGACAAGGGATGGGCCAGCTGAAATCCTAGGCTGAAGATAACGGTGGTGGCAACAGAGGGCAGAGACACCCCACAAAACCCCTCCAACACACCAGAGGAAAAAAAAAAGGTTTTATTGTCACCATTATCAACGTTTTCATTAGCTTAACACTGAATTGTAAATCACTCAATCATTACATATTGTCTGAATAAAACCTACAGACAGGAAAAAAGTACAACAGAATCCTCTCCCGACTACAGATGAGCGGCCGGCGTCCCACCGGCGCTGCCGGGACGGCTTCCCACCTTCCACCCAAGGCAGCCCATGCACCTCGCAAGCAACTCGCCACAGTGGCAAGCAGGCTGCCCAGCTCCATTGCCTGTGTTCCCTCTGGCTCCAGGGAGATGATGTTAAAAAACCTCCAGAAAGTTTTGGAGAGCATTACGGAGGCCAAAAAGAGCAGCTCAGCTGCCCCCACTCCTACAGAAAGGCAAGAGGAGGGGTAGCAGCCTTGTGGTGCCCCTGCAAAGCTATCAGTTTTCACAGAGCAATTAATGAAGTAAAAAGGTTTGATCCCATGAAAGCAGACTTCCCTACCATGGCCAGGCCCCTGGGCAGCGGGGTACCAGGCAGAGTGCCAGCACGCTGGGGAGGTGAGAGCATGGATGTGCTGGGGGTGGTGGCTCCGTCCCCGAGCAGAGGCCAGCTCTGCAGCAGCCCCGGGGCTCCCCGCGGGCAGCGTGGGATGGACACCTCAGTGCAAAGAGAATGCTGCGGGCAACCTCAGTCCCTTCAGGCTGGAATAAGGCCTCGTATCAAGAGGGAAGAGGGAACCCATGTAGGGAGCAGTGGGCGTAGGGGAAAGAAAAATGGAACCTGGAGGAGAGCTCGCTGGGAGCTCCCCTTCTCCCTGGGCAGCACCAAGGCAGCTCCCTCCCTGTCCCTGCCTCCTGCTGCCCATCCATACGGCACGGCATGGCTGTATAGGCTGCAGAGCCCCTGCAGAAGACCCTTAGCTCCTACCAAGGACAGGAAAGGAAAAACTCCCTGTGGTCTGGATTCAGAACTGCCACAAAATGTGGGCAGGACACGGGCATCCCAGGTGGTGGCAGGCCATGGCAGTGCTGCAGGAGGGGTCTCGGGACAGGCACTGCATCCCCAGGGTGCCCTTTCTGCCTGGGGCAGCTCGCAGGAGGAAGGCAAGCCCAGTCTGGTCAGGCTGGGGGAACGTGCCTTGGATTCGCTCTCCAAACCTCACTCTTCCTTGCTCCAAACAAAGCCAACACCAGCTCCAGGTCAAGGAGATGGAATCACCAAAGCAGAGATCAATGAGCAGCTCTAAGTAAGGAGCAACAGCCCTAAAGAAAAAACTGCTGCAGGATTTAAAGTTCCAGGCTGGTGTTCAGTGGGGTCTGGAGCCCTTGTGGGCAGCCATCCCAGTCTGTGGTGCCCAAGCAAGTACAGAAAACCTGGAAAGCTCGTGGGCAAGGCTTAGGCAGAAGGTGTGCTTTGATTCTTCCCTCAGATGCTTCCACCCTATCACTGCTCAGAGAGCAGAGCTCACTATTTCCCACGCCGCCTCTCTGCAAGGCAAAGCTCTTTCCTGTCCCCGCAAGGGGGTCTCCTGCCCACCCAAGGTGCCCAGTGTGCAGCATAAATGCAAAGCCTGCCTCCTGACCCAGTAGAGCGGGGTTTAACAACACAGCTTTGGTTGCCAATTTAGCTACTGGAAAGTCATGAAAGGAAAATCGTTAGGTAGTAGCCTCTGATTGCTGGTGCTCTGAAAAGGGCTGGTGCTGGCTCCTTCTCAGTGTCAGCCACTAAAGTGCAAAGAACCAAATGCTACAAGGAACTTCCCGGTTCCTCTCCTCCACCAGGATGAGAGCAGCTACCACAGGGAAGGGAGAGCAGAGGTGTCTACACCGTGCCAGGAGCTTGAGGTTCCTCAGGAGCGAGTTTGACGCTGCTGCCATGGGCAAGTGGCTGGGGATGGACGTGTGGCTGCTTGGTCACTTGGACGTTGGTCACCGAGCAGAGAGTCTGGCAGTGTGAGTTTAAGACTCCTTAGCCACACTTTGAGAATACCTAAGCACTTACAAACTCCCTGGGGAACTGCCACGTTCACAGACGCCAGGCAGACCGTCAGATACGTGCAGGGAGCAGCAGGAACACAGCTGGGAGTCTCTGTCACGCTGGGTTTCACCAACGCCCCACAGCCGGGGGCTCGGGGGTCTTGCGTGGGCAAAGGGCTCACACAAGCAAATGAGACACTGATTGTACAACCAGCCAGCTCCTTCAGAGGGATTTCACCTCCCAAAGGGAACCTGACATTTTCCAAAGTGCTGCTGTGTGCATTCACACAGACCACAGATACGGGCACCCACAAACACCCACGCCCGGCCAGGCGTGCGCTGGGGTCAACGTGAAAAGGCGCCCACTGATCATCCTCTTTTCTAAACTGCTTGGCTCAAACTTGGTAGCTGCAATTTCATTTTAGATGTCCCTCCAGGTCTCAGTGTGCCCTGGGCTTCTCTACTGATGGCACTTCACATTCACACATCTCTCTTCCTTTCTTCTCAAAGCATTTCACAAATAAACATGAATTATTTCATTATCCCTCGGGGCTCCCAGCACCACAGGCCCAGCGACCTGCTCCCTGCACGGCCAGCAGACTGGCAATCTTGAGAATAACATGAAGATTTTTCCTATGGGAAATGCTGCAAGAAATCCACAGGCAATGAACTGGGATGCCAGTTTGAAGCTGGTTTATTTTATGCACTGCATCAATGATAGAGCTGACTTAAAATCCAATATCCTGATCCTGCCACTTTGGAAATCCTTTAGATGAGCCCAGCATCAGCCAGCTTCTGAAGAAGGGCACAGAACAGCCTGTTCCTGTTTTACACGTTGGTCCCCGAGATCCTCTGCAAAGGTGCAGTCTCTGCCTTGGGTGGAATTCTCTAACAAAATGGACAAATACCACCTATGGAATGGACAAAATCATCCACAAAGCCTTTAAAGAAGAGCAGCGCAACCTGCTGCTCTGAAAAAAAACCCCTCTCTTTAGCTTGCCCCTTGTACCTCGAGGAAAATAGGCAGCTGTCAGGCAGAACTCGTGTGGCCCCAGAGTGCAAAGGCTTTTTTGCTTTATCAGGGCTACAGTGGCAGTGGGAACCATTCTCATTGAGTTACAAATACAAGATAGCCTAAGAAAAACAGGGAGATCCAAACAGTCATGAAGTTTATACTGAAACTGTCGTTGTCTCTGTAGAATGAAGTCACCAACAGCTGTTTCATTCTCCACCTAAGAGAGATTTTGTGTCGATGGGCACATATACTCACAGAGAAGTCTAAAGGATGAATATATCTCACAAGGCAACAGCCCAGTCTTTGTTTTTTTCACAATCAAAGTTAATATGGTTCTTTTCCAAAAGTGATGTCGTTGAGATTAAAGACAATTATAAACTGTATCAACAATATGTACTACAGCCTGCAAGTCACAATCTGTGCACACCAAATGGAATATATTATTGCTTGTTAGCCTATTAGACTTTCTTTATAAAAAGATTTTTATACAGAGTACAGGATTATGACAAAACTAGCTAAGTAGTTCTCATCTTGAAAATACAACATCAATTCTTTCAACAAAGGCTTGAATAGTAGCTGAGAGTTAATGAATGATAACAAATATTTACTAATAATTTTATGGCCAGTTTGAACAGAATTTCTTATAGGACTCTTTTCTGGTGTTTATTTACATATGCCTCCTCTTTTGGAAAAAAAAGTTGATAAAGTATAACAAGGAACATAGAAATCAAAAGAATGAGTAAACTTCATAGCAAGAACATTAAACATTTTTGAAAACACTAAATTATATTATCTGTTAAAAAACATACATCATTTTGTCTTTAAAGAAAAATATTTTTCCTGTTTTAAAATATTACCAACAGCATGTAATAAAGTAACTTAAAATGAGTTTCATAAAAAAGTTGTCTTGCTGTCTAAACTTTACTAAACATGCTTAGGTTGAGATTCTGTTAACTGCCTCAACATCTTAAAAACAGCTCCTTTACAGGAACTTGTGATATTCTGACTCCAGAAGACCTGCAAATTTAGAACAGTACATTGATAAAGGATCCGGTAGCTAGAAACAATAAATATATATTTTCATTCAAACCAAATAATTCTGCAATGTCCTTTGAAACAATCCATGGCCAAGAAGTGGGGATGTAACTGGCTAAACAATACAGCCACCTGGCCCTTCCCCTGCCTGTGGACTTGCAGGCACAAACACTCACAGCACTGCAAAGGGATGCTCCAGCCTGCCCGCGCGGCTTCGGCTGCAAGACGAGGACCCCCAGGCTGAACTGCAGAGTGAGCACCTCGTGTTGGCTGTGTGGCATTCCAGCTGTGTGGGGGCAAAGGGAAAGCAACACCAGGAGACTGGGAAAATATCACATTTTTTTGCCTGAACAAAGCAGGACTAATCATGGTCACGGCTGCTTTTTGCTCAGACCATGAAGACAACAAAGCTGTGTGCGAGGCATGGCTTCAGTGCTGTGCTCTCCCTGTCAACAGGGGATTCCCAGTGGGGAGAGATCGTTCTGCTCTCAGGGATGCTCTCAACATCAGGATCTTTTTGCCTTCCATGGTAATAGTAATGCAAGTAACAATTAGCTCTCCATTTATTTTTTTGGCAAGCCAACCTCCCATTACTATTAAAATGTAGTATTTCATGCACAAGGAACAAGGACTCAGACTTGAGCCAGGCAGGGATTTATCTCTCCTCAGTCTCATCCCTCATCATTGAGCTCAGACCAAAAATACTATGAAGTCTTTTTTTTTTAAAGCCTCCTGCTCCTCCTCTGTCTCTCACCCTTCTGACTACAGTCAACAGCCAGACTCATAGGAAAAAATTCACTCAGGACTTGCAAAGGGGACCAAAGTTTACTTTTCAGCTGCTCATCACTCTAGCAAACTGGTTCTTTCTACATGACCACACTGGTCATGTAGAAAGTCGGTAGGTAATGTAGGTAATCCCAACTGTAACATCACATCACCTTGGACAGAAACTGTCGAGTCAAATCTGAGAGGAGAAAAGGTTAGGCTTTATAAAAATAAGCCATTTCAAACCTGAGACTTGCCTTGGGTACTATACTGGGAGTCTTCAAATTGATGGATAATTAGAAAACTTCTTTTTTTAACTACAACATGCCATGGTCCATGCAGGAATCACAGGGATGAGTGAAGCAAGAATTTGGGCTGCAGGTTACAGTGCAGCCCTCCTGACCTTGCTCTGCACCCCACAGGCACTCTCAGAAGAGCTCCTGTGAGTCTGCTTTATGAAGGAAGAACATCTGCACTTGCCAGTTCGCGTGGCTTTGCTGGGCTTGGCAGCCAGGGGTTGTAACGTTCTCTTACTGGGGAGAAACAGGACTTGCAAGTGAGTGGAGACGAAAGTGAGAACCACTGGACTACAATCAACCACGTGAAAAATGCAGAACAGGATGGAGCAGATTGTTAAAACTGCCTCCAAATTTCAGAATCTGAGACGTTAACAAAAATAACACAAGGAGAAGTGTAATTTTTTTTTGTTTTCACCCCGACAGTGACCTTTTAGCATGATTAAAAACATACAGAAGATAGTCCTCAGTGTGAAGTAGTCCCTATTGTAACTAAACTGATCATCGCTAAGCTTGCAGAGCTTCTGGAGGGGTGGGATACAGAGACAATTCGCATTGGCCAGGCACACAGGGACTGAGCTTGTCAACAGACAGTCACTAAACAAAGTTCTCGGGGGGAATAGTTTTGGCATATAAAGTCTCCTACTCCTCATCAAAGACTGCAAAAGTGTTGCACTCATCTTATTGGACACAGGAAAACCCACAATCAACTGTTACTGGTAGATAATGTCCAAACTAAGTACCATTATAAAGTTTTCGGCATAACTGAAGATAGAAGCCCTGTTACTCAGCTGCCAGGTCTGGCAGGTACCTGCAGCTCCCCACAGTCCTTTTAAAGACATAGTTTTTGAAAGATCCAGTGCTACAAACCACTAAATCTACCTAATCTATTATAGTTCATACACATATTGTACAATATTGCCTAGTACTCACTACATACCAAGAGGAAAAGATGCTGACTTGAATTACAGTAAATGTGCTTTGTATAAAAAATAAAAATAAAAAAGAGCCACAACATAGTTTGACCAGCATGCAACAAACTTTCTTCAGCTAATATATAGAAATTGACTAATACAACCAGAAAAAATAATTAGTGAGAGGCTGGGGACGTATTTGATCAAGGAAATTAAGAGATTTATCTGAAATGTTGAGGCTTTTGCCACTGAAGACTCAAAAAATTATTCGTTCTATGTTTCTTCTCATCCTTCCCTCTCCTTTATATTATATAATTTTTTACACAGATTATTTGTAAGGCCTATAATTTTTGCATCTAACCCGCAGTTTATCTCAAAATAATTTAAAAGCCATAGACAAGCTAGGACCAAAAGCAACTGCTTCTACCATCCACTCAACACTCATGCTTTTATTCTATCAAGCTGAGGTCCACATGCAGAAATAAATGTTCACCTCTACAACAGGTCACAAATCTGTTCATCCCTAAACATGGCATGGGACCTTCACTTTTAAAGCACAAAGCAAAACATCTCCAAAAGCTTATTTTGAGACAGCAGCCGTCAAATCCTCACTAAGAATTACAGCAAAACTTAGCCAAAAGAGGTCAATCAAAGAAAATCTTTGGAGATTCTCTGTGATTTTGGATATTAAGTTTTTAATTGTCTGAAGGATCTAGTTCACCTTACTCCAGCACGTGACTCTGCTGAGAACAGCTGCTCAGCAGCTCAGAGAATGTGCTTTACTGGCTTAATCTACAAGACTCATTTACAATTAGTGTTGCGCTTTAACAAACAAAATATATATACTCTGTGACCACTGCGTCTTCAGATTCCTGACCCACTGACTCTTCATGCTTTGGGGATCACATCTCCTCTCTCAGGACACCTGACAATGTCTGTGCACTACCAGGGCTGCCTAAAGTACCCTCCTCTCCACAATGAAGGTCACACACTCTCCACTGCCTCCTTGTCAGTTGACAAACTGAGGTTTCTTTCGTCTGCACCTTCAGAAACCTCAATCTCCTCTCCATTGGCAGAATAAAACAGTCCTGTTTCAGGCCAGTCCACAGCACAACAGGAAGGGCAGCATCTCCAGCAGATATGTACCAGTACAAAGGAGATGGAAGAAAAGCAGGAGATAGATAAAAGACAGCGTGACTTGAAGGATGCACAGCAACAAGTAAGGGAGTCAGTAAATTGCAGAACGTTGTATCTGACAATACAAAACAGATCTCAAGCTGCAACTCTGATGTTCAGCTCCCACTTCTAGTGGGTTTTTTTTCTGAGTAAAATTGCAGTTAATTAGCCTGCTAAACTCAAGCTCTGTTCCAACTGTTTGGTCTAAGTAGGTGCTACTTATTCTCCCACCAAGTATGCTTCATCAGCAGTGTTAGACAAGTAATGCAGTAAAGACACTTGCTGGTATTTTGGCACAGGTTGAAAACACAGCGACGACAGTGTGACAGTTAACATGACTCAGAGATGTGGAACTGATTCTAAAGAAAGAGTTGCAGGTTACTTTCTTTTTCTTCCTTTCAAGAAGAAAGACCTTATAAAAACCCTAATGCTTCCTCTGAAACTTTCTGGTCCTACTCCTTTTAGGTCAGGTATCAGCCTCTGAATTTTTCAGGTACCTTCTCATGAAAGAATCTGTATCAGCAATTTTCAAGACACGCAGCTAAGAGAAATACCTTCCTTACTCCCCCCAAATGCATTCAAATGCTGCAACTTTCCAGGGTTAATACTGATTTGAAACAAAGGTCCAAGAATGACAGTGAGAGAAGTGAAACAAGAGGTGTATGTCTAAATTTGACAACTAGGACTCATGCCCCGCGGCACCTCCTCCTTGGACAGAGAGGGCACAGTGTCCCCCCCCTCGTCTTCTGTCTAAGGTCACTGGTTTATCCTCCTCTTCCAGCTCCACAAGAACTGATTGAACATGCATTGCGCTTGAGGTCAGAGTTCCAGCAAACAAAACCTTGACAGCATGTTTAAAAAACAAAAGCAGTTCCCCCTTCCTTACTCACTAAGACCTGTCACAGCAGGGTCCCACTGTGCTCTCCAGGGAAAGCTGTGAGGACTGACGCAGAAGTGGGCCTGTAGTGGGATCGACCATCGAGGAGGTTGGGAAGAGCTTGTACCAGCCGATTGCTAAAGTGGACAAATCCAGTTCTTCCAGGAGGACCCTGGCGACTCCCATGAAGTGCTTGCGCTCCATGCGTCCATAGTTTCCCCAGACTATGACCTTAGGAACAAGAGGGAGCACAGTTAATCCTCCAACATGCACGCTTGCTTGGGAAGCACAAGTCTGGTCAATCCTTCTTTCAACTCAGCCAGCTTCCCCAGGCTTTACTGCAGTCCATGAAGAGCAGAAAGGTTTACAGCCCCAAAGGTGATGTGAAACTCTGGTTGATAATTTTACATATTTTTAAGCACAGCTTTACAAATCCTAATGTTTATCAGACTATTTTTTTTTCCCCCATGGAAAAGAGGCGGACCCACACATGGATGAGACCCACACATGGATGAGACATCATCCTGCTGTTCTACATTCTGGGCAGGGACAGCAGGTGCATGAAGTACCCCTGAAGCTGCAGCTCCAACACTTGCACATAAAACCTGGTCCTGGATACAACAAAAAGTGGCCTGGGGGGAAAGAGAAGGAAGGGCTCCTGATCTGGAAAAATACACCAACAAAAAAAAAGATGGGCAACAGCACGTGTCAAGAGCCAACAGCTTGAGGAAAAGAGCATGTCCTAACTGCTGCAGTTGGAGCTCGTGACACGGAGCAGATGGTGACCAGGCACGGCGACTCACCTGGAGAAAGGGCAGGAGCCGAGCGCCGGCAAGCGGGAGCGATGACGCAAGGGGCACACAGGGAGTGGCATGCAGGGGGAGCAGAACAGACTGCTGAGAAAGGCTTGTGGATGCAGAGGAAGCTCTAATGAAAGAGAGCTGGCAGACGAGCGGGGAAAGCTGAATCACACTTACGACACGATGGAGACCAGTGGGTAGAACAACAGATGTAGTGAGGGTCAAGGGCTTGGGCATGCTGGAGGTCTGCTCATGACCAAATGGCCCTGTGTGGCTCAAGACCAAGGAGACGACTGACTCCAGAGCGAGTCCATGTTCTGAAGAGAGGATGAGTACAATGGGTTATGGTGGTGACTAGTGATCTCTGGCTAATCCTGACAGCTTCTTTCCCCAGCTCTGAATAACCAGAACATGACAATTTTCTGTTAAAATGAGGTAGGAGAGACAACAAAAGTCAATCTAAGGACAAAAATTAACATTCTAGGTCAACATGAGATGGAGCAAAAAGTTGGTTTGGTGGCATGCCTGCTGGCAGAGAGCCAAGCTCCTCATTTTATTCTCTTTGAATAAGTGCTTTTCCTGGCAGTAAGGCAAAAGGAACCTAAGCCAGGTACCACTCCTTTTCGGTCAAAAACGTGCAGTCTCATTGCTACTGGGGAAAATGCTTCTAACCAAGGCAAATGAGGGAAGAGTTCACTAATGAGAAGAATGCAGCAGGCTGGCTGGCAATTCATGTGCCAGTGGAGGAAAGCAATAGAAACTCATGCATTAATTACATTGTTATTAACATCAGTGGATTTTAGCCAGATTCGTTGGATGACAATGATTTAGGTATGAATTAATGATGTAAATCTTTCTCTGCTGTGGAAATACAGGTGCAGAACTGAAAATACGAGCATGGCACAAAATGTATGGCAGAAAAAGAAAAGAGGTAGAAAAAGGATATGTGATTGGGTGATGACCAAAGCAGAGTGCTCTGAAAACGTATGAACACAGAAGACAACCTATGCTGCAATATCGTTCAGCATCTACAGGGTCTACCTATCACCTAACTGGGCAGGGAAAAAAAGAATTAAATAATAAAAATCAACCTTTTCCTGGTAGACACTCCTGTTACTTGGCAGGGTGTCAAATCATAATCAGTCTGAGAATGAAAAAAAGGGTTTTCTTTCCATTTGTTATGTTCAGGTAAAGTGCATTTGGTTCAACAAAAACGCTGGCTTTTTCTCATCTATGTTAATTACCCAGATCCCTTGCCAGACTTAATATCTTCCAGCAGAGGTGGAAGAGAGAGATGGGCAGACCTGAGACTTGCTCGTCTTACCTGTAATACTTTGCCCTGGGGGCTCTCAGCAAACAGTAACACCTGATTGTACAAAGGGTCTAACGATTTGCGAGCCACTTTTGTCTTCTTTTTCGCAATGCACACGCCATTCTCTAGCAGGTAAGCTTTGATGTAAGCAGCTGGAAAAAATAAATATGGTCAAACATGAAAAGAATCTTCATGCTCACTTTAGAAAAGACAAGAATGCCATGTCTCGAGTATTTCTAAACAGAGCATTTATAGCAAAAAGATGTGCTCAACCAGCCTTATTTTCAATACCACATACAGACTGCTTATTCCTGCAGAAGCCAAGCAGAATTATTTTTTTCCTATTCACAAGTATGGCAGGAGGCTGGGGCTCAGTGAATTACATTAGGAGGTCAAAGCATACTACCTGGCAGTGTTTTGGAGCCGGGTTTTGGTGTCAGTCCTCGAGCCTGAATGATATCCACTTCTAGCTGCCCATTTCGCTCTTGCAAGCCAATTTCCACATCCCCTAAACCAAAATGTCAAAATAAACAGAAGACTTAGAAAACAATACATCTGTGGGCTACTAAAAAATCAATCTTCATGTCATGCCTGCTACAAGTTGTAACACGTCATAAGCCCCGAGTCCCTGACGTCCTCCTGAGTTACTCTGGAGCAGCTCTGCCATGAGTCAAGCCCACATTTACAAAAGCAATCTCTAATGCCAGCCCTCTAACACGGCTTTGGTGACTCAGTCTCATGCCCTCCAGGGCAGCTGGCCTCTCACCTCTCCCAAACTGAACCACCTAGAATTGCAGACTGCTTTGGAAAATGCAGTTATGGTGGAGCATAAGAAAGTGCCCAGCGGGCCTCAGACAGGAAGAAAAAGATGCACAGGATGCATTTTCAGAATTTCAGCTGTGTTTTACTTAATCTCTGCCCTTTAGAGCTGATGGAGAAAAACATAAAGTCAGTATTCTCCTGCTAATGCCTCATTTGCAGCAAGCAGCAAAACCCTTCAGCCAAGCTCACTCAATTTAACAGAGAAACAATGCGGGGGAGTGGTAGATCAGCAGATGCTGGACACGTTATTAGGTGGTTTGTAGGAGCAGTCTGTTGAAGATTAAATTAAAGCCACTTAATATCTGCATGTTCCTTACCCATCGAGGTGGTGGCCAAGGTCTGACGCCCAACAAATTGTGCAGGGCCCATGCTCCCCAGGAAGTCACTGAACCGCCCAGCAGATGCCAGATGGACTCCGCTGAAATTCAAGCTGCAAAAGAAATTGATTTTGGCAAGTGATTAATTTGCATTTTAAAGCAATCCAGTAACTAAAGAACGAGATTTAAAATATCTTTTAAATGAAGGACATCTACAGAAGCCCTTTTCCCTTACAAAACTCACTGATGTGGAGGCAGTTTAGCTACATGGAATCCGTTTAAAATCCCTTTCTTCATAAAAAAAACCCAAACAGTAATGGTTGCAGTCACCAGCTGTTTAATACTTGTTTAACTATAACTAATTTTCTGTAAGGAAATTCTCTGCCATCTCAGGCTCATATGCAGCCTCTCAGCTCTTCCAGGTAGCATTACAGTCTAAGCAGCTTCCTAACACAGGTTATAGGATTTCTCTTGGCAGCTGTCCCTTCACAATCTTCATTTCTGAGGAGGAAACAATGCATCTAGAGCAGCTGTTTAAAGTGAGATGAGTGTTGCTGGCATCAAATCCCCTTGGGACTCAGTTCCCTATTTATTTATTACACACGCACAGAGCAATTCATCTCCTCCTTGACCCAAGGGCCCCATTTCCTATTGCTCAACACCAGAAGCATCCATCACACCCACCGTGCAGTTTTCATACCTATTTCCACGACTGGGTTTGAAGCGATCTTGAAGAGAACCTGAACACTGCTGCAAGGCTAAAGAGACAACATCCTCAAACACCAGCAATGCCTGTGCCGCAGCCACGCCAGCAAAACAAAAGGTGTCAGGGGGACACAGCCCCCAGTTCTACTCCCCAGGCACCTGAGGCTGGCCTACGGCACGGCTGTGGGTGCTGGTCACTGCCCTGCACAGGGATGAAGCAATGCAAAAGGGTCAAATGTTGTGGTACACTGATACAAACTGAGATAGTACCCAGTTGTACCCTGATTTACACAGCTGTTTCACAGGTTGTAGGAAAACCTGGTGTGAATGGTAAGGAGGAGGCCTGAGGCCTCCATTTGACACCCACGATTGTCCCACAGGCATCTGCCAAACCGTGACACAGTTACTGAAACACACGTCAGGAGCTTTGTGCCGGGGACCCACGCTGCTGTGCTGGGCTTTGCACTGCCTCCAGGGAAGCTGCTGCACGCCAAAGTCAGGCACAGTTACAAACCTCCTGCACTTTTCCAACGTCCTTGGAGGGGGACAATCACACACGTAATGACACAGCTCCCCACTGCCTCAAATTAATTTCTTAAAAAGGATGCTGACACGTTCAGTACGAGCAAAGCCGGAGAGAAACTCTGCCTGCGGGGCGGGCTGGGGACCACGGGCTCCCAACACAGCCTAAGTCAGCCACAAAGGTTCATTGATTCCCCCCTGCAAGCCAGTGACATTTAAAAGGCATTTTGAAAAGAATTTTTTTTAAAACCTTATTCAGCCAAAAAGGCATTAATTCCAGGCTGGAATTTCAGCTCCCGTTAGCTATTTGCAGAACTGGTCTGAGCCCCATGGGAATATTTATTTATTCAGATGAGGAACAAGGAAGCCAGCACACACACCTCAGCATCTCACCATGCACAGAATCATAGAATCATCTGGTTGGAAAAGACCTCTGAGATCATCAAGTCCAACCGTACCCGTCTCCTTACTAAACCATGTCTCTAAGAAACTCATCTACCTGCCTTGTAGACACCTCCAGGGATGGCGATTCCACCACCTCCCTGGGCAGCCATTCCAATGCCTGAACACCCTTTCAGTGAAGAAATTTTTCTTGCATGTGACTGAAGGGATGTGTCACTAGGACATGTCCTTTGGGGCAGGTTCATGGGGTGGCTCAGCTCACCATGATGGGGGCACTGAATTAAATAGCCAGACTTTTCCACGGAGCGCTGGCACCTCCCCTCTGCACTGACCTGGCTCTTTGAGAAACCTGGTTATTGCTGCTACACAGGGAGCTGCTGAGCCTTCAGCACAGATAAACCTGCCCTTGAGCTCATTACAAATGTCACCTTTGTGAAAAGGTACAAGGGTGCCTTGGAGTCCTGGAAAACAGGCTGGGGAGGGGCTCTGCACAGGGCAGATTTTCCCTGGTTCGGTGTTTTTTCACCCTGCATCCACTATTTGCACAAGCACTCCAGGTGGTATTTTGAGACACAACAGGAAGTGACATTTGTAATTGGCATTAATTGAATCATAGAATCACAGAATGACCTGAATTGGAAGGGACCCACAAGGATCATCAAGTACAACTCCTGTTCCTACACAGGACAACCCCAACATTCACACTGTGTGTCTGAGGACATCCAAACGCTTGGAATATTGCATAAAGGGCTTAAGTCTTTTTTTAGTTTTCAGTGTCACTGACTCCACAGACGTGCATCCCAGAGCAGAGACAGGGGCCACATTTTGCACCCTGTGGACACACAGCTCCTGCCCCATCGCCCAACTGGCACTTTCCAGTCCCAGGTGGGCAGCCCTCTCTGGGGAACAGCACCCCAAGCACAGGACCAGGGCAGAGATGTGGGTGTGGAGCACAGCTACCAAGGCCAGACTGTGCACAGAGATATCCCCAGGGCTGGTAAATCTGCAGGGACAGGGACATGGGGAAAGCAGGGGAAGGGGGAGCTTGAAGCCAGACAAGCTTTATCAGGCTCATGATTTGCCCATACAAGGGGGGAAGAAGTTAGTCCTGGCGCACACGAGTGAGACTCCTCAAGCCTGCTGGCTGAGGCACTTTGAACTTCCCACAGACAGTCAAAAAAGGATGAAAACCAGTGCTTAGAGAACCCAAAATAGTTCAACAAAAAGGAGACTTGACTGAGAAAGACATAAGATTCAGCAGGATATGAATGGATCATCAGCCAGAAGGTAAATGTTCTCTTTACTCTCTTCAACTCATGGAAGATAAACGGATCAAGCTCAGGTCTCACTCCTACCTGAGGGAGTACGTGACCTGAACAAGCACGTAAATAAAAAGCTGGCAAAACAACTCACAGCCCTTCAGGGCACTGTTCACTGCTACGCTCAAACCAGATGTGTGGGCTCATTAACAAGATGCCTGAGACTGGGAATTGGAGGGGAAAGCGTGGACTGAGAGAGGCCCAGCACTCAAAATAATGCACAAAATTTGCCACTGGAAACTATCTCCCCTTACCTGCTGGGGAAAGATCAGGTCAAAGGCTGATGCCAAGTATTTGTGTGCGCTTGATATGTGTCTGGAGAGAAAACACCCCTCCTCTGGTCAACGCTGAGAGGAAGGGCTCTGCCCAGTAGCTGGGGTAGCTCAGGAGAAAATAAAAGCACCTGCTAATGGAGCAGCGATGCTGCAGCCTCCATCAATGATATGGAGCAAAATAGCAGGAGAGCAGGAAGAATAGCATTAAAAAGCACAAGAAAAAGAGCTGTTGAGCTAAAAGTGAAACAACGGCAACTGGAAGCGTGTATAGCAAAGCAAAGGTTGCTGTTATCTCCACCCAGATCCAGGGTTGGAGGGCCCAGGACAACCTCAAAAAGAGGAACGCTCCTCAGTGCAAATTACAGCGAGAGGACAGGACATTGCTGCAGGGACACCAGGGCAGTGCTGCAAGCATAGAGTCTCATAAGGAGGGCAGTGGAGCTCCTGCTGCTCAAATGAAGCTGCTGCTGCTTTGCAGCACTGAGGGTGATTGAGAGGAATGGGAAAAGCCCACTTAAAAACACAGGCCAAGGTCAAGACTCTGGCATTTTGGATAACAGCCTCAGTTGATAGGTTTGCCAGCACTATATGAAACTCAGTATTAGGTTAGACAGTTAATGTTTCCCGTTGTTGTATCTGACTGGGAAAGGAAGATGCAGGGAATTAATTCCTTAACAGACTATGCCATTAGCTGGTGGGACTGGCTGCTACATAACACAGACATTGACCTTTCACAGTGCTGTTTTATTAGACATTAGAAGCAGCAGCTCTAAATCAGGCTCCTTGGCTTTGACCGATTCCTGGACATATATTTGGGTATTGCCAATAACCCTGGAATGGAAACAATTTCTGTCTGGAAAAATCACAAGCTATCTCCAAGAAAACCATTGCTTCTCCCTTGAGACGAGAGAGAAGGGGAAAATAAAACTGCAGAAAGTTAGTATGAATGTGAATTAAAACCAGCAGGAACTATCTAGCTGCATCAGCTAAATTCAGGATGCTCAAATCCAGCTCAGTGAGCTCTGTCAAGTGCTTGGAGAGAAGCTGGGATGCCAAGGTAAGGGGTCTGCACATGGTGTGATTCTGAGATCGGTAGGACACACCTTCCCCATTCACCTACTTGCTTTTTCTTCAGCTGAAGCAGTGAGGAAAAGAGCTCCAGGGACCACTGTGACTTCTTTCAGGTCTTTAAACGCAGCTCTGGTGCTCCCAAGAGCCCTTCCCTGCCACTCTGCTGCACACTGCATGTTCAGCAGACTTTCCCTGCCTGACCTCTGAAGACACCAAGTCGTTTCTCACCTCCCCTTGATTCAACAACCAGCTCCTCAGCTGAACCACCACATGCTAGATGTGCTGGCTGGGAGATGTGCTCCTGAAGGGATCTGCTGCAGGTGCCAACGGCAGCTCCAACTTGTGTGACAACCAGCAGACGAGTTGCACACGCACCAAAGTAGCTCTGGAAAACCCTTCCTCTTCCATCACCAAACATGCCTCTCCTTTAACCACTACCACCTGGTTATCACCAATATGTGATGACATTTTTTTTTAATTGCAATCTAAAAAGAAGTGCTAAAAATAGCTGGAGGAATAAAGAGGAAGTTTCACAGCTGACTTGCAAATAGCAGCTGTCATAGCCTGCAGTGCCCTGGGGAGCAGGGCTGCAGCAGGCCCATCTCGTGCTGACAAACAGTGGCACACAGAGAAGATTAACAGGTGACACTTGGCAGTGTTCTGTGTAAAGGGCACAAATCTGCCTCTGAGTGAGGGCAGCACAGCCTTCTGAAAAGGAAAGAGAAATTAATTGTCTCTTCTCTGGCCCTCTCCTTTCACTAAGCATGATTCACAGGCTCTGCTTTGCAACAGCTGAATGAGGATAATTTTAATGAAGTTAATCAGAATACCAGGTTGGGAGGAACCTCAAAGATCACCAAGTGTAACCTTTCTTGGCAAAAAGACATCATGGGTTTTGCTATGGAATCAGCTGCAAGTTCAATGTGATTCTGTTATTGACCTGTTATTGAAGGCACAGGGAGATCAGCGACACCTCGAGGGTCTCAAGGACAAATGAAGGACATGGCCCCAGGCCGCAGGTAAGGATGCAGAGCAGGGCAGCAGCAGGACAACCCTCCGGATACTATTGATCTAGGGGTCTCCAAGACCACCAACGTGAGCAGCATCAGCAGAAACCTGGACAAACATTGATTTTTTTTTTTTTTTTTGCAGAGGTACCAGCCCCACCCCAAGTCTCGACGCAGGCTGCAAACCCCATTCCAGACACATGGATAAAATACCCTTTTCTAGCCTAAGCTGTCCCTGGCACAGCAGGCAGGGGGATGCCTCCATGCCCTGCTGAAGGCACAGCAGCACGGACAGAGCGTGGGAGAGCAGGGGCCGACTGCTGGTGCTGCAGCCATCGGGACACCACGAGAGGGAGACAAGCCCACGCCAACAGCGCCAGTCGGCTGAAGCCATGCAATCCCCAGGCAGAACATATACCTGAGCACCATCCCTGACTTCATGACAAAGATGACTGCAGAAACAATTCATTTCTTTAATGACACATTTATATGCAGAATAAAACTGTGTGTTCACTCAATTCTAGGAACGGTGTGCTCACACTGGGGCTGAGATTGCCTAGATGTTCTTCTTCTAAACACAACATTTGTAATCCTGATTATTTAAGGAATCTGTGCAGCAGTCCCTGAAGACTCTGCTCCTGCGTTGTACGCTGCAGGTCAAGACATATGAAATCTGTCCTCTGCAGTGTAATTTCAGAGTGGCTTAAAGGCTCTTTGCCAGCTGCTTGCTTCTCAGCTCTTTCAAGGGAGCAGCATTTCCTGACCTCATCGCTGCAATAATCTGTGCCCGTCCTTTCCACACACAAAGCACCACGTGGCTGGTTCCTTCACGACAAGGCTGCTGCTCTTCATAGTTCTTCGGATGGAGAATTAGCTTTGCAAAGTCTGCTTGTAAACTGATCAGGATTTGAATGCCCTGATGGACAATGCTGATTTCAATACAAAAAGGTATAACACTGGTCCCTCTCACACCGCCTGCGTGCGTGGCTCTGCTCAGCCTCTCCCACACCCCCAGCCCGCCGCTCGCTGCACATTAGCATGCAGAGCATGGATCAGCACAGACACATTTAGGGAAAATGTATCATTAATTTCTTTTCCTGTCCATGTGGAGTTTGTCTGGCCTCTTTTCTAAACCTATTTTTAAATTGCTTCTGGGACTCTGTTTTCCAGGTATAGCATTATGCTGCTGCAAGCGTCTGCAGAATCAGCTTGTCAAAACCTCAATAAATTCACAGGGAATATGGTACGAAGGCATCTCCACAGGTCACCCAGTCCACACCCAGGCCTCAAGGGCAGAGCACCTTTATTTACATCAGTCATGACAGCTGCCTGTCTAACCTGTTCTCAAAATCCCTCCCTAGAGAATTTATTCCTGTGCTTACCGTTCTTTCTTCCAACCAAATCTTTTCCCAGTCCCTCCCCTTTGCACATCACTCATCACCATTTGCAAGTTACCAGTTTGAAACACAAACCAGCATATTTCCTTTCTTTGCCCTCAATACAGTACTTTTAACTTCTGTCTTACAAGACTTTGGTACTGGTATTGACAGTTCCAACTTATAATGGCCTCACACCAGCTGCTTTGTCCGAGTGGAAGAAATGCAAAGCAGGCATTCGTTTCTTGCTCCCTTCAAAGGCTGGGCATAAAACCCTTTTGTCAAGGGGATCTGGCAAGAAGAGGGGTATTCTGAGATTACTCTGTGTCCTCCCCCCTCAGAACAAATCCCCGTTACTCCCCTGTGACACTTGCACACCTTGACTTTTGCAAGGCTGCACAGCTGGGGGTTCAGTCAGCGGGGTAATGGTGAAGCCAGACAGCTTCAGCACTGCCACCCTTCAGCACACCCAGAGAAGAGCTATTTTCAGAAGATAACATTCTATCTTGAGCTCTTCATGGATTTATTCACACTATCCACACAACTGCCTATTTGCCATTAACTCAAACCTCTTAAAGGGGTGCTCCACCATATCTAGTATGTACACAGGATGTCTTTGGGCCCAGGGTTACAAAATTATTGTTCTGTTCTTGTACATATTTTCTAAAAGGATGAAGTTTGTCCTCTCAGCGCACAAGGTTGCAATTAATAAGCAAGCTGCCCAAACACAGCCAAGCATCTGAGTGGTTTTACTTGGACAGCTGAACTAACAAATTTGCTATGCATCTACACCTCACACAGAGCTAACTTCCCCAGCTCTGTCTTTAAAAGACATGGACAGCAACCATATTTCCTTCATCCAGAAGAATGGGGAGGGAAATCTCTTCTGAGACTGATAACATATTTGAGAATTATTTTATCTGAGCATAAGAAAAAACATCAGAACTCCAATTTCAGGGAACAGAAATGTACTGTGTAACAATCACACTCACCTACACTGCATGTTAAGGTCTTTTAAATTGCATCTTACACACAGAAGCCAAGTAGATATCCATCAACTAAGGAGGAAGGCAGAACTGGTTAATTTAACATCCACTGCCCCTATCTTTAAAATATTTATAGTGCACTTGAGGAATTATTAATGCATTGTGCATCGGACTACATTTTCAAGGGATTGGGAATCCAGTGCCTTACGCTGTCAAAGTCAATGAGAATGCTGCAGAAGCCTTCACTTTGGCTGGAAACATATTCCATGAGCATCTATCCCTGCAGGACCCAAACCCAACCTAACCCCACCGACTGCACACCTCTCCTCTGCCAGGCAATATCCTCATCTCTGCCTCTCAATAAGCTTCCTTCTCTCCTGGCCACTCCACCTTCTATAATGTTTTTAGCACTGTGACATGCTCTTATGTGCTGTAACACATTGTTCTCTGCTCGTGTACGCGATTCTGTACAAATTCTGCCACCTAAACTGAGCTATAAAAACTATGCAGTGAATTATGCACCAAGACCTCCCCAACTGCCTTCCCCACCTTACCAGGGTAGCTCCATTTTTAGCAATCACAGTAATCTCAGACATGCTGAATAAGGGATAGCTACCTGCCTTCAGAGAGCAATTTTACCTGTTCCCAAGAGGTTGCTGAAGATGAGATTTGCTGTATTTATTGCTGTAACTAAAGCTTTCAAGGTTGCGCCCTCTCTAAGCTGTGCTGGTCAAGCTTAACAGCACAAAAGGATGTGGTGTTGATGAACAGGCTGAATAATTTCTTGGTGTACTACAGAAACAATCTCCATGCCTGTTCTGGTTTACATCTCAAAAGGCCTTGATTTCTTACAGCCCAAACTGTAGTAACAAAACAATTCATTACATTTTAAAAGAACTTGGATAAAAGCAGACCCCTAAAGATAATTTGCTGCAAAAGAGCCTAAAAATCCATGGGCTTTGGATACTGAGAGACATTCAGATAGCTACAACATGAATCTCCAGAATGGTGCATTTGGGAATCAAGTCTTTTGGTAATTCTCAAAGCACAATGGAGAATTTTTGTGAAGGAAAGTGAATTTTCACATGGTCACAAGTCAGGCCAGTATTTTCTCCAGCTCCCTTTTAGTTACAGCTCCATAGTGAAGTGGAGGAAGGCAGGTAGCTCTCCTAGCCTAAGTCCCAGCATTGGTTCACAGATGGGAGAACTGGTACAAACCTTAGCTTGCAGAAACAGCACAAGACAGAACAAAGCTGAGAGGTGCATGACGTCCTTGCTGGTGGCACGAGTGTCAGGCTGCATTCTGCCTCCAGCCCTCATGACAACAGGGGCTTCGGGCATGGCACAGGCTGGTGCTGCCCTCAGGATGGGAAGAGAGATATAGCTAACAGCAAGATGCTTCCTTGTTGGACAGGCAGACCCATCTCAGATAATACAAGAACGATCCTGTAAGTCTTTGCTTGTAATCACCTGCTGTGCTTTCCTAAAGCAAAAACCACCTTAGCTGTCCATAACTAAATCATCTCAGCAGTCGCCAGCAAGAACGCATATCACTTAGTAGGGACTATGACAGTCAGCAGCCTCTTGTTCCAGCTCCATTTTTGTCTTTCTGCTCAATTTTCAGAACGAAAAGTGGTTGGCAGGAATAAGTTACGCGTAAGTCCAGAATCTATTGCTTTCTGAATGTTGTACACGGTCTCTTGCAGCTGCAGCAGAACCCAGCCAAAACAAGATGTAGGTCGTGCAAGAGCCAGGATGGAGCTGGGGGTCTCTGGCAAACCTCAGGGTTTCACTCGTGAGTTATTCCTATATTCGAAATTTTATTCTTGCAGTAATCTTGGTGTCCTGAAACTACCCAATAGGCAGTTGGTACAGAGGGTAATTGTCCTCTCACGCAGATTTTTGAGCACATACACAGAAGAAAATTCCCACTACTAAGATTGGTCTGAATGAATTATGAATGGAAACATCTGCATGGGTGAAAGCAGAACTTGCCAGCAGCAGACCTGTCCTCTGACAGCAGGAAGAGGGGAACAACAATGTTAGAGAGCACCTCACTTCCACAGTCTGTTCGAAGGCAGACCACACCCATAGAGATTCCCCAAACAAGGAAACAAAAAGGCGGCAGTACTGCTTAAGATCTGAGGAAGCTGTAATAAGCAAGACCTTGAGGTGAAAGATCACCCCACAATAACAGTCCTAGAAAGTGTGAAAAACAGTCCAAGAGCCCCTCTGTTGTGAAGAGCAACTCAGAAGGCAAGCAAAGCTTGACAGATGGTGTCCCTGGTGCTCCCTGCAGAACACAAGCAAGCCTGGCTACAGTACCTGGATGCACGAAGCTTCGCGCCTGCATGGGGTGGCAAGAATGCCAGTGAGTGAGACCTAGAAGCACAAATGACTGAAAACAGTTTTGTTTAGAATAAACGCCACCTTTCCCTTCTATAAGGTCTCCCGTTGAGTTTTATTATATTGATTTCCTACACTACTGCACAACCACTGTGAAGTATAATAGCTGGGTAATACAGTTGGGGGACACATTTTGTATGGCAAAAAAATTAAATGGAGCCACATGTTGACATAGTCAGCACTTACTGACATGCTGTATGAGGTTAAATTCCAAGATATACATCCTTTAACCAACTAAATTTCAGTATATTTCATCTTCAGGTAAAACCCTAAAGGGAGTATTTTCTTGAAGGAGGGCATAGCACTTCTGAGGAGAACTATATCCCTCCATAATAAACCTTTCCATAAAAACATCTGGATTCCATGCTCTCTGCTATTCACACAAAAAGCAGTGTTCAAAATCATGCACTACAAAAATCCTTCCGTCTGCGCAGCTTGCAGGGGCCCCAAGCAGCTGCAGTGAGCTCACAGCAACAAACATGGAAGCAGACAATCAACATCACTTTAAAAGCACATTTGTATGACTGAGAACAGGTATTTTAAGACCATCTGCTGCAAAGCTTCACCAACCTTTGATCATTTCAGCATGCTGCCTTTGGAAGTTGTCCTTTTTGTCCTTAAATTGAAAAGGACTATAAAAATATATGGAACGTAAGAAACAAACTCTCTGGGAAGACAAGGTTTTGAATCCATTTTCTTCCCTATGTGAATATACTGAAGAGATGCGTGGGTAAGAAGAACCAGGACAACCTCATCTTGCTGAAAACTGGGTTTTTGACAGTCACTGCTGAAAACTGTCTCTGGCCTAGGAGTATCTGCATCAGTCAAAGCTGGCGTTAATAAACCCCCAAACCTGCCATAGCTAACACAGTCACATAAGTATTCATTTTGCCTCCCTGCAAACACAGCTACAGTAAAGGAGAGAGGTCAAGAGAAGTCTGATTTAGAAGATATTTCTGTCCCTTGAAGCTATTCCCCAAACACTTCCTTTCTTTGCTGCAGGAAAAGAAAGCAGAGGAGCTCCCCTCCTACCATGTTTCAAGAGAATAGAACGCTCTTGGCTCTTTGTACTCTCATCTCTGTTTGCTTATCACTTGTGGCTCAGACAGATAGTTGCAATTCCCACCGGCTTTCCAGAGGAGATCAATTATCCCACCTGGGAACAAAGCATCCAGAAACCACTTAATCACACTTTTCAGAGGAGAAGGAGAAGAAACCATCCACCGCCTGGCATTGGTGAGGATGCTTTGGCAGCATTTGAGGCTGAAATACCAAACGTTAGACTTGTTCTAATAAAGATATTTGGACTGCAAGACAAAATTTTTCTTTCTTTGTTGAGCTGATGCTACAAGCTGCCTGCCTTCAGGGTCAAACAGCATTTGTATGGGTGCAACATTTTGTTGGCAGAAATATTCTCTCTCCAGGAAAGTACAATCAAAGTGTAGGCAATGATAGGACACAGACCTTTCAGAGAATTATACCCTGTCCCAGGAGGATAAGCTATGTAAATATAAAAAGGAAAGAATTCTACTCTGCACGAAAGCAGATTCTCACCCCACACTGCCAAGGGACTGAACTTAATCACTAATCCTCTGCATCTCGTAATGGAGGCAGAACTCCAAGCCACAGGACTGTGCTGGTGTAGCAGGAATATTTCCCTGGAGACAGCAGCTCACAGAAGAGATAAGGTACAATCACAGCTTTGGAGTGACAAGATTGTTATCGCAGCCTATGCTTCATTACTATTTCCAACCTTCAGCACAGATCTAGGATGCCTTTCCAGGATTAGCCTACTTCTGAAGCTAAAGAAAGTCTCTCTTAACTTACAGCCTGTTACTTATTTAACATCAGAATCACATTAGTTGAGACTGCTTTTGGATTACCCCAGCATTTTAGCAGTACGGTGTACTTGGAATACCATGTGGGACTAGAGAGAGCACAGAGCAATGCCAAGCACGGTACTTGGCTTCAACAGAGCACGTTTTAGGTATACAAACATTTTGGCTTCATACCTAGAAGCATGGAATCTGACAGTATATATGACTTCCTTTTTTAAATACTGGGTTTTTTTCGCCTCCAAAGATGTCCATGAATGGTCATCTTAATAAAATGATGATAACCTCCATATATGGCTTCAAATAATGGAAATACAAAAACACAAACTGAAGACAAATCAGCCCCCTAAGTTCTGGTCTAAGGACTACCCTTTCCTGCTTTGCATTCTAGTTTAAAGCCTAAGTGCAGCAAAGTGTGTTATAACTTTCTTGGGTCAAAAATTGTTTCTAAAATAGATTATTTTAGGACACTAACTCAGATGAAATGAAAGAAAGCTTGTTACCAAAAGTATACATATCCTTCTAATTATGTATTTTTTATATCCGAATTATTATTTTGCTACTTGTATCTTTTCATCCCCTCAGCATCTTTTTTCCCTCCAAACCAAAAAGCTATTTCGAAACAGGGAGACGGACAACTATCGTGCAACATTAAAGACTACTGCCTTATAATTTATTATCAGTAATGAACCTCATCTATTCACCCTGAATTATTCTTCTAAAGGCAATGTGGTTAATAGCTTCAGCTATTAATGAAGAAACTAAAAAAAGTATATAAACAGCTAAATTATGTGCCAGCTATGCAGGCAGAGAGATCTGCTCTACGCTAATTGAAAGGGCAGTACACCTGCAGCACAGACAAGTCAGACAAACGCTGGAGGAAAATTAATAGGTGTAAGATGAACAGCGCATCCCACAAGTGACCACCCAGCTCCCTTTCAATGACTTACTTTCCCTCTGATCCATAGCTGTTCATGCTGTCCTCGATGGACTCATGGCTGGCCTGACGGACAGTCCGGCTGGGCATTTCGACAGCCAGTCCAGTTTCTGTGCTCCTCTGGATGGCTCCTTTGAGTCTCCGACCATCTCCATCTAGGAACAAAAGGCAAGACAAGACAGTCAGCTGTTGTCCCCAGAGCCTTTCCCAATGGCAGAGTCAAGGAGAAGCAGAGAAGCTCTTCCAGAAGCTCAGCCTGGCATCTGGCAGCCAGGCAGTACTTTGCACTCACGCAGAGTTTCATTACTCAGCCCTGCTTCAGCAGCAGCTCCGAGGCATCTCTGAAATACACACAGTGCTCCAGCAAGCCAGGGCCCAGCAGAAACTCCAAACAAACACACCACCCTCCCGCTCCAACCATTTGTACCAATTAATTATGCATTGAGCACAGGTGTGTGCAGGCACACAAGCTGGCAACATATGGAGCTGCCCAGTTCGGGAACACAGCAGCAGGAACCACGAGCAGAGCAGAGATGTACAGCCTGACCATGCCTAAAACATTTCTTGTATCTCATGTTGCTGCCTCAGATTGTGCAGAGCAAAGAGCTGCAGGTTCTGGTGAGCATCAGCAGAGTAGAGGGGGAGGAAAAGACCAGGCAGCACTAGAGATGTTGTGAAGACAGTAGCCTTCCCAGAGGGGACCTAGGGGAATAAATGGGCACAGCCAAAACGTTCCCTAGTGGCAACTGGAGAGGTATCAGCAGTGGAAAACCCAGGAGAGGTCTATTGGTTTCATACACGCCCTCAGCCACAGCACAAAGGGAATTAAGTAGGTTCTGGTTCCTCCTGGGTGCAGCCTGCAGAGGCTCAGCCCTCTGAAATTAACAGCTGCTATTTTCATCTCCCATCTCTAACAGTCTGTTTCTCAGAACAAACCACGTTATGCAATGAATATGTAATGAATACCATCACTATTAATTGCTTTAGCTGGTGTTACGAAGCTCCCGATTTCATCCCACATACAACACTCATCCTGAAGCACATCTGCTACAAGTTTTCTGAACAAAACAGAATTATCTAAATCTTTTGGAAGTCCCCACCCATTAACCCGGATTCAGGCAACAAATCTCAGTGCTCTCAAAAACCCACCAGCTTTTTGAGTGCCATTCCCTGGAGAAGAAGTGACCCTGGGACTGATTATAGAGAGCGCAGGATCCTCAAATATTAAAGAAAATTAGTCTTTCTGAACTACTTGGAAAATACGGGGGTATCTGTAGGAACCTAAAATATGCAGAATGTTGTTATTTGTGTAGCAAGCTGCTTGATCTAAAATACTTTTCTTTAGATCTTGGCGTGAAGAGGCACATTTGGAAAAAAAATATCAGTAAGAGACCAGAAATGCTTCCTATACTATCTCTCAAATTATACCTACACTGAAATGCAAAGAGAAAAATTCTCCTATAAATACAGTTACAAATTCCCTTTTCCTCTGGTATCATGAGGGTTTCAACTGGGTAAACGTGCTGGCCCTAGGGCTCTACACCAGCTGCTGTCCCTGCATATGGTGCAGCACGCGTATATTTGTCCCTACGGGCTAAGAGGATGGAATGTGCATGTTCTGGGTTAACAGTAACTACAGTTTGTATTGTTTGTGTGCCTAGAGCAATGTATGAAGCACATTGTACAAATTGGGAAGTTACACAAACATAAAACATATTTTTAATGTGCTTTCAAAATCAAAACCTTCAGGCAAGAATAACAATATAGGCAGCAATAAAAGCAAAGCCTCGTGAAACGGCCTTACGCATTTCCCAACCACTGTGCAACAATTCCATTTCATGCACCTCCAACAAGCCTTGTACAGCTTGGTGGATCCTCTGATGGGGTCTGTAGGTTCCCCTTAAAGAGCATCCTACAGCCTTGTGGGCAGACTGGATGGAGTAGCTACTGTGAGTAGCACACTTGGAAAGGGTCAGCACAGAGAGGAAATAAATATGGACAAAGCTGTGCTGCTCATCTGCAGACTGAAAACATTCACAAGCAATAGTCACCTACAAGCAACCTTCTCCGGTCAACGTGGAGCACCACATATGGGCTGTGCCTCCTCCCTCACCTGAAACCTTTGTGCGTCAACACCTCGGCCAATCAAGAAGGTAAATGACACATGTCTATGTGGGTGTTGCCTGGCAAAATCATTCATCTTAATTTAATTGTTAGGTATGCAGAACAAGTGAGAGTAGTATCAATATTTTCTGCAGTGTCATCACATTTATTCCCTGCCTCTTTTCCAATTAAGCAGTAAACGACAAAGGTTAAGCAGCTGGTCCAGCTTGTAGTGCAAGACACAACTGAAGAGCAGATTCTGCTTCAGAATGACCTTGGGAAGAAGACAATTTTTGGCTCAAATATCCAGGATGAAGATACACAGCACCCTGCAGACACCAAGAACCAGAAGGGACCAGCAGATACTTTGCCAAGTTCCCTGTGTTGAGAGGCTCTTCGATTTTACTCTCTTCAGCCAAACAATTTACATTTGGCTAAAGAATATCTTCTACAAAGCTATCCACTGAAGATAGAGAGAGGAAGAATCTGCCATTGGACTGCACAGTTTATTTTACTACTTGACATTTAGAGATGAGACTTAAGTGTGTCTGATTTCAGCTTTTACCCATCAGTTTTTCTAATGCCCTTCTCCACTGCAAGCAAGGGCTGCTTTGTTTTCTCACTATAAAGACTCTTCCACAACATAACCAAGTCATGTCTCAATTTTCTTTGACAAGTTAAACAGACTGAGCTCTTTATGTTTCTCATGCTCTGGCGTTTTGTTCTCCTGCCTTTGAATCTTTTCAATGACCTCCCCAGGTTTTAAATGTCCTTTTGAGAACATGCATAGCTGCACTGGAGACTGCATTTTAGTGCAAAAACATGTACAGAGGTAACAATCAACTTGTATTCTCATCTTTGCCGCTTCTGCTTGTGCCTCCAAGACCACACAGCAAGCTCTTGGCACAGCACCACACCTCGCCTGGGTGCTGTGCAGTCCCTGCCTGTCCTGCTGGTACAACCTTGCAGACCATTATATTACAAAATAGGTAAGAAAACACATTGTATCTGAAGAGTGGGAGCAAAAAGTCCTGGCAGCTCTACACAACTCTCCCACCCAATACTATTTACTATCCTGCTGATGTGTGCATCCCCTGTGAGTTTAGCAAGGTTTAAACTCACACTTGCTCCAAATCAAATGAGAATGCTGAAGAGCACCGTACCTTCAAATAAGCCTCCTCTCTCTGAGGGTCTTCCCTGACAACTGCTTCTTGAGATGTGAAGAAAGATTTTAATCTATTTATCCTTATCAGGTTTTTTTAGGGTCATGCTGTTCTAGGACAAAACCCTTTACCCAGATACCTCCTTCTGCTAAAACTCAGGGAAAAAAAGTGTCTGACAAGACCCATTTTCCCTAAGTCTGGTATTAATTATATTCATTTTGTTCTTTATTAATTGGATCTCATTATCATGTTTCCCCTGCTTCTGTGAGTGATATCAAACCAACTAACCAGAAGTTTCCTCCAGATAACCCAGATGAAGAGGAGTAAGGTGACCGTACAGGTTGCCTTCACAGTGCAGAGCATCCTTTGGAGAGCTCTCTTCCTTAAATATATTTTCAGCTGCCAATGGCATCAAGAGGCATCTCTTCTCAAGGATGATGCCACTCCAGTGGCAGAATTGCCTGTCACCAAAAACTATTTGTCTTAAACCTCGGGGGTGGGAAAAATAAGAGTGGCATTGTGCCCTTCTCTCCCCCAAGGAAAGAGTCACCATTTCTCAAGTCCTCTTTCATGTCAGTGTAACCCATGACTCCTCAAAGCCCTTCCTCTCTCTACTGACAGGTCTCTCTCCATGCTCAGAGGCCATCAAGTTTTGAAACAAAAACATCTATGCGAGTACTGCAATAGCTCACCACAAGGTCGTGATTATTTAATTATTACTACACAGAATTAATCTACAATAGATGTTTATTGACTTGATGCTTCTGAGGGATGGAGTGTGTCCATTTCACCATTCTCCTTTCACTACCTCCTCTCTTGTTGCTTCCTTCTCTCCAACCCACGTCCTTGGTACCTTCCTTCTCTTTTTCAGTTTGGTTTGTTTTCTCCATGTTCACTCAATTTGCTGGATGTTAACAACACAAAAAGAAATCAACACGATACATGTGCTTCAGACTTCCCCATACTTTAGAATTAATTGATATTGATTTAACCCTGAGATTAGGAATTGATGAATTTCAACTCAATCAGCTTTGCTCCTAAATTAACCAGCTGCTTCCAAACGCAGAACATGTTGGTACTCAAAGCACATGGCCAAGCAGCACCAACACTGGCCACTCCATAAACATCAAGATCTGGCAAAACACCCTGCTTAGCTTTTTTACCTTCCCAAACTTCACCTTGCGTGGCAGGGGGAAATCAAGAGGGTAAATGAGTTGGCTGCTTACTTTCAGGGAGTGTTTGTTCCCATTGCAAAGCTCTGGAAAAAACAACATTTTGTATTTTCCAGGAAATACAAGTCCAAGCCTGAGTGAAGAGACTGCATTTCTATTGCTTTTCTTACCCAAGCCAAGCAGCATGCATCGATTTGCATCCACAGATGCTGCAGGGTATCGACTTGGGCACACTCTGCTTCACACCTGCGCTCCTCAGCAAGTGAAATATCTGCTTTGCTCCAAAATGAGGTGCAGGTACAAACCAGCACTTAGGAAGCATGGAGAATTGACAACCCCAGTAGGGAATGGAGAAAAACCTATCTGACAGAGTCGATGCTCCCTGCAGAGCACCTTGTAGATGGTGTAGAAACAGGGATGAGAGGGATGAAGACCTGTGACAGCAGAGTGAATCTGCAGCCAGCACCCAGCAGTACTGGAGGGCACTGGGCTGGCTGGGACAGGACCCAAATGCCTGCAAAAGAGATGTGCCCCGAGTTATACAGCAGTCTACATCACATCTGCATGCTCCGTCCTGGGCTCAAATGAGGTCTTGCAAGCCCACAGCTACAAACTTCGCTCTCAAGGTCAAAACCAAAGAGTTGATTCTTGCTGTCTTCTCCGTGAAGATTTGCCCCAGAAAAAAAAGGTGATGCAAGCCATTTTGGGGCTGAAAATGAACAAGGAAAACACCAAGCACCCATCTGGATATTTTCAGCTGCTGAGACTAGGAAGAAAGTCCCCAAGCCCAACAACCAGTGTTCATTGTGTCTGTGGGCACACAGCAAAAGCAGCTGTGGGAGTCTCCACTCAGCACCCTGTGGGACTCTGCGACAACGCTGACCATCTTACCTACTTCTTATTTTCAAGAAAGAGCCAGCATGTTAGCTTCTCTGCTTCAAACTTTGGCACTGCATTGTTGCTCCTAATAGATTTTAAAAGATTTCTCTCTGTTTAGGTAGACGCCGAATCCCTACAGACGCGTGCTAAGATTTGTGTGCCACTAATCAATTCCGAGATGAATAAAATAACTCTGTTGTTGGGCTTCAAAGGGAAAAAAGAAAACCTTTCCCACAGCCTTGTATGAATATCCAACACCTGCGACAGCCTGGCACATGCTGAGCAGAGTGGCTGTCGGAGTGGGCATCACAGACCCTTTTACATCAGTATCTGTGTTTGGAGCAAGCCGTGCCGCTCTAAGGGGATGCTACTGCTGAGGAAAAAAAAAAATATATATATAAATACTGGATTGTCACTTCAGAACACAGTTTAACAAGATGAACTCAATCTCATCATGCCTGGCAAGCTCTGGCATCCTGCCAAGTATTCCCTACATCGACATCCTAATGGAGTGTGAATTATGAACACCTAAAGAGAGGCAGTTTGTACTGTGCTTCAGAACATGCCAGACTATCATCACAGTCCAAATAATCCACCAGCAATGACAGAAAATGGCTGGGGATAAACAGTGGCATTAATCGGGCTGTTTGTTTCGTCCCCCTTGTCCTAGTTTCAGACACTAATAAAATCACACTCTTTCTTTCCAAATTAAGCAGGAAATCTTCCATGGGATGGAAAAAAAAATATTTCAACATGTTAATTCTTAATCTGTGCAGATTAAGTAGATCCACAGGGTTGGGAAAGGTCAGGCAACTCCTATTGTGAGAGTCAGAAAACAGTAAAATCAGCAGGTATTTGTATTGCTGTGACAACCACAGCCCCCAGCTGAAGGCAGAGCAAGGCCAGGACATCCTACCAGCCTACAGAGAAGCCTCCTCTGAACTGCCACCCATGGCACAGTTGCCCACTTGTCCCACTCTACCCTGGGCCACTGTGGTATTTTAGCACAAAAAAAAGCTTTCTCTCATCCAAGCGTTCAGCCCTACCTTTCCTCGCCCGCACTGGCTGCATCTCTGCACACATCCAACCAACTCCCTCCAAACCCATAACTTTATTTCTTGCTCCTCACCATTAGAAGAGAACCAAAAATCATTCACAGGGTTACTTTCACTAAGTAGGTGCCTGGCAGCAGTCTTGGAGGCTGCCTTCCCTTCTTCACCCACGGAGCTCGAGATGCACAGCAGAAAACCTTCTCTGGCCCGCAGCCAGGAGGCTCCTCACGTTGCTGAGCACAGCACGGGAGATCTGCGAGTCTTCAGAGAGAAACAGCCCTGTCTTCAAAGCCTAACAGTAGCTTCATTTAGGTAGGACAAAGCTAACTTTCTTCCTCCCTATAAATGTTAAAACCAAACCACAGATCAGACGCTCCTCTCCACAGCTGGCCCTTCCTCCACCACTGCAACACAACCCTGGGAGAGGAGCGTTTCACCCTCTCTACCTCTCCCACCCCACCAGCTTGGGCAGGGAAGCATCAAACCCTACACATGGGGCTTTAGGCTTTCTGTAGTTCCTAACAACCCCACAACCCAGACTGCATCCCCAGCTCCTCAGCCACTCGAAAGCAGCAACTGTTTTCCCCTCCAAGCTGCTCTGAGCTGCAGTTTGTCTTAAATCCTGCTATGTCTGTATTTAAGCAGATCTCCACCCCTGCAAGATGTTATTGTCTCTTGTAGGTTGGCAGGAGCACTGGTACAGCATCAATTTTGCTTCCTATCTCCATGAGATCAATTTTCATATTTTAAACTAGGAACGTGTGATATATTTTTTCAGCTCCTTTTGAGGCTAAAACCAAATAGTTCCCATGAAACTATTTTTAATTTTGACCTTTTTGATAATTCATCTATATAAAAAAATTAAACATCCAAAATTCTCATTTAAAAATGTCTAAAGAAAAAGTTCTGCAACTAATATGTAGCCAGGAAAATTGCTTTTAGGTTTTTTCCTTCACTGACAAAAGCAAGCCAACAAACCAAAAGGTAAATGTTTATATCCCACTGACAATGATTTTTAAACAGATTTTTTGAATACCATAAAAAATTGTTTAGCTTTTCACCATGAAAGAGTTCCAGTACCATAACACTAACAATGTTTGTTTCTTTCAGGGTATTTTATGGGAACAACACTGCAGCTAGATCCAACTCTTCAGAATTCTTTCCATGTCTCCCTTTTGTGTGCAGCAGCAGGATTCAAACAGCTTCTGCATTTTTATTTTTACAAGAAAATGGAATGCACTGCCCCCTTCTCTTCCCCCAGTCTGCCAGAGAGCCTGATTAAGTGAGATATCCATATGCACACAGAAAATTCACTGTTGGCATGTTCCTTCAGTAGCCCAGCAATGACACCCAGGTGCTGCCCTGCCCACAGGCCCAGGTGCCCAGGGACAGGCAGGCACAGGACTGCTGATGCTGAACCCCTCATCCCTGGAAGACCTGCATTTTTGGGACAGACACATCCCCGGCCTTTCTCCATCTTCTGCTGCTTTGTGCTCAAGCATAGGCTGCAACTATAAAATCCAATCTTACTATGATATTTATAATGCAATAAACCACATCATATACACACACATGCACATCCTGACTGCCCAGCAATAAGGAGATCCAATCTTTCGGGTGGTTTAAACCACTCTATGAGCTTAACTGCTCTCTTTAGCACTTGCCACCCATGATACTGTAATCTAGGTCTGTTATCCAAGTACACACAAATTCAAGAGAAGTTTAACTGATGGGCTCAGAGAACAGGTATATTTGGCACAGCCACAGCCCATTAGTAACTATAAATAACTGGTTTTATTTAAACTACTATGTTGTAGTATTTATTCCCTGGAAAGCTGAGGGAGATGTCAGACATAGCACCAACAGCCAGCAGTGATTTAAGATAAAGGGTTCTCAGCTATGAGGGGCACCAGGAAAACATGGAAAGCCTAAAGGTGGGTGGCTACTTTGTCTGCCAGAGCCACCCCAGGGCTTTCTTCTTGTTACTTCACAAGGAGGACCAGAGGTGGAGCCCATTTGTGTCCCTGTGACCGGAATTCCTCCAACTGACCAACATTTTAAGTTAGGAAGGTCAGATCAGGATCTCCACAATTACAAGTGAGCTGAACCGGAGCACTCTGTCCCAATTCTGCCATCCATCTCATACTATTAACAACTCTGAGGATGTTTCTTAAGTTCAGGATCTGAAATATGAATGAGTCTGAGATGCAGAAAACCTCCCAATTTAGAAGAGGATCACAAAAATGCAGTGACTTCACAAAAACAAAACAGCCAGAAAGCATCATTTTAAGAGAAGAACGACACAATGTGGGAAGAGCTGCCCTGCCTGCCCTTGGCTAAGACAAGAAGGTTTACGTGAGGCCATCCTGCCTTTCCTAAGCCAGCTGAACCTGTCTGCTCACCAACTAAACCTCCTGGAAGGGCCCAGCATCTTGCTTGGCACTCAGTAACAACTGGGAAGAAAGCAGTGGGTAAAATAACTGAGGTAAAATAACTGTTTGCAAGCTATGTTTTCCATTGTAAAAGAGATCTGAGGTGATGAGCCTCCCAAAGCAACCAGAGCTTCCCAAAGAAGTCGACACACCTTTCCAACCAGGGGATTTATAATGCTCAGCTCCAGGGGTTTTGTTTTCCCTCAGAACATTACTTTTAAGACCTTTCTTTCTGAGAACACCAATTTGATTTTTTTCATTCTACACTGAGCCATCACAGGGTCTTTACATCTTCCGCCTCTGCACCAAATTTGGCCAACACTGGACAAGTACGTCCTGTATTTATAGGAATGATGGAGGGAAGGAACAGGGCAAGAACAGGATTTTGCCTTTTGTATTGAAGAAATAATTACCTCCCTCAAATTCACAACTAGAAGAGGTAAAGTTTAGTTTTGGTAAAGATAAAATTCAGGGGGAAAAGAGCTGACAAGGCCAGATTTATTTACAAAGCTTCTCCCTTTTCTTCTGTCCAATTGACGCTCTTTAAGGAGTGAGCGGCTTTGTCAAGACCACGTGTGTGTGAACATAAAGAGGGAGTGACAGCCTTGGCACAGTGAATGAGTCATGCAACCTTTTGTTCATTTGTTATAAACAATTAAAACCACAGCCACATTTCTTTAACAGGCATGAAGCCACAGAACCCCGGAGTCATTCATAAACTAGAAGCACAGTGCAGAATTTCACTTAGAATAGCATTTGATTTGCGTTTAGCTTGGGTTGTAATTACTTCATCATATTTTCCTTAAGGAAACGAATGATCAAATTCACAAGGAGTTGACTTTAATTATACACACTGCTTAATAACTCCCGTCCATTTGGAAGCAATTATTTGAGCCACTGTGGAAGCAGAGAAGGGGAGACGACAGTCTGGTTTCCAGAGAAATCAAATAATTTCAGACATTCAGCTTCTCATTTCAGGCAATTCCACCACATGATACAACTCTCCGTGTCAGCCTTCACCAAACCTGCTTTCATGGTTACCTATAGCAAATACTGAAGCAATGCATTCAGCCAGCACACCTTTCCTGTCTAATTCCACACATTGCTTCATTTCGCAGAAACATCCTTTGACAGGTCCATTACCATGCAGTGCCCACTCTGCTGGGCAATTACCACATCCCACCATAGGTGAGTCAAAGGGAACTGTTTTCTTCCCAAGAGGTACACAGAACAGCACGAAGACCTCTGCTTGCAGCACACCTACGATGCTGATGCTGCAAGTGCAGAGGGCAGCTGTGTTTCCTGAAAGCCTGGGGAAGAGCCCAGTGCTTTCTGGCAGGCAGAGGGGGTCTGGCAGAGCAGCAGCCAGATCACTCACCGACTCTTCCAACCCACGAACGAGAGCTCTGCTCTTGCAAACAGATCCATTGCACTCGTACTGGTTCTCTCCTATGGATACCTTGTCTGGATTTGGGATCACTTTAATACAGCCCACGAGCCTGGTTCTGTGTGGGTGGAATGAAAGGAGAGCACACTGCCATCTATGATGGTGATAGTTTGGCTGCAGGTATCTCTGGACAGCTGGAAGAGAAGGTCAGGTTTCAATGTTCAGAAGCAGGAGAGGACCAGCCATCATGCTGCGGCTGTACCTTACAAAGAAAGTAATTTGTGGTGACTAAGAAAACAAAGTGGTCAAAACACTGGGTTTCACATCTCAAAGCAAACATCCCTGCCAATCATACATCAGAGGTGTCTTCAACAGGCAACAAGTCAAACCCCTGAACACCAAAAATGCCATTCAATACCAAAACAGAGGTGTGAAGTATCACTAGTAGATCCCCAACAAAAAAAAAAAATCAAACAAACAATCAACCAACCAAAAAAACCCAAACACATTCAAACAAAATTTTCACAGCCTGAACCCCGAAGAGATGCACACAGGCTCTGATCTGAGGGATGAACTCTCCCACTGATAAACGCCGCAGACACATAACTGCCTCCTACGTCTGTCTTCTGCATGCAAAAACGCAGCACTCATATATAACACACCTCAAATTGTTTGAAGTCCATTGGGGAATTCAGTTCATCGTTCGTCTAAGCAGAGTATTGAGCTTCCAATAGCAAAAAAAAAGCCCTTGGCCAGAGCTGGAAAACAGAGATATCATCCTCATCTCTGCTGAAAGATACTGAAGAACGTGGGAAACCAACCACAAAATGATGCCTGTCTGAAGATTACTGAGGATTAGCGAAAAAAAGCCATCAATGGAGTAGATTAAAATGTTTTAGGAACAATACCAAGATCTAATTTTCTCAATTACCATCCATTAGATGCAGGAAGAATCAGTACTTTGTCAAAAAGAGACACAATACGGTGTTCAATATTGTACTAAATGGAATTTGTGTTAATCACTTAGTGTCGAACAGCCGCACACCAGCACAGCTCCATGAGAAGGGGGTGACTGTAACACAGCCACCCCATGACATGGCAGAAAGTTCTCCAAAATCCCATTATTTGTGCCAAATATTTCCAAATACATTTTGTAGAAAGATCAAGGATGAACAAAATGCTCTAGAGCATCTTGCTGATTTCTATCTTTTCACAATGAGAGCAGAAAAAAAGAACAGATGAAGAAATAAAGAAAGAAGTACAGTCTTGTGACACGGCCAATATGTGCCTTGCAGACAACACTGCCAGTTCAGGAAGATCAAACATGCACTTGAGCAGCCTGGATCTTTATTTAGGAGTGAAATAATAGTTTTAACGTCATTTAAAAAAAAGGTTATAAAATGTGCAGGCAATGACTGACCAGCAGTAATGAAACAAGGTCAGAAGAGGACACTGCGCATAACCTTGCTCATGAAGTACCTGCATCTGCACAACTTGCTTCCTTCTTACACCTGCAATTAACTTTTACATTTCTATTCCTTTACTGAAAGACCAGGCTGACATAAGGAAGCCTTGGGATTTCTCCAGATGGTACTGCAAGGTCAGAGCAGTTCATTTCAGATGCAGCACAATCCCCTTCCTTCACCACCTGCACTGAGCACCCCATTCCATGCCGCTACATACAACAGCCGTGCGCACAGTCACCTACTCCATGGTATCAGTACAAGGGCAGAGCTGTACTGTCAGGCTCCAATCTCCACAGGTATTTTGACACAGAAACAAACGCAAGGAGGCAGGACACACAATTCTGAGATTGAACTTCAGAGAGAAATCTTTAGTCCCAACCCGGTCACAGTCCCCGTTTACAAATCAAAACTACAAAGGAAACTCAGGAATGTAATAACGTCCTTTCCTCCTCCTCTTCCCTGTGGAGCCACAAGTTCAGGGCTCTGTTTCCTTGGCAACAAAAAAGAGCATCACAACAGCCTCCTCACTCGCAAATGGCATATGAAAATGTGTCATTTTTTTCTCTCTGGTATCTTTTATCACTACAGAATAAGCCCGAACTCAGAACTCACCACTCAGCAAAGATGGAAATAGATATCCATTATTGCTATTTAAAATGCAAGTGTCTTCCAAGTCTATTGTTCAGAGACAGGTAATGAGTAAGGGATTTTAATTTATGAAGTTAAAAAAAAAAAAACCCTAGCTGAAGTTCACCTTTAAAGACAAATTACAGAACTTGAGGAGTTTGGGGAAAAATGCAGCTCATAAATTTAAGATCTGTATTTTAGATTCTGTTAATATTCACTTTTGAAAAGCATTAGAAATGAAGATTACAAATTTAATAATGTAACACATGGGAGAAATTATCCTCCTCCCCACATAAAAAGGCAATTTGTTCTTGCCTATAAATTGACTTTCTATTACTGCCATTAAACCAGCATAATGTGCTAAAATTAGGGTCTGCTCCACCACAGCTCTGTGGCAAGCCACTGCCAAGAGCTCATCATGCCAACACTTAACAAGACATGTTAATGAGGTGAGAGGGGCAATGGACACTGCTGTGTGTCATGGAGTGGATAACTCCTTGCTCCAGAACCTGGATATTAACAGGGGTTCAAAAAACAACTGGACAAAATTCATGAGGGAAAAAAAGTCAGTAGCATAGGAAGACCCTAAGCCATGAGTCAATGGAGACTGGGCCAGCATCCTGAAGAAGCATCTCAATAAATCTGGGCAGCTATTGCTCACAGGGTGATGAGGTGAGCACTCATAAGAGGCCAAACTCACACTGGCAGAAGTGGGGCTCCCTGGGAAGAAGCCAGGCTTCTGCTTTCAGGTTTCACCATCTCCCCTTTAGCTGCGCATTGCACAGATATGGTGGCAAATCCTTACTGCTGGTGACCAGGAGATCGGGTTGATGCATTTGTCCCCACACTCATCTCCCTCAGGGTGTCCTCCACGCTTTTGGACAATCTTAACATCTCCCTGACTTTCTCCAGACACCTTCGCAGACACGAAAACCTCTTACTGCTTCCACATTGCCAAAATACAGACAAATGTCCTCAGATTGCAGCAGTCTCCCATTCACTTCCTAAGCTGCTTCCAAGTTTTTCTCCTCTATAGCTTGTGCAATAGGTTTACTGGATGTGCAGCACTGTCTCCCTAGGGGCTCCACCTATTCCCAGCTCACCAGAGCAGGCCCTATCCTCCTGTAGAGCATCTGCTCCCATTAACTGACTCCACATGCTCATGTCTAACCCCACATGTGCCTGGACCATCAGGGATGATGCTGCAATGCCCACATGAGAACTTGCACAGCAGCACCAGAATTAAGCCTACATTCAGTGGTCTCCTCATATGGGAGAAAAACATTAAAATTGAACTGTCATGTCCTTACTGTCCCATGTCCCACCGGTCTTCTTCTGTGTCTTAAGGTTATGACACAGTTTAAACCTCTTTGCTGCTTCCCTTTCACTGCTAATGTACCTACACAGCTACACATTAACTCTGTCATTTGCTTCTTATTTTTAAACTGGTTTGCTTCTTATTTTTAAACTGTTTTGCCCATACTTCATGCAGCAAGCAGTTAGAAGATTTGCTCACATCTTAAGTTATTTCTAGAAGAAACCTCAGTTATTTGTACTGCAAAATGAGTTGATGGCACCTGTTGATTGTTCTTGCCCTTCCTTTGCTCATGAATTGTCCCAGGTTTTAAAACAAAACAAGCCAGTACTCATTCAAGATTACCAAAGAGTAATTGGTTGGTGCACCCAGAAGGTGCTCTGCTCCCAAGCAAGCAGGTTGGCAGCCAGACCAGCACAGGACCTTCAGGCACTAACGGGCAGCTCAGATGAGACGTGCCCTTTGCTCCATGACAGGTCAGTTCTTCACCTGCTGGGTTACTCTCAGTAAGTGCAGTCATCAATATTTGCCTAAAAACTTCCTATTTAGCCAACTATTCATTCAAAGCAGCTTAATGATTGGAATAATGGCAGGAAATGAGCACGAAGGGGACTTGTGATAACCAGAGCAAATCCATTTGCAAGTCTGACACCGGCACAGAAAACACTTTGCTGTCTCCAGCCGAAGCCTGGCCTCTGTCTCCCTGCTGAAGCGGTTTCTAGGTCACAACACGTGCAAATGTTTGGAGGTCTGTGCTTTGTCCTTGGCCTGATTTGGAGAAAGACCTTATGTTTTGATTCTGCTCTGACTGCACATTTCAAATAGAGTAAACCATGAGGCCACACTTGATTTTGAAGTCACTACTAAATTTCAGTCTTCAGGATCCATAAACGCCTAGTATATCCTTCTGGTATCTTGTAAGCCATATCCCATTTCAAGTATCCTCCCATTCACCTTTGAAATTTCACTTTACCAAGCACAACTCCGCCTTTCTGAATGGTACAGGATTTGTCTTTTTCATGGATTTTCTGCTAAAGGTTGTACAAAACACCCTTCCCTTTCGACAGCCCTCCCACTTTTGCACAGCTGCTTAATGAATTCAAAGTGTGACATTTTGTTTTCCACAGTGAGGTATAAGAGAAGCTGTAAACCATCACTGTGAGATGAACTAGAAAACACAGAAGGCAGCAAGCCCTTGCCACTGCTCACCCACAGCTCTCCCAACAGCACCCACTATGCATTTTGAGTCTCAGCTTGCACTCAACTCATCAATAAACTTCACTAAACAAATCAAAATGTCAACTTTAGGAATTATATACAAGCTTCTACACACAATACAGTTTCACAAGCCCCAAAGAGACTCTCTCCTTATTTTTGATACTCAAGGTACTATCCTTACCTGACCGCTTGGATGCTTTGCTCACGCAACAGTTCCGTGATCCAAGTGGATTTAAAGCCTAGAAAGACTTTTCAGAGCACTGCAAATTCCTCTGATGTCGCCCACACAGAAGACTACAAATTGGCACCAGTAGTTGTCAACATTTTGTTTTGATCTTCCAGCAAACAAATCCTCCCTCTGAAATGTTTGCAGGATGCAGAGATAAAAAGCCATAATGAATAAAGACTGAAGAATTTTGAAGGGTTTATTTTTACCAAGTAATCAATACCTTCTGGCAGTCTTTGCCCAGCTCCAATAATACCAGTGAGGACTGTAACCCTCGGCAGGTTTTGTATGCAACTCTACAAACTTTATCTAATTAAGCATCGCAATCCACTTCTGAAACAAAGAAAGCATGATCTGAAGTTCTCCTACAGCAAGAGATACATAGACATGAGTAAGATGATGAGGAAGGGATACTGACAGACAAAACAAGGTTAGAGTTGAGGATCATCAATTCCCACATGCCCAACCTGCCAACCACACTGTCCCTCCGGGAGCAGCAACATGGAAATGGTGTATCGGTCACACAATACGTGTTCGCATTTGCAATCTGTGCTCAGCTCAACCGTTGGTGTCATTTGCTGTGATAAAGCACTAGGACAGCTGTCCGAGCCAACTCATTAATAAATCAAATGACAATAAAGCAGCTGGATGGAGACGAATTATTGAACTCAAACCAACTTAGTGTTCAGAGACAAAACTAAACTCCATAAGCTGGGAGCATCTGAATGCAGAGCCTGATTTCCCTCAGGCCAGTTTTACTGCCACACTATAGACCGCCAGTCCAGGGGTAACCTCAGAGACAAAACACCTCCTCACCTCTCCATGAAAACATTGGCAAGCAATGGCAGCAGTCTTCTCAATGAAGTATTATCCCTTTACAATGGCTTTGGATACTTCTATATGACCATTTCCCCAAGATTCACAAAAACTAGTACCCGTGGACAGAAGAGAGACTTGAATTGATGTCTCCACCAAAGGGAACACCTGCTACAGTTCAGCCTCTTATCTACCACAAGAAGCAAGAGCCAGGAGCCCAGTAAGGACAGTGCTCCAGCGATGCCCAGATTACAGCCTGCACATTCCAAGAGGCAGTGGATGACGGCAGAAGCCGGCAGAGCCCCGGTGGGGGTGGCTGGAAAGGAGAGGAGCAATTAGTTCAGCTATGCCTGCAACAGCCCTTAAAAGGCGGGGAAGAGCACAACTGAAATGTAGACTTCCAAAAATGAGTCAAACAGTTCAGAGGCCTAAATCTGTTCCCTTCCCACTCACACATTATTCCAATTTCTGTGATTTTACAGCCAAATTCACCTATTTGAAAAAGTTTCTCTTTTCTCCCAACAAAAGCCCCAAAGAAACTGGGAGAAATTTCTCACCTGCAAGTTCTCTGCAGGAAAACAGAGGTGGAGCTAAAGAAACTTCTAATAATTACACACCATTACTTATGTCCAATTCCTTCCTCAAAAAAAAAACCCCGAAACCAGTAACAGGAAAAATGTTACTTTTGACAATAATGAGATTTTCTTTAAAAAACAAAACCAAGTCAGAGAAACTGCTTCCTCCAATGTTGAGTGATTCCTTTGCAGCAAGGAACGGAGAGCAGATGCCCTCAATAGCTCCCTGCCCTCTGGGAAGCACACACACTACAAACCAAAGGTTACAGAATGATTTCACTGAGACTCCATACTGCAATATTAACAGCAAATGTTCTTCACGATAGCCAAAACCCTGCACTCAGTTGCATTCAAAATCTCCTTATGCAGCTCTGCTTCCATGCTCCCAACTGAAAAACTATGTCAACTACAAATCTTTGGTCAAAGCATCTCAGTATTAGGATGGCACTTTTGCATACATAAAAACAGTTCTGTAGCACTAAGAAAAACAGTTCCAGTTCAGATATAATTTCCTTTAATGCCAAAGAGCCACCAATTGTCTATATGATTCCAGCCAGCTTTGATAATCCTACCCATAACCAAGGTTCAGAAGAGGAGTAAATTCTCTCACAACGTTTCCTTGATGATATTTTGATGCTGACCATTAATACTGAAGATGGAAGATGAATCTCAGATCATCAAGCCAACCATGAAAACATCTCAGGGAATGCTCAGCTTGACCTAAGCCAAGTCTAAGAAACACAGAGTCAGCACACGTGTCAACATAAATCCACTTCTGGTGTCTTCCGAACAAACTGTTTTCCATTACTTTTGGGCAGCCATTACAGAGTCACAATATTTAGTCAACCTTTTACTTCTACAGCCATTAATCATGCACCATTTAACTACTGGTTTGTCATTTACTATCCTAATCCTTTTCAAATCCTCTACTTATTTTCACATCGTTTTTCAATCCCATTCTGCGTGTCTTGCTAATTACACTCCTTCACTGTCATAGGTTGCTTCGTCAAGCCAGAGGTGGTTTGATCGCTCGCTGCATTATACGCCCCATGAATCATTTGTTATTGTGATATTTAAAATATAAACAGTGTGACTGGAAGATGATCGACTGTACTGAATTATCTGGACAGCTGCTTATAACTGCAGGGCAATAAGGCTGAAGGATCATTTTGTGGTGCACTTGAAAACAAGGTTTCTGGCCTTGTAAAAAAAAAAAGAACAATGAAAAAGTGGGAAAAAATGCCTAGGATTTCCATCTTCTCAATATAAGGAATTTTGCTCCTTTGCCAGACAGCACCGTTCTGAAAGGACTGTTATTTGAAATTTTGCTGTGTCCTGAGCCAATCATTCCTGCTGGTCTCAGGAGACTCTTCGTCCCCAGCAGTCAGCACACGAGGCCAGCCTAACAGGCACAGGTCAGAAAGAGCAAAGTCACATCTGAGCGACTGACACCAAAAATGGGTGATAGATAAATGAGACACAGCAGACCACCCAAAAACCTAAACACAACTAAGTAACTTGCAGACAAAAGAAGAGGCACTCTGATACATGCAAGACAAAGAAAGAACCGAGGGAAATAGATGACTAACTGCTTTAAGGAGTAACGGACTAGCTCTCAGAGGTACCCAGAGCACTGGAAATTTCAGCCCAAAAGCACACACCCACAGATTTACTTCCCACAACAAGTCTGACTGCACAACTCAACATTGAGCCAACGCTATCCTGAATACTTTGTCTCTTGAATCTCAGCTTTCATTTCACTTCTACAACGTCTTGACCCATGACGCCAGTGATGCAAACCTTCAAACCACACATGTGTAATGCAGAGATGACTTTAACAAGAGCCTGGAAGAGTAACTGACTCATTCATCCTTGAGGACAGTTAACAGGCTGGTGTGGACCACTTACATGCCACCATCATTAGCTACTAACTCAGTATCTTCAAAGAAGATGGCAGGAAGCAATGAACACTTCCACTCATCTGTGCCCACCTCCTTGGAGGTGGCCAGCAGCCCACACTGATAGAAGGGGGAGCTGAACTCAATGCACGTAGTACAGCTCAGAGAGCACCGTTATCACAACACTTCCCACTGAAGCCGAAGTATTCATCGAAAACAAGTGAAGGACCAAACACCTCCCAAAACAATTTCAGCCCCACACAGGAATTGGTTGGACAGCTTGCCAAGAAAAATGCTGCAGACACTTTACCTCCAAAGTACATTCATGCCTTGTAACCCCATTAGATCAGCAGCTCCTAATTAATTTAGAGTGTGATCAGTCCTCAAACACCTTTCGCTATCAGCAAGACCTACTGAAAGTGATGAAGAGGAATCATTATGCATAACACCTGCAAGAACTCGTTGTAAACACATTTGGCAGCACAGGGAGGTTCCTTTATGGCACAATCCATTTTTACATCCACCTAATATTTTCATGTTTTCAGCCCATTGTCAGTGTGTTTGTAGAGGCTGTTAATGAATCTCATTGCTAAAAGCAGTTACAATTCTGTAGCTATTAATACAACGTGACATCAGTTATGCCAGCTTCCGAGTGAATCACAGTTGCAAACTTGTAGGTGTTCGATAGCTGGTTGTCAAGTCGAAATAGAACACTGTTAAATATAATCCAAGTCTGTCCTAGTTTTGCAGCTCTTTTTCCCTCTCTGCACTGCAGCCTTACTGGACTGAACACCTGCAGGTCTGAAGGAATATCAAGGGGAAAAACAGGTTGACTATTAGATCACTTAGATCAGCAAGTTTTAAAATGTTCACTTTTGACTGCAATTTCCTCTCAAATCTGATGTCTGTAAGAGCTTAAGAGAGCAGGTCACTAAATCTTTTTCAACATCTAAACCTTGTAAGATGTACCCATATCAAGATGTTAAGCATTTCCTTCCCCATTACAAACTGAAATAAAAGGCTGAGAATCTTTCCTGAGTCAGCAGTTTAGCATTAGAGCAGGCAAAATCCAGTTTCCAAACCATTTACTGGTCAAATGCTGCTTGAACCTGCATTACTGACACTCACAGAACACTTTTGCATTGGTCAACCCACACATAAAAGCAGATTCTTAGCAAAATTGAGAGATACCTCGAAAATTATTACTGAAAATTTTGATCAGTGAAATATTTTCAAGTCATCATGTTGTCATGCCTTCAGTTTTCACTTCCCCCCAAACATTTTTCATGCAGTTAACAACCTGACCTTTGGAAACCCAGTCCTAGGGCTCTAGGGGAAAGGTGTTTAAGGATACAAACAGTCTAGATTTCAGGAAATTAAACAAAATTATGGCTTGAAATAAGACTCTCTGCTTTTCACAACCTGTCCTACAAGCTTGCTGTCTCTCTGCAGCAGATGGCTGCAGCAAACAGACTGGAAGAACAGAGAGTCAAATTCACCAACTAAAACGGACTGTGGATAATTTCCCTGGTGTTATTCCTGGAGCAGCAAGCCAAATTTCACCTCAACTGACCATGCAATATTTCACAGAGCTCTCTAGTAGGGTACCCCAGGCAGTACTGAGACAAAAATAGATCAATATTGAAATAGGCTCGACACAATGCCAGATTTAGAGGCACTTGGCTTGGGTTAGGTCTTGGGAAAAATGGAGTTTAGGAGGTAGCGGCCATCTCCTGTCCAGGAGCAGTCAGAGTGTTTCTGCAGACACAGAGCAGACAGGTTACAGGAACAGAACTACCCCTGTTACTAGGCAGAAGCTACAGATTCAGTGGAAACAGATGAAAAACAAATTTATAGAATGATAACTTGGGATTCTGGCACGGCTCAAAGCGGAGCCCTGGGCAGAACAGGAAAGCTGGGAATTATTGTTGTGAAATAGTCCAGAAATGGGCCCTGAGGAACAGATATGACCACAAGTCAGGTTCTGCTCCTTCACCTATTATCTTTCTCAAGTTTCCCATTTATCCTCTCAGTCTCTTCAAGGGAAATATTTTAGATGTTAAAATCACAAGCCTGAATTTATGATACATGACCCTTCATGCTACAGTGCTGTTGTGTGAGATACAGCCTTGTTGTGCACCCACATACCTTGTCTGCACATCCACAGCTTGTGCATATTGGGCAGGCAAATCGTTAGCTGATGACAGTCTCTTTACCCAAGCAATTTGCAGAACCTACACATGCACAATAACTAAACCAAGATCTCTCTACTGCTCTTACAAAGTACCAAGCAGAAGTGACAAATGTGTCATGGTGGAAGGGTCATGGGCTGCCATACAGAAAACATCTTTACCTTTACTATTTCTTGGCAAAGCTTTGGCTTACCAAGAAAATAGAGAACAGCTTTCTCTATGTCAAGGGAAGTGAGCCAAAAAACACGTGTTGCCTGCACAGTGAAAAACAACCCAGGATGCTAATTTGGGAAAACATTACCTCGTGGAAATACAGAAATACGGGAAAAAAAAGGAGAAAAAACACAAGGGGAATACTGAGACTCCTAGCAGCACATTGTAGCTGCAGTATGAAACACTGAAATATTTATAAGCCAAAACCATTGATTGAGATACAAACAAAACCAGGAGACAGCCACGAGTGGGACTCTACCCAAGGACCTCATGCTGCTGCCCACAGCCAGTGCCATGGTCAGCAGTGTCCGGAGAAGCTGATGGCTGCTGCCAAAGAAGAGGAGGATGGAGCAGATCGCTGTTGGGCTACAGATGGAAATCGGTGCTAAGCATTCTCCAGGCTGAAAGGATCAGACCCAGAAAAAGACTGGAGCATCTTCACAAATCGAGCGATCTCGGAGCTGTCTGACAAAGAGCTGCAAGAGAGGAGTGCAGGTGCCTCCAGTGCCAGGTACAGAACTGCCATTGCAGCGAGGTGTCTGAGCAGAGAGGGAAAACTGCTCAAAATCAGTGCCTCAGAAAGCACAACCAGGTGTTTTTAAAATTACTTACATGAGGGTCACTATGCTAAAATCAGAAATACCTGCCTTACTTAAGACACCCCTAAGGCCAGAGAGAGCATACTCTCAGCCCCATAACTGTCAGCAGTCCCTGAAGAAATCCATAGGATCAGTACCACGGCATTCCTAAAGGCCCCAGATGGAGGAAGAAAGTTCAACGACGACAGCATGCACCAACACCACAGAACACGAGCGGGTGCCATGGGATGCTAACGTTGCCATGGAAATGTCCTCATACCGCATAACATTTTGACACTGTCTGTTTTCTGAGAAGCAGCAACGACGTGGCAGCCTGCAAAGCCTGCATGAAACGGCTGTTAGAGCTTCGCCACAGTTATTACTGCAGCCAGCAGCCAATTCAAACTGTCTGGGTATTGGATTTTGACCAATCTGGCAGCTCTGCTTCCTAAAGTGCACGAGGAAGCTTTTAACAGACACAGTTCCATAAATCATCCTGATTTAATACTCACTGTCTGCCAGGCTGAGTACCGGCCTGTGCGCCTTCTTTTGGCATTGTTTGCCCTGCTTTCCAGACCAGTGGCTTCAATACTCCTTTAACAACTTATGCAAACACAGAACCCAAGGGAGAACCCTCTTCTCTGCTCAAGCTGCTGGGCACGATCAGAGCGGCAGGATCTCAGCCCCACACTTGCAGGGCTGCAGGGTGACTTTCTGAACCACTGAAGGCAGGTACAGCACCAAACCCCACTCAGTTCCAACAAATACTAGACACCAAAACTCCCAGGTATTTTTGAAAACGCCCAACTTTGCACATTTTGTATTTAAAACAAGCAGAGACTCTTGTTGTCAAAACAATTTTCATTGGAGAAAGCTTGTTTTTATCTCAAGGCAGATCAAGTTACAGTACCTACCTTTTGCTGTCGACTTACTTGAAACAAAAATCCCACATCTGGAGGGGATGCAGCTGTGGGCTCTGTGATTCATAAAGGCAGATGTACAGGATCAACCCCCACAAAAATGTGTCTTCTTTTTGACAAACATACTAAAACTGCCATCAACTGAATGGGAAATGTAACACTGGACTGCAACAGCAATTCCATCTGGGTTTCATGGGAAGCAAACAAGCCTCAGAAGTCAGTCTGGACCACTACCTAACTTTATCATAAATCTAATTAAAACTAGGATGAGGGGTAACGGTTTTAAGAGGCGATTTAGATTAGATATTAGGAAGAAACTCTTCACAATAAGAGTGGTGAGACACTGACAGAGGTTGCCCAGAGAAGCTGTGGCTGTCCCATGCCTGGAGGTGTTCCAGGCCAGGTTGGACGGGGCTTTGAGCAACATTATGCAGTGGGAGGTGTCCCTGCCCGTGGCAGGGGATTGGAACTGTATGGGCTTTAAGGTCCCTTCCAACCCAAATCACCATACTATAAAGGTGGAAGTGTTCTGCAGAGCTGCTGCATAGTGATTGTTCTAATCCACGGGCCACTGGTGAGATTTCACGGCAAGGAGCAGGGCTTCAGTCAGAAGGACAGCAGCCCATGCTGAACAGGAGAGAGAAAGCAAGCTACTGGGGCAGATTTGTCATGATACCACCATCCAGAAATGAACAGCTTACAACAGCTGGAAGCCTAACAGGTGTCAGAAAATGGAAAAGCCTTCTCGTTTATCTTCCTGACAATCTGATTAAAACCTAAATATGGATACAAAGCAGCAAACTTAAAATCTTGAATCACATTCTCCTAACTTCTCACTAACGCCGTGATGTCACACATCAAAAACAAGAAAGGAAAGGTAAACAGTAAAAACAAAAGAAAAAAACACCCACCCACACAATCCTTCTAGGATGCCAAGAAGTGCTAAACAGGGAGTTGGATTTCCAACAAAAAAAAAAATCTTAATCTTCTTAGACATCTTGGCTGCAACAAAATTAATGTGTTTTCCATCCACGTGGCAGCACACACTCCCTGCTAACTGCAAATATGCACACGGCCAGCGGGCAGTTGGCAGAAGTCCCACACCACTGGGGAGCCATCAGCCTGGTCCACACTGCCCATGGAGCTGAGCGAGGGGCGGGCTGTGCCCACACGCTCCTGTCCATGGGCGACGATGCTGTCTCCTTGCCACAGTGGGTCATCCTGCAGGTCAGATCCCACCAACAGCTGAGCTGCTGCACCAAAGAGGATGGTCAGCTCCAGAAACGGACACAACCACCAGTGCCATGGCAAGGGAGACTGTAACCTCTTAAATCTGAATCATAACCAATATAAAGTTCCATTAACCGCAATTATCTCTATTCTTGCTATTAACTGCTAACAACACCTTAACAGTCCCTTGAACACAGAACTGCAAGATGAGGCAATGAGAAGGTGCCCAAAACCAGGACACCTTAGATGCACTGAAAGCAAAGGTTAGCAAGGATGCTGCACATCATCCTTGGATCCTCAGAGCTCTCCTTCTCCAGCTGCAAAAATCATCTGCAAAATGGTGCGGTATTCCTGGAGCCTGGAGGACAAAGCACCTTATCACAGCCATTTACCCCACTTCCCAATCCCACAAATATCCCAGCAGCACGGGTCTTGCTAAGCAAGAGATAGAGGAATTCAGAGCGATACTGGTTGGATGAAACAAAAAAAATCAATACAAGGGACTTCAATACTGGCACATGGAAAAACTAGTCACTTCACAATGGTGAAAAAAATGAAATATACAAACACTAGAAAGGGAATGAGCAGCCAGGCAGCAGTCCTGCAGAGAATGATATGGGAAATGGTATGGATCATACCCAGGATGCAAGTTGGGACACTCTTGCAGTATTCCTATAAAAGCACAAAGTGAAGGAAACAGTTACCCCTCTCTGCTAGAACCCAGCCAGCCAGCAGCCAGAGCACTGTCCGCTCCTGCAAGATCCCGTGTTCCGCAACAAGGACAACACAAAGCCTAGAAAATTGCTCTGTGCAAAATGTTCAATCAAACTTCTTAGGTCCAAAATGCAAAAGCAAGGAGAGGGATGTCAGACAGCGATGGTTGTGACTTGGAATTATTAGCACTAAGAACAACAGTTTTGTGAAGAGTTGCTCTAAAACAGCAGTGATCAGCTGCTTCCCATGTTGCTTGGTGCATGACAATAGCAAGCTGCTTCATTTAAGTGAAATTTGGGGTAAACTGTCCTTCTAATAGGAAACTTCAACAGGCAGGGGTTAGTAAGTTGTGCAGTGGACACAAGTGACTCCTCAGGACCTCTTCTTCTCAAACATTTTAGCCTGGCTTCTGCAAGGCTTACAAGTTCTTTGTGTATTGGACAAAGCTGTATAACATTCTGATGGCACAAAGCTGAAAAGTTTTCTGCTGCAGGGACTTAATTGTGGCTGGATCTGGTTAAAAGACAAGGCTGCTGAGTTTTGCTTTATTCCTAGGTGAAGCCTGGCTGTACCAGGTCTTCCCAACCTTTACATGTGTTGTTTTCCAAAAGCAAAGCAAAAAAAAATAACCTAAATGTGGATTCCAAGGCAAGCAGAGTTTGACAGCAAAAGCAGAGCGTGTCTAATCTGTGCATGCCATCAGCAGATGATTTAAGCAATGGCACCTACTGAAGAATCACTTCTGTTGTACTATGACACACATTCCCATACAGTATAGCATGGTTTTCACACCCTCTCCCAGAAAATAAAACCAAGCCTCAAAAGAACATCATTTGGATAAATGGATATTCAAACTGCACTGAACAGTTCTGCAGAAGACCAGAAATCCTTATTCAAATATGCTAACGGTGCTTGACAAGAGTTGTCTGTGGAGAAGAGAGAAGATGGCAGGACTGAGAAACCCATGTGAGCCAGGTCTCACTGCCCCACTAAAACACATCAGCAACTTGCAGACTGATTCCCAAATTAAAACATTCACATCTCTAATCTAACTGAAGGCATTCAAATATGAGCAGATAGTGCTTCAGAAAATAGCCACCCAGATAAATTATTCCTCAAAACAACTATTCCAATCAAACTTAATTCCTCCCTACACAAAGCAGATCCATACATTCTGTCAAACAGAAATGTTGAAGCAAAGAAGACACAGCATTTCACAATTTGTCCTTGTAGGAATCTGCCAGAGTAAAGAAATTTTTTTAGCCTGAAGAACAGAGTGCTTTTAAATTAATAAATGCTGCATTAAAATTAACTTCACATGAAATAGAAGCAGTAAGGAAACAACTTCTCCTAGACAGAAAGCCTTCCAGGGACAGACTCTTCTATTTCTCTACCAAAAGAGTGGCGAAGCAGTGGAACCAGCTGCCCAAGGAAGTGGTGGAGTCTCCATCCCTGGAGGTGTTCTAAAAACCTTGTAGCCATGGCACTTCACAACATGGTCTAGCAGGCACGGTGGTGGTGGGCTGATGGTTGGACTGGATGTTCTTAGAGATCTTTTCCAACCTTATTGATTCTATGATTTGGAAATAAACTGAGAGCAAAATGAGAAGAAAGACCTCCCTCCGTTGTGGCTGGCAAGGGCCACATATAACCAGCCCTCTATAACTCCTGCACGGCTGGAACGTAACACCATCCTCCGAACAGCTATAACGTATGTCAGGCCAGACACAGTCACCTTCGAGTGAAGGAGACAAATTGTGCTTTCTCATTACATCAAGCATGTGCATCGTGTCACCATCAGGAGACCCATGACTTCATCCATGCACTTTCTTCCCCGTAAATGCACATCTAGATGATTATACCAAGGAACCGTCTAAACGGCACATCATGGCACAGTGTTTGAGGGCCCAGGGCTAGCCGGTGCCTCTCTTCTTCCTCATCCTACATAATTTAAAACAGTTCCTCAGCCCATGTCCAGCATGAGGCACAGGTAGATGCTCCAGGTTGGGGCATGCTGGACGACTCAGTGCCCAGCAGGAGACAGCAGTGGGCAGCAGCTGGTGCCCTGGGAGGGCGGCCAACCCCACCGAGCGCTGACCAATAACCACGCCAGCCTTGCCCTGCACTTGCCCATCTGTCCAAGCCTACCCATCTGCCGGGGTTTGTGAGCTCTTTGGGACAGAGACTGCCATTCCGCTTTGCATTTCTACAGAAATGCACAGAGTGAACCTGGCTGAGGGCCGTGGGTCTCACGTGTGGCTGTGACACCAAGACCAATGCAAAGGAGGACGAGGTTTCAAATCACTTTTTGCTCCAGTGCTGACTCACTCAAAGGGCTCCTGCTCGGCTCTGGACTCATGTGGCCACAGCAGAAGACAAAACCCATCCTCTGAAACTGCAGATTACCGATCACATATGCAGGCAATGGATCCAGGGAGCAAAAAGCTGCCTTTGTCAGACAGGGAAAACAAGGAACAGCACGGCTTGTTCAGCTCCGCACCAACGGGGCACAGCTGCTGTGTAAGAGTCAGTAGCTACATTTATGATCTGGATTAACTCATGACCGGCTTGGAGATCACCAGCCTCTGCAGGTATTATCTGTGGCATCTTCTTCTAGGTTACTGGTCCATTTCATACGCTTTCCTCTGACGAAAGACTGATTTGACAGCAGCTCTTCTAAAACTGTTCTCAATTTTAATCCATTTACAAAACAAACATCTGCTTACCCAGAGCTTGAATGCACCCAGCAGGGAGAGAGGCATTTCTCACAATCTCTAGGATAACCTATGGCCAAGGATTCACCCTTCACTGTGCAAGAAGAAGGAAAAGCCACGGCTGTTGCTGCCTCCTGCATCAGCCAAGAGAGCTGGCTAGGTGCACAGCAGGGATCAGGCCACAGGCAAACTCTCTACCTTCTTGCCTATACCAAGACCAATTCAGATTTGTCCTGCAGCATCCCTAGGGTTGCCAGATGAGCCCTAGAGGCTGTGTCTTTGAAGGGTAAAGGGATGAACTCTCACTTCATTTGTAAAAAGTAAGAAAAAAAGCTAATATTCTAGGTGTGCAAATAATTTCCCTTGTCCTCTGTACATCTGCCACGTGAACATGGTCACTTACCTACAAATCAACTACTGAAACTAGGCAGAGGCTTACAAAACTTCAAAGGTAACTGGACAAAGCAAAAACAGACTCAACATCAAAAAAAACCAGAACACACTCGATACATATGCATTTAAAAAATACACAAATGGACTAGTTAGAAGACTTGAATCCTCATTCAAAAATCACATGTACCCCAATCCAATACAGTGCTGCAATTGCAAAGTCTCCATGGCAACCTGAAAACACACCTAGGGGCTCTCTCTATTTAATAACTTTATAACACTTTAACGTTTAAAATTACAGAGAAGTTCAATGCTTAAAATTATAGAGAAGTTCAATAGATAAAAACCAGACAAAAGAGTATTCTAAACCAAACTGCACATCCACAGTATGTTCTTCCATTCCAACATTTTAAAAGTTTTTATCAACCCATTAAATTAGTATTTCACGTAGCTTTCCTCCAAAGCAATTGATGGCAATGCCGTGCATCTGCCAGTATTTGATAGTGTGTGAAAGCATCAGCCTATGCTGAATTTTATCTCTAACTCAACTCTTCTAAACGAGCAGCTGACACAAGGAAGGCTTACTGTCAGTATCTAGGAGACATTTTGACTTTGGAAACCATTTTCTCTCTGCTAGACAGTTGTTTCCAGCTGGCTTAGACAAGATTTGATTCTGCCATCTCGTAGCCAGGGCAGAGGTCTGCCAGGCTGGACATTCCCTGTGCTGGGGTCCTGACCCTCACAGCTATTCTGCACCTTCCCCTGCTTCCTGAGCAATGCCTCCCTGCTCTTCACACTTGCAGGCGTACGAGATCCTTTCAAGGAACATGAGTTTCCCCTTGTGCAGATGGTCCAGTCGTATCTGGAGCTCAGGGTAGCTGTCTTTGCAATATGACCCATGGCTACAGTCTCCTAAACATCCAAATCCCTGTCAAGGCACACCTTGGAAGCCTTCTGCCAGTGCAAGTGAATGTCCTTCCCAAGAAAACCAGGACACACAACAAAAGGGAAAGGAGCTGGTGCATCACTGCATCTCATCCTCTTAAGCCACACCCACCCAGGCCTGAGAGGCACTTCTGGATCCTGCATTTTAGGCACAGTGGCTTAAAGAAACGTCATCCCCCTCAACAACTTTGGGCATTTCCCCACCCTTGTTTCTCTCGGCGTAGTCCTTGTCCTCTGTAGTACACAGGGTCCTTGTCTGGAAGCTCTCACCTCTTCAGAGCTGAGGACTGCTCCTGGCTTCCTGACTACCATCCAGCATCACGACGAGTGTCCCTGCTACTACTCTGCTCTCTGCCTGGAACTCGCCTGGGTTGGCAACTCCAAGTCAGTTGCTGTTGCTCTCTACCAAAATCTCACTTTCTGTTCTGCTTTTGCCAATTTTCCAAACTCTGTGCTCCTGGAACAAGCTGGTTTTTCTCCCTGCCAGCAAACACATACCCATTAACCTTAAGGATGGGCCTCATCGTGGACCAGGCAAGGCTGTGCTAAAGCTGCTGTCAAAGGTGGATTTCATCCACCTCCATTTCACAATCCTGCAGTTTTAATTGTGAAGGGTACCCAGGACTCGTAAGCTGCCTACTGAGGTTCCCTCAGTCATTGTGAATCCTCAACACCCTATTTTTAACCCCCATGCTCTTGCCACTCAGCAGTTTGGTCCCTTCTGACATGTCACCACATGAAAACCAGCTGATTCTAGCCAAGACCAAACATATGGCAGATGCTCAGGACAGCAATGACTTCTGTTCAGTGTCAGAAACAAGCACTGATTTAAGGCTCACATTTCCAGAAACATGCCCAAAAAGAGTGCATGAATTATTCTTACCGCTTTTTAGTCTACTACTCCATAACCGAAAAATTATCAGAGCTCAGGACAGACATTTGCATAAGTTAAACCAACAATTATGATGATAATAACTGCAGTTTCAAAATCCTTAACTGCACTGATGTTTCTGGGGACCTCAATGGTGCGAGGATAGCGGCACTCAGCCACCAGGAAGGACAGCAACATCACTGTGCTGAGATGAAAAGAGTTATTAACCTAGAGTCCTTATGTTATTGAGTGCAGACAGTAATTTCTGTTATTTCAAAGCCCCTCTGCAGCTCACTGGTGCACAGAGCCCCGTGTTTGCTCAGAGCACCCTCTGCGTATACGCAGCTGAGGGATGAAAAGCGTATTAAAACACAGGACTGCAAGTCCCCACATGGCTCTTTGGAGAGACAGGCACGTGGCCCTGTTTGCCAGAGGACACATCTGAAGCTCAATCACCCTCACTACCAGCTGATGAGCTCCAGAAGCACTCAGAAGAGATGCAGTTTCTTGTTCCAAGTCCTATCACTGTCCTGCCTACGCTGGCCTCCTGCTTCTGCGCACTAAGATATAAGTGGGCACTGTCTGCATCCGCTCCACTGCCGAGAACTCAAGCTGGACTTCCCTGGTGCGGCAGGGAGAAGAGCTGTGGAAGGTGAGACAAGTCTTCTCTCCTAATGTCCAGAAGGCAGACGGTAAAGAAGAACAAAAGGACCATGGCAGAAAAGGAAACATTCTATAAGTAAAAGCATTTTTCAAAAGCAGAGTCAATTTTCAAGACAAAGCAAGAAATACTGCAACCCAGAGATATCGTTATTGTAGGCATTGGGCAGACGTGGCTAGCTATGTTTCCACATTGCCACAGCTCTCAGCTTAGGCACTCCTGCAAATTGCCTTTCACACTCCTTTAATCTGACCCATCTACAGTAACTCATATGAAACACCTGAGGATTTTGTTCTGGTTTGCAGATTTGAGCTCTCAATAGGCTTTTTTTTTCCTTTTCAGAGGAAAACGTCAAAACCCCTTGAAGCCTGGCCATTTATATCAGCTCCTCTTCCTTTCTTGTAGGATGACTGTTCTCTTAAAGCTGTGGCTCTCAGCTTCAGACAAAATGGATGATGCGTCTGTTTGAAATAGGATTGTTTACTTTGTCAGTGCTCCTGGGATCAATTTTTCTTTCTTTTCCCCTGCCATCTCCTATGGTGAACACCTTGCCAAGTGCAGGATTCATCTCCCTGAATGAGCCATCAAGATCTATTTTTTTTTTGACAAAAATCACTCAGCAACCCAAACCAGTCAGAATCTCTCTCAGTTTCCAGAGTGTGCCTGGGAATAATAACACAGACTCCCATCTGGCACTATTTCAGCATTTCTTTTATCATTTCTTCCTTCACGACATTTATTTTCTTGAGAAAATTATATGCTTGTTTTAATACAAAAACGCAAAGCAGCACATAGTCTTTCTTGTCATTTGCTCATATGTGTCTCAATTCACATTCACAGGCACAAAATATAGGAGCAACGTGGCAGTGTCCTACTGTGCTGAATGCCACCTCAAGCAGCTTTGCTAACGAGACTAACTCGGGCAGGCAAGATCCACCAGTGAGCTGCTGGAGAACGAGGTTGTAATTGTACCTTTATTTAATTCAGAGACAAGTACTTGTGCTGTATTAAGAGCAGCTTATTAACATTCATGCATAAGCATTCAGTAACTGTGAATAAACACAATTCAATCCAAAACCATTTTTCTAAGCACTGGAGGAGGAAGCGTTCACTTAAACCGTTTCCCTGCTCAGAGCAAGAGGGGCCAGACACCACAGAATGAAACCCTGTTCAAGACATTGTGTTGGGTTCTCGTACTCAAGCAGGGCTCACTAGCACTCATTTTGGAAGGAACAGTGCTGAGATTTCCCAAAGCTCCTGTTACTGTCTTGTATGCTCCCCAGCATCTAACTAAATATAAAGGGCAAATAAAACATCAGCAAAATTTTGACAACCACATTTTGAAAACCATGTCTGCTGGAGGCTGCAATCTTCTGCCTGACACCCCTGCACAATGACAATCCTGGGTTAATCACACAGCTGATGAGTTTATTCTTACGTCAATTCCTTTAAAAACAAGGATGTTACAGGTGTAGCAGCAAGTGGGCTGATTTGCCTATGCATTCCTGCTGGCATCCACACGTCTCGGGATGAGCTGCCAGACAAAGGAGCATGCGGGCATTTTGAGGGATGCAACCATGACAGCCAGAGTGCAAAGACGCCTCAGTTACCAACTTTCATTAACTGCAGCTCAGGAGATTCACTTGCTGGTTAAGCCTCTGGTACAGGGTGTACTGTGAAAAACACCCTTATCTATGCATGAGTGCCAGGAACGAACAAAGTGCTCACACTCACAAAGTGCTCCCTCATATATTCTCCCTACCCACGTAGCTGCTGTGCTGCCCTCTACTCCCAACACCTTCACCAGCACCCAGCATCCCTCCTTTCCTGTTCAACCCAATTTCTTTCCTACTTTTCCTTACCAATGGCCCTTTTTTTTGCAGCTTGGTCTTATTTTATGACCACCAACTCTCTGAGGCCAGAAAGGTCGTTAAGAAGTGGGTTAAAATCACTGCATCCATCCTGAAAGGCTTTTGTACATGCTTTGTGATCTACTTTGCCCTTATTTAAATGGAATTACTCTCCTCTCCGAAAGCAGCATGGTGTATTGGGCCAACAATCCAAAAGCAGCACAATGTATTGTGCTAACAACCTGTCAGAATAATTAGCCTGAGAGTTCATCTTGTATAAATCAGTGGCAGATTGGACACAATGTCCAGCAGAAGGGATGCCTTCTCCCGAGTGCTGCACCTTACACAGCTCAGCACACGGGGACTGGGGCGTCACCCACTCCGTTTGCAAACGCCCCGGGTTTGCTATCGATTAGAAGCGGGAGCGCGTTTCATCATCATGAACAAACCCTCCCGTTTAATCCCCGCGGGCACACGCTTCCCTGCACAAAACCTTCAGCACCCCAACCCCGGGCACCACAGCAGCAGGGAGGAGGGGGTCCCCTTACCCCCCAAACCCAGATGGCACAGAGGAGGGACCCCTTACACCCCGAACCTGGACTGGCAGATGGGGGTACTCTTTACACCCCAAACCCGGGGCAGAGAAGAATCCCTTACACCCCAAGGCCAGATAGATGGGAACCACTTAGACCCCCAGCCCGGGGGGCGAGGAGGCGGACGCACACCCCCTGTCCCGCCCCACCAGCACCCTCAGCTCCCCCCCCGCCCCTCCAACCCCATGGAGCCCCCCCGTACCCGCATCCTCCTCGTCGAAGCTGTTCATGCAGGGGAAGTAGATGGCGAGCGCCTCGAAGGAGGCGGAGAGGCTGAGCCGGCTCTGCGAGCGCTCCATGAAGAGCCCGGCTCCGGGGGTGCCGCCGGGGGTCTCGCCCGCCGCCGCCGCCGCCGCGGGCGGCTTGGCCAGCTTGGCCGCGCCATTCTTCACTCGGAGCACAGCCCGCGGCGTCTTGGCTGCGGCTGGAGCCGCGGCGAGGCGGCTGCGGCGGGGCCAGGCGAGGCGGCGGCGGAGCGCGGTGCGGAGCACGAGCACCTGCAGCCGCTCTGCGTGACCGCCCGCACCGCCCAGGCACGGCTCGCGGCTCCGCCCCCAGTTAGAGGCCCCCCCCCCTCCAGCTCCGCCCCAAGCTCGGCCCCCAGCGCCGATCCAAGCTCCACCGCCCGCAGCTCCGCCCGCAGCTCCGCCCCCAGCTCCACCGCCTCAGCGCCACTGCCCCGGGTCCACGGACCTCGGCTCGCCCCCGCAGTGGGGACGGGTCCTCTCACCGCCCCACGTGGGGCCGTGGGCTTTTCACCCTGCCCGGGCTCTGTGCGTGTCCCCAAAACTGAGATGATCCTTGTGGGTCCCCTTCCAACTCAGGTCGTTCTGTGATCCGTTTTCCAGTCACCGGGGACTTCATCTGAGTGCCATGACTTTTCAAATATTATGGAGAGTGGCTTGGCAACTACATCAGCCAATTCCCTCAGGACTCTGGGATACATCTCATCAGGCCCCATAGACTCGTATATGTTCAGGTTCCTCAGGTGGTCACGAAACTGATCTTTTTCTACAGTGGGAGGGACTCTATCCCCCGGGTCCCCATCTAGTTGTTCATTGAGCCTGGAGGGGTGAGGACAGCAGTTGCCAGTAAAGACTGAGGCAAAAATGTTGAGTATCTCAGTCTTTTCCTCATCTGTTGATACAAAGTCACCGGTTTCCATGAGCATTCCTCCCCTGGCTGGGCCATAAGCATCAGCAAGAGCTGTCGTAAGTAGCTCTGCTGTCATGGCAGAGAGAGGCATTGCTATTGCAGCTCTACAGCTGGAAGGAAGACAAGCATCCCGGGCAGCCCTGCACCATGGGATGGCCTTCAATGATGTGCTCATCACTCGAGAAAGGTCCCTGGGCACTGGTCAGCACCATGTGCAGTGCAGATGGAGGCTGAGATCAGAGACTATGAAGGAGCATCCATAAAATATCAGGGAAACATCAGGTACTGCATGAAACAGCTGGAGAAAACCCTTTTGGAGGGGTGTGGATGGCTGCCAGGCACGATGGGATGGTCCCAGTGCCTCCTTCCCCATCCCACCATAAAGGCCTGCAGGAAGATGATGCCCATCCTGCTGGAGGTACAGTCTTGCTCCACAGAGGGGGACACCCCCAAGGGACTGGGCAAGCTGGGGTGGGTGCAGTGAGGGGTGCAGACCCCTCTCTGGGGAGCTCGGGGGACTGGGAGCTTGGCCTCTCCACCCACCCTGCAAGGTCACAGGCTGGGAGAAGCCCTTGTGGGTTGCTCATCCCCTGCTGAAATCGAGCATCCCTGCCTGGGGGGGACACATCCCATGGCTCTCTCAGCCTGTGCTTACAGCAGAGGTGCTCCAGCCCTTTGATCATCTTCGTAGGCTCCTCTGGACCAACTCCAACAGTTCCACATCCTTCTTATGTCAGGGATTCCAGAACTGGACACAATTCTGCAGGTGGGGTCTCATAAGAGCAGAATAGAGGGGGAGAATCCCATCCATTGCCCTGCTGGCCACGCTGCTTTGGATGCTGCCTAGGACATGGTTTGCCTTCTAGGCCGCGAGCGCACATTGCTGGCTCATGTTGAGCTTCTCATCAACCTGTACCTGCAGATCCTTCTCCACAGGGCTGCTCCACGGGATCTGTTCCATGCGCTTCCCACACACAGAGGTGAGGCTGACGAGGCGGTAGTTCCCAGGATCATCTCTGGGCCTTGAACAGCCTGGTCTAGTGGAAGGTGTCCCTGCCCATGGCAGAGGGTGGAACTGGATGATCTTTAAGGTCTCTTCTCGCACAAACCATTCTACAATTCTATGAAACCTGAGCTGGAGATTCTGCTGCCCATATCGGCAGCCCCACTGTCACCCCAGGGAAGCTGCTCCCAACCAGGCCACAACAGCATTTAATTCATAGACTCATGGACTGGACATTGCAGAACTGGACACAGTACTCCAGGTGGGGTCTCACAAGAGCAGAGTATCACCCGTTCCCACTCTGGGAAAGGAAACCCAGCACATTTATTCAGAACTCAGATCAACCCCATTTGAGCTTCAAAGCTGTGGTAATAGAGCTAGAGACCTCATGCTTACAAATACTATTTTTATTTTTATTTCCACGCACAGCAAGAAATGTAAAAATTATAGCTCATAATATTACCTGTAATCTTCTCTCAAGCAGCTAATACATCAATCCATTAAGAGTATTCCATCTACTGAAAATCCTACCAGAGCTGTAGTGTGTTTGTGGCTGCCAGTGTCAGGGAGCAGCCCCAGCACAGGGCAGACACAACCACACCAACCAGACACAGTCACATGCCATGGAATGCAGAGCAGGGGGGTGGTGGCAGTGGGTCCTATCAACACACCACCTCCAAGGGCAAGCAAGGAAAGCCAAACACCATATCTGAGACAGGCTCACCCAGAACATGGCCTGGGCAACAACTGCAAGTCTGTAAGATTGGAGGTTAAATGGGGCTCCTGGCAGAGAGGGTGGGTTTGAGCCCCACAAGAGGCTCATAAGGGCAGTTAAGGCCAATTATTAAACTCCCAGCCCTGACATCCAGAGTCTTCATTACTGGTGGTGCACTCAGAATAGCAGAGGTCGTTTGAATATCAGATGCCAAGCTGAGTTTACAGGGCTTCCCAATAGAAAATATGCTTTTTAATTAAAAAGCTAATCAAAATTTTCTCTGGAGTTAGTGAGTTCCATGAATTCCTTCATCAAAGCTAGGCTGGGCAGGCAGTAAAGCAGAAGGAACAGAATGAACTTATTACAGACAATGATGACTTCAGGTCTGAGTTTTGAAAGGCAGGGACATCAGTGAGGAATGTATTACCATATGTTTAAGAAGAGATTTCAATAGCACCAATCAAGGCATTAGCAGCAGCTTTAGGGACAAATCCAAGTGCATTAAAGCTGTTAAGGCAGCTCCTGTCTAGCAGTCCTGGGAGCACTTTTGTTCAGAGGAGCAAGAGGCATCTGTGAATCAAAATCTGCTTCCAGGTTCCCAGGCACAGGAGCCATCTAGAATTGCTGAGAGCCGCTTTCTATTCATTTAAAGCATGAGAAGAAAAAATGTGCAATAGAAATTTAATCACAGCTTTATGAGGTGGTCATCTAAATGTCTCTTGTTTCCCTACATCTTGAAACACAGTGATGGCAGAGGTACCAGTGCCTAACGGACAGCACAGGCCTGTGGTTTGGGTAGCTGATAGCTGAGAGCTCTTCTCTGTCCTTTGCTTTCTTCACCGATGCACTGGGACCGAAGACCCTTCTGTTTGAGTGCTTTGAGATCTACCTGTGAGGTGCTGAGGAAGAGCATCACCCACATCACTGGGATGCACCTTTCTCCATGCTCCATCTGTCTTCCAGCTTCCTTTCCCTCTGCAGGTGCCTTTTGAATCTCTTGCATCTGCGCAGCTTCTCAGCACCATTTGGTCACATCTTCTTAACCCTCCTTTTCTGCATTTTTTCCAAGCTCTCTCACACCTCCCTCTTTACCATTCCTGTGGGACCATCCATGCTCCAAACCTCTCCTGCACCCTTCTACCACAGACAACCTCGGGCTCAGGGCTCTCAGCACCATCCCTTCGCTTTCTTTGCCTGCTACAACATTTTGCTCCTCAAGGCAAGGACCTGTCTAATTTGTGCCCTGCAGTGTTCTTTGATCACTGGTTGGGCCAAAGCACCCTAAACCAAAAGCATCTGCCTTAAAGTGAGACAAAACACATTGACAGCTGGAAATCAGAGGGACAGTTAAAGGTGTAATGCCCTCCAGATGCCTGCAGGAAACAGTTTGGTTTGGCTGCCTGTCTAAGGGAAATAAGGATTTGCAGTGAAGCTGGGAACTGTTAGTCCATAAGTGTTCTTCTTCACTGATCATCATGGACAGAGACACTATTGGGAGAAACTTAGGAAAGACAGGAAAAGCAAGGAGGAAGATTTCTGTGATGTTTTAAATAAGCTGAAAGTGCAACTGAGAACAAATAAACTCAAAGATTTACCCCGTCCAGAACAGCACATCTGTGGCTGCTCTAGTGGAAGAGGTTAATTGATTGTTCCCCAGTGAAGCAGGCTCTGACTGATTGAACCATGGAAAGCTCTGATAGATTTTTCCTGCTGGGTCTTTCTCTTCCCTCTAGTCATGTAGCTTATATTTTTGCCTTAAGTCTTAGGTGTCTGGAGCAGCATAGGAAGTTGGGGTTTATACACTAGAGTGAGAGGATATGCTGCCCTCACCCTCTTGTACAGCTCTGTGTATCCTTGTTTGGAAATAAAGCCAAGATCCCTGGTTTGTGTATGTTGTTGTCTCTGCCCTGTCTGCCCACTGCTTGCTCAAAAAAATAGTCCATGTGCTGGGAACTCAAATGCAGCAAAGAAACAAACCCTGCTAGTGAGAACACATCTCATGCATAAATCTACTCAGAGTAAATACAGCATCCCTAAGGGCAGGGAGAGCTGAACTCCCTGTCTCACCACTACCCTTTCCTTCCTCAGGGCGAAGCTGATGCTCAAGCCAAGCATTTTATAACTGGTAGTATGAAGGTTCTCCAGCTCCTGAAAGCAAATGCAAACCTCATCATCTCTGCCCTCCAGGGCTCCAATTGATTGCCTTGCCTGATTTGAGTTCCTCTTAGTCTTTCTGGGCAGCTGGAGGGCAGGAGGTGAGATGTGCTGAGCACGGATACACATAACCAGTGAATCAACACCACAGAATGTCCTGGCAATGCCATCCCCAGTCCTGTGGCATTGCAGCAACATGAGATGATGCTGAGAGATACTGACTCAGGTGCCCAACTACACTGAGCTCCACATTTTCTCTGGATTTGGTTGTCATACACTTGTATAACAATACACATTTTAACTTATTTTTCATTTCCTGTTATTTGCATTGGGGGAATTACAGATTGATGCTCTGAAAAACCAGGCACAGTATAAATACAGAGTGAAAGCCTTTCTCTTCCCCAAGTGCTCACTTTTTAAGCAGTCAAGACAAAGAACAAAAGGCAGGATATTTTTTCTTATACAAGTTCAGGGTACGAAGCAGGGGAGTTTTACTTGGCTTGCCCAAGACCACATAAGGAAAGTCTCTGTTGGAGCTTGGAATTAAATGCAGATTTCCTGCCTTAATCTCCAGACAACCTTCTGCTGTTCACTAATACAAGCGATATTTTAACCTTAGCAAAATCACATTGTAAGCCAGACAAGCCTTTACAACATCCTTTGCTGGTTGGGATCCAGGCAGCCAGGAGCACTCTGGTTTGTGATAGCCCAGCCACATACGTGCTCTGCTGTGGCACAGCGAGCGCTGCCCTAGAGCACCAACCAGAATGCTGCAGTGTGCAGTGTAGTTCAAAATACACTGCACTTATTGTAACCCAAAACCCCATCTAGAAGCAGATTTGTTTTCAGTCTTTCTGTTCTTCCACCCTTCTCTCCTAATATCTTGTTGTCTTAGAGTCACATTTCTCTCTCCCTCTTTAGCTACCGAAAAAAAAGACCACAGAGGTGCTAAACCACCAGTGAGACAGAGACAAGAGGAGGAGTAATGAGATGCTGAGCTGCCAGTCTTGGATCCCTTCCTCACCCTGCTTCTTCCCACATTCGTCTAGCCGGGCTTTTCCAAGGGTTAAGAGAACTCAAGGCTTCAAAGCATGTGCTGCACTCTGTTTTTAATGTTGGCATCCACTAAGTCTGGATGGGTTCAGCCCATTACAGTGGCTTCCAGCCTCTGGGAGCGGGACTGTGGGAATGGGTTGAGCACTGCCATGGGGTATAACTCAGCAGACCATCTTCTGCTTCACTGTGTCTTCCCAAATGTTGGAGTTTGGGTTGGGTTTTTTCCTGGTTCAGACAGCCAGGATGTTAAATCAGGCTGATTCTTTTCTGATGGGTAAAATGTGGACCCAGACTGATGAAGTACCAGGTAGAGGTAATTTGTAGACACGTTGTCTGCTGCATTATCCAGCCACAAGCAAAAGGGAAGAGGAAGCATCTGCATGTAGAAAAAGCTGTTAAGAGCAGGTACTTGCTTATCCACTTCCCATAAACACATCACCTTCCCAGAGCCTCTGCTATTCCCCAGCTCTCCAGGCTGGGAAATGCCAGGCACAGTGAGGAAAAGCTTGAGAGACCTGGGAGAAAGAGGATGGAAGAGCAAATGCGAGAAGGGAAAAAAATGTTGAACTGGAGGATGCACGAGAGAAGGAAAGGATTGGGAAGTTTAACCAGTCAAAAGAAGTTTTGTAACCACAGGATGTTCAGGAGAACTGGAGAAACGGACTTGTGGTGCATCTTACGACCACGAGCAAAAATGAGACACTAATTCAGAGCTCATGTACAGAACATCCCACCTCGCTCCTCTAAAAAGCTTCATAAGAGAGAAGCCCACCAATAGTCAGAGCAATTGTGTTAAAGCAGCAGGTTGACTGGCCACAAATGATAGAGGGCTGCAGTTCCAGTGGGTGGGTGTCTGTCCTGCCTGGGTGTGAAAAACAAAGAGGCAGCTTTTGGAAACATGAACCGTAGTGTCTTCATTCTGCAAAGCATCCTGTAGAGTAGACATTTTATGGAAAATATCCTGAGAGTTTAGGAGAGGGGGATTAGCAGATTGTGGCTGAATGAAAGCATGGAATCATGCAGACAAACCACTTCCTTCAGTCCTTTCGTTCATACCCACTTACGGTTTGGCATTGTCACAAGCGGAGGCGATGCTGGGAATGACAGTTGGAATTTAGTGCCTTTGAATTTTAATCAGCAATTATTGTAAAACACAATAATGCTTCAACTGGTGGGTAATTTAGCTCCAATTCCAAAAATATAGACTCATCCACTCTAGCTGTAAATTTCCAACCTCTTTCCTCCAAGCAAACTAGCATATAGAAATGTATGAATGATAACCAAGCAAAGTAATGGAGAATTAAAATGGCTTAGAACTATCCAGCCAAATTACACATCAATAGCATGGCACTCATCCCAGGTCACGCTTAGAAGGATTCAGGTTTCCTTCTCTCACTGACATTAAATGCACTGTGATTCCACCCTATTCCACTCTTCACACACAACCAGATTGTTTGGTGTGCTAAAGGAGAGTAAATGTTAAATACGTTGTAACAGCAATATTCAGGGCCAAGATCGGGAAGTTTTGCTGCCTGAGTGACGACCATTTCCTGGAAGGAATTCATAAAATAGATATTTGAGTTTGAAAATGTGAAGCAAGCTTTTTAGCTATGGATGTGTTCATGAGCTTCCCCCATGTGCTGGAGTTCAAAGTTCTCAGCCGTCCCTGGGCCAGGACCACCCCATGACCTGGGCATCCCCTTTATAGAGCTTGGGTAGTTCATCCCCTCATTGGGAGGCCAAAACTCCTGGCAAATTACAGCATCTGAGCCCTGTGATGGTGCTCGAGGTATTTGGGAGCTGGTTTTGTTTGGGTTTTGCTGCAGTTTGTGCCCTAAGCCCATGGAGCAGATACCTTTCAGCAGCTCAGTGAATGGTAATTTGATTCAAATTTAATCTTAGGATTTGGGTCCTTCAGTTGCCAGAACATGTAATCATGTGGACACGATGTTCCTCACTGCATTGTGCCCCATCTTGGTGTTTCTGCTCCCTCCACAGGAAGGGCACATTGGGGTCATCGAAGCTGCTGAAGTCGGTGGCTTTCGAACACCCTCTCAGCCTGGGAGGCAACAGGCTTGTGAAATATCTTTTTTAAATGAGTCTGCTGAGTCTGTAATAAGAAGAGGACAGAAATAATCCTGTGCGTGGCTTCCTACAGATGGGCTTTAGTTCTTGTAAAAGTTGTAACAAATGGATTTGCTCCGGGCTTGGATAGACATTGACAGATTTATAGAACAAGAGGTGATGCAATATAGCTGCTACAGCAAAACTGCATCTTGGAGAGAGAAATCGCTGCAAACACTTGAGGATACTTCAAATGTGTTGCCATCTTGTGCCTGTGCTGAGGCTGATCTCAGCCAAAAAGGGGTGTTGTGTCCTGCAGTGCAGGCAGGATCCTAAAAGCCAATCAGAGAACAATAGAATGACCTGAGTTGGTAGGGACCCATAAGGATCATCGAGTCCAAGCCCTGCACAGGACACCCCAACATTTCCACCGTGTGTCTGAGGGCATTGTCCAACTGCCTCTTGAATATTGTCAGACTTGGCACCATGACTGCTTCCCTGGAGAGCTGTTCCAGTGCTCCACCACCCTCTGGTGAAGAACCTTTCCCTGTTATCCAGCCTAACTCTCTCCTAACACATCCTCCTGCCATTGCCTCGGGTCCTGTCATTGATCACCAGAGAGAAGAGATCAGCACCTGCTCCTCCTCCTCCCCTTGTGAGGAAGCAGTGAACTGCTGTGAGGTCCCCCCTCAGTCTCCTCCAGGCTGAACAGACCAAGTGAATTCAGCGTCTCCTCATAAGATTTCCCCTCTAGACCCTTCACCAGCCTTTTTTTTCTTCACCTCAAAACCAGCAACAGTTTAGCAAAATGCCTTTGTAATATTTATGGTACTGCAATAAAGGCTGTTTTTACCCTTTTTCTTGTTTTGCCTTGCCTTTTCCCTCCCTCCTTCCTCCAGGCTCTGATAGCCATGCTCCAAAATGAAAAGAAGATTCTCTTGCCTGTGGTTACCAAAGGGACTAAATTTGTTGTACATTCTGCACATTTTTCACGATGCAGCATTTCTCACTGAACTCGAGAGGAATGATGTTACATAAGGAGCCCCTAACAGATTGTTTGTAGAAGACTGTACAAGACAAATAATTTGAAGCTGTGACTCAAACTGTGTAGCTACAAACCGAAGGCAAGACCAGTGATGATCAACCAGTGATAACACAAGTTTTATCATAATACCCTAAAACATTGCAGCAACTTGAAAATAAACAGAGATCTCAGTAACCTGCTGTACTCTTCACCAGCAAGATCTCATGCAGCTTCACAGCTCTCTACTGTCTTCTGACATAACTCATCCTAAAACTAAAAATAATGTGCTCTACCTCTCAATATGCCGTCAACACTCTGCTCTTTCATAGTGTGTTCTGTCTTGAGCCCCTCAGTACAAGAAAGACATTGAAGGGCTGGAGCGCGTCCAGAGAAGGGGAAAAGAGATGGAGAAGGGGCTGGAGAACAAGTCTTATGAGGAGTGGCTGAGGGAACTGGGGTTCTTTAGCCTGGAGAAGAGAGGGTTGAGGGGAGACCTCCTGTCTACGCTGCCTGAAAGGAGTTTGTAGTGAGGTGGGTGTTGGTCTTTTCTCCCATGTAACAAGTGACAGGATGAGAGGAAATGGCCTCAAGTTGCACCAGGGCAAGTTCAGATTAGACATCGGGAAAAACATCCTCACTGAAAGAGTGCTCAACAGTGGAACCGGCTGCCCAGGGTGGTGGTGGAGTCCTCATCCCTGGAGGTGTTCAAAAAACATGTACATGTGGCACTTCAGGATATGGTTTAGTAGGCACAGTGGTATTTGACTTATGGTTAGACTTGATGATCTTAGAGGTCTTTTCCAACCTTAACAATTCTATGGTTGTAACTGTTCTCTCAGTTCTCTAACTATAGAAAACTATAAGAGGAAATGTAGGGGATTTTTTACTGGGAAGGATGAGTATCTTCAGAAAGTTTAAAATTAAAGAAGTATATCCTAAAATTCACTACCAGCATATCTTGGAAATACATTTTTACATTGATTGCTTTAGCAGTTGCAGAGCTGTTTTATTTCTTATCATCTGTCTATAAAGATACACTGGTTCTAGTAGTACCAGTAAAAACTCAGATGTTTTCATGTCTTTACTGAGAGTGTATTTCACACCAAGTACTTGAATATATCACTCTATTTCTTACCTCATCAGACTTATTTTTATTCCCTTTTCACATTTAAATCAACTTAGTTTTTAATATTTGCAAATTCATTAAATAATTCACCTTTGTCAGCCTTTTTGAGGGGCATCATTGTCAACACCACTAATGCAATTGAGACTGGGTTTCACACTTTTTGCCAAGGAGAATTCTTCAAGTTCATCCAAATTGCTTCCAATCTTCAAAGTATTAGGCCCACTCATTGAAATACTCAGTGAAAACAGTCAGGAAAAACAGCTTACCATAATTTTTTATTTTTGCTGCCAAATAAACACCCTCACTTTCAAGTTCAACTGTTTAAAGTGTTTAGCATTATTACCTGAAAACCTGTCCTGTTTTACTTCAGTTCCTACCATTAAAGGCTTAATGTTCCCCATTTAGCAAAGGCACAGTGTTCAATTTTCTTGGCTCTAGTGGAAAACATCTTCAGTTTGCTTTTGACAAAATGGAGTTGCAGCAGTGATTCAGGACTGCTGAAAAACTGCTTTAATAAAACAGAACACTTGTCATATGAAAGAAAATATGGTATGAAAGCATCTCAGTGGTCAATAAATCTGCTGCTGGCTCACTGTAAAGATAACTACCTTGTCTTACAAGGTCCAAGAATTGCTTTTAGTTGATTTCAATAAAATTGGGGAGGATGTAGAAATATAGGAAGGAGAGGTTGGATGCTTCAAGGCCAGGTTGGATGGGGTTTTGAGCAGCCTGGTCTGGTGGGAGGTGTCCCTGCCATGGCAGGGGGATTGAACTGGCTGATCTTTAAGGTCCCTTCCAATGCAAACCATTCTACGATTCTATGATTCTATATTCACCACTGAGTAAGCATCAGCACCTATTGTACCAGCTCTTCTTTGCATTCCCATGGGCTGGGCAGACAGCACAATCTCCATCCTGGAGGCTCAGATTTAGGGGATTTTTAGTTTTGTAAACATTGTGATGTTTTTTTCTCCCTCCTGCCTGTCTAGAATTCACATCACTAAAGGAAGCAGGAATTTTGTTTATCCAGCAGTGTTTGCCTAAGGTCCTCAGCGTACAGGTGACATTGCTCCTCAGCACCTGTACCAGCTCACTGTGGGGATCCTGTGGCTCGAATCCACTTTAATTTCTGTCATGAGCAAACTGCCTAAATAAATTTGCATGTGTCATGATCTCATGTCACGTGTCAGCTCTGGCAGAGATGTACCCCAAGCCGCTGAACCCCAGGAAGTCTCGTGTTTCTCAAGGCTGGTGCATTGACTGCGCTCTCGTTCCCATCAATGTCCCTGCATCACTGACCGCTCCACTTTTAGCTTGAGCACAGAAGAGCTCTTTCTCCAGCAGACACATTGCTGCCTTGGGACAGACCCCTTACTGGAGCAGTTGCTTATTTTTGCTTTTCAAGGCAAAATGCACTGAGTGCTGGAGCCCTGGGCAGATTCTGGAGGAGGTACTCCCCTCATACACACTTCTCTCAGTCTCTAGCTGGTGACTCTGCAGGCATCTGCTCAGCTTCCCTGTGCCATGGGCTCTACTCCCTAACAAGGCCATTTTCCATAATGCCAGTGGGAGAGTGGCCTTATACATCCAAGTGTTTGAAGGAAATGTGAAATACTGACATGTGAAGAGAAGCGATGTTCGGGTAATTAAGCACAAAGCCCTGAATTCCCTGAGAACCCTCCTATCATGAACTTTGCAGCAGAAACCTGTGCACCCTGTGAGCTGTACCCCAGCTCCCATCACTGGGGTGCAGGGGAGCTGCAGGGTGCTCCAGCACTCAGCCCTGTTGTCCCCACTTTGCTGGGATGGAGACCTGGCAGGGGAATGCGGGAGTGCTCCTGTCCCCAGGTACATGCCGTAGGTCTTATGTGCGTTGATACAACAGTAGAACCTGCTTGGTTCTTTCTCTTGCAGGAGACAGAGGGGTGGCCTGAACACCTCTAAGACATCTGCTCTCGTCACTTCACAAGTCCTCTTTGTCCCACTTTGATACACAGCTTTGTTCTGGAGACTGGTCCTTGATGAGAGGGGGAGCATTTCCTCTGATACCGTGATTTTGCCTGGTTTTCCTAGGTTTCAGCTAGCCCTGGTCACCTCCCCACTCTTCTTCTTCTGTCACCCAGGTGCAGATGCAGGGAGCCAGAGGCGAGCAGTACTGGGTGGGATGCCCAGAGTGGCACTGCCCCTCTTGGCTGCCAATCAAAGCAACGTCTGGAAACCGGCTGCATCTCCAAAAAGACTTTTGATTTTTTAATTTGCTTTCTGCTTGATTTAGCTATTTCCTGAAACAATCTCAGCAGTGAAAAGCCTTTTCTGCATAGAACAGGAAGGTTTTCTTTCTTTTGAAAATGCTGAAACAAGATGTTTTGATGCTGCCAGATCTGTTTTGTTTGTTTGTTTGTTTGGATTCAAAACAAGATTCCAGTTAAATGTAGTCAATTTTGTGAAGTACTTTGATTTTGATGGGCCCGTGTGTGCTGGCTTAAAGATTTTTCCGGCTTTCTCCATTTGGAGAAGCCGGGGGGAAAGCAGACCAGATGTCCCACAATGCATTGCAGAACTGGAGATCTGGCACCCATCTGACCAACAGAAATGTGGGAACATGATGTGGGTGCATCCGGGGCTCAGGAAGGGACATGCTAAGGAAGAGGAAGAGTGATGGAAGCCTGTCTGATGATGGGTCCGTGGAAACAACTGATGGCCTGGCTCTGGTACCAGCTCCTGGTACAAGCAAATGTGTTTGGCCCAGGGACCTGTAAGAAGGCAATAGCAGAGTGACCCCTCAGACCTCTGTACCTGCTGAGAATTTCGGTGTTTTAGGGCTGTGACACCCATTTGCATTGTTAGTTTGAACAGCAGCTCATCCATGTTGCAGGCTCTTTGCTCTGTGCAAAGCAAGCAAGAACAGTAATTGCCTGGACCTGTGAGTTTTTGTTAAAGACAGGCAGTAGCAGAAGAATTTAAATGCAGATCCCAGCATCCTGCAGACACAAAAAGAAATCCAGGCTTTGCAAAGTCAAAGTGAGGCGGTTTTGTTCTCCTGGGAGCTACAAAATAGGTTGGGATGCCAAAAATAACCTGCTACTAGTTATAGATGCTCCAGCTTTTTTACTGAGACATGAAAACTTGAGCTGGGTTTAATACAAGACACCTGTTTAGTGTCACTGTGACCTTCTGCAGATTTCCCATGCCAGCTCTAATCAAATTACAGATGAATCCATCCTGTCATTTCTTTGCTTTATTCTGGCTCTTGTGCTGAGCTGGGCTCATGCTGCAAACCTTCCTTAGTGAAAGTCAACTCATCTCTGTAACGGCTCCTTTTCCTCCCTGAATCCATTTGCATGAAAGCCTGGTTCCCAATCAATGGGTCCACATTTTCAGGGAACTGAGAGGAAGTGAGGCTCCAGTTCTCAGAAACACCCAAATGAAAGAGGAGCTTCTCACAGGTGGTTTTGGACCTTGAGGTCACTGCTCCTATTGATTTAGGGCTGGGGACCCTGCTGGCTTGGGACGTTCAACAGCTTCACACCCTGCATGGACAGCAGCAACCTTGGCAAATTTCAGAGAGAAAATATCTGGCCTTCCTAAAAGAGTTACAGCCCAAGGACTTCTCTAAGGGAAATTACCTAAAACACAGATATAGCTGGCAAATTCCTCCTCAAGAAACCATTCATTGGAGACAGGGAAAGCAGAGGACATCATGTGAGCAGAGCCACAGAGGTGGCCTCACCCTGGGGGCATTCAGGTGCCAGTACTGCTGGGGCTTAGGGTGATGGAGTGATGCAGGGAGCACCCATGCAGGGTCTCACAGCCTGTGCCAAGCTCAGCTCACCTCATCTTGCCCAGTGCCCAGCCCCACCAGCAGCAGCCCAGCATGCCAAGAGCCCGTCTGAATCCTACCAGAGTTTGCTCGAGCCAAGCCCAGGTGGAGCATCCATGTGTCCCTCCATCCCAGGACATCCCTCTGGCCCTCAGCCGGAGGGTGATGCCTTCAGAGCCCCATCCCTGAGCACACACAGACCTTCACCTCCTGAGAGAGAGCAGTCCTGTGTTTTCTCCATGGAATTGGAGGAGATTAGAGGCAGGAGGTGAAGGGAGGGGGCTGCCCTTTCTCCTCCCCACCTGTCTCATTCCAGCTATTATGTTTTTGTCATGCTCCTTTCTAGTCTCAGGAGTGCCAGACCCCGCTCTGTGTGTTGGAGAAGGCGTGAGCTGCACAGAGAAGGTCTCAGGACAGGATGCTGGGAGGAAAGCTGAACAGCCTGGTGTGCAGGTCTGGCAATGATCACCTCCCCTGCTCTCAGCGCCCCCAGCAGCACTGGTCATTCCTGCAGCACCCGAGGGGAGGTGAGAGGAGAGGCAGCAAAGGGAGTCACTGGAACAAAGAGAGATAAACAAAGGATAATCTTTCAGGCAACAGTTCATCATTTAAAGCCAAAGCAGAGAAACAATTTCCCCTCTAGCACAGCATTAAACAGATGGACTAAACCATTTCAGCAGCAAGCAGGTCCCTCAGGGCTCAGAAAACCCATCGGTCCCTGCCCACAAGACAATTACCCTGGATGGTTCAGGTGTTTCCAAACCCAGACAGCCAAATCCCTTGCTGTAGCCACTGCTTTTATTGATTTATTTATTCACACAAAGAGCCAGCCATGTCTCTGGAGGATGCCTGCAGTGGTACAGCCTCGGCCTGAGGAACAGATGCTCTCCTGGCAAATCATTTCCATTTGCAAGATCTCACATCAAGAGAGCAAGCACTAGCCACTCGTGCTGCCTCCTCCCCAGCCTCCTCCTGTCCTCAGCTCTGCCCTGGCCTCACCCTGCCACTGCCAGAGCTACTGTTTCAGTCTCGAAGCATGCAATAGCTGGTTTTATCCCTTGCTAATTTGCCTGGTTTGCTTCTGGCAGAGCCCTTGCTTCATTCAGGTCTTGTTGGAGGTGACACAAAAGCCCGCAAGAAGGGGAAGGCCCAGGAGGTGGTTAGCATTACAGTCTGGAATTTTGAATGTTCAGGAATTTTCTGAACAGGAAGAAGCCAGAGAAAGGGCTGTGGAGCACTTTGGTAAGAAAAAAACCCAGTTGAGGGTTGGAGGAGTGCAAGGTTTTTGCACTGCGCCTGGGAGTTTGCTCTGCTGCAGCTCCTGTGAGCAGCTCCCAGCCCAGCAGCCCTATGGGAGCTCAGGGCTGTAGGGAGAGGAAGGTGGCTCTGTACACCTTGCCCTGTCTATGCTGGGATTTCTCCATCATAGGGGTACAATAGTTTTGTAGCCATGTGGCATCCAGTAAGCCTGAAAGCATCTTTCCTTTCCTCCTACACCCAGGAGTTCCACAAGGAACGAGCAGGTCGATGCTGGGGCAACCTGCCCATCTGCTCTGAGAGCCTGGTGAGGAGGAGGAGGAGGAGAAGAGCTCGGAGCTACCCAGAGGCAGCTGATGCTGCTGTTGCCATTGGCAAGCTGTCACTCTGACACCTCGCTGTGCAGAGCTCTGACGTCAGATGCCTCTGACAAACTTTGCTGTCAGTCAAAAGCCTTTTCACAAACAGAGACAGTGACAGTTTGCAATTCAAACACCAGTCCTAGACAGGCTTCTTTTTCTTCTTCTCTTTTTTAAGCCCACAGATTTTAATTTTAAATTGCTGGTCCATTGCTGGCCTCCTGAGCAAATGAACCTTCCCGTGGTCTCTAGTGTTGTGTTCTCTCTTTTGTATGACCACTGCCACAGCCTACGGACTAACCTTGGCCCAAGGCCGCCTCCTGCAGCAATTGAGAGCCCAAAGCCTTGGCTTCACCAAGACCACAAACCTTTCAGAAGCCAGGAGCATGGGAGATGGTCACCAGAACAAAATCCTCCATTCCCTGGGGCTGGTCATGCATAGCATGTGGCGGAGATCCTGCAAAGACTCATTGCCTCCTTCCTTCCATTCATATTTCTTTTTATTCTTTTCCCTCTTTCTCCTCACTGGAGGCATCAAGGCTGACCCTGCTTTGAATATCTTGAGTCCTTCAGGCTGCGGCTCTTCAGGAAGACAAAGATCACCTGGGTCTGGGCACCTGCACAGGAAGGCAGCACAGGCAGGGAGGGCAGCTGTGCTGGAACCCTTCCCTCCTCCATGCTGAGCTGTGCTGGATCCCAGGAAGTGTAATATTTGCTTTAACATGTCAGTAAATCCCCCTGTGCTACAGGAGGTCACCTTCTCTAATCCACGTTGTCCAATTGCGTAACTGAGATACTGAACAAATAGCTTAAATTTAATCTTTGTTTTCTTCCATCTCAAGCATGGCAAATCAATTCCTGGGCAAGCACAGCTTCAGCGCAGGGCTGGGAACAAACACAGATCATGTTAACCTCCAAAAGAGCAGAAAAAACCTGAGAGAAATCAGCCCAGTGAGGTTTTACTGCCTGTTGCAGGACATCTCCCGGCCAAACATCACCCCAGGGCTGGGGTTTTGATGCTTTCAGCAGGGGTTTTGTTGCTTTCAGCAGGGGGTTTGATGCTTTCAGCAGGGGTTTTGCATCCTCACTGCTAACACGGCGCTGCAGGTGCCAGGCTGTGTCCAGCTGAGGTCTGGGGGGCAAAGGCAGGAGATGTTGCTCTGGGTGTCAGGAGATGTTTGTAGTCTTGAGCAACCTCAGGTTCAGTGTTGTGAGGCACCAGCTCTCATCCTCCCTGAAACCCACCCACCCTGTCCAGCTCTGACAGGAGCCTTACCCCCCAACAGCTTAAAGACAGCAGAGAAAGGCATGGGACAAGGGGCAGCAGGGCTCAGCAGCGCTCAGAAAGCGTCCTGGTGCAATGCAGACAGCAGGAAGCAGAGACAGAGATTCAGGTCTCTTGCTTCCCTCCCTGCTCATTTTTCTTTGCTTCGTTAAAGATCTTTCATACAACAGTGGGGATATTAATAGGATGCTTCAATTCCAAATGTCCCCATCTCCCCTCCCTGCTCCCCCTCTCTCACCACTTTCTGGCACGCTGACAGCTTCCTTCACATTAATTAAAACAAATAACAAACTTATACATCTCATCAGGGTAATTCAAAACCACCAGCCACCTATTGCCCAGTTCCTGTGGATGAAGCAAAATCGACTCTTTCCTCCCTGCTATAATTTCTCCCTTTCTTTGTTGGAGTAAGGATGTGCTTTATTCATCCATCCTCAGTCAAACACTGAGGAAGGTAGGAAATTCTGTGCCTCTAAGCACACACTGGGTCCTGCTTGCTCTGCTTCCCTGCCCTGAGCTGCTCAGGCAGATGTCAAGCCCGTGTCCCTCTTCTCTGCATGACAAGGATGTATCAAGCACTTTGGACCTCAGTCAACACTTTTGCACTTTCTCCAGTTCAGTCCAGGGCTGCAGCTACCCCTGCTCTGCACCAATACCTCATTCACCACCTCTGGCATCCATCCCCCAGGGAAAGGGTGGGATAAACACTACCTGGCAGGGCTGCAGTTTGCAGGTAGCCCTTCAATGCGGTCCCCTTCTGAGCCCCTCTGTGTCTGTAGCTCAGTCCTTCGCAAGGCAAACACAGCACAGCTCTCACTGCTGCTTACAGCTTATTTCAAGCACCAAAATTCAGGAGAAAACTCCTGTTGCCTTGCTTCCTTAGAATCTTAGCATGGGCTCCCATCAAGCAGTGGGAGGGGGCCAGTGGGGAAGTGTCTGGGGGCTCAGACCACCCCAAGGGCTGGAAAATAGTTCTGCAAGTGGATCCCAAGCAGCTGGGGTTTGTGTGGGCACACACATGGCAGGAAAATACTTCCATGGCTCCAAGCCTGGTGGTGCCAGAGGGCAACAAGAGCAGGCAACATGGGATTCCGAGGGAAAGACACAGGAACTGGGTGAGAAGGAGCACATACACATCTCTCCAGGACTGCGGGGAAGCACTAAATCTCTGCCCCTGGAGACAGCCGGCAGCAGGGGGCTGCTCCCCACTCCACAGAGAACCTTCAGCATTATCCTCAAATCTCCTAATTTACTCTGAGTTTTTCTCTTTAATAGTATCCATGGTGGGAGCCATCTGGACCAGCTCCTTTATTAGCTTAGAATTATTCAGCTGCTTTGCTAATCTCATCTCATTTCATAGGGTTCACTCCAGTCTTCCTGCAGTGCAGGTTGGGACAGGGCAGTGTTGCTGCCCTCACTGGCTGGTGGCTGTCCCATCACCCAGGGACCCATGATGAGGTGGCCACCTCCATGCATGTCCCATCCCTCCAAACTTGGGCCCACAGAGTTCTTTAATGTCTCCAACTCTCTTCATAGGCAGTCAGGGGGTGCCAAATCCACCGGTGTTTCCCATTGGTGAGGGCTGGGAGGGGGGACTGCAGTGAGTCCCTGAAGCCCCTCATAAACCTCCCCATCCCCTGGCAGGGGCAGAGCTTGGCAGTGCCCAATGGCTCAGCCAGCCAGTGCAACATCCCACACCAGGAACCTTTCCCAGCCCCCCAGGAGCCCAGCAAGTCAGGCTGCTCCTCAGCCGCAGCAGGCACTTGCTGCCCCAAACACTGGCATTGTTGCAAAGCCATAATTGAGCCCTTATCAGCTTAAATTATTAAATTGCCCTCTATTGAGAGAAACCAATTTGCTAGCAAATTTTCTTCTGCTCTGCCTGTAGCACTAAGTGGTCTGCAGGCTGGTGCCAGGCTTCGCGAGCATGCATGGGGGAGACACTTCTCTCCTCTCCTCTCCTCTCCTCTCCTCTCCTCTCCTCTCCTCTCCTCTCCTCTCCTCTCCTCTCCTCTCCTCTCCTCTCCTCTCCTCTCCTCTCCTCTCCTCTCCTCTCCTCTCCTCTCCTCTCCTCTCCTCTCCTCTCCTCTCCTCTCCTCTCCTCTCCTCTCCTCTCCTCTCCTCTCCTCTCCTCTCCTCTCCTCTCCTCTCCTCTCCTCTCCTCTCCTCTCCTCTCCTCTCCTCTCCTCTCCTCTCCTCTCCTCTCCTCTCCTCTCCTCTCCTCTCCTCTCCTCTCCTCTCCTCTCCTCTCCTCTCCTCTCCTCTCCTCTCCTCTCCTCTCCTCCAGAGAAATAGCAGGAACCACGTGAATGAGATCATCTGCTCCAAAATTACTCACACTGAATTAATCACCCAGAATGGCAGCAACCGCAGTGGGAGTGAGCCAGGGTCACTGGGGAAGAAGCTGGTGGCTGGGGAGGGGGAAGCAGCCCTGCAGCAAGGATGGTGCTGCCTGGGCAAATGTGCTGGAGGGACAGGCCTTCGCTTTTCCTTGTGTGCTGCTGACCTGGGGCTTGTGCAAGGTGTGTACTGTGGCAGGAGTTGTGTGCAAAGCAAAGAGGGCACAGCAGTGTGCACAGCCGATTTTCCCTCCTGGGAGGGCAAGGGCAGCAGGAGGTGTCAGCCAGGTGTGCGAGGTGGTCCAGTGCTGTATCCCTGCAGAAGTCATATTGCAGTGTCAGGGAAGCAGCACCAGGTAGGTGGGAGCTAGCACTGAGCCTGCTGTGTTCTGATGGAGAGTCTTTCCTGACAGGGAGCCTCATCCAGCAGCTCCCTATGCACAGAGCCAGCGCTCCACACAACAGGGATTAAGTTATGGCTGATGGAAGAATGTGGCTGCCAAAAATCATCAAATTACTTCCCTCTGTCACCATAAATTAGAAGTGCTCATCTTGCCCAGAAAATTGGGCCTCTCTGTAATAAGAAGCCAGCCCTGAACTAGCTGAAAGCTGAATATTTCCCTGCCCATATCCTTGCTGCTGCCTGGGAAAAGCAGTGGGCAGGGAGGATGGTGGTGGCCCTGGAAGGATGCTGCAGGTGAGCCTGGCTGGACTGGGAGCAGCAGTCAGCATTTGCAAAGCTGTTTGACAGGAAGGGGACTTTGCTTGCATCAGTCTGTACTGGCAGGTGACCATCACAGGGGACAGGGAGGGCACTTCCATAGCAGTATTTTACCACATTATTCCTCAAATACTATTTAATACATGAGTTTAATCACTCCCTGGTACCCACGTCAGGTCAGTGCACTCTGTTGTCCTTGCTTTCTCTCAGCCTCTCCCAACAAAAAGTGCAAAATGGAAAAGGTCTCTGGGACCTGGCACAAGCTGGAATTGCCCAGATCGACCCAATCTGGGAAACCATGTGGGATCCCAGCAAGAATACAGCAATCGCGCTGGGCAGGAAAGGGCAAAGCAGCAAACAGGGCTGGGGAGAGTGACCCGTTAAAGAGCAGCAGGAGAGCAGCAGTGAGGGGCAGTGAACAGACCACGTGTCAGCCATCCAGCGGGCTCTCAGCAGCCTGCACAGGGGCTGTGCCCTGCAGGGAGGTGGCACAGCTCAGGCACAGACACGGCCCTCCTCCTGCCACCGCACCAGACACAAAATACCACACGGACTCTGGAGCAGCTTTGCTCCTGAGCCAGCACCTCGGCTCACAGGGAGCCTGAATGCCAGGGAATGAATTTCTTCACAGCAGAGGCTAAAGTGCTGCTGGTGCCATGGATTTGATCTGCAGACCCCTCAGTCAGTGTGTGCTTAGCATTTTGCTCCCAGACTGGCCCTTCATTCTCCCAACTCCTGGCCTCCACAGTTCATGTAATGATGTGTGATCTATATCCATGTTCACCCGGCATAAATGTGCATTCCCAGTAGATAAAACAATGCTCACATGCTCAAGTCTGTGATAGAAATGAGTTATTCCTAATAGAGGATCTCAAAGCACTTTGCATTTGTCACCCCACTTACAGAGGTGCAGAGACATGAGTAGATTTGTTAAACATCATCCAGCAAGGTAAGCGCTCAAACCTGGGTGACTGGCACTAAGGACAAGCTGCAGGGAGCTGCTGCACAGGGACACGGGACCCAGCACTGTCTGCATCAAGCCATGGACACTCAGTTTTGCTTCCCCAAGTATTTTTGCAGGCAGTGTAGTTCCAATAACATATCACCCATTACACACCAGGAAAGAGATGCTGTGCTGCTGCTGGGGACAACAAGATCCATCCGGCTCTGAGCTCAGCTCCCAGTCGTGGAGCTGGCTGCCAGCTGCATAAAGGCACCTAAACCTGAGACATCAAGGGGAAAAAGCATTTTCCTGGCTCCTACTACAGTGATGATGCTAACTCTAAATCAAACTTTTGTCTTGCACAGATATATCTGTTGCATAAGGTATGGCACCAGCACCTTTGGGTTTGTTTGTCAGGTGGGACTCAGCAATAAGTGTGAGCCTCCAGCAGCCCCTGAAATCTCTGTTCCCCACCTCCCCCAGCTGCTGCAAAGCCACCACACGTGTCCAGCTGAGACTGTGGCCACCCGGGCACAGGCAGAGCCCTGCAAGGCACAATAATGCCCACAAGAGGAGCTGGGTTTGGGGCCCTTGAGCTCTAAGATAATGAGGATATTGCATCCCCAAGTGAATGTTTTGCAGTGCATTAATACCAAGATCAGTTCAAAATAGGGATGCTCAGACACGTGCGTCCCAGCGTGAATGCTGGCAGAAAGGGAAAGTTCCCAGTAAGGGGTACATGTATGTGCTCAGGACTTCTTTGGGGTTTTAGGAGTACTATGGAAATTAGGTATTTGTTACCTCCTTTTGGTGCTTTCTGGAACATTTCTCCTGTGTGAGCTTTAAGTAGTCAGCATCCCAGATAGGGTCCAAATCCATTTGTTCACGTTTTGCCTGTTTCAGAGAATCTGAACTATTTTTCAGGATTTATGTCCACCATAAAACCAAGCTCCTGTCCCAAACCAGCCACAATAAGGTATGGCTGCAAATATAAAGGTTTAATAAAAACTTGTGCAGTAATTTGTCTCTTAATCCCAAACACAATCTCTCCCTTCAAATAACTGCAGTCCCTGTGAGATTAAATTCTCCCTACATATTGTTTGTAAGTCTGATACCTCCCATCGAGCTTAGCTGGGTTTTAAGTTCTTAAATCATGGCTCTGTAATTGCACATCTTATTCAGTTTGTCATGCAAAGAGTTCCCAAGGAAGCTTCTGTAAAGATATCTTCGTGTCTGACAGTACTGTGTGACACTTGTGTGCATTTTGAAAGTTATGCAGTGTGGGGAATGGAAGAGGTCGATGGTTTCTGAAAGCAAGAGGAGGCTGTGGCTTGTGTTCTGATTTTACCACTGAGCAGCAAGTCCCAGAAAAATGAGGACATCTGCAAACTGTTCTTGAACAGACTGCTTTGTAAAAGATGGGGAACCTGTTCCTCAGGCAGAAAGGGCTTGGGGAAAGATAGGAATAGTCACTCCCCCCTTTCCCCGGGCTTCATTTTCCTCTAGTAATTAGCAAAATCCCAATTCACAATAGGATACAAGGAGAAACAGGCAGTGATGAAAAGAGGCCTGAAACTCAGGAGACCTGGTGCAGTTCCAGACTCTCCCAGATGAGCTCCAGCAAGTCCTTTGATCCTTATATCTCCTCTGGAAATGTCGATAAGGAGCCATTCCTCTCCCCCGCTCTTGTCAGCCTGGCCTGCAGCCCCTTGGGGTGATGCATGTGCTCAGGATTGGCAGGACGATGCTCCATGTCCAGCTGGATCTGTGGAGCGAAGTGTACAGGGCTTATAGAGTGGGATGCTCACACCAGCTTTGTTTTTATGGGTTTCCTCAGGCCAAAAAATGTGGAGTGCTCCCTTTCCAGGGCTTAGTTTCCCTTGTGCAGTGAGGGTAACAGTCAGCGCTTGGCCTCCCTTATCTCCTGCTACTTTACCCCAGCCCTCCCTTTTCTGTGGTCTCATGCAGAAGTCTTTTCCTTCTTGTAAGGAATGTTTCAGGATCCAGAAGCACATTTCCAGGGCCCCAGGCAGACACAGAGGGATGGGAAATTAGTGTAAGAAAGAGAAGCCTTGCAGAGGGAGCTCAATCCTTATTCTCTGTTTGGAGTGGGTTTGTCTGCATCAGTGAGAGGTTACCTGTAACATGGGCTCTTCTCAAAGCCGCTGCTGGGGAACACTGAGAAAGCACAGCCTCAGCATGGAGAAAATATCCCTTGGGTTCATTGCATTTTGCCTGGACAAAAGCGAAGGAACAGTCACTGTGAAGGAGCAGCCACGTTGATTTTGTCCATACAAAGCTCTCCAAAACACTTGCTTCCCTGGGGCTTGCTGAAAAAATGCCCTGAAAAGTGTGCTGCTGCAACAGGCAGGTCCTCGCTGTGTCTTGCTCACTCAGCAAAACGTCACAGCCAGGTTATATTTAAGTCCTCAGCTTGAATATCTTTGTCGTAACCTCCCATGCGATCTGCCTGGGCAGTGCCGTAATTAATAGTGCCCTTGCTCAGAGTACAAGTGGAACATGTGATGGCTCAGCGAGCTATAAATCACGACAGAGTTTCCATCTGGTCCAGCGTCTATTTATACCTCACCAGTCCCAATTAACTTTGAAACTTGGGGCTGGTGGTTAAGGAGAAAAATTGTTCTTGAAAAGTGTAATGGGATATGCAGCGAAACGGATGGGAAGGAGGAGATGGTGATGGCTTCTCCGCAGAGGGAACTGCATAGCCTGGTGCTCCAGGGGACATGAAAACGCAGCTCCCAAGACCAGGTTGAGCTTTGAATCAGTTCAACACGAGCTGTGAGATCCCAAGGCAGACACAGGAGCTTGGGGTACAACCCCAATGCACATCTCCTGATGCCAGCTGGGCACTGGCCCGCCCCAGGCACTGCTTCCTCCCCCAACTCTGGTCCCACGTCTCATCCAAAGCCAGCGGCTCCACTGGGCCAAGGGGATTGTAGATCAGGTCTAGGAACACCAAGCAGAAAGAGATATTTTGAAAAGCATCTGCAGTTGGTGCAACCAGGCTCTGTGAGGTGAAGGTCTCCTCCATAAACAAGCCTGGTCCATCAGGGTGATTGCATTTCACTGTCAGTCATACCAGGCAAGGAAACTCAGCAGAGTCCTGAGAAAATGGCAAATCATCATCCTGGGCACATCCAGATTCTTTCAATATGGCCACAAAATCAATTCAGGAGGGCTTGGCCCAATTACAGGAAAATCCTCAGCAGAGACTCCAGTACCACCTTCCTCAAAAAGCACAAAGGTTTCCCTGAAGATTTAGAGACCTGCGGTGCCACTTTCCTGATGCACATATCAGCCCAGCACCAAGCCCACACCTGCCAGCTATTGAGTTAAAGAGCACAGCCTGACCAGCTGCTTGACAGCCCTGAAGAGTCTGGAGAAGTCTGAATTCAGCAGGATCCATCCAGCTCTGAGAAGGTCATAGCTGCGAGGCTGAAACCACTGTGTGTTGGTCTGTGCAACACAGCAGCCCTTGGCACTCTTTTCCTGATGCTGCTCCTGTGACAGTGGGTTCTGAAGCTTATCTCTCCCTGCTTTGTCCTCGAAGGATTTCATGCTGCTTTGGTCCAACCCATCTCCATCTTCCTCACCAGGTTCTGGGGCTGCTTTGGGCTCAAGTCCTTATGTGCCATGTCAGCATCCTTCAGGTATGGCTGCAAAAACTTAGCATGGGGTATAAAATGGCTCAATGCAAAGAGGCCAGAAGAGCTCCTGTGGACTCCAGCATGAAGGGCTACAGGTGGGTCATAGGGGTGAAGGTTGGTATGAGGAGTACCTGGGTCACAGGGCAGAGGAGAGGCTGGGGAAGACACATTGAGCAAGGCATGCTGGTCTCTCTCTCCATCCATGCTGGATCAAAGCTCCAGCGAGGGGCACAGTGCAGGAATGCTGTGCTATTGCCTTCCTGAAAAGAGTCAAATTCTGTTTCTGGTTCTTTGGTACCCACCTCCCTCCCTCCCACTTTTCAGTAGTTTTGCTCTTGCAGCAGTATTACTCCTGGAGTCCTGGCTGGCTCCCAGCTCAGGTAATTACATGCTGTCCTCTGGTATTTGAACAGGATATTTGTTCTCCCTCATTTCCTGTCCTACACACCCGTGCAGTGCTGCGGGCAGCCTGTCACCCCAAGCAAGCATATTTCCCTGGCAAAGGCAGTCATCCCAGTGTGTCCAGCTCCAGCATTAAAAGGGCATTTTGTAAACATGGGATTATGTAGATGCCTTCCCCAGGAAGTCCAGGTGGGACTGTGTAGCCTGGACACAGTGCCTTGTACAGGTGTGGAGCTGCAGCACTATCCCCCTTCCCAGCTCAGTAGGACCCCATGCAGGCTGGATTAGCTGAGAATGCCCCCAGCCTCTCATATCCCTCTGTAAAAAGCTGCTTGTGGCCCACACCATGTCAATTCTCCTTGTTTGCTGTAATCATTGCCTTCTGTTTAGGCGAACTGTTTACAGAAGTGATCTCCAGCACTTACAGCGCATACCTGGCAGGAAGGTAAGAGAAACGGAGTTAACGTATGTCTGCCCTGCTTTAAAACCCCCCAGGAGATCACAGACAGAGCAGCAGCACAGAGCCCCTTGCCTACACTCCAGGAGCTCTGCTGAGCTGGAGTTGGGGATCCTCCGCCTTCTTCTGGGCTTGTTTCCACCCGGCTCTTGAGCGCGGGTGGATCACCATGCTGCAGCTTGCTCTATGGCAAATAAGAACAAGCTCTAGGGAGGAAGAAGTCCTACTTTCCAGCAGATCAGATCTATTCTTGTGTTTTGTTGGGCTCCCTGTAAAGGAACCTCACAGAAAGTTGGCAGCAATTTGCTTTCTTCTTCAGAAAGAAGAGCGGGGATGTCTCATTAGCTAAAGGCTTGCAGCACTGCAAGGAGAAAGAGGAAAGTTCTTAGAGAAAAAGTGGAGCGCAGTCCTGTTTCCTGAGGGTAGAGGGAAAAATCCCTGGATAGTAGAACTCAACCCTACACTGCAAGAAGCCACCTTTGCCTGCGCTACCTTACCACCACAGAGCCTGTTAAGCACACCCTTGATCTCAGTCAAGAAGAAATCAATTTTCTGGTCATCTTACCCTTGATGTTCCAGCTTCTTGATAAGAAGCGTCCGGGGTCTCAGTGCCTTCTGCTTTGTGGTGTGCACACAAAGCAATACAATATGTTGTCAGCCTCACGCAGCAGTGCTTGAGTCTCAGTTTGCAGGGGGCCAGGCAAGGTGCAATCATACAGCTGCTGGCTCCTTCTGTCCAGCTTCTGCTGACTGCAGCACGGCTCTGGCCTTGCTGGCGTTGCCACGGTGCTATTGGGCTGCAGCTGATTCCTGTAAAACATTGGAGCATAAGAGCTGTGTTTTCCTTCCTGGGAAGGAAGCGTTTCATAAGATTGGCATTCTTTTTTTGCAAAGTCTCTGAGCTGGGTGGTAGACAGGTGCCAGCAGCCTGGGAATCGAGAAAGATGCCTGGCACAGGTTTGCTCCCGTGTGCAGCAGTGATAACCCAGAGCACCTCTCTCCACCACCAGTCTCAGCCTTCCAAGTGATGGGAGCGCTCCAAGAGGATGATTCGACTGGGCCTGCTATTTTCTCACTCAGTTCCCATGAGGCTTCCTCATCCTAGTGCTTGCAGACTCCACTGGCTCATGGCTTCCCTGTGCTCGGGATGGCTTGGAGATATTATTATCCCAAGGGCTGAGCCCTGGGGCAGGCAGAGCAGATGGCTGTCTTCAACAGCAAGAAAATTGGGGAGGATAGGGCGAAGGTGGGGGAGAGTAAACCCTGTGACACCCTTAGTGTTCCTCAATAACTGTGTCTTCTTAAAAAGGCAAATTCCTGTAGCTGCAGGGGAGCTGTGCTGGGCATTGAAGAAGGCAATAGACCATATGTGGGAGACTGGCCCTGTAGAAAGCGAACATCCATTCCAAGTTTTCTTGTGCACTCATGGGAGTGATGAGTGTAAATTCCCTGGTGATATTGTGGATGAAAGGAAGGCTCGATCCTGCAGGCATCTCATGGGAAAACCAGGGGTGTTTGGGCCACGGAAAATGAGCAAGGTCAGCAGACGAGTCAGCAGTTTGATAGACCCCATGCTGGCAGGAGGGCTGTGCTCCAAACCTGCTCGACCAATGCAGCATGGAGTTAATCACGTTACTGTGAGCAAAAGCACAGCCCTGAATGCTTCCACCCTGTTTGAAGGTTTCTTCAAACCCTTGGCAGTGAGAAAGCCACAGAAGACGAAGCTGGTTTGCCCCATGGAGGTGGTGGTTGTGGGAATGCTGCATGCTGGGTGCCAGGCAGACTGAGCAGCCCGTGGCTTCAGCTGTGGGAGACACTCGGGGCCCAGTGCTTATAGGACGCTGTGCAGTTCACCTGCCACATTTCATAGACCCTTGCGTGGGGTGGCATTCATTACCAGCCTCCTTCTCGTTGAGCTAATTTGCAGCCTTGCTTTGCAGAGCAGCTCCGTGTTCAGGCTGTGCTTGGGGATGGCTGGTGGCAGATGGTGTGCGTGTGATGACGAGGCAGTGCCACGTCACAAGCTCTCCGAGACATTTGGCCAGGCTTCCTGACAGCCGTGTCCCACCACCCCAGAGTTCAGCTTTCTGGCAAAGCCAGCTCTCCACTCCTGAGGAGTGCTCCTCTCCCTGTCACCAGGCAGAGCTGCTATCAAATGCTTTATGCTTGCTTCCTCACGGGCAAGAGGCTCGTTGGTCGGTGGAGCTGCCTTCTGACCAGGACCAAAGGAAGCTGTCACCACGGCAGGATCCATGCAACAAAACAGGGAGTGATGACACCCTGTCAGTCTGGGCCACCCCCTTCTGCATCACTGCTGCACCCTAAGCCGCAGTGTGTGTTCCCTCTGGTGAGGAATATCTTATTTCCATGTTTCTGGATAAAACTCAGCACAAACAAGCCATAACCGATGGCAGACATGACACATAATGGTGATCATGGGAATGGTGGCATCACAGCTTCTTCTTCCATAGAAGACCACAGAATGACCTGAGCTGGAAGGGACCCATAAAGATCATCAAGTCCAACTCCTATCCCTGCACAAGACAAACCCAACATTCATACCATGTGTCTGAGAGCATTGTCCAAATGCTTCTGGAATATTGTCAGGCTTGGTGCCATGACTGCTTCCCTGGGGAGCTGTTCCAGCGCTCCACCACCCTCTGAGTGAAAAACCTAATGTCCTATCTAATGAAAACGCACAGAAAGCTCATTTCTGCAGACAAAGCTACAGACAGAGGGATAAAGACTTTATTCCCAAGGTGAAAGAGATGTATGCCCAACCCAACCCTCCCTGGTGCATCTTCCTGCCATTCCTGCCATACGGTATGGCCCTATAAGGAAGAAGTGGGCATATACAGAAGCATCAAAGGAATATATTATAAAGGAGAGTAACACCAGTCCTCTGAAGACTGGAAGAGCGTAACAGCCTGAGCAGCCTGAGCTCACCTGCTTAAGAGCCCACCCTGCACTTTGTTGTGCTGCCTTCTGTTCACAAGCTCTGTGCAGCTGCAGTGTAAACTTGTCATAGCTGGGCTTTTGTGGTATGGTTCCCAGAACATTGTCTTGATCTATTACAATTACTGCCTGTGTTCATGCCATGAACCACAGCACTACACGGGAGGTTTCCAGGCTCTCAGAGGGGCTGTCACATCACGTATGGATGGAGACTTGGCTGCCTTCCTGCCTACCATGGGACTTCTCTTAAACTGAGGTGCAAAGTGACAGCTTTTGGGGGTGAATGTTGTTTGCCAGTACTGCAACAGGAGCCTATCCTGCTCCTGTCCCTGCCTGCTGTTAGATGGCATTACAACATCCAGCTAAAAGCCTGTGCCTGTCCTGACTGTTGACGTCTGTTTCACCCTGGGATAAAGGCTTTATCCCTCTGTCTGTAGCTTTGGCTGCAGAAATGAGCTCTCTGTGCATTTTCATTAGATGAAATGAGAGGAACGTTTGCAGCCTGGACCCGTTTGCAGTAAAGGCTCAGAAAAGCCAGAGATGCAAATGACAGGATTTGATTGAATCCATTTCCCAGGCGGGATGGGATATGGTCCCCTGAAAGTGGTGTAGATTTGCCTCTATTCTTAGTCAAAGGTCATTAAATTAAGATTTCATGAGACCCCGCACTGTTATAAATGTTGCTGAGCTCATTTCCCTCGCTGGGCAGTGATTTATCACACAGGCTTGATAAAATGACTAAGCTAAAAAATGTCACCAAGCGTCACTGAGTTGTAAGTAAGGTAGAAAGAAAAGGAGAAGGACATGATGGATTTTCCTACCATGGGAAACATTTAATAGATGGTTCTTTCTGATGTTCTCATTACTCCTCTCTCATTCATCCTCAGGACCTGCTGAGCACAAATAACACCACCTGTTCTGCACCGGGTGGCCACGTGCAACTTTCCTGCCTCTAAAACCCCTTCAGACACCGATCTCTATCTCAACCTACTTAATACCTGATGTATTCAATGGGAAGGAAGCAAGAGATCAGAGTACTTCAAGAACCTTATTCTACCACATCCAGCCTGAAGTTTTTTATACCTTCTGACAGGAATGGTTTGGAGAAGGCAAGTGGCAGCACCACCATACTAGGACACGACCCTTTCTCCCTCCTCATCCATCAGTGCCATGGGTAGCTTACAAAAATGATATCGTGGATTAATTTGCCTTCCCGGTTCCCCTAATAATCAGAAAAAAATCAGGGGGTTTATGTGCAGGAGTGCACTTAGAACAGGAGGCAGAGCAGTTGAATTTTGAGGTTTCTCTTGAGTTTCCCCAGACAGATCCTCTTTTGCACCCCAAAATCACCACCATGGGTTAGGAGAACATTTGGATCAATCCCAAGGTACGTGTGCAGCCCATCTGGCAGATCCCAAAAAGGAAGGACCTGACATGCTGTGCCTGTCTATAGTAAATCCATTTTGCTTGGATTGTATCTGATACAGCGTATCAGACAGCGTAGCCTGTTGCAGGAAAAAAATGGAGAAGAGAAATATGGAGTCCTAATACAATGCTCCAGCATAGCAGAGGGCTTCATACAAGCAGAAATATGGTTTTAAGACATTGATCATGGTCAAGATTATTCAGAGAAGAAGAGCTAATGAAGAACAGGAGAGTACAGGATGTTAAATGTGGGCTGAAGAAGGCCTTGTGGGTAGTAGGATGTTGGAAAGGATCATGAGCCATGTTTGAGCCATTTTCTGGTTCTTTCCTTTTAGGGAGCTGTTCACAACCTTTCTCCTGGGTTGCATGGAGAATCAGAAAACCTTCAGAACTTTACAGCAAAGTAAATAACTGAAGGGAAAACAGTGGGCACAAAATGATATGTGTGTGTATAGGAACTTGCATCATTGCAGCTTGATGAGCAAAGCCACAAAACCACAACAGGAAAAGAAAAGCAGCTTGATATTGCACCTTTCTATGACCCACCACATGCAGATCACAAGGTTACAACAGCCTGACAAGACAGAAAGTCTTCTGTCTTCTGCACTTCCACATTGTTACTCCGAGGAGCTTATAAATGCTGAAATGTTGGGTTTCCCATCTCACTTTGTTTTCCTGTGGTGGTTGCTGTACCCCAGTTTAAGGTAATAATAAATGAAGCCAGACCAACTTTGGGATGCAGAAATCCTTATTCAGGTCCATCTCTCCAGATTCTTTGTTTCCATCACAGCTACAATACCGCTAAGAATACAAGACCTAAAAAAGGACATATGTGATCAAAAGCTCTTTGTGTGTTTCCAGCTAGGTCAGTTACTCTGCTAAAAGATATTCTTTCTCCTCCACAGCTGAGTTTGACGTTCCTGTGTTTCTGCAGCTGATGGGTTGCAGGTTGGAGTGCAGCTCTGGGACATCTAGTGGCTGCTAGTGCCGGCAATACCAGGGCTCACAGCAACTTTGTAATGCTTTCTGCAAGAAATCTGGCAGAAAACTGATTGAAAACAAAAAGACAAACTCTGTCTCAATTCCTGGGGCTACAACTACAGATGACTTAATTCCTTGGTACATTTGTGTTTGCAAACTGTTTAGGTATGTGTTTATGATGGTTTCATTATCCCTTTGCATCTCAAACTCGCCCAGCTTGGGGAGCCATCTTCTGCTATTTTCATTTCATCATTTCTTTACCACAGTCACTTCTTTATTAAGGGCTTTTTATGTTCCAAGACAGCTGGCATAAACACAGATAATTAGATAATGTTTTGGCAATCCAAGGGTAAATGCACTGACACATTCCCATGTACTGTCCTGGCCTTTGGCTGATCTGTGAGTGTTCGATAAATGAATCAGGCCTGAAATAAAGATGTTTTGCAGAACCAGGCAGATCTTTAATATGAACAGGGAAGTCTCAACTGGGATTTTCAAGAAAGTCTCAGGCTCTTATGGGCCCCAATGTTTATTCTTGTGGGATTTATCTGAGGCAAGAATCTAAGGGAGTCAAAAAAGAAGCAACATTCCTAGTGTGTTGTTCTGAACCTGGACAGTCTCGGATCAACTGTAGCATCCTGGCCAGGGATCTGATGACAGATGGTGGCTTTCTGAGAAGTTAAGCAAAAATTCAGCTGTGTCTTCTCTTCAGCCTTCAGTGCAGCGTGCCCTGTTCCTTTTCATCCCTGATGATGCCTATTAACCCTGGGCAGAGGAAAGCAAATATCTTAACCAAGGGCAGTGCCAGGCTCCCAGGAGAAATGATGCAGTGCTGAAAGGAGCTATGGAACTTTGGCAATCTTCTCTGATTTCATGGTTGTGCCAGCACTGCTCGGAAAAGGTGACCTGAGGCATAGCTGAAAGTCTAGCAGATGGCCCACAGCAGACCGACCTCTTCTTACCTGCACTGAAGCCTTTGGGCAGCCAGCTGGGTATCTCCTGCAGTGCATCCAGACCCATAGCACCAAACTAATAGCTTATTAAATTCCTGGGTGTCCTGTGCTCTCCAGAGCACACTCGCTGCTGGGTAATAATTTTTTGTCTATAGAAAGACTAAGGAGAGGATGAATTTTCTGTGATTCTTATCTAGGAATGTTCCAGTGTGATCCCCCCAAGGAAAGTCAGGAGGCCCATGATCAGCCCCACCAACTTTTTTCTTGCTCTCCTCTTGGAAAATGGGATAACCCATGCTGTCAGGAAAATAGTGCTGACAACGTTAAGCAGCTTCTTTAAAAGGTGAGTGTCAAAGATGACTCACTTGGAGAGTTTCTCCTGCAGTCAAAGGGCAGTTTAAATTGTTTCTTTAAAAGCACAAGTGACTCTGCAAAAGGCTGACGTGCACAGAAGACAACCCTCATGCCACCTCTTGCTCACCTTTGCTCCCATCAAGAGGTCATCATGAAGAAGCTTTTTGGTCACAGTGTTCTTCATTTGTGCCTGAGACAAAAATATCATCTGTGCTTGGAAATCATAGCCTGGTTTCCAACTGCTTGTCACTAGGCAAGCCTCAAAGCTAAAGTGAACCTTGGGTTTGGATTCTCTTTTTTGTTTTGCCAGATCAGACTGCTTTACAATCCAGGAGATGATATTTTGTAAATATCCATAGGCAGAACTTAAGGTTTTCCTGGAAGGCATTACAACTTTGTGAAAATGTAGATCAAATCTAGTAACATATTGAATTTGGTTACTGAAATTTCAGGAAGATCAGTGTGATGGAATGTCCTTAGTTTGCCCTTGGGATAAATGGTACCTTCATTATAACAAAACAGCTTTTTCATATGGAAATAGCAGGTGGCAGAAGTAAAAACAGACTTTCATTTTCAGAGAAACAGACGGAACAATTCCAAGAAAAACAGAATAGCAGAGCTAGGTTGGAATTTTTCACAGTTTAATTCTTGAAACCTATTCTACTTTTGCCATGGTGGAAGTGAGAGAGGTGTCACCTCATACCCTCCATGTTTATCAGTCCAATCATTATATCTCAAATAAAAGAGTCTGCTGTGAGAACCACAATTTAAATACAAATTAGGAAGAAATGTACTTCAGTTCGCTTGGGAAAGCTCTAGAAAGCCTGTCCCAGAGCTGCATATGAAACTTCTGGGGAGAAAAAGCAATTAAGAGCACTGAATATACAAAATAATCCTTAGCACCAGTGTCAGACAAAACTGAACTCACAGCTCTCGGTACTGTGATTTATTAATCCTTTTATCAGGCCTATGCCATCCTCTGAACTATTTTCCAGCTCTGACTCTGGTAAGCATTTCCTTGGAAGCTGTGGTTTGCTAACCTATTAATGGCTTAGTGGTAGGTACTTACTAAGAAAAAGACACCATGAACCACAAACCAGAATGAAAAACAGATACCCAGCTGGAAACATGATGCTTCAGGGATCTCACTATGGCTTCCCCACGAAAAGTGAAGCTTTTAAGAGTCATTTGTTTGGGGAGGCAGAGGAACGGCCACCTCCTCTTCTGCAACTGATTCATCTCACACTGGAATTTGAGATTTGGGGCAGGAATGGAAGGAGGCAAATTGTCGTCCTGTTTAGGAACAGATAAAACTCCACCCTATGCTGTAAATCATTTTTTTAAAGTCAGGGCTTGCACAGGATGAAGACTAAATATTTCAGGCATTTATTCCAATTATAAAGAAACTTTTCAGAACTCTAGGGTGTAGTTCTTTAAGCTTCAGATTTTTAGGCTTTCGGATAGTTCCTATTTAAAAGGAGCAATGCACACACCAAAAACTCAGGCTGGACTTCGAAGCATGGCCTGAAACAGATACATATTGCTGTGAGAAAAGCTGCCTTTCCCCAGAGACATTCAGAGAAAACATCACGCCAGGCTCCCCTAGGTTTTATACCAAAGAAGGAGCTCCACTGCTCTGTGTAATAGGGAGAGGTTTCTCCCATATTTGCTGTAAGGGGTCCAGTCTTCTCCAACCTGATCTCATCAAACCCCAAAGGGATCCATCCTCCTGTCAAATAGAAGTTTCTCCTTGGGCTGCATTTCCCCATGAAGAAGCCCAGCTGAGGACAGAAACATTACCAAAATGTTAACAGACCTAACGAACTCCAATTAAAACATTGAGGTATATTTCTTCCATAGCTACTTTTCCAGCAGAAATCACACTTCAAAGGCACCGTGGAGATAGCTGGTTGGGAGGGAGCTGGAGCTCTGCAAGCCCCAGGCAGCCAAGGCCTGGAACTGACACAGGCTTGGAAGATCTGCACAGCAGACTGGTATTAAATACTAAGAGAGAAAAGGAATGACAAACCAGGAAAGGGAGTAGTACTGGTATTTCCTAAAGATCAGAGTTTCCTATAAAACCAACGCCTGCCATGCAATTTCAAAATATCAAGACATTTGCCTGTCTTTACAGCTTGTCAGAAACAGCTAATAAATAAAGATCAGGGCTTGGCAAGTTACGTCTTTAAACTTCTCTTAACATGCTGGTTTGAAACTGGATTTCCTTAAGGTCACTGAGTTGGCAGCTTGGAAGAGCTTGCTATGTGTTCCTTGGCTTGAATTTTTTTTAGGTATTACCTGGCATCAGATATACAAAACAACTCTACAGGTCTCAAGGGCTGCAAAACTTACAGCGATATATTTATTCTGTTCCATTTCTGCTTGGTTTTTGCACTGCCACTATTTATGAGCCAAAAATAAATTACCTGAGTTTAATGCATGACCCAGAGTGCATTTCCCCAGAAATAGCATTCTCTGTTTGGGACACTACTGCCAAAATCGCATTCCTGGAGCTGAATTCTTATCCCATCCAAGACATTTGTTCTACCCATATTTCCAATCATAGTATTTTATACTATTTAGGTCATTTATATTTTCATGCTCTCACAGTTACATGCTGCTTTGCAATTATGCTTTTAACTGTGTTCTCTAAAGCCACTTTCAGACCTTTAAACACCCTCAAATTAAAATAGCCATTTGATTTCAGTCCAAATTGCATTTAATATAAAAGCTGTACTAAAACACTTGCATTCCTTGGACAGAAGGAAGAACTGAAAAATGCCCAAACAAAGTATTATTTAGTCTAGCACTGAGTTGGCAGGGACCATGAGGAAAACCTGCTGCGCTTTGTTTTGAATGCTGCTTTAATTGAAGTTAATAATAACACTAATATTAATTCTGTCCTATGCAAGATGGTTATCCCCAGTTTCGTTGCAAATTTAATTCTGACTAACCTAATTCTAATTTTAACTTCATCACAGCTGTCTGTAATGTCACAAGCAGAGAAAATACAAGGCAGACACAAAATGTAGAAATTCTTCCCTTAGGGCTTTTTTTTTCGTTCCTATTGCAGAAATAATCATGAAAAAAATACCCATTGTTTTCCTTTTTTGTGTTCCATGTTGCTTCCTTACAAGCCTCTTTCTTATCTCCACAATGTACAATTCAAAGTAGCACCACAACCAGCACTGACAAATGATGAAATTCTTAATATACTTGAGAGGACTTTGGCTGGACATCCCAGCCACCGGTTCCAACTGAGCAGCCTGTTATCAACCACTGCACTAATCTCATTTGGGATATGCCACCTAATATATTATTTAGTGATCTGTGGGATCCAGCTGTAGAACAACTAAAACATCCAGGCTGTAAATGTTCATACATAGAGAGCAAGACAAAGAAAATGAGTAAGTGAAGAATCAAGAAATAAAATACACTTAGTAGGTAACAATGACATTTTGTGAGTGTATTTCTTACAGAACGGAAGTGTAACACCTTCCCTCTTCATTCAGAGACAGACTGCTGGATAGTCAGGGAGACAGCAGCACAGCCAGTGATCGTGCAGTGCCATCAGCCGTTTGCTGCGGGTACCCACACCATCCGACACCGACTGCTCTCAAAAAAAACGACCAGAAAAAAATACAAAAATTGAGAAACTCATCACGATTTCATTTCTGAAAGAAAGTCTATCAATGTAAACACTATTTTTTCACTTTCCTTGTGCGAGAAGCTGGACCTCTAAGCGCAGTCACCTTGCTTGGAGAGCAGCAACTGAAACAGCTCGAGCTCTTGTGCCATCTGCTGGGAACAGCTTCAGCGTTGCTGCTGGCACAGGGAGCAGACCCAGCCCTCCTCTTCCAGCAACAGGCCATCTTTGACCATGAGGCTGTTCTGCTTCTTTTAGCTGTTATTGATGCTAAGTAAACCCAATGCTAGAGAAGCATTTTGAAGACCAAAACCCTCTCTCTGTAGCAAAAGCAGTGGCACTTTGGCACATGGTTTAGTAGGCATGGTGATGTTGGGCTCACGGTTGAACTCAATGTTCCTAAGAGGACTTTTCCAACCTTAATGATTCTATGAACAAATTGTCCTTGCACACTTCAGCTGCCTGCAGAGGGGCTTCTTCCAATGGTGAAGGCTATTATGCACCCAGTGAAGAGCACGGGTCTCACAGTTCTTGTAACGAACCGCTTCTCTAACGAAGGGATTCCATCTCAGCCATGGGCTGTCTCCTTTTTCAGAGCAGAATCCTGTGATTTCTTTCCTTGCAGTTTTACTCTGTGCCTGCCTGCAACTTGCCACGAGCACATCAACAAGTGTCCTCTCAGCATAGCTTTTCCGCTGTCCCCAGAGCAACGACCAGCTGCCAAAGCTGAATACCATTTGTACTACGCTTGTCTACCTGAAATGTGCCTCTCTGGGAAGACGCAGGGCAACACGTTTTCTACTGACAAGCCAGGCAGGCTGGTCTCTGTGTTGAGCTTGTTTATTCATGGATTGAGCTGAAGAGAAAGGCTGTGCTTTCAAAGTTTGGATCTTCTGTCTCAGATCCTTTGAGTCGCATCAAGTCAATGTGCACTTCTTCTGTGAAAAGTCATCCCTTGAAAGACTTGCTGCTGTTGCAACATGTTTCAGAGCTGAGGTTTGGTGTTAGTTCCAGTCTTCACCCTTCTGCAACTGGAGCAACTACAGGATCCATTGCTTATCTCCTCCACCGAACCAGGCCTACAAGGAGAAGGAAGACCCCAGGGTACAAAGAGCTGGCAGAGAAATGAACTTTGTTACTAACACAGCTGTGTCTCAGAGGCCTCTGGAGGCACAGGGACCCAGCCGCAGGCGCGGCAGCATGCTCTGTCAAAGCAGAGGATGGTATTTTTGCCTCTGTGACTACTTGGTGCTGAATTGCTACACCTGGATAATGTGATGGAGAACGCACTCTCCAAACCACCATCCAAAAGGGATTGCAAGCACTTCAGAGGTGATGATCAGAATTTGAACAGGACAAATTGGAGGAGTGGTATGAAGGGAGCTGGGTGTGCCTTGCTGGAAGTAGGAGGGATGAGCTGTGACAACATGGGCAGGACAGTGACAAGCCTGAGTGTGACCTTCCTAGCAAGGTGGAAAGGTTGAGGGAGGCACAGCAGGAGACTCAACAAACTGGTGTTGGCAGTAGCTCTCTACAGACCAAGCATTATATGGGATATGAGTCAACAGAGTGTTGAATATAAGTTATTCTGCCCTAAATCAGCACTCCTAAGGCCTCAGTAAGAACGCTGGGAATGGCTCAGATTGAAACCGGGAAAATAGGGTCTATGAAGAAGATCAGAGGAGAAAATAAGTTCTGCCTAGAAGAGAAAAAAAGACAAAGGAGAGAGATGACAATAACTGATCTAGCTGAATCAGCGTTTGCAGTTTAAGATAACTTGTGAGTGCCAAGCAATTTTCCTCCTGACTTTCCAAAGTAATTAACCTTTTGACTGAGACTAAGGAGAAAACTAATGAGGTCGTCCCATCACCGAGAAGGAATCTGACAGTGACTTTGACAGGACCAGGACTGTAGCTGGAAGTATAAGAGAGAATTAGGCTCTGGGATATTGTAGTTGCACAGAGTTGCTCTCAGCCCTGGTAACACCACCTTGGCAACTGGTGCTGCTGTAAACTTGAGACTTGGAAGAAGGGGGGTTATGCATTCAGTCACTTCTTATCCAAAAGGATTAAATGCATGATAAAAATGAATTCTTTTCCTTGAGTCCCTTCTTGGAGACCAAGCTAGACTTTTCCTCATGCCCCAAAAATGCTCTCACTCGCCATTTCTCTAGTAATGTCATTTATTACAGTTGCATATAGCTTATCTAGCTGATAGGGATCTTGTTTTTTCAGTGAAAACATGCAATTTAAATTTCAGGGGAGAAGCACTATAAAACCAGCATTTAAAGGTGACCTTGTAATTCAAAGCTTTTGTAAACTTTTACTTAGATGGTGGTGGCCAGGATGGCACCCACTGTCTGCGGTGTGTGGAGATGTCCCTATTGTAAGGTTCAGCTAGAGAACAGCAGTGAGAAACCGCAATCAAAAAGCTGTCTTCTTGTTGCTCAAGAAGTTGTTGCACTTTCAGCCAGTGCTGGTCTCCTCCCTGGATGCTCAACCCACCTCTCGTTCACCTTCATCATTGACCTGAGACCTTGGAGCATTAAGCAACCTGATTCAGTAGAAGTGATACCGAAAATGTCAGCAAACAAACTCTCTAAGACTTGTTTTGGAGTTTTAGAAAGCAAGCATCCTTTAATTCAGTGCTGGACGCATCAGGGGATAATTTCCATCAATCATGTCTAATGAGACAAGAGCTGGGGACACAATATATTTCCCACTTATATGGATATGTATAAATTTTCACAGAAATGTTGTGCATATTCTATTACTTTCCAAGGACTAATTTTAATTTTATTATGAACCTCACAACAGCCAAATATCTGCTAATTGGAACTTTGGAGCCACCTCTCTGTCTGACCTTGTATTTTAGGGAATGACTGCAAACAGAGGTGATTATAGAAGAAAACATCAATTTAGCACGTAACATAATACAAGACACTGTAAATTCTTTTTGAACAGTGTCTGGAAAAACACTATTTGGAGAAAAACATGCAATCAAGAAAACATGCAATCAGGGGGACATTCTGTCTAACTTTTAAAAAAAAACAGTTACTTAGATGAAACTTAACTCTACTTAACCTTAAATCAAAATATTCAGCTTTTTTGTAGTAGAAACTAATTCCTGTATCAGAAGGTGTCCCTCCCCATGGCAGGGGGTTGGAACTGGGTGGTCTTTAAGGTCCATTCAAATTCAAATCATTCTATCATTCTGAGATGCAGAGGGGATTGTCCTACGTGTGCAAAACAAAGGGATAGCAGTGCAAGGTGCCAAGGTGTGACCGAACGTGCGGGCTCTGCCTCCTCTGAACCGTCCGGGGCAGGATGGCAGTGGGGCTGAGGGGGCTCAGAGCACGAAGAGAGCCCACGACCAGAGGAAGACGGCGGCGGCGCGCCTGGGCAGGAGCGCGCGCGCGGCGGGGGGAGAACTCTCTCCCCTCCCCCTCCCCACCCATCGGGCGGGGCGTGGCCCCCCCCGCCGGCGCCGGAAGGGGCGGGGCGGAGCTGCCGGAAGCGGGGCCGCAGCGCCGCAGGGTGTGGGTGCGTGCGCCGAGCGGCCGCCGCGCTACCAGTCGCCTTACCCGCCGGGATCCAGGCCGCGCCGCCGCCGCCCCCGCCAGGTGAGGGTCCCCGGGCCGCCCCCCCCCCGCTTCCTCCCGCCGGGGCTGGGCCGCTGCGGCCCCGCGGGGCGTCCTCCCTGGGCTGCCCCTTCGCCGGCGAGGCCGGCTCCTTCCCGACGGCCCCGCGGCGGGAGGGGCGTTGGAGGCCCTGGTGGGGCCACCCCCGCGCCCGGTAACGGTGCGACCCTCCCCCGCGGCCGCCGCGGGGCCCGAGCGGGCGGTGCCGCCTCCGCCCCGCCCCGGTGAGTCAGTGGCTCCCCGGAGGGCGAGGCCGGCCGCGCACACCTGCGCTCGGGCACTCGTCTGCCCGGTGACGGGGAGGGAGGGCGGACGAGTAGCCGGCCTCGCCGCCGCAGGGTCTGTATCGGTACAGCCCGCCGCTTCCCGGAGCCTCCTGCACTGGGAGAGGGGCTGGGGTCTCCTCGGAGCTGACGAGACCAGGAGCCATTGCCCGGCCGAAATGGCTCAGCCCGAGAGGGGAGGTGCCGCGCTGGTGTGAGGCTGCTCACGTAGGAGCAGAGGCCGTCGCCGAGATGTCGGAGCGATTCAGAAGGAAACAAGATGATTCTGTTATTCTTTTCCAATGTCGATGAATTGTGCCCTTTTGGGAATATAAATGGGTTTAAGGAGGGTTCTGGAGGGAAAGAAGGTTGCTTCAAGCCAGTCCCAGCCTACAAAAAAGGCTGGGCAGTGACCCCAAACTAACAACCATAGGTTTTATTTGAGGTACATATAATGAGATATTAATTGGGGTGATCAAAAGTCAGTGGCACACAGTCACTGTGTTAGCATATGGAAGCAAAAATGTGTCAAGGTGTCCCTGCCCATGGCAGGGGGGGCTGGGAACTGGATGATCTTAAAGGTTCTTTCCAACCCAGACCATTCCATGATTCTATGGAATGCATCTAGTGCAGAGAGAGCACGATATAAATTTGTTCCTTTCAGCTTATTAATAGGTAATAGTACCTTATTAATAGGTAAAATAACTTTTCTGTTGTTAGGAAAACAAATTATACCTCATGCAGGACCGTAAAAGCTAAATTCTTACATGAAAATAACAGGGAGTTTGAGAACATCTGTAAGGCTTTGTAACTTCGGTGGCTGTAGGAATATTTGTGTATTGACATGTTTGCTGCTGCAGGACACCTCAGTCATAAATTTAATTCTTTATGAAAATAAAAGCTTGCACTTAGATTAAAAATCAGACATAAACTGGTCTAGAAAAGGAAACAAGAATTCTAGTGTGTTTTTTGCTCTTCATATTAAAGAATCTGCAAAAATATACCCTGTATAATATTTTGTGTATTAAATTGGTACCGATAAAGTGATAGACGCGCTGCACAGATGGGCCTCGCACAGTTTTCTCAACCTCATTATGTCAGTACCGCATGTTCTGATCTCTGCTATTTTGATGTTGAGGGTTTTTTTTTTTCCAAAGCAGGCCTTTGCCAGTATGCAGCTTTTTGTGCTGCATGTGAATAAACTCCAACGAGGAGGAGTTAAGTAAATAATGATTTGAATAATGAGGTAAAATGCTAGTACTGTAATCTGTCTGGTATCCTGATACATCCCAGTAAGACTGGGCGTTATAAATATTGTCTTCTATATGGCTGTGCTTTTTGCCCCACCCTGTAATATAAATACTCTTAGTTTATTATTAACAAAAGCGATTTACCTATGGTATGAATACATAAGTTTGGCGTGAACTTTATGCCTGGGGAAAGATTTTTTTGGGATAACTCATTATTTCCACCTGGAATCTTGCCAAAAATAGTTCTGCTAGTTGGAAGAAAAAGGTGTTACCGTGTAAGTATACTGTACTTTGGAACTGCGTGCCTGTCTCCGCCTGCAGCTGTCCTGTGCCATATAGGTGTGGAGCAGTGCAGTGCTCTGAGCCTGTGGCCTCTCGTTTAAGTAACCTTAAGAACAATAAGGCTACTGTCCATTGTCTATGGAGATTGAAAAACACTGAATGTCATTTTAATCAAAAAATTACATTGGTCAATTTAAGGAAGCAATAAGAAATTATGGCAGACAATGGCCAGAGCGGTTTTATGCATGAGTATTAATTTTATCTGACCATTTGCATAAAGATTTGAGCTGAAGGCCAGGGCATACGGTTAATCAGTAGATGCAGAGGAGGCTAAAGTTATTTGCTGCACAAGGTCAGCAAGAATATCACAACTATGAAGTCATTTTCTTTATTCCCCTCATTATCTTTGCAATATATTTCACTGAACTGGTTGTTCTACCCAAGCTCTTGACAGCTGGGGGAAGATTTCACTGTTCAGATCTTACCAGTCACGTTCATTTTCTAATCAGTTATTTAACAGTGCATGGTAGCCTTTGAGAGAACCAAAATAGAGAAACACAACTAATGAAGTGAAGTGCCTAATATTGCTGTAGAGCAAGGGAGGCTCCTTGCGCTCTGTGTAGAGAAAGCTGATTCCTTTCCTATAAGGAATATCTATTGGTAGTGATGTCTGCTTGACAGTGAATGCCATCAGCATCATGCAGATACTTGTGTCAGCATGCGTGTACCTGAATTACAGAGCAGGAGTTTCCCTTTATTTTAGAAATAGCATCTCCAAAGCCCTTGTTCTCTGTAATTTGAAATATCGCTTACCTCCTGTGAATGTTTAATTGTGGAATGAATTACCCATCCAGAAATCAAATAAGATACATTCACATTTTGTTGGAAGATTAAACTATGAGTTCTGTACCAGTCTGCTGCCTTTCCTGTTACAGTGTGAGTGGACTTAGCTTGTGACTGAGAGGGACAGTTGCATCCCGCTTCACCCAGTCTGGTTTTACATTCATTTTTCACAGTGAAATGTGCAGGTCTATTACCCTGCCTTTCTACTTGACTTGTGAGGGACCAGTGTGTCAAACCAGTAGTCACACTGCTTTCTCAACAGGTTTTTTACAAAGCGGAAGTGTTTCTCTGACTGACTGTAATGCTTGCAGTACAGAGAAAAAGTAGTACACACAAATCAATGACTAATTAGCATCAGAAGAACAGTTCATCGAGAGCAGCAGACTTCAGGCCAATGTAAGCTTATTAGTATTGTCTTGTCAGTTCAATATGTTATGTAAGCCAGATTTTTTTCAGCGTCAGTTTTCAGTTGATTTCTACAGACTTTAAACACAAGTACTTCTGATTTGGTTTGGCTTTGTCCTAGACAGCTCATTGAGGTTGGAAACAATACCGGCTACAAAGCAGATGTAGTGACTGCTCAGCAATAAGATGTGGTTCTCAAGCTCCTGCAGTCTTCTGGAGAACATTATCCCTGTGTTTTACTCCTCAGCTGTTACTGCGATATAAACCTCCAGTTCTGAGTGTCCATCCTCTCTTGAAAGGTCTGTGGGTGCACCGACCTCCAGTGCTGTTCCCAGGGGGTCACACTGTCCCCTTCTTACTGCATCTTCCACTAAAGGCAGCAAAGGCAGTTTCAGACTCATTCAATTTACAGATTCTGACCTTTGATTCTCTACCTTTGATGCTTTGTAATATGTTTCAGAGTCTTGCCTGTGCAGACATAAAGCTTTCCTGGGGGTGAGAAGGAAGCACTTGTAACTTTTAGTACCTATATACATGCTATTCTGCATTTGTGAGAGAGATTGGAAGAACTTGGGCTGTATGGGAGATAGATAAAAATAATAATAATTTTAAAAAATACATTTTGAGTGTGGGATTTAGGGTGATTCAAATTTCTTGCAGCTGGTACTAATGGCTTCAACTGCTGGCTAGTGTTCAGCATTCCAGCCACATCTTTTTGGAGGGCTGCTAAGTTGTGGTTTGACTAATTCTTAAGAAAACAGAATCTTAAGAATTTGAAATGTATTATGCATCTAATATGAGAATCTTCTGCTTAGAACGGGCAACTGTCAGGACTCCTCCATGGCTGTGATCTGCACACCTCCGCTCCTTTTTCCCTCTTCCCTCTTTTCCCCTTGCCAACATGGCATGGCTTCATTAGTGCTAGAACAGATCATTCCCGTCAGCCTCCTGCTCATCACCTTTGTGTGTTTTGCTCCTAGCTGCAGGTAACCTTTGTTAGATGGCTTCTGTTTGTGGCCTAGGAGTATTTTTAACTGTAGGCTTTGCTTGTTTCGGACTGTGGCACACTGATCCATTGTTAGAGCGTGGCTTTCATCTCCTCTGTGGGAGGGACCAGCTATAACTGATAGTTGCTCCTTTGCCTTTTCAAACATCACTCCTTTCCTTGTATCTTTTTTCCTTCTGGCAAACACTTCCCTTTCTTGGAGCTCAAGCCAGCATAGCTCTGCCAAGCTCACTCCAAGGTTCTACAAGGTAAGCAATGGATTAATGGAGGATTAAATAAGGATTTTAAGTGTTCCTTTGTGCAGCAACCTGTAAACGAAATAATGGTAGGCCTGCTGTCAATTGCACATGTTTTGGTGTGAGCAATGATTTTCTTACTGACAGTACAGATATTGAGATGAATTAACTAAACCACACAATATATATGTGTGTGCTGAATTTGTGTGTCAGAACTAAGCCAGTGGCGTTCTGAGGAAGTCTGCAGTAACCAGTTTGAGATACGTTTAAGATGTGCATAAATTAGTTGCATTACTGAGGAAAGTTGTTTGATGAGAAGCAACATTCTAATGCTTTGTGCAGCTATTTTACCTGAATAGTTAATATGTTAAACTGGTTTCTGGATGTCGTTTATCCCTTAGGTCTTTATGCCCTTGCAGTTCCCTCTGTGATTTCCTTCCTGTATCCTTGTATGAACCCATTGACTGCTGTGAACTGACTTGCATGTACAGATAAATATGTCAGTGAGCTTGATAAAACAAACGCTGCCATTTCTAAACTAAACTCTGTGTTGTTTGTAAACAGAATTCTGTGCTGATGACTTAGCTACAAATTAGACCACTATTGGCAAAGTGCCGATCAAAGATAAAACTGACCTTGTAATGGCAAAATGTAAACTCTGTTGGAGCTGCTTGCCTCTATACTTCAATATGCAGGCTTTTTCTACATAATAATCACATTCCATAAGAAGAAGGGGAGAAGATAAGAAGGCAGCTGTGCAGGCTGTGAGGAAACTGGAACTGCTCTGAAAATGTTTTCTTCAAATGTCCTGTTATTTAAAGTTGGCTTTTGTAACTTGAAAAGCATTCTTCAGATGTACTTTGCTCTTGTTCAGATTTTAGTGAATGGGTAGAGAAATGCCACTCACAAATTATTTCCTGTGTTAAGCTCATAGTCTAAATTTAGTGCTGAGTTAAGGAATGGTTTACGAGGTTTGATAGACTCAACAGCAGAAAGTGGGATGGGTTCTCTCAATGATCTGGTGATTTCCTTAGGCTTGTTATGCATTGAGACTGTGATAGGTTTCAGAGTACGGAGAAAAAATGCCCGTCGCAAATTTGACTTATCCCCGTCCATCCTCATCCTCTGGAAGGATCCTCTCTATAAATCTACAGAAGCCAGTAATAATATAGTGTATCCCATGATAAAAGCCTCTTGAGGAAGAGAGACAGATTAATCATGCCTTACAAGAACTTGTCACTGTGCTGCCCGCAGCCAGTCTGTCCTGTTGAGGCCTTCGATCTGAAGTCTGTGTGGCACCTTTTAGTAGGTGCCAGAGTCCACTAGTTTAACCACCCTGTTTGAAATCGAATTGAACTGCAGTCAAACTTTACTTACAAGACTCCAAGAGGTCTCTTTCCAGGAGGCTGGTTTTAGCATTGCATATCTTTACTGAGTGCCTGATGTGAATGGGTGTATTAGGCTAGGTCTGTGAAGGACCACACACAAGCAGGAGTATGACTTGCAAATGTATGGCAGGTAAGACCTTTGGTTGCTCAGTTTACTTCAGGAACTTTGATGTGAAATAACAGTATTTGATTTGGTATCTTGGGTGATTTTTTTGCTAAGGTAGAGTATTTTCAGCTGGGGGATTGAATACAGAATCATTTTGGAGTTAGAACTCCATCTTTGGCAAATAAGAAACTTTGAAACTGCTCATACACTCTATGAGAATTTAGGTCTGCATCTCATTGTCCTAGTTGAGGATTTAGTATAGGGGACTGGTTTCCTTGTGTAACAGTGTGGTAGGTGATACTTGGATTAAAAAACAGACTGAGCAGTCTAGGAGACGCTCTCCATCAGGAGCCTGTTAGACTGGGATCTTCAAAGGACAGAGCCAGAGAGAAGACAGGTTTTCAGCCTATTGATTCTAATATGAATAGGGCTGTAGATGCTTGTCTAATCAACAGAAGCCTGTGAGAGACAGTTGTAAACTTATTGTTCTTGTTTGTTTTTTATTGTTCTTTTAGAAGTTGATTTTAGGCTGTTAGGTCTCAGCCTGAAAATTTCTCATCTGGACAGTGCGAGTCCTGATCGGGACTTAGGGAGTAGTAAAGGAACGTTATCGCTCAGCACTTACAAGAATAAGAGTTCTTGATCTGTCTGAAAGTGAACCTGCTTACCTGGAGAAGTGTGAACTTGGATGTCTGGGAGTTTGTGAGGTATTGAGACCCACTTGCTTTGATACAGGCGAAGAAAATTGGTTTCAGTTTCCTGTGGACCTGGCCCTGTGTGGTTGAGTATGAGATTGGTAGCTCAATGGCCAAGTTATCTGTATGTTAGCATTGTCTTATCAAAGCAAGCAAAGCTCAGGCTGCCTCACTGACACGTTCCTCGCTCACTTCATTTTTTGTTGCTTAAGCTTTTTAGAGGCATTTGTGGTCATGTGATGAGTTTTTCTTGGCTTCAGTTGCTAAACTGTGTTATCAGAAATGATAAACAAGTTGTTTCCATATAAGCAATTAGTTTTGAAGTAGTGACCATCACATGGGCCACATATCTTTCATTATTTCAAAGGTCTTGAAAACTGGAGACTGCAGCCACCCTTGCTGTGTAGAATTATCCCATATACATATATGTTGTTGCACATATAATGAAAAAACAACGATTTTGTGGCACAACAGTATATATGTGCTTTCCATAGTTGCCAGCAGCCACGGCTTTACTGGGTATGGTTTATTTAAACCCACAGAATCCTGTCCTGTAGTGTGCAAAAACTCTTCCGTGTCAGAAGGAGCTGTCCAGTGCTTTGATGCTCCCAAGTAGTTGCCGTTATATAATAGTGGAGAGAAACAAAAACTACCCCAAAACCAATCAAAACTGGTGGTTTCTGGGTTAGAACATGCAGCATCTCCCAGGCTAAGCAGCTGTGGCCAGTAGAGCAAAGGGGAGAAAGATTTACACAGGGAATGTATTGATGTGCTGTGCTTAATGCCAGTATGAGTTTTGCTGCTTTTTGATGAATAATACTTGCATATCTTCAGGCTTGTGATTGATCATTTAAACCTAGAAATTATACGTATTTGATAAAAGGTCAAATAATTTTTTTAAGAGAAACTCTTGGAATTACTTTTTCAGATTTGATAGATTTCCCACTTACTAGTAACTGAGTTCTGCTTCACTCTTCAGCATTAACTTCCACAGTGCAGACAGTAAGAGACATTTTTCTCTTTTTATTCCCCACTAATTACAGGAGAGCCATGGATAAAAGTGAGTTGGTACAGAAAGCCAAACTGGCTGAACAGGCTGAGCGTTATGATGACATGGCTGCTGCTATGAAGGCTGTCACTGAGCAGGGACACGAACTGTCCAATGAAGAAAGGAATCTACTCTCAGTTGCCTACAAGAATGTGGTCGGTGCCCGTCGCTCGTCCTGGCGTGTAATTTCCAGCATTGAGCAGAAAACAGAGAGGAATGAGAAGAAACAGCAGATGGGAAGAGAATATCGTGAGAAAATTGAGGCTGAATTGCAGGATATCTGCAATGATGTTCTGGTAATAATCCAACAGCAAAAATAACAGTAGTTAGTACTGCAGCATTCTTCAGACAGGCTTAAGGAATCTTAACAGTGCTGTAGAAACTGCAGCACCTTAGCAGGGGAATAATTTTGCAAAGCCACATACCTGGGTCCAATTCTAGCTCCTAAGTCATCTAGTTTGTTTCTTACAGAATTCCTCTGAAGAGCATTTGGGTTTTTTAATAGAAAGAAGCAAACAAGGCAATGTTTAAGACTCTTAGGGGTTACCAGGAAAACAAATGTAGACCTGGTACGCTGGCATGGACCCTGCTAAAAAGTCTACCACTTAAATTATTTTGTTAATGAATGCCAGTGTCTTGAGACTTTAGTGCTTTTTGGGGATGGAGGAGGTGTGTACTTCTGCTTCCAAACTGGTTGTGCTATTTCTTTTACTTAGACAAGAGGGATTCTTTTTATTGCTGTTCAGTTTGCTGAAGCTCTGTCAAGAGCAGTTGCTTTCGGTACACTCAGGCTTTGCATCTCTCTGAATGCGTATGTGCTGACTGTGCCACTATTCAGCTTTTCAGCTGGAGTTGCAGATAGAAGCAGTTTGTTGTGGATAATTTTACTGCTCTATAGAATTCAAGTTTGTGGCAGCAAAAGTGACCAGAATTGTGCTAATGTCAAGATGCTGCTTTTTTGTCAGCTTGGTTATGATTGTAGGTTGGCATCTGTGTATTTCAAGGAAAGTCTTTGCAGTCCTAAGCTCTGATAGCCATTAGATTCTGCAGGAGTGAGCTGTGGGGAGCCTCAACAGAGCAAGTTTTCTGTTTTCCAGGGTTTAGGATACAAGTAGTTTCTCTTTTTCTGAATTTCAACAACAGTAGGCAAAGTGATTAACGCACAAGTATATATGTCATTGTTAATGTTCTAACAGTTCATGCTTGCCATTGTAACAAAGACTCTGTTTCAGACATTGTTTGTATGACTTGGGGGGAAAAAAAAACAAATGATGTTTCCTTTCTCAGGAACTCCTGGATAAATACCTTATTGTCAATGCCACGCAGCCAGAAAGCAAGGTCTTCTATTTGAAAATGAAAGGCGATTACTACAGATACCTCTCAGAGGTGGCATCTGGGGACAATAAGCAAAGTAAGTAGGGATGAAAATCACTCATTCTGCTGGAGGCTGAGCAGGAAAAAGTATAAAAGTATACTTGTGTTCTTTTCCCCTAACTTGAAGTGTTTCTTTCTTTTCCCTCCTGCTCTGTAGTATTGAAGATGGGTGCAGTGCAAGTCACTTTTAGAGGACTTCACTGAAGTTTGAAGTGATTGGCTGCCATTCATCAAAACAATCAAATTCCGCTTTCAGGCCCCAACCCCAGTGGCTGATTTTCAATCATATTTGGCTGTGCAAAATCCTTTTCCTAGACAATGTTGGGGGTTTTTTTTCTCTCATGGAAAATGCTTTGTTCCTGTCATCTCTTGTTTGGGTTACTGGGACCTGAGCCAGTTAATCCTAAAATGTAAAAACAATGCTAAGTTGTGCCTGAATTCCTGGTGAATGTCTGATATGGTCCATGTCTTGCAGGCTTAGTTTGACTCCATTCTGGAGTTTATTGTTAGGCATTAGCCAAAAAGGGACTATTGTCTTTCCCCTGAAACCCCAAACTGAAATAAAAAGTTCATGACCTAGCTGGTAATGTTTCCTTCAGTTTAAGTAGGTAGTTTAGATACCTCTTATTCCCCATATGGGCTTGTCTGGATTTATTATTTAGAACTACTGTGAGTGAGTGTTGAATCACAGTACGCTTTGACTTAGGCAGAACTTGTCTGCATTCAGGTTGGTTGGAATTTATTTTGAATAAATCTAATTTCAAGACTCTATTAAAATGTTGAACCTAATTTCTGTATGTCCTAGCTTTATCTAAACAAATATTTTGCCTTAATAGCTCAGCCAGTGATAGGCCTTTACATCAAACAGCAGTGAAAGAAGCATCTTGTGCGTATATAATTGCATGAATTTCTGGTGGCACAATAGTCTAGACCAAGAATATAATAGCTTCCCACATGAAGTACAGTAATGTGCTGTGCATTAATATGATTGTAATTGCTTCTTGCAGCAACAGTAGCAAACTCTCAGCAAGCTTACCAGGAGGCATTTGAAATTAGCAAGAAAGAGATGCAGCCAACACACCCTATTCGACTTGGTTTGGCTCTAAATTTTTCTGTCTTCTACTATGAGATACTAAATTCTCCTGAAAAAGCCTGTAATCTGGCAAAGACGGTAAGCAGACTCTTCATATTACCAATTTTTGTGGAGGCTAAGGAGATAATTACATGGTTGTAGTAGCACTTTATTATGCCTTTTCCTATCACAATCCTTAAAAATGCTGTCATCTTCAACCTGTTGTCATTGTACATTTTCAGGTAAGTTAGCTTGACAAACTTGGCTTTAAGTAAGCTAATTTGCTACTACGGTTGTTCCAGTGAAAGGGAAGACAAAGTACCTCTTCCTGTGTCTGTATAATTTGCTTAGGTTGTGCTCGTGTTAAATTTGAAAACACTTGGGTTAATTCAGCACTTCTAAAGTGAAATATTTATTTAAATTTGAACACTTAGCAAATACATGAAGTGTCGTCTTTGTGACTACAGTTGTAGTCCTAAATGTCCTCGTGTATCCGTGTGTGCCCCTCTCTCTGGAGACAAAAAAGAGCTTGTGTGGTAGGTTGTGGCACACAAAAAGCGAGTCATTTTTTGTCTTAGCCTTCTCCCTGAAATAGGATTAGAGCCTTTAAAAGGAGCTTTTTGCATCCGTGAAAGTTGTCTGGTAGTGAATAATAAGGCATTAGGGGAATCTTTGTGTTCTTAATATGCAGTTCAATAATGCTTTGTAACAAGAAGTGATGTTTTGCTATGGAAAATGCCACTGCTGTCCCTACTTTTTTAGTTAATATGCTTACATCTTTTGGAAACCTGAATGAAGAAATAGCACTTATTCATGGGGCTCAACTCTCAGACTTGCAGCGTGGGCTAGCATGTGTAACAGATCGCTAGGAGTCTCTAGTGGAACATACCTGGTTTCCTGTGCTGTTTTGAGAAGAAACCCTTCCCACTGTCAAAAAAACCTTCTCTTCCATTTTCTTTCCTACTTACTCACATGTAATACATATTTTAATGGTGCCTTTGTTTTTTACTGCCAATTTAGACCAGTGAGGCCTTCATTTTTAATGAAAGCATTGCTTTCAATTGTTGCTGTTAAACCTGACTTCAAGCCACGTGAATCATTCCTCAGTATGACAGAGTGCAGAATGTGTGCTCCTTAGTATTTGGTATTGGCATGGTAGGAAAGTTGTTCTGGGCTTTCCTCTGGACCCCCTGAAGACTGCTGTTTTCCTACTGGTTGTCTAGTGGTATGGTGCTTGCTTTGGTCTATGCTGCTTCTCTTGGTGGAAAAGGAAAATATCAGAAGCCTTTGTCACAGAATTTGAATAGTGACATGACAAATTTGTAAGCTTTTTGTAAGCAGAAGTGAATTTGGAGAGCAAAGTGTGAAAGTGTTTTGTCTTGCGTATCTTTAGGCCTTTGATGAAGCGATAGCAGAGCTGGACACGCTGAATGAAGAGTCTTACAAAGACAGCACTCTGATCATGCAGCTGCTTAGGGACAACCTCACTGTAAGTATTGCAGGGCAAACAACTGCACTCTGTGCCTGTTACTTCTTTAGGCCGTAGGACTCCACTGGGTGGGTCTTGACTGCTGAGGACTTTGGTAGTCCTGTGCTATTAAAAACCTTTTCTAAGGCATTCTCTGCATGTCTTAACTGCATTGCTTTTTCTAACCAAACCAGTTAGACTTGCTTTTTAAACCAAAAATCACTTGTTAACCACTGTAACAGACTGAGATTTTTTTGTAACACAAAGTGGAGTTTGTCTGTTCTCAACAGCCAGCTTTATGTTGAGTTTGCAAACTTGTTCTGGCTTATTGCTCGTTATCTTCTACTCCTTTCCTAGTTCATTATACTTCAGCTTTACTGTGAAATTCAGTTCTGTTTTGCTTCTAGCTGAGAAGATCACATAGGTACTGCTTATTGTGCTGTCTCCCCTTTCCTGACAATCCAATTGTAATTAACTGTGTGCTTTCAGTATAAATGTGTTTGTCTTTTTTTCTTACAGCTATGGACGTCGGAAAATCAGGGAGATGAAGGGGACGCTGGGGAAGGGGAGAACTAATGGCTGTCACGCTTCACTATATGTTCAATGTCACCCTGTATCCTACACATATATCCCTTTGTGCGACGAGCAAAAAGAATAGTACATCGACTTTCACAACCTCAACGTAGCAAAAGCTGTCAGTGGGGTAAAAACGGTTGGTTGGTGTTTTATGTACTTAAAGCGGAGGTCGGTTATTATAATGGCATTCTGAACTTTCCTATTATGAACCTTTACAGTTACAATTAACGTGTTTATATTTTTAACTGAACACTGTGATTATGGGTTTTGTGATTGCAATTGACTTTACAAAACTCTCATTAGTAGAAAAGTAGACATCGATTATGTAACTCTCAGCTTAATTTGGCACCAAAATAGTCGAAGTACAATTCTGTTGTAAAGTTGTACAGAAAGTTATAGAGATTCTATTGTGACACTGGGGCATGGAAGGAAAACAATCCAATGTATGGCATTCCAGTTAGTGACACTGCTATGAGTTAGTTTAACAGGCACACTCTGTAGACATTTGTAACCCAGTCTGAGGCACCGCTTTCAGTCAAAAGCTCACTTCGTCAATCCTGTCTTTCTGGGGATGGGGTTTCTTTGGGGGAGGAGGGTAACGAGGGAGTTAGCAGCTTGATTTCCAAACTCTTTACACTGGCAGATAACTGGGATTTGACTTCTCAAAGTGCTTTCATGCTCATACAACATGCATGACGAAGCCCCTTCCCGCAGCAATAACGTACCTTATTACACCTTAGATATTCTTCAATAGTGAGAATTCTTGGTTCACTACCATGGACTTTGCAATAGGAGAAGATTCAATTTTTTGAATGGCCTTATTAGTTCGGATGATACCATGAAGTGGTCTGCCACTTTCGCATTATTGTACTCTTAGGTGAATCAAAATCTCCATGGTATTCCCGTTTTGAATTGATCCTGAAAACTTATGCAGTAATCCACTGAGCCATCTTTAAGTTCACTTTACAGAATTTTTTCTCCCATTTGGTTCTGTTCACCCCATGATACTCTCACCTGTTTAAACTCCATTAAAGCAATTTTGGACTCCCACATAGGTGTCATCCTTTCCTTGATTATGGGTGATGTCAGGATGATTGGTGAGACCTGAGTCCGCTAGAGGCCAGGTTTCTTGGATGTTTGAGAGCTGCCAGTGCTGTTGCCATCTTCAGCTCTTGCCTGCCATTTTTGGTAGTATCAGGATCTGGCTCAAATGTTCAGGATTTCCCATTGATTGTACTGGAATGCAGACCTAGACATTTGTAACTTGTAATATTTGAGCTCCAAATGTCCTCACCCAGTTATGTTTCAAACATGTCCCATTAAATAAAACCTAATAAGAGTTGTGTGAACAATGCAGTGGAAAAGATTAGGAAATAGTCACCTATCAGTCTCACGGTATCATCCCCCTGCCTTCACATTCCACTTAGGTATAGGATCCATCTGTTTGTCTGTCCATCTGTCTGCTGAAGAGAATTTCATGCACTGATTTTAAAACTCCCCTCTACTAGCTGAACAAATTGTGCAGTTAATACTTGGCGCTTGATAAATGCAGTAGTGAATGTGGAACCGAGCCTGTCTGTATATCTGGTAGCTCTTTTCGCTTTGTTTTTACTGACCAGTATTCTGCCTAAAGTTTGCTTCTGTGACGGTTATATTGCCTAGCACACACGTGGTTGTGAGAATAGTATAGCAAAAAGAAATACCTGGTTATTGATGTACTAGATTTGTGTATGTCTTTTAAACAGTTCTAGTTTCACCTTACACAAAATAATCAGGAAAGTGTAAAAGAATTCGAAAGTGAATAATAAAAAAATTTTATCAGTTGTTTGCATCTGTTATCTTTGCCATATGAGTGGCAAAAAATTTGCAGTAGTAAAATCACCACTTTATTAAATGCTCAGATCTTGGATTGTGTGAGTTGATTCATCGTTCCCACATCATACAACTACTTAATTACTTTGCAGAGGATTTCCCCCACACCCTCCCAGATTTGCAGTAGAGAACACTGCTTCTCTTTATTTTAATTGAGGTACACTTGTAATTTGTATTGTCCTGGCAGGACTTTGAAGAAATGCAACTATAAATACCTATTTAACTTGCCATAAGTCACTGTGTGTGGTGTGGTGAAGCACACCATATGTGAGAACAGTCTGCTGGTTACTTGGAAAGGCCTTTCTTCAGGGGATCTTTTAAATGCACTCTGAGGGCAGGGGTACCTCCTCAGCTGGCCCTCTTGTCACTCACCCACACACCACTGTACCGTGCACACACACCAGGTAACACCACTGATCCCACCTGCTGCTGTGCAAAAGCACTGCTGGGAATGCAAACAGCTGGTGTAAATGTTGGCAGAGATGTCTTCCTAGAAAGTCCTGAACTGTTTGATGAAATGGAAAGGAGGTTGGTTGGGGCTGAAGCAAGTGTCTTTCCTGCCATTGGAGCCTCTTGCTCCTGCAGTGAGGTGATAGACAAGTGTATACTGTAGATAGATAGCATCACTGAACTTCTGACTGACCACTGCAAAGGTGCTGGGCCAAAATCCAGCTGCTGGTGAGCAGGAACTGCTCCTGTGTGTTGCCTTTAAATGGTGGTCCCTCTGTTTCTATTCCGTTATTGCTACTTTGTCATTTTCTTCAGCCTTCGTAGACATCCTGGCTCATAAATGATCTCACAGTCTACATGAACTCCCAATATGACTTGTGCTGATGGCACTGTCAGCTTGAAGAAAAACCCTGGGTCCTGCTAGCTGCTCCTATTTGTAGAGCACTTGTCCTGCTTGGCTCTTTCAGATGACATCTCCCATCCTTATTGTCTCTTCTAGGGGAAATTACAAACCTCATAGACTTGGCTGCAGCAGTGATGAGTTGAGGGAATACCTTAATTTTTCAAGTAATTGTATAATTTGGGAAAGGACACTGTAGCTGCCCCAGCTGTGATAAGAGCCTGGGGGTACTCTATGTTTAAACAGATCTAATTGGTCAGATCTGCTGCAGCTTCTCCTTTCTGGTACTGATGCTCACCTGATCTCTGAGTGAGGCAGTTCAGTGTGGGAAACCACCAGAAGGCTTTTGGGAAGACAAGGTTTCTCTAGACCTGCACTGAGAATATGGGTGAAGCAGAGCAACCACACTTGGATGAGCTTTAGTTCAATGTGTGGGGCCGTGGTGCTGCATGGTGTGCACTGCCTGGAGCAGGCTGGTGTGTCTCCTGAGCAGTGTTCAAGGACTCCACAGCAGCAATCGCCTTTTTTGATGAAATCCAGCTGAAATGTTCAGCTGAAGTCAACATGAGATGCTTTCTTCCCCACTGAAATGTGTGGAAACAGAGGAGGCATGGCCGTGAAGAACGTCTGGTAGAGACACAGAGATGCTGGTGACTCCAGCTCAGCACAGCCAGACAAACATAGTCTGCTCCCCTGGGCTCCTGCACTTTCTCATCCTGTGTTTCAACTGCTCTGCAAGCTGTTTGATGTCAAATTGGCTCCCCTCATACATAGAATCATAGAATCATTAAGGCTGGAATCGACCTCTAGCATCATCCAGTCCAACCATCAGCCCAACACCACTGTGCCTACTAAACCGTGTCATGAAGTGCCACAGCCACACGTTTTTTTAGTATCTCCAGGGATGGTGACTCTACCACTTCCCTGGGCAGCTGGTTCCAGTGCTTGACCACTCTTTCAGTAAAGAATTTTTCCTAAAATTTGATCTAAACCTCTCTTGCTGTAACATGAGACCGTTTCCTCTCATCCTGTCCACTTGTTACTTGGGAGAAGAGACCAGAAGAGAGAAGATACCTCACTATAACCTCCTTTTAGGGAGCTGCAGAGATCGATGAGGTCTCTCCTCAGCCTCCTCCAGGTTAAAGAACCCCAGGTCCCTCAGCTGCTCCCCATAACCCCTGTGCTCCAGATCCTACCTGTGCTTTTGTGTCCAACACATAATGCTGGGCTCCTTTTAGATGCAGGAGACCTCAGGTGTGTCATCCAGACAGAAGGTGATGGCAGAGGAGGGAGATGGCTGGGGAGTGTCCCTGAGTGCCTGATGATGAGGAACTCATACTCAGCTGTGCATGGCTTACTGGCTCCTGCCTGGATTTCTTAACTTCAGGGAATTCCCTGCCAGAGCACAGGTGATTTCCTAAAGCAGGTGGCTGGGAGGTGCAGCACTGGGCAAAACGTGGCACCGTTTCCCTCCCGTTTTGTAGAATCACGGAATGGTTTGGGTTGGAAGGGACCTTAAAGATAACCCAGTTCCACCCCTCTGCCATGGGCAGGGACACCTCCCACCAGACCAAGCTGCTCAAAGCCCCATAAAACTTGGCCTTAAACACCTCCAGAGATGGGGCAGCCACAGCTTCCCTGGGCAACATGTGCCAGTGTTTTACCACCCTCATTGTGAAGAATTTCTTCCTAATGTCTAATCTAAATCTTCCCCATTCCAGTTTAAGTCTTTCCCCTGTGTGCTATCACTATAGGCTCTGATCAAGAGCCCCTCCCCAGCTTTCCTGTAGCCCCTTCAGGTACTGGGAGGCTGCTCTAAGGTCTCCCCAGAGCCTTCTCTTCTCCAGGCTGAACAACCCCAACTCTCACATCCTGTCCTCATAGCAGAGGGGCTCCAGCCCTTTGATCATCTTCGTGGCCTCCTCTGGACCCGTTCCAACAGTTCCATATCCTTCTTATGTTGGGAAATCCAGAACTGGACACAGGGCTCCAGGCGGGGGCTCCGCGAACGCTCGGGCAGCTGCCCTGGCTGCACCGCGAGCAGATGCAATGCCCAAAGCCGCAGCCCCGGGGCTGGGACTGAGGGGCTCGGGGCGGGGGTCCCGGGGCGGGGCCGCACCTGGCTGGAGGTGGGGATGGAGGGAGGGGCCGGTCCCGCCCCTGAAGCGAGGCTGCAAGAGCCGGCAGCACCGGCGGGCGAGCCGGAGCGGGGCTGGGAGTGAGTGCGGGGGGGACCCTGCCCTGCCCTGCCCTGCCCTGCCCTGCCCTGCCCTGCCCTGCCCTGCCCTGCCCTGCCCTGCCCTGCCCTGCCCTGCCCTGCCCTGCCCTGCCCGTTGAGCCCCCTCAGCGCCCTCTCGGCTCTTTGGTCCCCACTACTCTGGGCTTCACTCTCTTGGCTCTGGTCCTCTCCTAACTCCCTTCCCTCGCCGTGCGCCACCAGCGGCAGAGGGATGCTGTGTTTGCCCTCCCAGCCTGTGTCTGTTTTGGTGTCAGCACTGGGGAACCTTGGGAGACAATTCTTGTTTGCATGAGGGGTAGGGCTGTCTCATGGAGTGGCTCTTCCATGGCGACCTTCATGTTCTCTGTGGTCGCTTGGCTTTGGCTTAGATATTGATTAATCACCTCTCCCGTGTTTGTGCATTTATTACAGGCATCCGTAGGGTATCTTAAGCATCTTGAGTCTTTTGAGCTTGAAGGTAAGAGCTCCAGGGATGGGCTTATAAGTTTTTAGGGCAGGAGCTGCATTTCTCTTTTCCCCTGCAGTACCTCGTGGGGTTCAAGCAACCATACACAACTTTACACCCAACTGAAAACAATGGAAGAGTGACCATCACTTTTCCTGCTCTGGGGGACTGGTCAGCAGGCTCAGGCTTGTTTCTCTGGGAAAGGCTGGCTAAAAACCTGTGTTTGCTGTGTCAGAGATGGAGATGGTTGCTAGGAGCACTGGCTGCAGGGCTGCTCGTGGGAAGCTGCTCCACTGGCAGAGCTGCTCTGTGCATCAAAGCAAACCCTTACTTCTCAGGTTTGCGCTGGCTGAGCAGCTGTCTGGAGGGAGCAGTAAAGGAGGAATTAAAATTGAAATTCCTGGTGTGGAAGGACTGTTTACATTCTGAGGATTTAAATTCCATTTTATTTCTCTCGGGTTTTGAGTGTTGGAAGGAACAAATTGGTGTGTGCAGTGTGCTGTGTCCCTCTGGCCACACCCCAGGTTTGCAGGGGCTCTGACACATGCAAATTGACGCAAATCGGCTTTTGCAGCAACATTGGGATGTCTTTGAAAAATCTGGAAACTGCAACATCCTTGGGGAATTTCCAGTCCTACCATTGCTGGTGGGAAGGGCACGGTTTGCATTGCTGCAGCAGGGCCAGTGCGGGTCCACATTTGCACTTGCGATCCAAAACCTGTGCCCTGCAGCTTTGGGTCTCTCCTCCTCCACAGCTGAGCTTTGTGGTTGACCATGAATGCCAGTGGCCCTGGCTATCCGTTAGCCTCTCTCTACGTGGGGGACCTGCACCCAGATGTGACCGAAGCCATGCTGTACGAGAAGTTCTCACCTGCTGGGCCCATTATGTCCATCCGAGTCTGTCGAGACGTTGCCACACGCCGATCGCTGGGCTATGCTTACATAAACTTCCAGCAACCTGTGGATGGTACGTTCCCTGGAAAGCAGCCCTGAGCAGCTGCCTCCCAGTGGAGGCTTGAGGTGTGCAAGAGAAGCATGGGCAGGTGATGGAAAAGGGGGAGCAGTTATTTGAGGGATTGCCTCAGGTGTTACAGCTTGGCAATATTCTGCTGATGTTGCGTTTGGGTTGTAACTTATCCATCCCCTTATGTGATGAGGAGGTGACCCATCCCACTTCTGTTACTGCTTAGAGACTGGGAGAGGATACAGCAGCTGGCTTTGGGCTTGTACGGGAAGGGGAAAGGGGTTTGCAAGAGTCACCTCTCTCCATCACCCGATGGTAAAGGTCACCAAAACCTCTTCTACCCTTCCCCAAGGCAGCCAGCTGTCTGCTGGATGGTGGTGTGGGTGAGCAAGGCCGCTTTCCTGGCAGGCATCAGTGCTACAGTGCTGTAACCAAAAGGAGTTTCATGTTGAAGCAGCAGTGATAGGAAGGTGTTGGGTTAGTTACCCTGGAGACCAAAATCCCTACTGGGTGAGTTGAGCATCTGCCAAACTGGAGCTTGCAGTGAAGTGAATGATCCCACAGGAATCGGGCATGATTTGGAGAGGGGAAAAGAACATATGAAAAGGAAGGAGTGGTGTGGCTGGGGAGGGAGGAGAGGAGAGCAGCCCCTTGCCTGGCCCTGCTGCCCTGGGAAGCAGAGCTGCCTGTCTCATTTAGGTTAACAAGCCCCTATCCAAGAATATCCCTCATTCCTGTGCCTACCTCAGCTGCTGTAGGATCAGTCTCTTACCCTTCATTCTCCCCTCTGTGCGGTTTCTTTGCCAGCTGAGCGAGCCCTGGACACCATGAACTTTGAGGTGATCAAAGGCCGTCCCATCCGGATCATGTGGTCCCAGCGGGATCCTGGGCTCAGGAAGTCAGGCATTGGAAACATCTTCATCAAGAACCTGGATGACTCCATTGATAATAAAGCCCTGTATGACACATTCTCCGCCTTCGGAAACATCCTGTCATGCAAGGTACATGTGCCCATGGGCCCTGCAGGAAAGGGCTTGCTGCAGAGCTGCCTCCCGTTCTTGGCAGCCTGCTCCAGCCAGCTGAAACTCACTTTCTTGTTTTACTTCCCACAAAATTTCCTCTAAATTCCCACCTGCTTTGAAGGCAGGCCCTGCTGTGTTTCCCTTAGGAACGGGGGCTTTTCCCCCCGTCCCCTTTTCTTTCCTGTCCCTGTGCTGAGATGTTGTGTGTTGTCCCATCTGAGCTCAGTGCATCGATTGTGCTTTGGTCTTGGTGAGCATCATATAAAGCACTGGGCTGCTGGCTCTGGGCTCTCCTGGCTCTCTGAGCCACTCCCAACACAGCTCAGCAGGAGCAGGGTGTTGGGGAGGGTAAATGCCCCTGGAAAATGAGGGTGGGTTCCCCTGAGACTCACCCATGTGCCAGCGTGGAGAAAACCAGCGTCTGCCTCTTTCCCCCTGCTCCTTGCTCTGTGTTCATAGGTGGTTTGTGATGAAAATGGATCCCGTGGCTATGGTTTTGTTCACTTTGAGACTCACGAGGCAGCAATTCGGGCCATCGACACCATGAACGGGATGTTACTCAATGACCGGAAGGTGTAAGTGACAAAGAGGAGAGTGTCTCCTCACCTCTGCTCTTGGCTCTGCTCCTCACTTGTCTTGGTGCTTGCTTGGGAGTAAACTCCTGCCCTCCTTCTGCTCCAACCTCCTGCTGCTCTTTCTCCTCTCTTCCTGTCCATCCCTGCTGAGCATGGCAGCTCTGCTGCTTGTGGGGGCAGTGAGTCACTTGTGGTCAGTGCTGGTGGAAGTGTGATAGTGGTTTGGAGCTGTTCCTGATGGTGAGGAAAGAGTCCAGCCCCGGGCTGTGTTTTGTTGCTGAGGCCATGTAACAAGTGCCCACAAAACAGGGCTGGTCCTCGATCTCAGCCGTCAGCATCAGATAACCTGGGCAGGAAGAGGTTTTGTTGTTCTTCAGCTCTCTGCTTACGTTGCATCATCTTATTCTCTACATCCCTGCCTCCTCAGAGGCTGCCTAGCAGGCTTAGGGATGCCTTAAAGGAAGAGAGCTGGCACTTGACGGCATTCTTTGAGGTCTCTTGGGGTCTCCTGAGGTGACATCCCTGTTGCACTCTGTTACCACTCTCCCCATTTCAGCAGTGCAAAGTGGGTTCTGGGTAGAAGAACCCAAGGTGGGAGATGCTGAAGTTGCTGGATGTGAAACACAGGGTGGGTTTATGGGTGAGCAAAGCATGGCCTGAGGTGAAGATCCCTCTTGGCCTGTACTATGTCCCTGTGTCCATCTCCCCTTTTCAGGGGATGTGGAGGGTTCCATGTCCCTTTCCTTGCTGCCTGCAGATTTGTTGGCCATTTCAAGTCTCGCAAAGAGCGTGAGGCAGAGTTTGGGGCTAAGGCGCTGGAGTTCACCAACGTCTACATCAAAAACTTTGGGGATGACATGGATGATGACAGACTGCGGGAAATATTCTCCAAGTTTGGTGAGTGCAGTTGTTGAAGCAGAATATCCTCATGTCAGGTAAACTGGAGACAGCACAATGGTAAAGAAAGCTGGGACAGTGCTTGATTGAAACACCGAGCCCATTGTCTCAATGGGATGAGACTTGCTTGAACACCACCTCAGCAAAGGACTACAGTGATTTAAATTGTCAGGACATTACGTGCACTTTCCTGCTGTGGTGGAGGATAACTTGTATTAGGTGCTTTCCTGAAGAAAAGAAAGTTGTTTGTTCTCTTTTTTTGTGTAACAGAAGTGGTTTTTGCTTTGTTACTTTTTGAAGCTGTCTTGAAACCAGCGTCTGTCTGAGCCTTGGCAATAAGAGAAGCTGAGTCTGAATTTAAAGAGTAAAAGGCTTTTTGGTTTAATCCGTCCCTGGACGTGCCTCTTGCCACAAGGTTTATTATCACACCAATTGATGGACCATAGTGTCAATGCTTGGCCAGTGTTAGCTCAGGTAATTTTTGAATAGCCTTTGTACAAACCCAATATATGTGTTCATATATAAAAGATAGGAGAACTTTTGGCCAAAGGAACTCAGTGCACTGGCTGGAGAAACCGAAAAACAATGAGAGCAGCATCCAGGGTGGGAGGGATTGCCCTCACCAACACTCACAGCCTCCTGTTCCCACCTTGCAGTGGGGATACCACTGTCTGTCCTCTTGTTTGTCTCTTCCATGCTGCCACAGACGATCAGTCTCCTCACTGGACTGGCATTCCGTGGTGACTCCCAGGCATGGTGCTGCGTGCAGCAGGTCCTCCTTAGTGGACACCCTTCTTCAGATGGATTCTCTCCATTCCTCTTGCAGGAAAGACACTAAGTGTCAAAGTCATGATGGACAGCACTGGCCGCTCAAAGGGCTTTGGGTTTGTCAACTTCGAGAAGCATGAAGAAGCTCAGAAGGCAAGAGGTTCTTCACTGCCCATCTGCTCTCTCAGCCCTGAGCTTGTCGCCTGCTGATGTTCCCACCTCTCCTTGGAGGGAAACCTCACCAGCTTCGTGCCTGCCTGGCTGTTGGCACTGGCAGGGATGCTTGGATGGGCAGGACCTGGCACAGGGGAACAGAGCTGCTTTTCTGCCCTCGCTCAGCGAGGGTCTTCTCACAGTGGGGCTGGACTGGGGTGGGTGGGTGAAGAGTAGAGCCATGGGCATTGGCTTCTCGCTGTGCTCAGAGCCCTTCCCTCTGCTGGCAGGCGGTGGCCGACATGAATGGGAAGGAGATCAACGGGCGGATGGTGTACGTGGGCCGGGCCCAGAAGCGGCTGGAGCGTCAGAGTGAGCTGAAGAGGAGATTTGAGCAGATCAAGCAGGAGAGGGTGAGCAAGTACCAGGTAAGAGGAGAGCGGAATGCTCTGCCTTGCAGGCCCACACTGGGAATGTGCCCAGGGCACCCAGGGACATCCTTGGCTTGGGGACAGAACAGGGCTCTTCAAAGCAGATCAGTGTGATGAGTTGCTTCTGCAATTAAAGACCTGCACAGAGGTCCAGTTGCTGTCTGGTAACATCCTGGGAAGAAGTAACAGGAAAGAGGAGACACATCTAAACCCAGGATGATCTTGGCAGGTGAACAAATAGGTCTACTCTTTTCTAGAAATTAAAATATTAATCTGGAAATTATATTGCTTCGTGAGGTCTTGGAGCGGCTTCATAGTGATGGCCTGGGCACCCTCTTCACTGAGTGAAGCACACACAGTGTCCTGGCTCCTCCTCATGTCATCAGTCCCATGACAGCTCTGGAAAGGACTTGTTTGTGGGATGTCCCACCCTCTGGCTGAACCACTGGTGAAACACTCATCCAGCTTGAAAAGCTGCTGTGAAGGTTGTCCTCTAGGGAACCTAGAGGCCAAACTCTCTTGTCTGCCCGATTGTAGGGAGTCAACTTGTATGTGAAGAACCTGGATGATGGGATAGACGACGAGAAGCTGAGGAAGGAGTTCTCTCCCTACGGCACTATCACCAGTGCCAAGGTGAGGGATTGGGGCTGTCGCTGGGGCTTCTGGGGTCAGCTGGCCAGTGCATCCAGCCCTTGGGAAAGGATCAGGATTACCATCCTGTTGGGCTATAGTTCCGTGCTAATGGCTTGAATCTCAGGTCAAGGGCAAAGGTCAACCAGCAAATATTTTTGTAGCTTTTTGTTACCCCAGCCCTGGTGAGGTGCAGGGTATGGGACCTTAAAGCAACATCATTCTGTATAGTGCAATGCTGCTCCATGGTTTGGGACCAAGATGACGCTGATACAAATGGAAATGACCACAAGCCACCTTGCTCTGGGCAAAACAGGGTTTGCCTGGCTGATGGGCTGGCATTTTGTCTTCTGGAAAAACAAGAAAGTGTCAGTCTTGCCACTGGTCTTGGTGTCAAGCTTCTCTTGAAACTTCTCGAAGCTTCTGAATCTTCTGCATACAGATGCAGAAGGATGGTCTGGCTTTAAGGTCAGATACTTGTAGCCTGCCAGCTGCCAGGGACAGATGCTGCTTTGCCCTTGTGCAGGGCACTGTGTCCCACCAATCCCCAGCCCTTGCTTGCTCCTGAGGCATTAAGCACTGGAGCATTGCCTGAGCAAATCCTCCCCTTTCACAGAGAAACCATCCTCTTTGTGGAGTCCCAGCCTGGGCATGGGGGCTGCACACATGGGGTACCAGCAGCTGGCAGGTCCTGTGTGCCCCCCTGCTGTGTCGTGTTTCACAGGTGCTGCAGTGATTTCTGGATTTAATTGTCGTCTTCTAATTCAATTTTAGGTGATGACAGAGGGTGGCCACAGCAAAGGGTTTGGATTTGTATGTTTTTCATCCCCAGAAGAGGCTACCAAGGCCGTGACAGAAATGAACGGGCGGATCGTTAGCACTAAGCCTCTCTATGTAGCACTTGCTCAAAGGAAAGAGGAGCGGAAAGCAATTCTCACCAACCAGTACATGCAGAGATTAGCCACCATGAGGGCTCTGCCTGGCCCTCTCCTGGGCTCCTTCCAGTCACCCCCGGGGTATTTCCTACCCCCCATCCCTCAGGTGAGTCCTCATTCCCAAGCAGCTTTGCACAGTGACAACAATTTCCTCTGGACTGGGGGAGGCGGGCGGCAGTGGGGCTGAGGAGCATCTTGGTTTGCACAGACTGAAGTGCCTGCTGGCGTGGGGTCAGTGGGACCAGGGCTGGGCTCCTGCGTAGGGCTTGCCAAAACGCTGTCAGGATCTGGGTGCTGCAGGCAGAGGACTAGGGATTTAATAGTTGCTGAATGCTCCTCAGAGGAGGGAACCAAGGAGTTTGGTGGGAGGGTGTGAATTTGGAGAACAAGTCCTCTGATGAAAGGAGGGGAGGGAGAAGGGTTGTAGAGGTGCAAAAGCTCGGGGGAAGAATATAAGTGGAGCTCTTGGAGGACACACAGGCTGCAGGTCTGGAGGCCTGTCTCTAAAGTACCCTGGCAAGCTTCAGAGTTTGGTTTTGGCTCGCTTGTGTGTGGGTACAACAGCCACTGAGATGCTCAGAGTTGGATCTGGCTGAGATCCCAGGTCACCTTGGATAACGTGTTTTCCTTTCCTAGCCACAATCCAGAGCTACCTTCTACAGCCCCAGCCCAGTTGTCCCAATCCGACCTGCCACTCGCTGGAGTGCGCAGCCCCCTCGGCCTCCCCGTGAGTCAGCCTGCCCCTGGGACTCCCTTGGCATGATTTGGGCTCTGTTAGGGACTGAGGGTCTCTAAAAGCAGCACAAAACATGCAGCTGTGGGGAACTGTTGCGTGGAGAATTGTGCGGGGCTTTGGTGTTGGGATCACAATGATGAGCGCTGGGGGCTGAGACACTGGGGTTGACCACAGAGGTGAGGTTCTCCCAAATTTTCCCCAGCCACAGTCAATTCCCCACACACCTCCCTCTGTGCCTTTGCCATCAAGAATCTTTATCAATTGTGCTCTACAATTAATCTCTACAGCAGCGTATTCTGCAGCTACCCCCGTGCTGAGAGCTGCTTTACCACCCCGGCGCCTGCTGTCCAACATCAGCACCATGAGACAGGCCTCCACTCAAGTGCCCCGTGTGCCCCCCCAGGCCCAGAGAGTGGGTGAGTGGGAGATGGACCCCCTTGAACATCACCATAGCTGCCATGGGTTGGCAAGGGTGCTTGCTGCAAGCTTGGGTCTGCCTCTGGAGATGAATGGGTTTGTGGGATTGCTTATGGAAGAGTCCAGATGGACTGGATTTAATGAGGCTGGAGCAGAGTCAGTAGTAAATAAGCATGTAACTTGGAAGAAGCTTGTGGTATTTCAGGTAATGGGACAGGTCCCTGATATGCAAATTGGTCTTGCTGGCCACTGCTCCTCAGATACGTTCAATAAAGATGATGATGCAGCCATGGCACCCTAAGCTTAGTGCTCAGACCAAGGTGGAAGCTGGGAAAGGACATGCTGGGCAGAAGCAGGGGTTCTTGCCAGCTCTGGCCGAACTGCTGCCAAAACCAAGCCTCCAGTGAAGCACACTCCTGTTAGAGGTGTTTGGAGCTATGGCCTGAGAGTCAGACCTTGCTGGCATCCTCAGTGCCTTGTGTGCCCTCTGCCTTGCCAGCATGACATAGCTGTCCTGGTGGGGTGGGGATGAAGCTGCTCTCCTGCATGTGGTGTCCAGAGCGCTCCTCACCCCAAGAGTGCTTCAACCCCATGTCTGTCCCATCACTTCTCTGCCTTTCAGTGAGTAGAAGGATGCTCACAAGTGTAGCCCCCTCTGAGGCTCCTCCATGAGTGGGCTTTGAGGAGAGGCAGGAGTAGCACAGGGTCAAAGTTGCCCACCTGATGAGCAGGTGAAGATCTGAGATCCCTCAAAATGTGGGACTGTCTGATGGGGCAGTGCCAATCTACAACTCTCATGGTTTCATGCTCTTTATCTGGAAGTTGTCTTTGACATTGAATGTCTTGCTGCTGAAGTGAGCAGGAGGACCAGGAGGACTCCTTGACTTGTCATCTCTCCTTGTGTCCTGTCCTCTTGTTCCCCTGCCCTTGCCTCCTGCAGGAGGGGAGGTGGGGTCCCTCGCTCTTGCAGCCCACCCTCCTTGGTGCTGCGCCTGTCCTCTGGCTGCTGATGCAGACAGGTTTTTCTGGAGGAGAGCCAAGAAGACATGAGTGCCTTTGCCAGAGGGTGCGGGTGCCTTTGCCGGCTCTCCCACCCTCTGCACAACATGGGACAGCCCCGGCCCAGCGGGTGCCCTGCCTGTCCTGGGGAGGCTGCCTTTGACCTGGGAGCTGCTTTGAGCCCCCCCCAGTGCATGCATGTATTTAACATTTAACTCCTCCTTGCAAACATTTCCGTTCCCGTTGCAGCCAACATCGGGACCCAGACGGTCAGCGCTCGGGTGCCCTCCTCGCCCACCCTGCCCAGGGGTCCCCCACAGTACAAGTACTCCTCGGCCGTCAGGAATATCCAGCCAATGGGGCACATGCCACCCATGGTGGCCCCACAGGTAACTGCTGGGTGGACTCCTGGCTTTAGCTTGGCTGCTGCAAGGTGCATCAGTCCTGGGTTAACGTGGCCACTGGCCCCAAGCAGCCCCATGGCTCTGTTTATGACAAGCGCTATGGGGCCTCTTCCTAGGGGCTCCTGGGGGTAACTGGGGCTACGAATCCAGCAGCCACACAGCTGTGACACCTGGCCCTGGCTTTCCTGGAAGCCAGAATTTGGTTACAAATAGGCAATGCCAGATTCTGCATCATCTTGGGAGGGTGAAATGCCCTGCTGTGTTCAGACCATCACCATTCCTGCAAGCCAGGTAACTTGCACATGGCTTCCAGCCTTTGATTGCTGCTCTTCTCTATTTTTTCTCCAGGTGGGAGAGCCTGCCATGCACATCCAGGAACAGGAGCCACTGACTGCATCCATGCTTGCAGCTGCCCCTCCTCAGGAGCAGAAGCAAATGATAGGTGTGTGTCATAGCTGCTCTGCTGGAGTAAGCCCAGCTGTGGGGCTGTGCACATGGGCTTCTGTGCACCAGGGATATCTTTACTGCTAGGAGAAGCTGTGAGCCTTTGTGGGATTGCTCTGATATTATGCTACTTTAAAAAAAATGATCAACACTGTGATAGAGGGATATGGAATCAGCAAAACCACTCCATGTCTGGATTAGGTGTCTGACAGTGACAGCATGCTGCCAGGCTGCACCGGGGCATTTGCTGTTCCTCTGAACTCTGAGCCATCCTGTGTTGCTGCTCTCAGGAGCTGATGAAGAGCTTGGTGGCTGTAAGGGGTTAAGGTCAGGTCTGCCCAGGAGAGGGCTGGGAGCAGAGTGATTTGGGAAAGGAAGAGGGAGGTATGTGCACAGGGCTGAGGTACCCTGACAAAACTGTGGTGGGGAATCTTGCAGCAAAATAGTCCATGTGCTGGAGGGTGGGATGACAGAATTAGGATGGCAGGACAATTAGCATTGTCCTTGGCCAGTCAAAGTTGGCTTTCTTTCTCCACACCAATTTGCTTGCATGGCTTTCCTTCTCAGTAAGTGTGTCTGTAGGTAGGACTAATTCTCCCAATTGTACTGGAGTGCTGCAGTGGGACTGGGAGCATTTTTCCTGCTAGTTCTGTTGCTGTGATGTGCTGGAGTAGGTTTGCTTGTGAGCAGTGATTTTTTCCATCACCACTCTTGTATCCCCTTTCAATTGAAAGGGCAGAGCTGGGATGGGAGCTGGCTTTGAAAGTGCTGGAGGTCTTGCGTAGTGGTGATGTCCTCCCTGGTGTTTGGAGCAGGTGAGCACCTCTACCCTCTGATCCACGCGATGCATCCCTCGATGGCTGGCAAGATCACTGGCATGCTACTGGAGATAGACAACTCGGAGCTGCTGCTGCTTCTGGAGTCCCCTGACTCGCTGCACTCCAAGGTAGGAGGCACTTGGAGCCCAAATAAAACATGTCCCTAAGGGCTAACTACCTGTTGCTGCAGGGGAAGCCGATCATGACCCAAGGACATTGGTAGCAAGTAGCTGCTTTTTTTAAAGTGAAGAATAAACAGAAAGGCCCCTGGGTTGATGGCACCACACCCAGTGTCCTAACATCTGCTTGCCTTCAGCAAAAGGAGAAGCTCAGAGCATGGGCCAAGCTCTGAGGTGGTTTGGAGGTGGCTGGGAAGTGAGGGGAGGGGGGGGAAGGTAGGTTGTGTTGCTTCCCAGAAGGAGATGGGGAAATGTTCTTTCTTGAGAACAGAAACCAGATAAATGCTGTTTCTAGGCAGCATTTATTCTGTTTCCTCCTTAATCATGGTGAATATTTGACTTTTGTTGCCATCAAAACTGTCACAGTGAATTGACTCGTTGCTCCTTGGAGGCAAGATTCACTTTCACCTTTTCATAGACATTTTTTGAAGGAGCCTGGGCTCTCTAGGTGAAGCTGCCGGATGCCACCCAGCAGAGCAGTTTGATTTCTGTCTGGCAAGTTCTGACTCCTACAGAAAAGGAGCGGTGCCCCAGCATTTCCATAGGGAAGAGACAGAAGAGGTCTGTGTGCTGATCAGTTTCCTGCAGAAGCAATACACTTAAATTTTAGAATTGTTATGATTTAATTCCTTTTCTTCATGGAAGTTTGTGCCAGGGCCAGACCAGGACCTGGAATATTGCATTTGTTGTGCAGTGTGCTCCTGTGTTGGAGCAGCACAACTTCTGCCCTACCTTCTGCTCTCTTTTCTAAGATCGAGGAAGCGGTTGCTGTTCTCCAAGCGCATCAGGCTACCGAGACATCGCACAAGAGCAGCGTTACAGCGTTCCTGCAGTGACTCCAGGTAGGCACAGGGAGCTGCTGCAGGTGTTGGCATGTGCATGGTGGGTTCAGGGTTGCTGGTTTCTCACTCTGAAACTGGGAATTTGGTTTCTCATCCATGTAAGTAAGGCTTGATGAGAAATTGAGGTATCTTTGGCTGTAATATTCCATTTCTTAAACTACGTCCTCTGTTTTCCAGGTTTAATCATACTGCAGGGACGTGGGTCTGTGTGGGTTTTTTCTTCTATGTTTATGAGGGCAATTATTGTGCAATGAGAAAGGAAGATAGGAAAGGACCTTACTTTTCTGTAGGTCTATTGGGCATCAGCACAATCTTTCCTGGAACTTCCCAGTGTTTTTTGCAGAACCTTGTCAGTAGATACCCTATGGAATGTTAGTGGTGCTGTGTGGGCTTCATAAGGAGTGCTGACCCTGCTGCTGAGGCTTGGGCAGACCCATTAATGAGCAGTTCAGACTCTCACCTACCCCTTTGAAGGTAATATTTTCTTGATTTGTGATCTTGAGGAAACTGTGTGTTAATCCAAGTCCGGTGATTTTCATCTTGTCTGGATGAAATTCTTCCTCTAGCAGCTGAAAATTGCATTGGTGGGTTCTTTGTTTCTTGCAGACTTTAGGACTGAGAGCAAGACCTGAGACCACTGCCTTTGAAGAAGAGCAGCAACCTTGCTCACCGTGCTTTTGGAATTGTGCCCATACAGTGACCTTGGCTTGTCTTCAGTGTCCCATCCTAATTTTTTTTGTGTGCCTATTGTACACCTTGCAGAATTGTTTCCTCCTGCACCTGTAAAAAACCCTCATGTTAATTCTCTTCTCACCACTGAAAGCATCTTGTGGAATATAGTGTGGAACCCAGCCTGGCTTAGTTGCCCAGGAAATGAGAAGTGCTGATGAATCATCATTTTTAGTGAATTAATTGGGTTCTGTAGTTTTATTTGTTCTTGTAGCTGGCACTAATAAAGATCTGATGTTACCACGCTCAAAACATGGGTTAGTTCCCTTTGTAGAAAGATAACAAACACTCTTTTTCTCTGTTCCATGCAGGTTGAGGAATGGATTTGGGCTGGGCTGCTGTAATTGCTGTTTGCAGCTTGTGATGCTGGTGGGGTGGCAGTCCTGAGTGCTGGCTCAGGGACAGGATGGAACATACAGGATTAAATGAACAAATTGCTGACAAACAGGTTCTCCAGATCCTTTCTGACTCTAGGAGGATGGCTTTAAGCATCTACCTCGATATTATCCTTCCTAACTAGCTGGTTTTAACTTTTAGAAAGGTATCTTCCTGTTGATTCTCTTTGTAATGGACCTTGTTTGCCTGCAGTAAGGGTCTTCTGCTGGTCACCACACCGTGTGTGTGTCTGTGGTGGGCAGGATCCAGCTTTTGAGGTATTGTGGAGTAGCTGTAAATCATCAAAAGCTGCTTCTCCAATGCATGTTCCTTACCAGTGGTTTCAAGGAGTCACTGATGGGTCTGAAGACATTCCTAGGCATTGCATTCCAGAGTAGCTGGGACTTGTTATTACTGTGTTCTGCTCTCTGGGCCTCTCCTATGTCGCTGTTGTTATCCTGGCCTTAATGCTCCACTCTTCCTATTTAGGAAAGGAATTTGAGTCCCTAGAGGCTCCTTGGTACTTGAGACTAGCGCTGTATTGACCTTACTTGACTGTGTCCTCAAGCTGACCGGAGCACACCTCCAGCAGCACCGCCCACCTTCTCTCCCTCCAACTTGTGAGCTGATGGTGCTGTCTCAATCTGCACTGAATCACACTCTTACTTCAGCTCACTGCTGAGTCATCCCTCCTACCTCTTGTTTTTATTCCAGCATTTTAATAGAATCACTTACACATTTGCCCCTGCACGGTGTCTGCTCTGCTTGGCTGGGACTCCTCCCTGGTGCTTTGCGTTGTTCTTTTTTCTTGCTTATTTTTTTTGGCAATTCTTCTTCTGACCTCCTTAAATATTTCTTTTCCTCATAATGGATGCCTCAGCCTGAGCTGTGCACTATTTAAGTGAAATGCGTATAAAGGACTGATCCAGTTAATATACAGGACCTTCTTGTAAATTGCTGTTTCTCTCAAAGTCTTTATGCTTTGTTTATAGAGGAAAAAATGTGTATTTGCATGAGTGCATATAAGAACCTGGAACAAAACTATCCACGTAAGCTTCACTCTGCTGTTGGGTAGCTTGTCTGTAACCTATTTTCAGATCAACAGGTCAGTTCAGATGCACCTATGACACCACCTACATTGCCAGATATCTTGGCTTGAGAAGACAGCTGTAAATCTAGGGGAAATTCAGAGCAGGGCCAAGGGCCACGGGGGCATCAGCAAAGCCTAAGAAATGACATGAACCAAGAACATGATCTTCAAAATCTGTATCAGAAAAGGTGAATTTGGAGCTTTCATCCCCAAGTATGCTGGAGGATACTGGGAAGTTTTCAGAGTAGCTCCCTGGCTGAAATCCTCAGGGAAGTCTGAGGCTTTAGGGAATTGAGGCAGGAGCAGCAATGCAAATGTGAAACTGGAGTCTCTAGTTTGGAATGTTGCTGTGGCTTTTGAAAGGGGTGGATGAAGACTGCCCCTGACAAGTACTATCCACCTGCTCATACGTATAGCATGACCTTAGCATGTCTGGGAAGTGTTCTGCCTGGACAGCAGCACCATTGTTGGAACAGAAGAGGGGGACAGGAGCAGAAGTGACCCCGAGCTTCAGGGGGTGTCTTGTTGCTGTGGTATTGCTGGGGAAAGCCTTAGAGATAAGGCAGAAAAAAGCATTGCTGTTGCTGAGAGGGGAAAGTCTAAGCAGCCACTGCTGCTGCTTAGAGGTGTTGAAATGAATTGTAATTGAACAGCTGAGGTATCTACCACTCCAGATAACTGCAGGGCTCTTAAAAAGATAGCTTGTAATTAAGTGAAGTAGTCTTCCTCTTGTATTCTTTGACCTTTCTCTGCTTATCTGTGTGCTGCTGGCCTGTGCTTCCCCATTCTGAAATCCATCACACTTACTCGCTAAGAGCTCAGGCAGTGCTGGCTGCAGGATCAATGGAGCTGCAGCCATTAAAAGTGGAGTGGAATGAATGGAGGAATTTGTGCCCCTCAGGGAGTTGTTGTTTCAAGCCCTGGCCCATTACAGCTGACTAAGTACAGCCCTAGGACCTACAAAATACTACTTAGTGTCAGGCTAAAACAGGAAGTCTTTGTCTTTCATGGCATTAGAGGGATTGTTTGCTTTCTAAATTCATTTCAGTGCGGTACCTACCTGAAGAAACACTGATTGCTGGAAGAAATAAGGGGAGGTGAACAAAGATATCTGAACCCTGACTTACTTCCTAACTTCCTGACTTACTACCTAACTCCCATCTTCTGATCTGTACTGGAAGTTGGCTCAGGTCTAGTGTTGTCCAGCATTTTGACTTACTAGTGAAAGCACTCTACCCATGCATGGCATGCAAGGATGAGCAAGGGTCAGAGATCCTGATGCATTGTCACTGTCGGACAGCTGGCTTCCAAAGCAAGGCTTTGTACAACAGTGCTTGGAGACCTCTGACAAAAAGCGGGGACATTATGAAACAAAGTGGTTAAAAGAAGTGTCCCAGTTCCCCTATACCACCCATCAGATAAAAACACAGTGAAAATAAACATGGCTTTAATGAGAACTGGCTTTTACACTTCACAGAATAACTCCAAATATCTTTTTAACCTACCCTTTTAAGTCAGTGACATCGATATCAGACAAAGAGAAGATCAAAAGGTATAAACACGCATTGAAGCAGTAAGCCAGACCTCAGCTGGGATGTTACTGCATCTTCTCCTCCCAGTAACATTCCCTAGCAACTGCTCCAAAAGGCACAGAGGAGCTAAAGTGTTTTTTTTTTTTAAAAAAACAACCACAATAACCAATGGCAAAATTCCCAAGCACCCAGAATCTCAGAGTAGTAGTGCACAGTGTCACAAGGCAGGCTTAACTTGCTGCTGTTTTCTTAAATGTGCAGAATAATTAAAAATAAAATAAAGCTGCTACTGCAAATATCTGCCCAGCCCCACTCAGCTGATAGCCAGCAGGCATCCAGTGGGAGAGGGAACAAGCTCAGCCCTTTGTAAGTAACTGCCTGTGTTATAAGAATGGTACATGGTGCCAGGGCAACTGCAGCAGTTCCTGCTTATTTAAGTAATAGCAGCACAAACAGAAAAACTGTCATTTGAGTAAGGACCAAAAAAAACTCTCTGTAGCTCTTCAGAAAGTGAAACCAACATGGAAGGTGTTCCTGAGGCAAATAGTTACAGGCAAGTTGACTTCAACCAGGGAAGTTTACCTATATGCCTCTCAGGGAGGGGCATTAAAACTTTGAACAATCTCAGAGCCAGATACTAGAGTTTGATACAGATGTGTGTCTTAACATTCATTGTGCTGGCACGGAACCTATTACATCTTAGCAGCAGTGGAAGATAGATTTCAATACTGATCCTGTGTTGAGATTGGTCCCTGTAACAGCATCAGAAGGGAAAAAGCTTTCTCCCACAGTGAAGAGCAAAGCTTTTCTAGTTGCTTGGTTACCCTAGGCTCTCTTCAGTTCTTGCAGTAATCTCAGTGCAGCTGTGTTCTTTGGTTCAGTTTTCAACAAGCTCTTGATATCCTCAATACTTGATTTGTAATCCTAGAAAGAAAATATTTTTTAAGCTTTAGTGCATTAAAAATGCAGTCTAAGGCTGCAGAATTACTGCCCAGCAAGAGAGGCAAAGGCACACAACTAAGCCCGTGACTCCTACTCTATAATTGCTTAAGCACTGGCATCGATGCAGCTGTCCTAAAACATGCTTAAACAAAGGCTGAGAAGACAATTCCATCTCTTAAATGGGTTCTGAGTCCAACAGCAGTGCACTAAGTCATCCGGTACTGCCTGCAGCATCTCTTGCCTGACACAAAAAAATAAAGCTCAACAAACCATGCAGAAGCTTTCAGCATCTCTAGAAAGAGGACCTGATGCTGCGAAACTTGTGAGATCCTAACAGTAAAGATCTGAAAGGAAATCCTCCCTCAGCCCACACAGGTCTCAGCTATCTGATGGCAGATGTTGTGTAGCACAGAAACAAGTTCTAAAGGCCACATTTCACCCCAGCCACGCATGACCAGCCTTCTAGTCCTAGTCTAAAACCATTCAAAACCTCCTGACTTACCTGCAGTTCTTTAAGCGCTTGAGCACGTCTATAGAGTGCCTTAACATTTTTGGGATCTAATTTCAGAGCTACTGTGCAGTCCTTTAATGCTTCCTTGTATTGCTTCAGAGTCAGGTAACAGAGAGCTCTGCAACACAGATACCTGGTTAGAGACCTTTGGCTAAAAGCAGCATCTACTGCTGGAACATCCATTGCAGTTCTCAGATGACCCCTGTGCAGCACAAAGCTGGACTCCAGACCCAGTCTTTATCCTCATGTTATGTGACCTTCCTTCTGGAGCTCAAGTTTATTTCGGTTATAAGGGTGGAGGGGGGAAGGAAACAGATTTTCAGACTGAAAAAAAAGAATAATTTTTAGAGCACCTTGCTCTGAAGCTAAAAACCTGCACTTCAAGGACACAGGTTCCTAGCTGCACCAGTCCAGAATATGCTCTGTGTGCTGCAGTTGCCTTAGAATTAACTTTGAGTCTTTAGGCACAGCAGCATGGGACAGGAGACACTACTCAAAACACTACAGTCCTGGCAGACAAGCATTAAAAGGTGAAAACTCTTAGGAGCCCTCAGCTGAGTGTTTCCCAGAGTTTTTGCTCTACTTGATCAATGAATGTTGCATGAACTACAGTGAGGACTGCATTTGGGGCAAACACATGTGGATGTTTTTGTTTTACTCATTTGCTCAGGAGCAAACACCAGACAGCTCTGTCAGGAGTAGCAATGGTGGCTTTTAGAAAGGGCCAAGAAGTATTTGGGCAAAGAGCTCTGTAGTACCTGTTGGTGTAAGTCGCACATTCCTGGCTGAGCCTCAAACTCTCACTGTACTTCTCAACTGCTTTTTTATGGTTTCCTTTCTTTACAAGTTCATTTCCTTCTTCCTTCAGAGTTCGAGCTCTCTCCATGTCAGCAGTAGTCTGGTCTGGAAACAGCAGGAAAGACTACAGAATGCTATAAAACTGACAAGATCAGAACAGCCTCACAAAAAGCAAACATTCCCACAGCAGAAATGAGACACGGAGACATCAAAGAATCTAAAACCAACCAAAGAGGCTGAGGCGGAACCAGGCCCAGGCTTCTGCAGGCCTCAACCCCCACTGCAGACACGCCAAGCAGGCATGGCAGCTGCCTTGTTCATCACCCTTCCGAGCTACAGGGCTCTGCCCAGCCCAAGGGCAAGCTCTCACCTGGTTCTCCTGGCATTGCAGTTGCAGGAGTGTTTGCCCCAGGGGCTCCGGCAGAAGGAATGTTCCACCTTGTCTGGGCAGAAACAGGGACCGTGGGGATTGGTGGGAGCTTTTGGCGCCAGTTCACGCCATCCTTCTCCAACAGAGCTTTAGTCATCCTGGAAGAGACAGCTGGCAGTCACCCCGCCATGCAGTACCCAGTGAGGTCACTTTCTAACCCGGCTCACGTATCAAGGACAGCATCTCCTCTTCAACCCCTTTACACACATCCAAGCTCCATCTGCAGACAGGACATTAATGAAAGGGGCTTCTTGTCAGCAGGGCTAAAAATACCACAGGATGAGGGCTGGAACTGAGAGTGCGCAGCCAAGCACGAGGTGTGCACGTCACTCCTCAGCCAGGCAAGCGACGAAGGGAAACACACAGGAGAAGGACTGTGGCAGCCTGCAAGCCTGGTCAGCACAGGGAGGCGTAACGGGTAGGGCCCTGCAGCCTGTAGGCTATTATTTGTTTGAGAACACAGTGCCATAGAATGGTTTCAGTTGGAAAAGACCTTTGAGATCATGGAGTCTGACCATCAATCCAGTCCTGCTAAGTCCACCACTAGACCATGTCCCCAGGTATGATATCTACTCATCTTTTAAACGCCTCTAGGGATGGTAACTCCACCATCTCCCTGGGTAACCTATTCCAGTGTTTGACAACCCTTTCAGTAAAGAAATTCCTCCTAATATCCTACCTAAAACTTCCCTGGCAGATCTTGAGGCCATTGTCCCGTCACTGGGTACCAGAGAGAAGAGACCAACACCCACCTCGCTACAGCCTCCTTTCAGTCAGTTGTAGACAGTGATGAGGTCTCCCCTCAGTCTCCTTTTCTCTAGGCTGAACAAGCCCAGTTCCCTCAGCTGATCCTCACATAGCTTGTGCTCTAAACCCTTCTCCAGCCTTGTTCCCCTTCTCTAGCCTTGCTCCAGCCCCTCGACAGCCTGAGGCACGGAGCCAAGCAGAAAGAGCCCAGGGAATTCATTCCCTGCGTCTCAGCAGGAGTCGAGGGTGCCGACAGCCAAAGGGAGCATGCCTGGGCCTGTGCCTGGCACGAGGTATCCACGCCCTGGGCCCAGTTGGCTCTGGCCGTGGCTGCTGACATCGACAGGCCCGGCGGCAGTGGCCGCATTTCCAGTCATTCAGGGTGACCCTCACCTATTGACACCATCGTGTGCGGCCTGTACGGTGCAGTCCACCTGCAGCACCGTCTTGTAGTCCACGTAGGCCAGCCGGTACCTCTCCAGGGCCTCGTAGGCTGCAGCTCGCCGGAGCAGGGGCTTCATGCCGAACGGCACCAGCTGCAGGGCACTGCGCCAAGGGGAGAGAGCGATCAAGGGGGTCAGCCGGCTGACAGAGGCCCTGAGTGCCCCCCACCCCAACCTAACGGAGACAGAGCCCCCAGGCCCTGCCGCTGCTCACCGGCTGCAGTCGTCGACACAGAGGCTGCAGGCACCATCCTTGAGGTGGCAGGCGGCGCGGTTGGCCAGAAGCACACTGCGCTCCTCGGCCGTGGCGTCGCCTGCATCAGGACACAAGCAGGACACGGGTTCAGACTGGGGGTTGCTCGCTGCCTGCCTCCCACCACATACCGTGCCGTGCCATACTCTGCCCTACTGTACCATGCCATATTATGTCATGCCATGCCGTACTGTACCGTGCCATACTGTACCTTGCTATCTGTACCATGCCATGCCACCATACTATGTTGTGCTGTACCATGCCATATCATGCTGTACCGTGCTGTATCACACTGTCATATCATGCCATACCGTTGCCGTGCTGTATTGTACCATACCGTGCCATACTGTGCTAAGCCGTGCCATGGCATACCGTGCCGTACTGTGCTGTTCTATTCCATGCCATACCGTGCTGTGCTGTGCTATACAGTACGATGCCATGCCATGCCACGCCGTACGGTGCAATACCGTGCCGCGCCGCACCACACCGTACCTGCGGCCTCCAGCAGCTCCAGTGCGCGCGTGTAGTGCGCGGCGGCCGGCCCGTACTGCCCGCGGCGGAACTCCTCGTTACCGGCCCGACGCAGCGAGCCGGGAGACGCCGCCATCGCGCTGTGCGCCCGCCACGCCAGGACACCACCCCCTTCCGCACGGGGCGGTGTTGCTCTGACCGCGCCCACTCCCTGCGCGACGGGAATGCTCTGACCACGCCCCCTGTGCCCGGGCGGCCGCGCGCGCTCCCCGCGGTTTCCGGCGGCGGGCGGAAGTGGGCGGAAGCGGTGGCGGCGCGGCGAGGTGGCTGGCATGGAGCGGTGAGGGAGCGCCCGGCCGGCTGACCTGAGCGCCGCCATGGAGACGGTGCAGCTGCGGAACCCGCGCCGGTAAGCACGGGGTGGTGAATCCCCGGGGCAGCGGCGGAGCTTCGGTCCGGCCCTCATCTCGCCCGCGCGGGCCGGGACCCGCGTTGGACGGCCCGGCAGCCCCCGGTGTCCCGTGGCCCAGCCTTCTGTTGGCAAAGAGCAAACCGGCGACGCGCCGTCCACTCACGGAAAGCGTGGTTTGCTCTGTGATCGCTCATGGCAGCGTTAGACTGGAAGGTGGGGTCGGGATAACGGCTTACGAGAGCCGGGTTTGCGCTGCTGCTCTATCCGTGTCGTACAGACACACCGTGCAGCAGCAGCGTGTGCCGCTGACAGCAGTGAGTGCACTGGGGTAACGGGATGGTGATTGCGCTCCTGGGCTGCGCTGAAGTGAGGAGTTTGGGTGCAAGTGTAGTACTTGTCCAGTTATTGTGCTTGGGCATGCAAAAAGCTTTTTTAATAGGCTTAGTCCTCCTCTTAACTTCAGCAAGAAAGATCTGCCTTGCATCACTGCTTTTTGGGCTCCTTGGAAATAGCAGCTTGTGTGGTCACTGATAGTGTATTTTTCCCCTTTTCTCCTCTTCCCACACCTCCCTCCCATGCTCGCAAGGACAAGTGACATGCTGTTGGTTAATGCTTATCTTCGCAGAGAAGTCGGTGACTGCTTTCAGTATTTCACCACTTCCTGAGTCTGCTTCTTTATGATGTTTCCTCTGCTTCAGGAAGCCATTGTATGTGCTTCATGCGTGAGCTGCTTCTCCTGTATGGCTTTTGTGCATAAACATAATAGCGAGGGATTAGTGAGTGGTTTCTCTGTTTCGGAAAAAATTGGGGGGTGAAATGATATATTTAGTATAAAAGTTAGCTTGCCCTGTCCTAAAATCATGAGACTTAACAGCAGCAGCAAGAGCTTTCAGTAGTGATTTGCAGTTGCAGGCTACCATGGGCGTTTCACTTTAAACACTGCTGGCTGGAAGACCAATAAGATCTGAAAACTCCAAGATTAACGAGTTCCTGTGTTTCAAAAACTTGTCTGAGCTGGTTTGGGGAGTTTGGTGTTTTTTGTGTTATTGTTTCAGATTTTTTTTTTTTTAGTTCACATGAAAATGAAAGAGCACTTGTTTGTGGGCTTTTGGACACTGTTCCACAGGGAAATACTTTGTTTTCAGACTTTTTTTTTAATGTAGTCCTTAGCTGTTCCATGAGGTTTCTTGGTAAACAGCTATCTAGTGTGATAGTGCTGGACTGAAACAAACCTAGTGGATCTTCTTCTTTCTTTGTGTATGGAATCTCCCTGAAAATTGTACAGGGGCAAGGGGGGGGCTAAGTGAAGGATCACAGTATATGGCCTTGCTTTTTTCCCTAGAAGGTATTTCAGCTGACTCTTGTTAGCAGTGCGTTTAAGAGTGATGAACCAAGCAGCATTAAGATCCTGAAAGAGTGAGATATTGGTTTCCTTTCTTTATTTTTTTTCCTATGGATTTTTCCTACCGTATGTCAATGTTAACACAATGTTAAATGAACTTCCGATGTTAAAAACGTACAGGTGAGATCCGTATTGCCTCGTTTCTCCCGACAAATGTATTCCATGCTTGCTCTAAGGCATCAGGGAAGATGATCTTCCCTTTTGCATGGCCATAGTACATATCCTTCCATAAAAGATATTTAAATTTAGCAGGTATGTTCAACAGTTGCAAGGCTCTGCAGTGCTGTGTTGGGATTTGGCCTGCAGGGTATAGATCCCCAGTTGCATTTCCACAGAAACAAACTGTAGATTTGTGTGCCTGCTCAAATTCTGTTCTCTCTAATCCCCAGTCCTCTTTTGCTAGTGAATGCTAATAATATTCATTCTCCTGGTCAGGTGAGATAAAGTTACTTCACAATCAGTTTGCTTTGTGCTAAGTCTCGTGTATGTTTAAGTGGTGCTATTTATTTTTCTGTTTCCTCAAAACCCGAACAGCTGTAAAATTGAATGTAGTATTTTCTCTATTCTTACACGTACAGGCAGCTGAAGAAGCTGGATGAAGACAGTTTAACCAAACAACCTGAAGAAGTGTTTGATGTACTGGAAAAGCTTGGAGAAGGGTATGTGTTCTTTCACAATGTCCCCTCATTTGTCTTCGTAAGAGCACATCTGTGTAATGGGCATCTGCTCAGTCATCTCTGATTTTTCACTTTTGTCATGATCCTGTTACTGCAAAGATATTTACTGAGATGAATCAGTGGTTAGTAACTAAATGAAGAATTTGTTTCTCCAGAGTGTGATATCTTATTCCAAACAGTAGTTTATGGCTCAGCAGTAGGGAGTTACAACATTGTTGAAAAATGTCAGTCTGGGGTTGATAGGGCTCTGTGGGAACTTGGGAGCGTTTGTAGTTTATCCCTGGTGCCTCTTGCATAAATGGACTTCTGTGGCATTGTGCCACTCGGAAAGGCAGAGCAGCATGGGAACATTCAGTGAATGACGTGTTTGCTGCCTTAAGCAGTTCATGTGAAAAACTGATCCATAAACCTACCTGGCTGCTGTAAGTAAAGCTGAAAATGAGATGCGTAATATCTGACAAGAACAGGCAAATCTCCCTGACCTGAGCTATGGTTCTCACTGATGTTCAGCTGGTACTGCATGCTGGAAGAAGAGAGACTTGTATTCGTTGGATCTATGTAAAAGGCGATTCCAAAGTCATGGATGGTGTAAATGATGGTCGGCTCTCAGTGTGCTGTGACTTGTTTGTATGATTATATTATTGTGTTTAGATGCTGGTGGGCTGATTAAAAATACAAAATATTTTTAGCAGAAGGCTGGTTAATCTTTTACCTGATGGCCGCACTTACAAAAAAGAAAAACCCCATAAGATTTGCATTTTTAAAACATTACTGTATTCATTGTTTAATGTTTTGTTTCATAGCTCCTATGGCAGTGTGTTCAAAGCCATTCATAAAGAAACGGGTCAAGTTGTTGCAATTAAACAAGTTCCTGTGGAATCTGACCTGCAGGAGATAATAAAGGAAATATCCATAATGCAGCAATGTGACAGGTAAATGTATACTGCAAACCCATTATCAGTATGCAAAGTAAAGTATTGCCTGTGATCTGACGTTTAATCAAATAATAGCCATGATGTTGCCTTAAATGTTTTTTAAAAGGCTGGACTTGTACGATCAAGTTACCTCGTACCAGCTGAGTCATGTTAAGTTACCATTTGGGTAGTGTTAATCCAAGCAAAGGTAAGACAACAAAATCATAGCTTGCAGCAAGAGAGCACTAAGCTAAGTCAAATAACCTTGTACTTGCTGCCAGCAGAGTGCCAAGCGTGTGCGCGGGTGCTGCGATTCTCCCCGTGCACCATCGCCTGTTGAACAATGGTGACTTGATTGTGTACTGGAGCAGCAGTTCCCATGCCCAAAGGCGTCATGACTTCTCAAAGCGTTGTGATATGGACATAGAAAGCTTCTAGGAGAGGGGTTTTTTGATTGTTCATTTTTAAGGAGCACGGGATGAGAGCCACTAATGCATGACTGCTCTTGCATGCACGTAATGTGTGTGCTGTCATCTGCTTGGGTGGCAGGATTGTCCTTCCCGGACACTTTCTGCCTGCGCAGGTTCTAGTGCAGTACAAGCTGTCTGCTGATCTGAGCATCCCCAGAATAACTGGCTGGCAGCTCTGCAGGCTGATGGTTGGCTCTCTGCATCATCTTTGCGTGTTTCATGTGCGAAAAGGTGTTGTTCTAACTTCGCTAATGAAGTGTTTGTGGGTGTGGGAGGCCTCCCCTTAAAGTGTGTCCTAGGCTGAAAATTTAAAATATAGTGATTTCCTCTGGTATTATGAATTTATCATTAAGAATCACTACTTTGGTGGACTTCAGACATTGGAAACTGTTTAAAATAAATTGTATTGGCAACATGAAACTATGGTCTACTGCACTTCACTCTTGTTACCTTTAAATGAAGGTGACTGGTGACGGAGAACAAAATGTAGCTTGAAAAGAATTTGTTTGTGAAATGTCTTACTGTGTAACTCGGAAAGCGTCACTAGATGTCTCTTTCTTAAAAGAAATGAAATATTAACATTGTAAGGCTGAAAATGAGACCTTACAGTTGCAGACAGCAGAGGGAGTGAATCACTGGAGCGTCACAGTTTCTGCACAAACATTAAGGGACACGGTGTGGTGTGCCTGACTTGCTAGTTTAACTGATTTTCTTTAGGAAATATTCTGTAGAGGATGGATTAAGTCCGCTTCCATTCCTTCGCCCATTCCCACAAAATCAGTAACAGTCTTTCTGTTAGTTCTCTGCTTTACCTTCTCCAGAGGGCAGATGGTTATTTTTACTAATATACTTCACTACATTGTTTGCATTTTGGGCAGCCAGACAGCTGACTGTGGGGAACAGTCCTAGGTTGTACCGGTTTCCTAACATACATTTTGGGTTCAGCTGTAGAAACACATAGATGCGTGTGATAGTGGGGGAGCTCTCCTCTTAATGAACATAACAGCTATTTTCCAGCAAACTTTGGACTTTATTTGCTGTTTCTATTTGGTTGTAAATGCTCTGTAGCAACTTCACCATGGACTGCAATAGTCTGTTTCTCATTCCCTTGTCCTGCCTTCTTGGTTGCCACAGTAATCCGGTTCAGGGAGCTCAACCGGATCGAAGGCTAATTGCTCCTTACTTCTACAGGCTTTGTTTTCAGGTGGGGGAGCTCCCTGCACTGACTTACTGCCAGGTCAGATGAGCGCCGCTGCGGGGTGGAGGCTCGGCAGGGCTGCGTTAGTTCAGACTGTTTTGGAATACTTTTCATCAGGGTTTCAGTGGCACTTCAGCTCTGAATTTCTGAAATGTACTTGGGACTCCTCAGTGTGTTGTTCTTATTCTGTTATGCTGGTTACTGTTATTTGACCCTTTTTCTCCTCTTTTTTTCACGTTTCACAGTCCTCATGTGGTGAAATATTATGGCAGCTATTTTAAGAACACAGACCTGTGGATAGTCATGGAATACTGCGGTGCTGGATCAGTGTCTGATATTATTCGATTACGAAATAAAACTGTACGTCCTTCCTACTTTGAATGTATGAGTGGGAAATATGGGTGTCCAGCAGCTCAGGGAAGCTGAGTGGTTTGGCCATAATTCTCAGTGTTCAGGATCTGACACAACCATTCTCCATAAATCGAGATGCAAGTCCTTCCTCTGAAAATGAGAAAGCTGATTATATTGACTGAGTTTTGGTTATCCGGATAATATAGTCAGGGAGCAAAATTTGGTTATATGGATAATGTCATCGGGGGAGCAAATTTTGGTTTGTTGGCTTTCCTGAAGGCCCAGACTGATTCCAAATAACAGACTCTATTTTGCTTTATTTTGGTTATTGCAGGATAAGAATTACTAGTTGAGAAAGGGTTGTGGTGTGTGAAATTGTGTACGTGTGTAAATGTGCGCTGGTTGTAATCTAATTCTACTCTATAATACTCTTAAGTTGCTAACTAACTTCCCAATAGTGTGGCAACCTTTTAGAAAGGCAATTAAATGGCAACTAGTGAATCTCAGGAAAACACAGGCTAAAATAACATAGCATTACATCTCAGGAGCTGATGGGTTGGCAGTAACACTTCTCTTCTTTAGCTCACAGAGGAGGAAATCGCTACAATAGTGCAATCAACACTGAAAGGACTAGAGTACCTGCATTTTATGAGGAAAATACACAGGGACATCAAAGCTGGAAATATCTTGCTGAATACCGAGGGGCATGCTAAGCTTGCAGATTTTGGAGTGGCAGGACAACTTACGGTACGTAAACCCAAGCTGGTTGTGCACACTTCATATTTTTAACCTGCATGCAAGTATGATGTGCTTGTGGAGACTGAGGAGTTGTTCTAAACTGGTTTTTAGCATTTTACTTCAACACAATGAGATGGATGATAAAGCAGCAACAGATCAGAGCAGAGCTTACTCTGTGGAAGCTGCTGGTGTTGCTCTTTTCTTCAGGATATGTGTAACTTCAGTAAGCACATTTCAATTCCTCTTTGGAGCCCTTCGTATCCCAGTCTTGCTGAGTCTTAATAATGCCTGTGTGTGCAAATGGAAGATAATTAGAGTGATAATAATTTAAGTGTTTGTGGCTAATGCAATTGCCATTGTCTGGATCTTTATACTGCTCTTCTCAGGACACCATGGCAAAGCGGAATACGGTTATAGGGACCCCGTTTTGGATGGCTCCGGAAGTGATTCAAGAAATTGGGTATAATTGTGTCGCAGACATCTGGTCCCTGGGAATCACTGCAATAGAAATGGCTGAAGGCAAACCACCATATGCAGATATTCATCCTATGAGGGTAAGGACTGTAGCCTTCTGAAATGTATTGATATATGGAAAGGTTCTGCTGTTACAGCTGGCTGAATAATGTATCAACCTACCATCTTCCTTTTAATTTAGAGTAAATGATTTGTTTTCTGTTGGTTCTTTGTACTGTTGATTAAATGAAAATCAAGTCTTTGAGAAGGAGAATCTGCGTGGGGAGGAAAATCACGATCCTCTTCTGTTAAGGCAGAGCTGCTGTTCCCTATATTGGGTGTGAAGAAACATTTTCAACTTTATTATCCAAAGTGATTTTTTTTTTAATATAATGCAAGCATAATTTTTTAAGTCTTAAAAATGGCACATTCACACCATTCAGGGCATAGAATGGCTCAGACAGAAGTGTAAGCACCTAGTGAGAAAGGTCTGATTTATAGCTACTTGATCCCTCTGAGCAAATTTATGTACAATATTGGGACAAACTCTTCAGAAGCAGCAAACTTGAAATGTATGTTGTTCTTTGGTACCAGTGTGTATTTATGTTGTATTGTTGGAAAGTTTTAAAATTTATTTGGAAATCTGCAATATTCTTCTGGTTTCAGGCAATTTTCATGATTCCTACCAATCCACCTCCAACATTCCGGAAACCAGAACTGTGGTCAGACAACTTCACAGACTTTGTAAGACAGTGTCTTGTCAAGAGCCCGGAGCAGCGTGCCACTGCAACACAGCTCCTGCAGGTCTGCCTTTTCTTACATAAGCTCTAGAGAAGCCTTTCTAGTGCGGGCAATGCTGCATCTCTGTTGAGATGTTGGTTTCGTTTCTTGCTGCTCCTGCTCGCTACAGATTTTACTTACTAATGTCTGATTTTAAAAATCTACAGTTCAGCTTCTCAGTTCTTCTGTAAGAACCAGTCTAACATCAGCTTCCTACCTTTGTCTTCTCTGGGTGTTATTTTGTTTGTTTGGCTTTTGGAGGTTATTTTTTACTTTCAAATTCTCACCAGCACTGCCAAGAAACCACCTCTTAAAACACTAAAAAGGGGGGCTCAAGTGAAATGAATGGTCTGGGCATGGCAGTGATCTATGTAATCTGTTCTTGACAGCTAAGCTGCTAAGGAAAGAAAGAAGTGGAATTGTGGGAGGGGAACAAGCCCAAGGTTTCACAGTGGCAATGCCTTTGAAGGATGATCTTGTTTGGAGGTTGACAGTTCTCCCTCCTGCACCAAACAAATATTGGGTTTTTATTTTAGTAGTGTGTTGAGTTAAAGCATCATTTTGATTAGAGTAGGCCATGGTAACAGAGCTTTACTGTTATATCTTGGTTAAGGTGTTGTGTTTATATATATGTATGTATTTTTAAATACTTCTCAGCATCCATTTGTTAAAAGTGCCAAAGGAGTGTCAATTCTGCGAGACTTGATTAATGAAGCAATGGATATCAAGCTGAAACGTCAAGAGGCACAACAGCGTGAACTAGATCAAGATGATGAAGAAAATTCAGTGAGTATTTATTAGCAACAGTGTACAAAGTCCAAACTGCTTCTCCTTTCATAAGGCTGAGCTGCTTTGGTTTTTGGTTTTGTAATATTTTGTTCCATAGCCCATGGATTTGACTTTGTTCTTCAGTTTTCTGCTTTATGATTGCTTGGTCTCTGCTCAGTCTTTATATGGGTGGAATAGCCAGAATGTATGGCTTACTGTTTAGCTAGAGACCTCTGATTGAGTAAGTCTGCAAAGTAATGTATGCAAAAGACTTCCTACATTTTCCCAGGTGAATTATGTTACTTATGCAGTAATGAGAATTTTTTATTGTAGATTCAGGTCTTAGACTGCTCTTCTGGTGTAAAATAATAATATCATCTGTGATGCACTAGTTATAAGTATGTTATGTTGTTTTACTATTGTTGTGCTTTAGAACCCCCCTTATAGAAACTTTCTACTACACAAGAGCAACCGGCAGAAACCTGAGGTGAGGCCATGACAAGCGTTCAGGGGTTTGCTGTGAATTTAAGCTTGGACTCCTTGTTTCAGTGGTTACAGCATGTCTGTATGGGAAGCATGTCAAAACCTATTTTTTGAGCCTCTGCTTGCTTCAACTTGAATAAATGAAATGGGCAGCAAAAGGCGTTGTTTGCCAGTCCCTTTCAGAGGTCAGACTTGAACAGCATGCTCCACAGTATCTATGCTGAAGATTGCTCATCTGGTTTTACAGTTTTGGACTGACTATTTATTTAGTGTGGAAGTAACTTTATTGGTCACGTTGCCGTGATGTTGACTCTAAGAGTATTGTTCTTACCCTCTCTCCTTCATTTCTGACTAATCTGGAATCATGTTGCTGGGATGGTGTCTGTGTAGTGGAGTTGACTGGTCTCCGTCACTGTGTGTGTTTTCCTGAAGCTTCTCTACTCTGTGTCTGCTAGCAGAAAAGTGTTCCCAAGCACTTCCCAAGTGCTGTGGAAATTTCTGCTGCAGTCCTGTGTTAAATGATCTGTAGCTAATAAATTTATTACTTCCTCTCACCCATTCATCTCCACATAAAAATACTTTTCCTCCATTAACATCTCACGTAGTTTTCTACTCCTCTTGCTATTTTTTTTGAAGTTGGGGATTATATAGACACCTGTGACCAAACATAAAATGTATGAAAGACCACAGTGTGAAGGGGTGTGCTTCTTTCTTTCAAAAAGACTGTTATAGCTTGATGTTCAAGACCTATTTTTCCCTCTAGCACTAATACAGAACAGTAAGCACATGGTCACACATAAAGAACTGAACTTTATCCTTCTAACAAAACATGAGCATCCAAGGTGAGATGCCTGGGAACTCTACTGTAAACCTAGGAAGTGACTGGTCCACATTTCCAAGAAATGAAATAGATTGTGGGAATTTTGACCTTGTTCTTCATGAAATCATAGTAACAAAATCTACTTAGTGAAGCACACACCACCTAATGAAACTACTGCCTCTGGCTAATGTAACTATCTGCCAAGAAACTGTCCTACCAGAATTTGTGTCAGGAGCTTGCATTTTCCTACAGAGTCAGTCTCTTGAGTCTTGACAGCAATAATTCAAACTTCTGTAATGTTAGTACCTGTTAGCAAATGGAAAGATAAGAAAGAATTTTCGTGTGAAAAAATGACTAGACTTTGATAATTTCATTCCTTTTTAAAGATTTACAAAGTCACTTCACTTTTCTTCAGTACTTCTGAAGTTTATAGCAAGTAAAACGACCTATATGTTAAAGACAGATTCCTAAAAAAGTAGAGGAGACGTTTTTCTCCAGTGTACCACATGCACTCCAGACTTAGACCTGTTGCTGTCTGATAACTGAAGACTTGTCAGTGAACTCTGCTACTTGAGATAGGGGCTTTAGGCCAACTGTTAAAACTGGTGTCATGATTAGTAGTACTAATGACTGAATGAGTTTTGTAATCTACTCTTACAGACAGGTCACCAGGTCAGAAATGAGATAAAGCTGGAATTGAGAAGCTTCTGCTGATGATTTATCTGTTCTGTTATTTATCATGCTAGCAGAAAAGTATGAAGACTTTTCATTACCTGTTTGGAGATGACAGGGAGAGAACTGAGTGCATAAAACAAAATGTCGCTTCTGTGTGTGTTTGTGAAAAATCTGAGTCAGTAAGACTTGCCGGTGTCCTTGATTGCAGACATTCTTCATGGGACTTCACCACAGTAAAAATATTTATGGCATCCTTATACAGGAGGAAGATGAAACAGATTCAGGTACCATGGTGAGGGCGAGCGGCGATGAAACTGGTACCATTAGAGCTGTCAACACGATGAGTGATGGAGCCAATACAATGATAGAACACGATGGCACCTTGGAATCCCAGTTGGGCACAATGGTCATAAACACAGAAGAGGAAGAGGAGGAGGGCACCATGAAACGTAAGAAAATATCTTTAGATCCTAAGTAATATCCCAGAAGTTAATGTGAGCTATGATATGTACTCCCAGCCTGCTGTGATATTTTTGGTAACTTATTGTGGTGTCTTTTTGTTGTAGGGAGCTAAAACTCTTTGGTCGATGCCCTCTGGTAGTAGAGAAGAGAGGCTCTTTCTAGGTCCAAATTCCAAGCCGTTCTTTTTAGTCTGGCACTTAATATAGCTGAGTTGTGCACCATTTTCACAAGTTTCTCTGCTGATAGAATGAGATCTGCTTCTAGCTAGTTAGTTTGATTCTTTATCTGTCTTGTCTTTTTCACAGAATGTAAAGGAGGGAGACTCTACCATAGGGTTAATAAAAAACTGTCCTGCTTTAGGTGATCTGGTTGTAACCTGGCATTCTGTTTCAGAACTGATGCATCTCATTAAGGGCTACAATTACGAGAAATACCTTGCATGTTTTAAAAACAAGGCCTGCAGTGGGAGGAGCTGGCATCCCTCTAGACTTGTGTGTTTCTTTAGTGTTACTTTAATAAGTAAGGATAACTGTTGCTTTTCTGAGACATTCGAGTTGAAATGTGTTCTGCCCTAAAATAGAAAAGCTTACTAAAACTACAAGCTTTGTTACGGGATGTAAAATTTAAAATGTGGTGACTTTGATTCCTGATAGTCTGTGGAAGACCTCACTGCTTGACCTGAAAAAGCGTTTGAAATGTTTGTGGTTTGTTTTGGTTTGGGTTTTTTTTTTATGAAAGTGATGGCAGGGAGAGCCTCCTTGGTGATGCATGACTAGAAGAAAAGGAATCTTTTCTCAATTATGAATTCTCATAAAGGTCTGTTCCCACTGGTTGGGTAGCCTTGACAGTGTTGAGGCAGAGATGGTCATGGATGATTCAGCTGGCCAGCATGGATGTTTGGTCAAGGACTGAGTAAAGTGCTGAGCATTGCTAAAATATGACCATCATATTAAAGGCTTGTTCTTTTGGCTCTTGCAGTGCTTCCAAATGCTTCTTTGGCCATCTGATTCTTAACCTTTAGCTGTTGTGGGACAAGGGGAAAAAAAAATCTTAATAGGAGTTTGGAAAACTCCTTCTCAGGAATTTCTGTGTTGAGAGTTTTTTCCATGTGGGGGCCCTCTAGAAATTCTGGAAGGATCCTGTTTTTCCCTAACAGACAAGAGTGAAACTTCATCAAAACCTGTTCAAAGAGTTTGCTGAACTTTGGCAAACAGATTCAGCACATTAAAAAACAGAGGTGTCAGCCCATGTAGTTGCTTGTGGCAAGAAAGCTGGTGGGGTAATGTCATCAAGTTTTGTGGAACAAAGTAGCTCTAGTAAGGAGATGATGGATGCTTAGAGTAGCTTAAAAGGTCACCCAAGGAGTGGGACAGTCTTAAATAAACTAAGTGAAGTTGCTGTTGCTTTACAAATAGACAGCACTGTTAGTTTCTCATCATCAGTGTGGGCCATTCCACTTCATGATTTACTCTTAACAGAGGTTCTGCTTCTGAGGTGTTCCTGTGCTGGCTAACGAAGGTGTTGCAGTAAAGCACCTCTTGTGTTTAACATGCTTATCTTCTCGCCATTTGTTTAAGATTGTGATGCTTATAATTCTGAAGCATCTAATGCGTGCAGAGTTTTGAGGAGATACCTTTGATGATATCTCTTTTGCAAGGACATACTGTTGTTTTGTGCAGAACGAGAATATTACAGTGCCTTTAGTATAGTGTGGTATCAAACCTCAAGAGGGAGCTCCAGAACAAGCTCCAAGAGATCCAGATGTCAGTGACTAGAAAGCAGAGTTTGTATTTTAAAGCCCTCTTAGATTTTAGACTTCCTAAAACACTCTGTTCTTCAACTGCTGCTGTGTCTGAGCAGTGTTCAAAGCTGTGTGTGCACCAGGAGGGCCTGGACAGCTCTGTGTTCTGGAGGAAGCTTTTTGAGATCCTGGGTGCAAGCAGTGTTTGATGCTGGTATTGCTCTCCTGTCAAACGGTTCAATACGGCACTGTCTAGTGAAACAGAGATGCACTCGGTGCTCTCTCTGCTGCAGGTTATGCTGCACTTTAGATTTCTTGGAATTAAAGTTATTAATCTTAATAAAAGTGATTGTACCAGGCTTCTTCCCCCACAGCACAATCCTGAAATTCTTGCTGCCGCACAGTGCAGTTCTGTGTTTGTTTCTCAGGCACTCTGTGAGGCACTGTCTTTGAGCAGCTTGCCCTTCATGGGAATTGCCTATAACTCCATTTCTCAGTTTACCATTTCCATATTCATGCTCTCTCAACATTCAGCTAAATGAATTTAACTGTATAGCTCACCAGCCTGCTGCAGAACTCTCTGGAGCAAGCTCTTTTTGTAATCTTAAATATAAATGTGATAATCCTGTCTGGAAACCACTGAGTTTGAAGAAACTTCATTGATTCATATTTTTAAAGAAGTCTATATTTCCCTTGGCAGCTTGCGTTATGGCTCACAATAAAACCTGGTTTAAGTCAATAAAAATGTTCTGATTTTTTTTTCTTGCATGACATTAGTAAGAGGATTTAGCTTTCCTAGCTGGCTTGGGCTTTTTCACTGCAGGCTTCTGAGTTCTAACCCTTCCTCCTAATTTTAAAGAAATAAAGTGTTTACAGGACGTTGAAATATGATGCTTTAGATAGGACTGTCTTCACAGTCTCTAGTAAATAATTTTTTATTTACTATTCAGTAGCCTTGAAAGTCATTCTTACATAGATCAATTCTTGACTTTTCAGGCTCAGAGGAAAAGCACTCTTAAATTCCAGTATTTTACATTGTAGGGGAAGTTTTGTTTTGTAGTCAATTGAGGTATAATTCTGTTTCCTTAAATTCTTTCATTTGCTTGGCTTTTTTCTGGGCACTCAATATAAATATTCAGGTGGCATTAAGAATGTCACTCTGACATTCTGTTACGCATTTTGAAAGCACTCAAGTGATTGCCTGAAATTGCAGATACTAAATTGTGCTGCGACACATTTTACTTATAAATCGATTGCTAACAGATTACTTATGGATTGCAGTTAAACTATTCCACGAAAAATTTGGAAGCAGCTGAAGAGCTATAGATGAACAGTCATTTGTATTAACAGACATTCCCATTGTGCGTGAGAGCTAAAATGACTTTTGAATGGTGAATATGTCTGAAATCATCTTTTTTTTAATTTTCCAATGAGAGAATACGTAGTGTGAGTAAATAGTGTGGTGCTCTTTAGTCTCTTTTTTGCATTTTCTGCTTTATTTCCTGTAAGTCTTTATATAGTGGAAATTTTGGCATGGGTTTATCTCTTCGATTTAAAGAGTGGAACATAATTTTATAATAAAGCATATAAACATACTGCCTTCCTTGGACTCTGCAGTAGGATCAGATCCAAGTGAAATAGGATCTAGTTTGTCTAGTACTATAATCTGCCCTAGTTTCTGTGTTAACGTGCCTCTAGCTCCTTTAAGCACCGTTAAAATGACACCAGAGAATGTAGAACTGCCAAGAGTGGTGTGAGTTGAGCTGTCTGGTTTTTGGGTTGGGATGAATGAGGGGTCTGGAGAGGGTGGAAGAATTGGAGCCGGGGGGGGGGGGGGGGGGGGGCAGTTTGCCAATGCGGTGCGTGTTCAGTAGATCGTGCGGGGTGGAGGTAGACCAGGAGCTCTGATAACGCTGTTGCCTCTACCTTGATGATGTATCAGTAGAAACTCTTAATAGTTTGTGATTGTTTAAAAAATTCTGGGTTTAATTCTTACAATAAAGTTAAGGGTGGTTTGAGGTTTGTTATGCTTTTACCATGGCTGCACTGTTTTTTTCCTTTTAAAAAGCTATTTCCCCTTTTTAGGGGAGATTGGGTTTCATTAGCAAATTAAATGAGCTAAGATGCAAACGTGGCAATTTCCTATTAGAAAAATGATTCAGAGTAAGCTCGTTAGTCTTGGTGGCTTTGTGAGGCATCCAGTGGGTGACACAAACTGCCAAGACTCAGGAAGCTTTTTGTCTCCTCTAATTAATCTCTAATTTCATGTAAAGCAATGACTGTAAAAGCTGTAACGTGAACAGCAGAATGGATATGGATGGCAGAAGGTTTATGTGATTGCATCACTATTATAATTGAATAAAGTATCACTCGTGTATAGCTGAAGCAGCTGATGGTGGCATAATATCTGGAGTTGTCAAAAAAGGTGGGAACGCGTGTTATCCAAATCGCTGATGCAAGCACTGTAGAGAATAGCTCCACATCTTGTCAGGATTTACATCATGTCTATGTCAGAGGAACTAGCTGTGTTTTACCTCTCTTTCTCTGCAGACAGTAGCTCTTCACAGCAGCTTTCCACTACTTAGTGTTATTGATGTCCAGTGGCACAGTTCTGTGTTTAAAATGAATACTTCCATTTAGGCATATTTGGACCGTAAAACACTCCTAGTGCCATGTATTTAAATGACACGCAGTATATAGAAATACCTACATTGATTAAAATCTTCTTGAACTGTAAGCAGCATTTTACTGCCACTCTTCAGATGTAGAGAATATAAATCTCTACAGATAAGTCTTCTGGCTGTGTTACTTTGGACTTTTATCTTAATAGCAACCTTGCTGGCAAATTCGACATAAACCACAGCCAGCCTGGTTTAGGGATATCGAGGTGTGTGGCCGTGCACGCAATATTTCCAAGCCATGGGAGGAGTTGTATGTGCTGGCATTTTGTTGTTGGGTTTTTGCTGTGGGTTTTGTTTTTTTGTTTGAGTAGTGGGAGGCCACTGGACTTTTGTACAGTTTAGGAATTGAAATAGTGGTTCTGTGCAGGCTGAGGCATGAAGAACAGTTAAACGTGGGGTCTGATTTGATGCTTGTCCACCTTTGGGTGTCCTGAATAGTTGACAAAGATTTAACGCTTATACGAAGTTAATCATCTGTTGATATTTATATTTTCAGAGATGCTGAATTCGGAGAAGGAGATGTATGTGTTAGACACAGCCAAAATAGCTGTGTGAAGTGCTTTATTATTGAGCACCCCTGCATTTGTGATAGTAGGGGATAGAAAGTAGGGTTGGTTTTTTTCTGGGCAGAAGCATTGTCTTAAGCAAGATGGGAAATATGCTTGAGTCATGTAGGAGGCAGCAAGTTTCAGGAGACTCAACCAAGAGACAAAGTGGTAGTGACTCAGTAAGTACATCTCTGTCCCATGCACATTCGCATGTTCAGGCTGACTGTAGCTTACCTGTTTCTTCTAAGAATAAACTCACTTCTTACTGGATCAAAAGAAACCCTGGAGAAACCTTTCCTCCTGAGCAGGAGTGAGGAAAACTCTATATTAAATTCCTTAATTGCGGAAGGTTAAAACCAAATTCATTTTTACCAGCAAATTTTCTAGCTTCAGGAAAAAATGTTCCTTGCCCTGGTGATTTCTGTTCTCTCTAGATAAGAGAATGAGTTTCCGGGTAATGAACAGAAAGGGTGTTAGCAAATGCTTACTTGATTAAATGCCGTTTGGGGAGCGTGAGCTATTACCCATCTGGACACTGCATCCCTCTTGATAAGGTGGTTTCTTGTTAAGATTCACCAGAACCTGAGGCAGACAATGCAGGATGTGAAATGTTCACTTCTTTCTTGCTGCACCTTCACGTCTCGCTGCCTGTGTCGTGTATTGCGGTTGCTGGACTAGATTAGCGATTCGGGCTAATGAGGTGAAAGATGTGAGGTGTCCACTGAAAGCTTGTGATGGAGGAGGAGAGCTGCTGTATATTTATAATCTTTTCTGATGTTTTTATGTAGAAGAGATCCAAAAGGAGGTAACCTGGTCTTAAAAAGCTTTTTTTTACTGTAAGCATTTCCTCCTCTCTTAGAAGGAGTCCTCAGTTACATTCACCACAGCTTTGGATGGCTTTTGCTACTCTCCTTTTTAGATGGCTTAGATGTCTTATGTTCATTAAAAGACATTAGTTAGGATACCTAGCATTGATTTTTATGGTCATTTAGGAGCTCCTTTTTAATAACAAGACCTGTCAGGTGTGTTCTGCTTTGATTTAGTTTGAAATAGAAGGTAATTATGGGAAGATTTGTCCTCATAAGCTTCAATAGATATGAAGTGTTAATGTGGTCTGCTTTTAATGTGAGGAGATCTCGGCTTGTGTTGCCGTGGGGTGAATTCATTAATGATGGAGCACTTTTTGCTCTGGTTGAATAAACTGGCATCTCTGGTCTGCTGCATAAAATGACAGTCCTGTTCAAACTGTACAAATTATGCTGTCCAGCTGCTAAAGTTCATCTGTGATCTCTAAAGAAGCAGCCTGAAGCAAGTAAAACTGCAATTCCATTTGAAATTTAATATTAATGAAGTGTTGCTTGCACGTAATCATCAGACACTGTTTTGTGCATCCTAAATATGTGCATGTTCAGTCTTAAAGTTAACTAATTCAGTCTAAGGCAGACAGAAGTGCTGAGGCTATTGGGGACTGAGTCTCTTAATGTGAAAAGTCAGTGAAGATCTATGCTTATTCAGACCATTAAAATGAAAGATGACATTGGATATGGGAACTCCTGAAAAAAGGAAAATTGAAAAGGGCAAGGAGGGAAAGTGAACACTGCAAAGGATAATGGTTTGAATGCTGAAGAGCTGAAACTTGTGCAAGAACAAGTGCGTATACACCGTCTGCCTATAGACTTCGGACTGGAAATGAGAGGGTTATAACTCCGGGAGAACATCAAGCCTGTCAGCAGCAAGGACAAAGCAAACCAATTGCTTTGCAATAGATCCCTCTGTGAAAGGGACTATATAATCTTGCACATGATAGCAGAAGACTCTTCTGGTTGTCCCTGGGGATCCCTTCCTGCATTACATCTGACTAAAGACAACGATAGCGCTGCTTTCCTTAAAGCTAACACGAGTGCTCCTGGCTGCATCTCTGCAGAGCTGGTTTGAGCTCCTTCTCTCAAGGGTACAACTTCCTGAGCTTTATGGTGCTTTCCTAACACAAGTCAACTTCAGATTTTTTGAGTTTGTTGCTCCTGACATGTCATTCTCATAAACACAAGTGTTCTCCAGAGCAGAGGCCAGTTGTCTTTCTAAAGATGGCAGCCTCCTGAAATCTTGACAAACACGTATACGTGTCCCAAGTATCACGTTTTAGTTTGATATTGCTAATGTAGTAATTGATCACTTCTTTGAAGAAGGATTTGTGTAATAGCGTGGTCTCCTAATTGTCCCAGACACAAGTCTAGCTTAAATTTTCATGATAGAAGGGACAAAATCTCTCACTGTGGTTTCAGGAATAGGTATTTTAAGTATGAACTGTAGTAACCTGACTGACTTGAGTAAAGAACACACAAATAGTGTTCCTGAGGTTATCTTTCTCATGGCAAGCTTTGTGACTCTAGAATTCACTCTGGGTAGATAATAGCAATCTCTTTCAAGAGGAAAGGATAACAAAACAATGATTCTTCTACTGTCAAGTTTGAGTAGAGAAGAATAATTTTAGAGAAAAGCATAAATCCTAGCTTCATTACTCAGCAGGCTTATTCAGATACATAGAAGGCTCTTAAATCCCACTTTATTTGAAGGAATCCTTTAAAGCTCATGAGTGTCTGAAAATTTTCAATTGTGAGAGTAATTGAACAAATCAAGAAAATGAGTGCTTTGGTTTCTGGAACTGGGTGATACTGAGTGGTCTGGTTTCACATTAATTCTTTACTACTGGAAAAAAAAGTAAATCCGTTGCTGGTTTAATTGACTGTGCTGTTCCTCCTTTGTCGTTCTACTTTATCTGCAACACCAGATAGAAATAGAAGTGTCTTGAAGGCTCTCCATACCTTCTTTGTCATCTCTTGCTTGGTGTAATAAGGTTTGTGTGCTGCAGCCAGTCACTAATGCTGACCTCTTCCATTCCCTTGAATTCAGACAGGTGACTTCTTTGGGAGGGAGCACGTTGGTTTAGTTTTCCCTTAGAACCTGGCATTGCTGTCACCAAGCAGAGGTGAGGATCCATTATGTTGATATCAGTAGTAAACTCTTTTAAAAATCAAAATATTAAGGGATACTTGTTGTTCACACTGCACAGCATTCTCTAGCTTTGGACCGATGAATTTTAGATCTTTTTGTTTTCTCACACACCACGATACTGACATTCTTACACTTTTCTAAACATGACTTTATACCAGTAGGCACTTGTGAGCTTCTGCTCTTCACCACACGGCAGGCTTAACGACAAGCGTTGTTCTCCGCACAGTTATCCCAAACCTGCAGTTCTGCAGTCAGCTGGACTGGCTCCAGCATGACTGTTGTGTTCCATTTGTGTAATTAATATAGCTCCTAAAAAGATGACTGCGTATCAAAATGGTGGACTGTTAATGGCTCCAGGGAGCTTTCGCCACTCATCCTTACAAGCAACTCCTAAGGTTCCAAAAAAAATGCATGAAGAAGCCTTTCTTGTCACCACAGAGTGACCTTCTAATAAAAAACTTTTCTGTGCCACACTTGTGATCTCACTTTCTGTAAAATGTTCATATTTTAGACTACCCTATAAAACTAGGAAGTTAAATGCTTCTTGGCACAGACTCATTTAGTGAGATGCCATCTTTCAGCAGTATCTGCAAATAGCAGTGATCAATTTTTGTCTTCAGCTGCCTGTTACCAAAATCTTAAAGATATAGATTCTTGTGCTGAATTAATAGCAGATAGTCTTTGGAAAGGTGACACTGTTGTTAAGTGCCAAGATTGGTGAAAAGAAATGCAGTCATACTGGACTGATAATTGATTTGGTGTAATGTCTCTCTGTCTCCGGGAGCATTCCTGTCGGTCTTGCTGCATACGCACACCGACTGAGATCATAGCAGCCACTAACATTTCAGACATATTAGATCTGTATTCCAGATACTTTTCACTTTATATTATTTTTCCCCATTCTTTGTTTGTTAGTTAGCAATGTATGTTTTAATCATTTTAAAACAAACCCAAACTGCTAGGTAAAGATGCAATGTTACATATTGATGTGTAGAAATGAACTATAATTGGTGACTGAAGCTGAATGTAAATTCTTGCACGCTTTGAAAATACACAAGGTGGCTGTGAGGTTAGAGGTGTCTGACAGTGGGTGTGAGTAGCGTGGGTGGTGGGAGCACTTGGCTTTTGGCAGGGACCTCTGGAGGCCATCAGTCTGGCTCCCTGCGTGATGGCTGGGACCAATGCAGTGTCAGATCCAGCTGCTCAGGGCTTGCGCAGTCGCTCCGGCCTTGCTCTGTTGCACAACTGTCCTTGTGAAAGCTTTCTTCCTTATGTGTGGCTGAGTTGCCCTTCTGCGGTTCAGACCGCTCCTGTCATCCTTTTTCTGGGGAGAACAGGGCTCTTGGGAGACGGTGACTGGAGTCTCTCCTGCCCTCCCCATGCTGAACAAACCGCCTTCCTCCCACCCTCTCCGCATGGCAGAGACCCACTGAGTGTCAGACAGCGCTCCAGCTTCTCTGTGATTTCTGCTGATGGGGCTGAAAATCCAGGATTGTAAACTACCACCACCGCTTTATGTCCTTCCTCCTTTGTGTGTTTCATTTCTGCATGAAAACAGTTTTCTTAAACAAAGCTTGGCTTTGGATCTGCCTTTTGGTAACTCAGTGTTGCTACAATAGGTGGTTTTTCAGTAGATGTGACTGGTTATTTACAAATACCAATTTTCGTAAAATACAAGCTGTGGGGAAATGAACATGATTATTTTAAGTGAATTAAGCTCTGGTATCAGCAAACAGTCTTTTTAAAAAGAAAGAAAGCATAGAAGAGAACTGAATAAGCTAATGTCACTGGAATGAAACACTTGCTTTCAAAGTCTTCTGTGCTGCAAACTGTTGTTCTCAAAACATACAATCCAACAAGTTTGATTTAGATTTTTTTTTTTCCTCCCCTAGGAAGCCTGAATTATTGAGACATTGCCTGGCTGTTGGTAGCTGGGTATAGATTGGCCTCTACTCCTCTATTTCTACGAAATTTGTTGGTGTTAAGCATTGCCACCATTGGCCACAGCAATGTACCTCCTGCTTCAAGCAGGCTGGACTGCAGCAGGATGCAAGGGGTGTATTTGCTTGGTTAAATATTCTATCACTTAGCAGTAATTGGATTGCTATTGTGTTTCAGTAATTATTCCCAACAGCAGATCTGTTCTCCACTTCACAGCCATGTTTCCTGCCTGACCTTCACGCAGCCTGTCTGAAGGTGTCTGTCTTGAGCTAATTCAGTACGATGAGGCTTTTGTTTTTGTTTGTTAAAAAAGGGGGAACTACTGCCGTGGTAGAATAATTTGTCTTTGCTCCAGTTGTCATAATGCAAAAGTGTAAGCACTTCAGCTCATGCTTGAGCTTTTAGCTGACCCTGGAGAGGCAGGACGATGCAGTGCTTTTACAAAATGCATCATGACATTTCAGGCTGTGTAGAACCACGCTTCTCTCAGGATCACAACCCAAATATCCTGCCAAGATTTCTCATACTTTGCAGAAATTTGTGCTGCATTTAACATGTCTATAGACAGAGTATCTCATAGCCGACTAAGGAATTTGTACGCTTGTCTGAGGATCAGACAGCGTCTGCCAGGGAAGTTCTGGATCACTGGATGGCAATTTTATGTGGAAGAGTAATACTTGGTGATTAAATCTTAATGGGATTCCAGACTAGATAGTGTTTTTTCCAAGAGGAAAGCACTGCAGAATGTCTTTAGTGAGGACTGTGTTGTGTTGTCTGCTGCCAACAAACTCCTGTTGGAGAGGCTCTATGTTATACAGACCCCACAAACCCATCAAAGGATGGCTCTATTCCCTATGTGCTCATCTGGAGCTCTAAACTTTTGGTTGATTGCCTGCCTGACAGATGATATAATTTCAAATATATGGCATTCAACAGTGAACTTATTTCCACAGCCCAGATGCCATTTTCTGCTAACTCTAGCCCTAATCCTGCTGTCTGAAAATTATGGTTTCTGCAATGATGAAAACGTTTCAGGTATGATTAATCTACCCCAGTGTCTAGAGAACTATATTTTATCAGAATGGAAATGTTTTATTAGGTACTGGTGCAGTGCTTATTTCCATTATGCTCACGGGTTTTTGTCAGGCATTTTATCACGAAGAGCAGCACAATGGCATTCAGCTGCCAGCAGACCTCAGCTGCGTTTGCAGATGTCGTGGGGCAGCCCTGTTAAAGCAAGTTTGCTGTGCAAGCAAACTAAGAGTCTTTAACAAGATATTAGCTGCAGTGTAACTCGTGGAATTGGCTGTTTTACAGCCATCTGATGCTGTCCCACTTGCTCTAGTGAGGAAATATTTCTTTGGAGATGCTGAAAGTCTTTCAGTCTTGAGTTGCTGTGAAGTTAGATTTTGTTTTGAGCCTGTATTGGCTTTTATGCAGTCTCTGCTAGGAATTGGTGTTGTCAGCCTCTCGCTTATCATCACTTCCTTCCCTGTAGCACAGTCATGACCCTACAGCTGAAGCCACCTTGCATTCCTGGAGTCCACCTCCTCTCTCCAGCCAGCACTAGGGATCTGCTTGGATCTGGGAACTCCTGACCTTGCCTTTCTTCCTTCAGTCATGGAAACCTGGTTGTGAATGGGTTGCTAAATTTACTTGTATGGAGTGGTACTTAAATCAAATGAGCGGGGATTGGGATTGTGCAATGGCTGAAGGAAGAAGGGATGTATTAGTGCTCGTATCCCTAATCCCACCAATTACCCAAAATACCTGGGCACCCAATGAGACTGGTTTTTACTAGCTCGTTGCTCTTAACAGATCTGCACTTTTCTTTCAACTTCTGCTTGAATAATTTAGACAAATTAGGATAATATAAATCTAGTTGTGCTAAAGCTTTATGCTCCTGGCTATATCCATTCTTCTCCCATCAGTACAGATGAACTCTGTTACTGAGGACGATGTTTGGGAGGCTTATGAGAGACCTGCTCTTAAAAATTTGAGTATTAATATTTAGGGCGTTATTTTGACTCCCCTGTCTCTCTCTGTACCCTTGCCAATTTCTTATTAGCCCAAGTTTCTTAAATGCAGTCTAGAATTGAGTGGTTAATCTAGAATTGAGTGGTTAACCTGTATATATGGCTTATATGAGCAGTGCACCAAAAAAGTGTGTTCAGAGGAATCAACTTACAAAAAGAAAACTAGGGCAGTAAACTTGAAAACTTACTAAATGCTTATAGAAAGAAAAAAAGCTTTGTAAATTAATTAATCCTTTTTACCAGAGAAATTAAAGACAACTACTTCTGCCCAAGGCAAGTTACATCATATTTGTATGGTAGGTATAGTCTGTGAAAGTCTCACTTTTGTACTGTTCCATTCATAAATGTAAAGATTAGTTTTTTCCTTGTAAAACAACGCTGTTTAGTTTTAGAAATTTGCATATTTTGCAGTGCATGCAGCCTGGCTGGGATGGAAAAACCCCACCTCTCTAGTTGTTAGCAATTTAGTGCTAGCAAGCATTCAGCTCGTGAAGCTTGATTACCTGGTGGGATACGTTGATGGCTGAGTTGCAGATCTAGAGGCCAGGACCTCCAGCATTGTAGTCACTTGTGTGATGGGCTTTAAGGTTCCCTTCTTCAGTTTTCTCACTGTACAGTCAGCTTTATATTTGAAAAGTTGCACAGGAAAATAGTGCTTTAGCAGTACTATGTCATTTAGTGTGTGCTAAAAAATGAAATCACTTTGGGACATGATATAAGGCAGCATAACTGAAAATATAGTTTTCAAAACAACTGGTTTTTTTTATTTTTAATATTTCCAGGGAAGGATGAAACGATGCAGCCTGCCAGACCATCATTCCTTGAATATTTTGAGCAGAAGGAGAAGGAGAATCAAGTCAATAGCTCTGGGAAGAATGTGTCTGGCCAGACAAAAAATTCATCCGATTGGAAAGTACCACAGGATGGAGACTACGAATTTGTAAGTCTATACTTTGAAATTCAATCAATGTGACAATCTTTAAGAGTTTTAGTCAGAGCTACTGGAAGAAACTTGAGGAGATTCGAATTGCTAATGCATTTGGACCGGATAGCTTGAAAACCTCATTTTCTTTAGGTATTTCTCAGTAATCATAATTAGTCATTATCTCTATACTTCCCTTGTTTAAAAACAAACAAAAAAAGCCTGAGGACATGAAAGTACAAGCTGTTTTGCTTTACTTCGCTGTTATGCATTTAAAATAAAAAAATACAATTCCAAGTGGCAGTTGGAAAATGCAAATCCTGAATGTGTAGTGTTAGCAACATTGAATTTACTTGTTTTTCTCAAGCTGGTCTTTGTTTTATTATGTAAACATCAAGCTTGTCTTCTTTCTTTTAAATCCTCCATTTCAGTTTTCCTAACTAAAGTTCATGTGCTCAGAATTTTCAGGAACTGTTCAGAGGTCCAAAGGACTTATGTAATTCATAAATTATGTGATTTAGTTTTATCTGTGAGGATGGGAAATCTCTTGTTTTGAGTTCAAAATGCCAGCAGATGCATGCTTGGCTGAGCACTGTTTCTTTTCAATGATACTTCAGTGCAATCACTTTTTGCTTTTAGTGCATTGTGTGCCCTTACAATGTCTGTTCGTGTTGCCCATGACTCGGGTTGTCACCCTGCATTCAGTAGTTGGTGAGATTTGCTCCACCTGCACAAAGCAGCGTGGAAAACAATATCCCTCTGCTAGTCATGACTTGAGGAGATGCTCTGCTTCAAGGCTGCGATAATAGCTGGAGCCTTTCATTCTCTTTGTACAGATTGTATAGACTACTGCTGTTACATTTATTTTATTGTCTTTGCTGCTACATCTCAGATTTTCTTATTAGACTGAAAAGGATGGCTGGCCAAGGGGACTTGCTGCCTTCTCTCTCGTAGCCCTTTGTACTATGTTATATTTAGCCTGAAGGCTTAAAGCCATTATTTTGCAAAAATAACCTGCAAGCTGACTTGTCACAAGGTCTGGGCCAAATACACAATTCCAGCTGAGTCAGATACTCCATTTATCTCCTTCATCTTATGTACTGTAGCTTCATTTAACGATAAACAATCATTTTCCAGTGTGTGGTATTTCCCAGCAAGCATCGGTTGGTTTGGAGTACCTTTGAAGTCTTTTGTAGTCTCCACAAGATGGCCCAAGGGGAAATTGCTGTAATTATTTTCATTTCTAATTTGGTTGATAACGAGTTTAGCAATTACCCTTATTTCCGATGAGTAAGATGTGTTCCACCCTGCATACCCTGAGTTGTAGGCACAGGCTACACCCAGCGAGCAGCACAGGCAGCACAGATGATGCAAGGAAAGGTCGGTACCATTCTAGCAAACAGGACCTACAAATATTTTTAGAATGTGCAAAGCAACTGTTTGACACGTGTGTGACCTTGTTTACTGACTTCCATTAGTACTGAAGTATTGCTGTGTGCATGGATTACCAGTGCGCTGGAAGCAATAAAAGCAAGCAATAAAAGCTAGCAATAAATCGGGCTTTGGGTCACCTTCATATAGTAATTTGTAGAAATTTTGCTTCCCAGCTTTATGTTTTTCTCCTGTTCAGCAGTGTATGAATATATCAGCCTGCCTTGCATGCAGATTTTGTAACAGAGCTACTTGCTTTTCTCTAGGATAAGAAAAACGTTTGGAAGCAGCCTTAATAAATACACGTTGGTATTTCCATGGTGCTTATCTTTTACTGCTTATCTTATAGTGCTTATCTTAGCAGTACCCTCAGGTTGTGTAGTGTAATCAAAGACTTGAAACTAAAATGGATCAGTTTGGCTAAAAATGGATCAATTTGGCTAGCTGTGGGTAAAAGTCATGTTTATTAATGCTTTTTTAATTGAAAGCATCAATGCAATAAGCATTGTGGAATAAAAAATATGCATTCACTCGCAGGTGTCTCAGGTACATCTGTCCTAAACTTGCCTGCATCTATAACTTATTTCTGCGTTGTCAGTGTGGGCAGGTTCGAGCAGACTTTGTCCATAGACTTTGCAGGATTCCAAGTGAAGATGAGATCAGCGAGATGCTGGGCAAATAGCACTTCCTCCTTGGCCTTAAGAAATGATTGAAATATTATTGCTTTGTGCTTCTGCAGACCAAATAAATATGCCTTGTTCCTTTTGTATTCCTCTCCCTCCTGTGTGACTATCACCTGGAGTCTCCCATCTCCCCCCCCCAAAAAAGGGCAATATTAAATTACAGAAGATTTTTTTGCTTCTTTCCCATGGGGCAAAAGCATTCGACCTTTTCTTGACTAACATTGTTCCTCTGAAGCAGGCAAATAAGACACTATTTATATCGCAATGACAATGTCATGTTAGATAAGGGTGAGATCAAGTCAGTCCCATCCCCTGCAGAACTGAAACCCTAAGATCCTATTCTAAAAGGTGAAGAGCTCCATTCCTCCCAAACGTGATGCTCTGCCTGTGTCCTGGCTGTGATCTGAGGTGGCAAAACCCCGGTGTATTTCCAGCAGTGGATTTCTGAGGTAGAAGTTATGAACCGATCTGTCAGTGCCCGATGGTGTTAGTGTTTATCCCTCCTTGTGTTTGAACAAGGATCTCTAAAGATTAAAGCCCTGCTGGATTATGAGAAATGTTTTCAAGAACATTATGATTTATTTAACACGGGAAAAAAATTACTAATTATGGGCAAAAATTCTTGGTTTTAGGAAGAATACAACAAGCTCTGATATGGAAATGCTGCAGGGGTAACTGTTAATGGGCAGGCTGTGTTGTATGTAGGATTTCTAATTGCCATAATCAGATCTCAGAATTTCTGTAGTTGTATTTAATTTTGCGAGTGAACATTAGTCACAGACTGTTGCACAGACTTAAATGAATAATGCTAGAAGGTTTGTTTAGACATCACATATTTTTCACTGTAGTCTTTCGGTAGTACTGTAACATACAGCAAAATTGATTGTGCAGTGTTTCCTGCGCTTAGACACAACAACCCCTTCGCTTATTCCTATTTTAAAAGTCTTTTAATTGCCCTGAGCAGGTCCCTATTCTAACATCACTGGTGGCTAAGGTGGGATCACTTGTTTGTATTATTCTGCCTCTGCTTGAAAGGCCTTCAGTCTTGCCAAACCTATTGTATCAAGGTATTTGTGGATCATCCAGTCATGAATGCAGCGTATTTTATAACTGATCACTTTATTGAGAGCCTATTGTGATAGCAAATGAGCAGGTTCCAGCCATTCCTGTCCTGTGTTAGCTATAATGCTGAAACCTTTTTGGCTTTATTTCATGAGTGGCTTCACTGGGGAAAATGAGGGGCAGCAGAGCCCCTGTCAGTCTTGAATTTTGCCATCATGATGCAGCTGCTGAATTTTTAATACCTGTAGTTTTGAGCTTAGGTTTGACTGTAACATTGATTTAGAGTTTTTCATATATCAGTGAATCTAAGCTAGTTAAGTATCCTAGGGGTTTGTTGTAGACATGAACTCAAATAGGACCTGAGTGTTTAACAGACACTAGAGCAAGAGTACTGCAGAACAACAAGGCTTTCTGCAGGCTTTGTGCAAGGAGTTGTACCAGTTTCCTCCAAGGCTTTTTTGATCCCAGTGCCTATATATCTTCCAGCCATTCCTGGGCTACATAAGGCAGCCTAGCAAGAGCTTAATTGAGTACAGACACTTTTGCCTTGTCTTCAGCAGCTCTTGCTGTCTTATATTTTGCTGGAGAACACCAGGTGATAGCTGAGGTTTTGAAGGAAAGCGTTGCCATTCGCCTGCAGGGCCTCCGTGGAGAATGCAACCATCAGCAGTCGTTTTCTGCACTGGTGGTCTCCATCCTGCTGCCACAGCTCTCGGAAGGAAGCTGACATTCAGGAACAAGGTTTATTTGTATATTATAAGTGTCCTGCTTCCTTTGGGAAGACCTTGATTTGCTTGTATCTGCTAAGTCTTCGTGAATCAGACCTTTCATTTTCGTACAGTTATTAACAGCCAGCAGTTTGGGACTTTTACTTCTCACTCCTGTTTTCTCATTGGAGCAGAACTTTTTTCCTTACAAAACCAGAATTAATATATATCCTTGAGAGTGTCAAGGTTTGAAGAAACAGAAGGAGCAGACCTGGCAAATATCCCAGCTTTCTGTGGAAGACTGCTCTGGTCATGGCCTTTGTTCACAGGTTCACCACATTTCAGTCTGCCATGAGCAGACCTGTTCTTCAGGTCTCATGTTTCCATGCTGTGAGTGCTACTCTCTACCTGGCTCATCTTCTTAGCTCCCTGTGAAAGCTGTTAGTGGCTGCTGATGGGAATTCCTTTGGACAGGAAAGACTGGTGTGATTTCCCCCAGTTTCAAAACAGGCTTTTCACTTTTCAGAGCACAGTGTCATCTGTTTCTCTGCTGCTGTTGCTTCTGAAACTCTTGCAGGGCAAAAGAAGGTAGGAGGTGTTAATTGCTTCTAATTGGAGGAAAAATGCAGGTTCTCATTAGCTGCCACTTTTGCCAGGGCTACACAGTGAGTCCTCATGTACAAGCACCAGTCTGTGTCTCCATCTCACAATCTGCTAGACTGAGATGGGCAAAGAAGGGACTATGCAGGTTTAGAGGTGTTTGAGGAAGGATTGGGTTTGATCCTGCAGCTACAGATCTCTTTCCAGTAACTGTCTGGTGAGTTGCTTCCAAAGTGCTTGGGCCACAGCTTGCTTTTAAAACCTGACTTCTGCATTTATTGTGCTCCTAGAAATTCACTAATTTTGAACTGAGCCGTCTTTGTTTCAAAGGTGTCTGTCAATCGCTTACAGCGGTCTTTGGTTTTGTTTAGAAGCCCTTGCTCAGTGTTCCTCTTCGTTACACTGAGTCCTGCCAGGGGCTCCTTGGCGCAGGAAACTGTAGGAACTGGATAGTTCACCAGCCAGTGGGACAAGGAGTGAGCAACAGAAACATATTTCACACTGGTGATCACACTTTGTTCAGATGAGAGACAAAGCAATAGTCTGGCAAACTGTTGAAGCGAGACATCAAGAAACCCCTTAAATTTTAATGAAGTCCAGTTTCTAAAAGTATATTCACATCTTTTTGAGTTCCTGAATTATGTGTGCTGCAAGAGTTGGTAGCACAACTGCAGCCTCCTTTAAATAACTTTGGATAACTGTACGTGCATTTATCCTTACTTGGTAGAAAACGATATTATTTTTGTCTGTCTGTAAGTAGCTTCTAGGCAGAGCTTTTACTTGCTTAAACCTTTCTTTTGTACAAGTATAATGTGAATGAAAACAAGCCTTCCTCTTACCTGAGTGGAGATCTAATTCTTTTTCTTCAAGTAGTGAAGATAAATATAGTTTTCCATTTACTGAGGCAGTGTTTCATTATGCTGCTCTCATCTGGCTTATTCTGGTTTTTATTAACGTCCCCATTTTTATGCTTTCACTTAGTAATTCAAAACATTACAATGGCAACAAAGATTTTAAAATAAATCAATAAGTAAACCCAACTTCTGGTATCTTTACCAGCAGAGAAGGGAAGTGTATTAAGCTAGTGATTTCTTCAGCTTGTTCAATTGGACAAATGGCTGTTAGTTTGTAGTGAAATGATGAATGTGAATCCTTTTCCTTCTAGTTAGATAAAATAGGTATCGTTGCGATAGCAAGACAGTGAAGTTCTTACTGAAAAGTTTATAGAAGCTTAAATCTCTCAAAGCAAGTCAAATCCCATTAGGATCATATTGTATTTCTGCATCTGGTGGTAGACACCAGCCTGACAGTGTCTTCAGATCAGAGGCTCCTTACACATATCAGGTGTGGTCCAGGCAGTGCGGATGCCAACCGCAATGGATTGCTGCAGGCTGGAGTCCAAACCAGGGGAGTGCAGTGAGTGATGTGCACTGCAGCTCTGGACTCTGCTCAGCCCTGCCTGCAATCTGCCAAAGCTGCAGCTGGCATCTCGCTGTGCTCAGTGGTTCATCTCTCATGGTGCCCTGCTGCTTCCCCTACACCGCTATAGAACAGCTACAGTTAAAAATGGATAGCACTCAGCACATTGCATTTCTTCTCCCAGCTCTCTATGGTGAAGAATGGCTGCATACTGGAACCATCTGTTTCTTTCATTGGAAGTGATTTATAGGGAGGAACTGTTAGAGGACAGGTGATTTATTGCTTATCAATAACAGTAAACACATTCTGTTTTACAATGACCAGAGTTCCTAATTTATTATATTCTGTCTGCGAAGGTGTTGTTTGTCTTGTGAACAGCTTGTCATCTACCAGTGCCTGGAACAGTCAATGTCTTTGGTTTCTCTGAACGTTCATTTGGGTAGCATTTATTAGCAATCTAATATTGATGGTTTATAGCTTTACTACCTTTTGTCCTTCTAAAAGTTCAATCAATTAAAAACTTGGAAGTATTTTTCTGTACAGCTGTAGGCTTTGAAAATGATGGCAGGCTTTGAAAATGATGGCAGGCTAAATAATTGGCTCTCATTTTGTTGGAGCTGGTCTTTACTAGCAGTAGGAAGAAGGCATGCTGAGGATACATGGATAAGGCAGATGCTAGAAGGAAAGCAAGCTGCTGTTGTCTGACTTTTTATAGTTTATGAATTTATAGTGTTTCCTGACTCTACTGTGATCTTCTGTGAGCTTTTTCTTCTTTTTACTTCCGTCTTTTAAGCACCTTGGTAGAGGTGTCAGATGAAAGCCTCTGTACTAATCTTTCTGTTCCTCCTTTCTCCCATCTGTATTACTCAATTGAATAATCCAAGCTGGTTACTGAGACTCCAGAAATTCCACCCGTTTTGACAAGAGCTAAAAAAGGTTTATTAGAGTGTGCACATTTGCAGGTCTTTTAAATGGAGTTATTTGACTATCAAATAATCTTGGCTTCTATTGAATGATTATGATAGTTGCAATATCTTCTTTCTTTTCTAAGAGAGCAAGTTTCTCCAACCCTTGTGATGAATGAAGATTGATTGCTCCAAAAATTCATTTGAATAGATGTAGTTCTGTGTAGAAGAAAGAAAATGTTCGGTTAAAGTAGGGCTTTTTTCAGTAATGCTTTTTTCCAAGAATAAACCGAACACTTGAGTGAATTTTCAGGGTTTTCTCTGTCCAAAAGTTTCTTCCCTTCATCCATCATGAACTCCCTTTTCCCACCAGTGGATGAAATAAAAATAATTTCTCGGGTAGTGATTTCTTCCAATTCTTACTTTGATTGTAAATTGAACTTACTTGCTAGGGCATTCATCTGTCTGAGAGATAAGTCCAGATCTGGGATGGCTGACATATCTCTCTCTAGGTCCTATGAGCTAGGGCTGAATCGTGGTTGAGAAACAAGTAAATTTGTTTGTGCTATGCTGAATCCAAAATAAAGCCTTTGTTCAAAGGGAGAGCATTACAACCATAATTTTGGGGGGCAAAACCAAACCGTTTTAAAAAAAATATTTTTCTGACAGCAGAAGAGAGTCCAGAATAGACAACTATTAGTTTCCAAACCTGAACCCATACCCCTGAGGTATCTCCTGTGAATTGAGGGAGATCTTAAACTGTAGTACCTAGCTGTAATTTCCACTGTGAAATATGAGTTATAAAAAGAGACAGGTTTTTGTGATGTTTTATTCATTGGTTTTAAATGTCACCTGCCTTGATTCATAACACTGATATCCCTTAAATGGATTTCCTTTTTTTTCCTTCAGCCATCTGCCAAGAATTTTTAAAGCTGTGGTAATGGTTTGTATTTCTTTTAAGCATTACCTTTCGGCATATTTAGTATGTTCTTCCCAGCAAATACTTTTAACTTGTGACATCTTTATTAAGGAAAAATAGTTAATTTTGTCACCTTGCAATCAAACATACAGTCATTTAAAAATAAGCCCAGGAACAGCTTGTTTATCTCTTTTATTGTTTGTTAAGTGATCTTGAATCTTCTGTAACATTTGCGTGGGGAAAACACTAAACCTTACTGCAAACCTCATCAAATTCATGGCTGCTTCCAACCACCAATGTGGTTTACCTCCAGCTCCATGTATGCAGGCTTTATAAACCTATCTAAATTCTCTTTTTAACAACAACAAAACCACCCAGAAGATGCCACATTTGGTTTTAAAATTTGTTAGCAATATTTGAAATTGAAAAAGGTTGTTTAGTGGCTGTGGAAGAGAATAGATTTCTGCTCTCTTCCATTTGGTAACAGGGTCATTGCTCACCACCTGCTTTCACGTTGCTGCATACTGATGTTGATTGCAAAGCACTTACTGCCACAACTTGCTGTCAAAATTCCTTTTTTTTTCATATTTTTGTATATAACAGGCCTTCTGTGACATAAGACTTTTAAATGAAACTTGCCGGAGTGGGAAGTAAAGCTGAGTTGCTGCTGTTTGTGTTGAATTGCTTAGGTCATAGTCCTTAAAGGAGACTGAAAGAATGTAACTTGAAATCAACTTTATATCAGAGTGTTCAGACTTGTAAATTTGACATCCTGGACTATCTTTGAGGCCACTTTCCTACTGTAGCATTTAATCAGCTGAGACGTTGACTGAATGTTTTGTGGATGAACTAAGTGACCGACAGAACTTCAGCCAGACTCTTTGATCACGGAGTTTGTTCTACTACTGTTGTATCTTTAAGATCAGGCTGTGCGTTTCTGCCTTGGGAGAAAGGAAAGAGGAATTAATAATTGAAGGGGTGACACTGGCAAAAAAACTCTGAGCATACTGAATCCTTCAGAAGAAAACTGTTTGAGCCTTGTTATGCTTTGAGATCTGTTTTCAAGGCTGGGTGTGTTCTTGGCACAGCATCTCCCTTAAAGAACACTGCTGCTCAAACATGATCTATTTGAAATGCTTCTAAAATCTTCTTGCAACTCATCTGTCAGTACAAATGTTTGTAAAGGGTAATGTAGCTTAGGAAGACAAACTTGTCCAGGTTCTTCACATCTGTAGCAAAATGGTCTCCTTTTGGGGACTCTGTGCATCAGGAGCCTGATATAGCTGTCTCTTGGAGAATGGAGCCTGTGGACAATAAGGGAAAAACCTGGGGCTAAAGAGCCTCTGTGAGTACCTTCCAGTGGGCTGGGTCTTATCTGGACAAGTTTCTGAAATGATGTACTGTGGAGGAGCAAATTTACCTCAGCTGTGACTTGTGGACTTGGTGCATTTGCCTTTGTGCACCCTTTTCTTGTATTACCATAAAACTTGCAGTAAAATGTGGGTGTTGCTTATTGGCAGTGTTATTTGGTGTGTGTCGTTACTGGGTGTCTCCTCCAGCAGACTTTGCAGAGGGGAGTTTCATCATGTGAGACATGTTTGAGGTATTGCTCATACAGAGAAGGTGATGGAGTTTGGAATAGGCTGTGGCTACTTTCAGTGTCCGGGCTATCCCGGGAGGTTTGCCTTAGCTTTTATTTCAATAACCTCAGTGACCTGATGGCTTAAAATCCCCAGATTTGACCTTCAAGAAAGAGCAGGCTAATACACAGACTGATACAGTCTGGAAAGAACATTGTTTGGAAATGGGTTGCTTAATTTCTTCTTGCTTTGTGTCTTGCCATTGTGCAGGAACATCATCTATAGATGCCCAAGTAATAGTGGACACTTGGGAAATCCTTGCATGGCAAGGCGTGCAGGGTCACGCAGTGTGGATTTTGTGGAGATGGCTCACTAGGGGACTGTTCCAAAAAATATTTCTCTCTGAGATATTAATCATATGCCCCTGGTTTTAAAGATGACAGCCTCTCCCATGACCATGCAGCTGTTCATTTTTCAAAATGCCCTGGAGATCTCTGTAGTTCAGTCCTTCATCAGGAAGATTTTAATTCCCTCTCCTGTTTTCCTTGCCTTCAAATTGGGGCTGTTGTTTCCTTTCCCTTCGTGAAGGAGGGAAACAGAGCAGTCTTGGACCTGGGCTTTGTGACGAGCCTCACTTTTGGGTACCAGAAGTAGGGAACGGTTGTGATCTTCTTGGAAATAACCCCCCTTTAGCAGCTCTCCTGGAGTCAAAAATAAATGAGCAGGCTAAGATTAAAGTTAAAGACCTTTGCCAAATAAAGATCAATATTTTGAAGTGTGTCCTCTCTATGAAGGCCACTGACCATGGGTGGTGTAGTCTTAAGCCTTTGAAAGAGAAACTGTGTGCCTTAAGCCCTCATTGCACATTGCAGACTTACGTGTGTGGAGTCTCAGATAAATTAATGATGCCAATATACCAGTAGCAAAGTTTTCTCTCAGCGTTATTAACACATACTGATGTAGCAATAACCGATTTGTTACCACTTCAGTTACATTTGTGTATCATGATTATATTTCACTGAGCAATATTGTATGAAGGAATCACTCTTCACATATTCTTACTTTTAATTCTTCGGCAGTTCTCTTTTATTCAGCGTAAATAATCCTGAATAAATAAATTAATTGTTAATCCTTAAGTGAGTAGAGCCCTTGGGGGCAAGGGAGAGAGAAGGAAAGTGTATGTCGGCTTACAGGGAAGCTCCATTACAGACCCATGCACCCTTCCTAAGCAGAACTTAGTGAAACCTCTCAGATTTGTTGGAAATTTTATGTGGTTTCAAGGAATCAGCATTTTCTGACAGATTGCCTTTCTTAAAATAAAAATGAACAAAACCCCACACTGGTGAGCTGTGTACTTTACAGTTGATTTGTGCAGCTAGCCAGATCTTCAAAGCCCAATGACATGATTTATTTTAACATGTCCAGAAGTATTTTGGTACTCTTACTTAAGAAAATTAAAGCATAATCACTTAGAGAGGGAAAAAAATCCTCTGCTGTGCTTTTCCTTAATCAAATCTCTGGCAAGCATTTTTTTATAAGCAAGTGATGCTCCTTTTTTGCTCTTTTTCTTTTTTCTTTTTGCTTGTCCAGACAGGCTGACCTTTTAGCTTGGTTTCTAATTCAGTTATTGAAAAAAAAAACCAGTGAGATAACTTGTCTTTGTGGTTACAGGATTAGTCAGCCACTTTCTAAGTCCCTAAGGGATTTTAAGGTTTGGACTTCTTGAAGTTCAGTGCTGCAGAAAAACACTGACACAATTTGTCATTTCCTTTGTTTAGATTAAGTATGTATGGTATTTGGGATGATTTTGGAAGTGAATAAAGTTATTCATACTCATTGATGCTAAGACTAAAAAAGGAAATTTAATCTTGGAGCTCAGAAGATTAAAATGCATTACTTTTTTTTTAATACTTTTTTTTATCATCACTTGTATAATTGAGTAGAGCTTTGGATGAGTTTTCTTGCTTAATAGAACTTCTGTATATCACTGAGGGTGATAGCAGCATGCAGAGGTTGTACAGCTGGCTGTAACACCAAAACTATTTTGAGCCTTTTAGGCATTACAGTAAGGATTGATAAAGTATGATTCTTGGCTAAGAGCAGCTCAGGGATGCCGGCAATATTGATACAGGCAGTGATGTTCCCAGCTGTGCAGTGTTCCTTGCTCTGTGGGTAACCGCTCCGCATAATCGCTGTGTAGTTATGTCTGGGTAGCCAGAGTAACCAGGACCATCAGGATGTTTGCTGTAGTCCTCTGAAATTGGTTTCTGTATTGGGAATTTTCTGAGATTGTGCCAACAGCAAAGGTCTTCCCTGGTTCTTACAGGCTTTCAAGAACTGAAGAAGAACCTCTAGAGTGTGAGGAGGGTGAGAAAGCCAAGCAAAGACGCCTTTTAGCTGTTGAAGGTGCAATTGTGTATCTAAAGCATCTGTGTTTGTCTCTTCCATAGGTGTCACGGGAATTATCTACTGAAAGTCAGATTAGGGAGAGCCCTTACTGAACCAGCAGGATCGAAGATTATGGGTGTAAATATAGTCTGAAATAAGAGATAGTTGAGTAATAAAACAATGTCAGTCCTTGCTGGAGAAGAGCAGTGGCCTTGGTAGCCACTGGTGCAGCTCCGTCGGTGAAGTGGCACTGAGCCCATTGGGCTGTGATTGTGTGGCAGTTGAGCTGCTAGCAAGATGCTAAGCTGAAAAGAGAGGCTTTGGCAGTAGTCCTGCCTGCAGATGCAGGACAGAGTGAAGATTCCATTGTGGAAAGGATCTTCACAGCATAATCTGGCAGGAAGCAAGGCAGGAACAAGAATGGCACACATTGCCTTCCAGTGATTCTGTAGGAATAGTACAGACACAATGGCCTGCTACCATGCACCTTTATTTTAATCAAATAAGCAGAGCTACATAGAAAACAACTTGGATCCTTACTGGCATCATAATGGCAAGATGTTTCACTTTCAGTAGCCCTAACACTCCACATTAGTGAGAGTAAGGCAGAGCTTGCCCAAATATGCCATGTGAGGAGCCCTGGCTCTCCTCTGACATAACTCTGACATAATTTCAGCTCAGGACCAAACGCTGGGGGCATTGTTGTCTGTCTTTCCTCTGCAAAAAGTGATGATGTGATTGTGCCCATTTAACTGTTTCAGCTGCTTGACCTGCCCTGGCTTAAGACTTGGCCTCCGGAGCATACGATGATCTAGCTGAGAGTTGGGTATTATTGCTTTGTGGGAAGTGCTGTTCAGGTGAGGTGACCTGAAGCAGCTGTCTCCAGATGTGCTCTGATCACAGACCCTGTTAATTTTCTTTTGGAGGTTCTACCTGCAGGGCTGTTTCGACTTGTGCTGGGTGCTGCAGCCCATGATGTGTTTTACTTGCACATAGCCTAAATAATTAAGATGCATTAAAAGCAGAAGCTTGTGCTGCTGAGACTTATTTTTCAAATCCTTTGAAAGATTAATATCTGTATTTTTAATCTTGCATGAAATCTCACTGAGTGCATGTCATCCACTGCTTTCATAACAGTGGCAAAACTTAATTGATGTGTTAATGCTAAAAGGGAGGGGATCAAGATAATTAGTGTTTGTGTAGGCACTGGATTGTCCTCTGATTTGTCATAGCCCCTTCCTAGCATGGGTGCTTGGCAGATTTGTGAAGTCATAGGGACCTGGCAAACATGATGAAAAGTGGGCAGTAAGGTACCTGCAGGTTCTTAGGTTCTTGTGTCCCTTGCATTGGACAGCTTACAGTGAATAAATAGTTAATGCCTGATCATACATTACGTCGAGGCTTCCTTATGCTAGAAGCATAAATGAGAACAAGGCACTTAATTTTTAGACTAGTGATTGAAAGTATGCCAAATGGTATTGAGCCAGCATTTCAGGAAAAATGCTAAGGAAAAAAATGGCATGCTATTCCAACAGAAATTTATATCGCTGTTTTCAAGACCTGAAGTCTGGAGCACTGCTTAGCATGAGAAATCACCCTCTTCATTTAATTTTGGCCATAGAAATTGAATGGTTTTTTCGCTGTTTTAAAAAAATAGTGCATAGTACTATTCAGTAATCTGTTCCCTCAATATATATTTGATATGAGCATTTAATTGATACCATTTTTAACCAGTCTTTCAAGTTACAGAAGGCTAATTCGAGAATGATCTCAGTTCTTACACTTGTCAGAGCTCACATTCATGAATTCTTGACATTTTACACCTCTCCTTAGCTCCTGGTCTTCTCGAGCACCCATGCACTCTCGCATGCTGCAGGCTGAGTTATGCTCCGGGGTGGTTGCTACAAATAGTCACAGCAAGTGGCATCCGATGGGTGATCGCCTCCCAAAAATAAAACCCTGCTTGAAGAAGTGAGAGAAGAAAAGTTAAGAAGTTGAGGTGGAATGTGCATCAAACTGATCTGTAAGATCTTGGAAAGGAAGCACTAGTGTGCCCTTGGCTTTATCAGAAGGGAGGCATCTTGATAGCATTGCTGATAGCCAAGGGTTTAATTAGTCTCTTCCGTGAAGAGCCTCCCATCTGAAGGAATTCTTTTGTCCTTATTTAGTACGTAGCCACTTCTGATGTAGAGTGTGATGATTGGTAGCCTCCTGTGAGGGGCTCAGATGTGCTTCCTCATGGTTGTAGTCCTGGTTTGTTTATTTGGTTTGTTTGTCCAAAGTAGCCTGCTGCTGCTACATTATAGTCATAATATTTTTCATTGTCTCTCACAGCAAGCTTCCATCTGATATTTAATGTTTATCATAGCTTGGTTGACTTGGTTTGGATAAAACCCCTTTTCAAGCCATGACACTGCCTGTCTGCATACACACAGGTAAATAAGTTGTGCTCCCTATTATGATGATCCAAGATGTTTTAAGTTTCTTTGGGGGACTTTAATCATTGGGCATGCAGTCAAGAACTGTTGGATTACAGCGTAAAACTGGGCAGAAAAGGAAGATATAACAATAAAAGCTATGCTAAATAGACAATTCACTTGTTTTTTCTTTAGTTCCCATCTAGCTCATATCTTTCCCACTAAGAATTTATTTCCCTGTGTAGCGTGGGAAGCTGCAATTTTATTACTTCTGTATTTTAGTCTTCAAACTCCCACTGCCCCTTATGAAGTGATAATTGCTAAAGCCAGTTTTTCTAAAGGCTATTTAAAACTTAAAAGTTTGACATCAAGTTATGTTGAACAGTAAATGCCACCTGGAATATCTGGGTTAAAGACAGAATGAGTGCTGCAGCGGAGTGTTCCCTTTCTAAAAAGCCACAGGGTAACGGTGGTGGAGGTGGGAGGATATTCAGAAAATACTCTGTGTGACCATGTGGAAGACAAGTGTTCAAACACACATAAATTATGTAGAGAAGCATGACCAAAGGGCTAAGGAAGCAAAGAACGACTTCCTAATTTTATTTGGAGGATTCACTGTAGTACTGAGACTTGAAAATATCCTCATTCTGCACAACTGCTCAAATAATTTCACCCTGAGGAAAAATAACCCCATCTCACCCATGTTATATATATCCCTATTTTGTTTCAAAAATCAGGGTTCACCTGCATGTTTGAGACATGATGGTAGAACATCTACATCCCCTTCCTGGAGGTGGAGGGTTCATGGTTGGTGCAAGCTTCAGGACTTCTAAGACAGTATTTGAAAAGCAAAGTGTGAAACATTGCAAAGATGCAAAGAAGAGGCTTTGGGCTAAATTTAGGGATCAAATTCAGTGTCAACAAGTAGAAAGAAAGTGGCAGGAGGAGCGTGTCTCTCACTTGTCCTGAGATAATATTTTTTGATTCCTGTGCAGCTGGTGAGTTACTGCTCTGCCGAAAGTCCTTGGGGGAGAAGGTGTGAAAGCTGCAGGGAAACAGCTCCTTTCTGTTTGCTTGTGATTCCTGCAGCAAAAGGGTTTTGCTGGCAGTGTTTTTGGTAGAGATAGAAATAAGCATGGTAGCTGAAGTGGCTCAGGGCTTACTGAACATCATCGTATTGATGTCAGTGGTGCAGACTGGCCTGAGTCAGTGGTGACTTTGTGCTGCTGAAGGGTGTGGAGAGACCTGAGGAACTGGCTGAGCCCCAAACTGGTCAAATTGCAGAGCCTGCTGTAGGACACCCAGGTGCTCTTCAGTGTAAGGACTATAGATACCAAGAGAATTGTGATAAATCTTTTGTATCAACTTCTAACTCAAAAAGTTTTCACTGCTTGGGTTTTTTGTCTGTTTTTCTTGGGGACTGGGAAAGGACTGAGCTAATTCTCCAGGCTTTGTGCTTTGCAGTAGATCTTCTCTGAAATACAAATCTGGCGTGGTCTGTTTAAAAATACTGTGGCAGGTTTTCAGACCACGTCTTGCTCAGGACAGAAGTGCAGAGGTGTAAATTTCAGATCATGGTGCCCTTGAATATCAAACCTGTGGCTCTGTCTAAGGTGTCTGCAGAGAGCCTTTATTTATTCTCCTTTTGCTGCTTAGATTCATTTACATTCAGTAGAATATCATGTTGCAGCAACACTGTACCTGACTGTAACACATGCAAGTGGTGTTTTTTTCCTTATTTTTAAAATGCTGATTTGAGAAGGTGGCAGCTCAGAAAGTTGTTTGCTGAGGAGAACATTGTCAGAGGAGTACTTACCCGCAAGTCTGTCTGAAATGCCGGTAAAGGGATACCATGAGTAGCTTACAAATCTCCTTGAGGAAGAAATTGTGTATCAAATGATCTGTTCCTTATTTGTCTATTGTTACTGCATATGCGTGGAAAGGCTGTAGGTTATGTCCTTCTCAAGGATGTAATTATATCTGGCCTTCTGAATTATATAGTAGATACCATCAGTGTAGTAAAACAAGATGTTGCTGCCAGCAGTGTCTGCAGCCTGAGGAACTACGAACAGCGTGCACAGCTGTGGGTGAGAACCTTCCAGGTGAGCGTTTGCACCTCTGACATTTGTCTTCAGTTGGGTATTTTTACAGCATTAAGGTCATTCTCAAAACCTTGAGTAAAAATACAACTGTTAATCAAATGGTTAAAAATCAGCTTTCTGTACATACCATCTTGCTTGGACAATTTTGCTGTGTTGCCACCTCTCCCTCTTGATAGGTGTTTGACCAACCTTAGAACAAGTGTTTGATATCAGTCTTTACTTCTGAAATGAGATTCCTTCCTGTAAAAATTTGTCTTAGCTATTTGATTGCTGTGGACAAAAATAGATAGCGTTTACAAAGACTCTTAGACTTCTTACAAGAGAAGAATTGCTGAGGAGAGGTGAGAGGAATGGGACTGAGCCCATGGCTAAAACCAGCTCTAATTGCAGCTGCTCAGCACTGAGACTTTACCTTGAGTAACCATCTGTCATGAGATGCTCTGTCCTTGTCCTTCTTCTCTTATTTTGCTTCTGGCGTTTCTCTAAGTGAATAATGTCGATATCCCAGGAGTCTGCCTTGCAGAGACAGCGATGCTGGAGTTTAAAACCTTCATTTCTGGGAGAAAGTCTGTCTGTGGCATTAGCTTGGAGTGAGATACCACACAGCAAAGTGAAATGGGGGTCATCAGATTTTAAGCAGTTCTCCTTTTCTCTTGCAAAGATGGAAGGACAGGCTCAGTAATAGCCCAGCCCAGGTCCCAGGGCTCGTGTTAGCACGGTGGGAGGGGAGGGCTGGGTGTCCTCTGCGGCTGTGTGGGCGCTTGGTGCTCGTTCATTAGTCATGGGACTCCTGTCAGTCTCTTGTCAGCTCAACCACGGTGACCTTTTACTGGTGTTACCCTTTGGCTTCTCTGCCTCTTTTAAGAGTGGCATGGCATTCACAGCCACGTTGATGTTATTCCAGATGAAAACTCTGTAATTAGTCCATCCTCAGCATACACAGCGTTGGGCACAGGATGTGTTTCTGTGCTGTTAGATTTTTGCACCGCCTCAACTTTTCTCTTTTCCTCTCCCCATCCCCATTCTGTTTAACTCGTGATCTCCTTAAGTAGCCACTTTGTTCTGCATCACACGTCGGTGCAGGTAACCCACTTCCCAATGTGTTTATGTTAATATATATATCTGTAGGCTTTGCCCACTCCAGATGTAGCTGTACTCCAGGCATCTTCCATAATCTTAGCCATCTGTCCTGACAAACACACAGTCCTGGGAACAGTGGAAGCCATTCGTCCCTCGGCCAGCAGTTGGTAACAGTTAGCAGAGAGACTGTGCGTCAGCATCCATGGAGGATGTCTCACGGTGCTAGATTATGTTCAAGAACAGTTATCAGGTGGTTCTTACTGACGTGTTCTTGGGGTCTGGAGAGACCATTGCTGTAAATCTGCTCTGCCCTCTGTTCCATTGACTCGGGCAATGTGTTTCTCTAAGCAGCACTCGGTGCTTCAGGAGAATGGTGGAGAAAGCTCACAGGGCATCAATGAAAGACTGCAGCCCCAGGATGATTTCTGACACCTAAGAGTTGGCTTAATCCATGAGTGAGGTGTTTTAGGTCTGTTGTAAAACTCTTGTTTAGCTTTTCAGTATTCTGTGGGAACTGACAGCCACTTGAGCTGCTTAGTATATGTGTTCAGTACTTGAATTAATGTTTTCTTTTTTGCATTTTTATTTGACTGTTGAGTTCCCTGGGCTGTGAAGAAGGAAAATGTTGAAGAATTACCTGCTCCATAATAAATTAGTGCGAAAAGGTACCCAGTGTCATGCATCAACTTAAACTGCTGTCTGGTAAAGGTACATTAAGGTGTATAAATAATGTATATCTTTGTGGAGGAAGTGCTTTGTCTTTTTAATGAACAGTTGGCTGATTGGAGAGGCCAAAAGACTGTATACCCTTGCTAAAAGGGTTTTGTTTTGCTTGCACCTAGATTATCAGAGTGGATTGGTGATCCTGTAACTGCAACAAGGAAATATCTTATTTTGCAGAGTGTGTTAAAGAATTTCAAAAGACTTTGTGGGGAATCGGCTAACAGATGACTTTGTGGTTTGGGGACTTGTATCTCTTCCACCTCAGGAAGAAGGATTGGGATTTCCTTATGGTAGTATTTACACACTTTTTAAGGAGTGATGCAAACTATACAACTGCCGTTAAACAGCTGCCAGTTCAGTTGTTGCCTTCAAATAGGCCGCAAGCGTTTCACTGTGTGTTTTGGTTCAGAAATGGCTTGAAGAAGAACCACATTAATTGACCAACAGCTAAACCCAGACAGCAGCAGTACTTGCATTTAACCGAAGTAAATACAAAGTCACTCAATTACAACATTTGTTGAAAGACTAAAAATTGACACTTCTTTGTTTACAAGAAGATCAGGTTATTTTGCATGTTCTTAGAAGCCACAGCAGGCGGTCACTGCAAGCAGGTGGTGCCAGTAGTCATTCCCATCCTGCTGCTCTTGCTGTAAAACAGTGTCTCCCTGTGGTTTTGGGGATCGCTTGGACTTGGATGGGAAAAGGACTAGTGCTTAGGTGAACATTTGAAGCACTTCCAGTGTCCATATTTTTTAACACCATCCTAAAATCCTCTCTATTCCACAGGTTATAATATTATAGTGTTATTTAAAGGGTGCAGTTAAGGACAATGAAAGCTGCCCCCGGCCACGCTTGGCGTCTCTGATCACAGAATAAAACTTCTCTGCGCCAGTTCTCAGCAAATTGGCACACACAAGAGAACCAATTAAAGAAAGGGCAGGCAGACAGGGAATTCAGTGCAGGGAAGCTTGTCCAGACTAGCCTGACATCTTCACATGTACAGCAAAGTACAAATTGTACTTGCATTATCCATTGTACAATTTATCAGTGGGAGGCTGACCCAAAGTGTGCTGATATGTGTGTTCTGGGATCTCTAACTTAGAGGAGTCTGAATTCCTCTCCATGGTTGAGGTTCAGCCTGATTGTGCATAAGTGTTGCATTGGGTTTTTTCCACAGGTGCAACTCTTGTCAATGATTTTTTTCTCATCCTGTTCCCTTCTGTCTCCTTTTGTCACTCAGCAGAAGGGAGTTGCAATGAAAGGGGAGGCAGAGAGAACTTCACTTCTGTTCCATCTCCACACAGTATTTCTGTTCTAAGCATGCAAAATGGAGCGTCAGGAAAACAACTCAATGGGGGAAACATTTCACTGGTTGTTTTTTTGTGTTCATGCTCTCACTAAACAAAGTGTGTAACATATCTGGAAAATGAGCAAAAGCAGCCTGGTGTCTTGAGGCTTCTCTCCATTGAGTGAGGAGTCCAGTGGCCTGGAGCAGAACTCTTCCACCTTCTACTGGAAGAGGCGTTGTGGCCATCGGATGGGCAGCAGAATCCTTGTAGATGTGTGGATGGTGGCTGTACTGATGCTGGTGTCTGTTCTTCTTTCATCTCCCTGCCAGCTAAAGACTTGGAGTGTCGATGAACTCCAGAGGCGGCTCTCGGCCCTGGACCCCATGATGGAGCAGGAGATTGAAGAAATCCGCCAGAAGTACCAGTCAAAGCGGCAGCCGATCCTCGATGCCATTGAAGCCAAGAAGCGGCGGCAGCAGAACTTCTAAGCCACTGGTAGAATATTCTTCCATCCTCAAACAATCAGCTCCTTGCTTTTATGACTACTAAACAGGTTGATTTCTATTGAAATACGCTAGCAAAATAGAGGGCAATACTTCTGCTCATTTATTTTTCCATAGCACCTTTGTGAACTCAGGAATGCCATTAAGTGGAAAATCCTGATGGTATGTTTTAATGTTAGACATATTTAAAACATTGTCCCGAAGGAGTTTTGTTACCTTTTTTAGGGGAGTTGTTTTTAATTCAGAGGAACAGATAGAAATAGGCTAATGGAAGTTGGTTCATTCTCTTTTCAACTGAATTTTCAGTAGTCCGTTTTGGTTTAAGTTAATATGGATTCTGGTATTTAACAGCTGCATCTTCTTTGTGGTTTTTTTTTATTTTGTTTTTCTTTGTGACTCTGTAACAAGCTATTAAATGTATCTTTCTACTGTTAAGGTACTGATAAGTTTCAGCTCACTGAAAGGAGTCGGTGAGAACGTGTCCAAACTGTTCCAGCCTTTTGAAAGAAACAAATCTCATTTTTTAAAAGCCTGTAATGAGCCCCATGCCTTACACTGTGTGCTTTAAGCAAGTGTGGTTTCTTCAAGACCTCATTTTTGTCCTCTTTTTGTGTACCTTATGAATCAAGACAAGCAGATGTGCCTCCATCAGAAATTACATTCTGCAGTTTAAAATCCACACCCACTTGAAACAAAAAGCCAGTCCCGTTCCCCTTCATCTCTCTGATTGGAAATGTCCTTCAGGGAGACCCTGCTGACAGTGGAGTACAGGAAAAGGAGAATGGGTGAGAATTGTGTGAAGCTCTCTCAGGAAGGTACTTCTGCATCTGAGAGGACTTGAAAATATCTACAGTTTGTGAAATGTTTTATAGGCTTTGTTTCAGATTTACATTTTGGATGCTTGAATGAGAACTGTAATTTCACAATCCTTCACATTTCTGCAACGTTTAGCACGTCAGAAGAGTTGAACTGAGAGTAATGACTTTGTTGAATTAGGAAAGATGTGAATTTATGGTAGTGGAGCGGAGGCAAGAATTGATCTGGATGAGAAGACAATTACTGATGTCCTCCTGGAAGAGATGCAGTCTCTTCCAGTTCCTCTTGTATTAGTTCTTTAGATTTCCCTTCCATTCCTGCCCAGTGTAGCTGGATCAATGACAATGCCCCAGCGTGTACAATCGCTGTGATGATGGTGCAATGAACTCACACTGATAGAGTGAAGAATAAAATGGAAGAAGCAAAGAAGCGAGCCTGGTTTGCAGGGCAGAGACCCAGTGATGCCTTTTCCCCCTGAGCTGTAACAGCAGTGTTACTTACTTCCAGGTGTATCCAGCATATGATGCAATGTTTGGACAGAGCAGGTATTTCCACCAATGTACTTTTATTTTGTTCTGATAGAAGGAACAGTTTCCATGTCATTCTTTTGAAAAAGGCTTGGACACATCACCTGATAATTAAACTAAATAGCAATGTCTCCTGAATCAAATGCTGCTAGAGAGGTGAAGTGTTCATCTCACGCCTCTGTAGGCTCTTTTTTCCTCTTGGAGCAAACTCTTGGCTGCTGTTAACAGGTATTCACTCCATTGCTGTGAAAGGAACCAAGCCATCCTTACCCCCTCTGCAGATCTGGTTGCATCTCAGTTCAGTATGCAATGTGAACGTGGCATTTCTTGAGAATGGGTAGAAGGGAGGCAGCGAGCAGTCTGTCTAGGGTGCTGGCATTAAGAGTACATCCTGGGGTAACCACCTATTTGATAGGCTCAGGTATTGAGAAGGTTTTGAATTGGAAAAGCCAGGTAATTAAAAGCTTCCTTGTTGTTAGCAGATTAAAATCCTTTAGTCCAGACTATCTAATGAGGTCTAGTGAATTGTTGTGTGAACATCAGGGCTCATACAGTGCTCGTCTGAAATCTGTGCAATACGTTTTGCCCTAAGCATGTTTATTATGAGCAATGAACCTGAGCACCCTTTGCATCAAAGAAACTCCCACAACTTAGGAGGGAGTTCTCTGGTCAAGTGTTGATCTCGCCGTTGGCCATTTGAATGGAGCTGGCCCAACTCCTCTGGTGTGATAGATGTGTGGATATGTGACATGGTAAATGGTGCATTGCTTGCACGTAGCATGGATCAAGCAGATTCTACTGGAGTAGTTTTACTTCTGCACTGTGTAGGTAACTTTCTAGTGATCAGAGGGCATTAGAAAACCCAAGGTTTAGGTGAAACACCACAAGGTGGTGTCTACTTACAGAATATGCAACCTGTGACTGCTGTAACTGAATGTAAGCACTCTTGAAATACTCTGCTTTGCTGATGCGATTGTCTTAAAATACAGCAAATGAACCAAAATAAGTAAAACTGGTCCAATGGCTTAACTGTCTTTGAACCTTTCTTAAATGCTTGCAGTGGCTGACACTGGATGATGTTTGCACTTGGAGAATTAATGTAGAGGAGTTATTTTCTCCTTCACTGATTTTCAGTCTTTTAGAGAAAATAATTCCCTTTTTGGTCCCTTTGTAGAGTGTCTGGGAACTCAGTACCTGCTCACTTCTGAGAGTCCCTCAGGCTAAGACCAAGGCTCGTACCTTAAGGGAAAGCTATTCCAACAAAGTTTTGAAGCAAAATGTTTGCTTACTTGTGAAGCTGCATTTGTGTGCTCCTTGGGTCCACCTGCGTTAGTGAAAGTGTTCTGGACAAACCATTGTCTTTGCTTCTAAAATCCAGAGATACTGATGATGTCAGTCGTGTGAGACTTAAAAATGTGAAGCTTGTAGCTTTAACTTTTTTTGTAACAAAGAAATAGCAACACTGGCATAAAGTGCTGACTTGAAATGCTATTTTGTAAGATCTGGCTGTTTGTATATAATAGTGTTGGGTCATTAGTTTGTATATGTATGAAATAGTAACTTTTATTGCATTCCTCTGAGTTTGATACAGGAGATTTTGTTTGATCTTTCTCAAATATCTTGCCTTATTTGTTCAAAAGGACAAATAAACTGTCCTTACCTGAAAACATCAGTGTCGTGACTCATATTTATGCATTAAAATACTCTGGTGTGTTTCTGCTTATCAGGACAAGTTTTAACCTGATGTGTCTCCACTCACCCAGTGCTATGCAAAATTCTGGAGGAGCGTGCGAGCTTTAATAAACACAAGCAGTAAACCTGTCAGATGCACGTTTTTGAACATGCAGTTCTTTAACCTTAAGAGGTTACTAATTCTGCACATCAAGGGGAGATTTGCTTCCCTGCAGGGGCAGGTCTGTGTGCCGCCAGCTCTGTGCTCGTTCAGAAGGACGCGCGGTGGACGTTGAGGCTGTTTCCCCACCGCGAGGAGCGTTGGCAGCCCTGGAGCTGCAATGGCACAGGAGGTCTGTTTGCCCCAAGGGGTGCTCCAGCAGATGAGCTCTGCTGTAGATACGTGCTATCTCTCCTCTGCTATTTCACACCAGAGCAACTTTCAGCCTGCAGTCAGCTTTGGGGCTGGGTACGTATTGATTTATCCACCTTCCCACACAGCAGGTGAGGCTACAGGCTCACTCTTCTAATCCTGGCTGACTTGCTGCACTTTCAGCTTTCTAGCTTAGAAAAAGATGAGGTTGACAGTGAGGGGGTGCTGCCTTCCAACTGTGAACTGTTGGCTTCTATGTGGTTTCCCTGAGCAGTTACTAAATCTGTCCTGAAGGGATGACTAACGGAAGCGGAGACAGAATTCATTCAGGAGTCAGCTTTGGTTAGCAATCCCGGAAGAAACAAAATAGATCCAAAATCAAAGGGAAGGGAGACAAAGAGCATTTCTAGTAACTGGGAAAGCCTGGAGCTCTTGCATATTCTCAGCAACATTAGATATTGTGAGCCCCAGAACAAAAGGAGGGTTGTATTCCCTGTGCAGCAGCAGCACCACAGCTGAACCAGGGCAGCATTTGTGTTTGCTTCCTCCATGCTGCACAAATATTAGTTGTGTGTAACTTAGCAAAACCTACAAGTGACATGTAGCCATGAACTGGGGCTGAGTTTTAGCCAGGTTTTTCCCCACCATGAGGGAAAATTCAACTTTCCATGAAGCCGTAGCACCAGCAGTTTTCCTCCTCCCATAATGATTATCAGTTCTAAGGTACAGATGTTGCTGTGCTGGTGTCCTTTATGCCCAGTTGCTCTTTCCTGCACCCTCATTTTGTCCCATTTTTTGCTGTCCAGAGGCCAAAAGATTCTGAGCATGTGCTATAGATAAATGCTTTGAGTGTTGGCTGACAGCCCTGACTTGAGAGTTGACAATTTTTCATTACATTAATCACTCTCGCAAAATTTTTGAGTCAGACCAGGAAACAGCCATCAGCTCTTCCCAGTCTGAAAGTGACTTAATTGTCCTTTAATTTAAGAGTCCAGGAAGATGGCCAACTCATTTAAAAACTTTTAAAACAACTCAGTTCCATCTACAAAGCACAGACTGTTCTGCTCCCCTCTAGGTTGTTGCTATTAAAATCAATACAGCACTGGAAGTGGAGGAAGCCCAGAGTACCTGAATCCCATCCAGAGTGGTCACAGCAGTGGAATAGCCTCCTGCAGAGCTGCCTGTGCAGGGTCAGCAATGGCTGAGCTGTGGGGTGGCCTTTGCTCAGCCCCAGGAGGCTCACAAGCTCTGGACCAGCACTTGTTGACTGTAGAGGGAATGATGTTGGAACAAAGGTGCAGGGCAGTTTTCCCTCTCTGCTGCTCTCACCAAATTTGAAGTCTGGATGTGAGCGTGAAATGCTGATGTTGTGCTTCCAGGCATGTCTGACTTGTGTGTTTCATTTCCTGAAATTTGTGACCTACCTAGGCATATTTGATTAACTTAATTCCATCCCTTCAAGGCTATTCATTTAGCTGGCTCAAGCAGTTAGAATGAAAGCCTTGAGTTTGTGTTTCCTACAACTCAGTTAATAGCTATGGTTCGGATTAAGGCTTAGCCCTTGAGTATATGCAGACCTTGGGGCTTTCTTACTACAAGGAGAAAGTTTTAGCATAGTTATGCAAAAAAAAAAAATTACAGTGCTCTGTCTTCACTGGTTTGGAAATACAGGAATTAAAAGTAACACTGATACTCAAGCAGCTGGCTCTGATTTTTGACTCCCTGAACTGAGAGCAGGGCTGTAGGAGCCTATGAGCAGGAGAGATCCCAGAAACACTGCCAAGTCTTTCCTTCCTACAGATCAAGCCTGGATTTTCCAATAAGAGCCGAGGGCACAGACCATACTCAGGGTGGTCATGGATCCGAAAGCTGGCAAAGAAGTTTCAAACAAAAGTAATGAAGTTTACTGTGTCTCTTCAAGCAGAGTTGTCTAAATCTCAGCTGCATAAAGTAGCTTAATAAGGTCACTCCTTAGTCACCATTCCCTGGAGGCAAGAGAGCCACTCTTTCATCAGTCATGTTGTGAGCGTGGAGAGCAGCTATTGTAGAAATAACCTGATAAAGCGTTTAATTGATTTACCCACCGTACCCAGTGAAAGCAGAGTCACTCTCGGGAAAACTGGTTAGGGCTTAGCAAAAGATCATGGATTTCCTACTTGCCTTAGGAATAGTAAGTCAGACCAGACCTGGTAACCCATCGCTGCGCGGAAGTGTCTCGCTAGTGCAGACGTGGGCTGTGATCACCCACAGCTCTGTGCTGGGCACCTTCCTGCGCCCTGTTCTCCCCTGCTCTGTAGAGCTTGAGCTCTGCTGGATCTGCCTGCACAGCAGTGGGAGGATTTTCCTAGTGCAGTACGAATCCTAATGTCTTCACAGAGAGCAGGAGGCTAAAAAAAGAAAACATCTTTCATGGCTTTCCCAAACCTGAGCCTGGAGCTCCCGCACGCCAGCCCCACGCCGAGAGCAGCTGCTGTTTGCAACGCAGCAGAGGGGTTCACAGGAGGGTCCTGCCTTGTTCTTAACCACCAAGTTAGGGGAGCTTTTGCCTTGGAAAGATTAGCAGCATGTGGATTATTCTCTTTTAAATGGAAAAACTCTCAAAGAAATAAAGATTAAACTCTATTTTTATTCCTCTCCTCCTATCACATCTAACAGGAAGAGCAGCAGTTTGTCTTCCCTCCCCAGCCAAGCAGGCTGGAGACACCCCCTGCTTTCAGAGCATCAGAAAGGCCACTTACAGCATCAGGAGCTGGCTCAGCCTTTTATGCTGCCTTTGGAATAAAGGAGGATTATGCACAAGCACCACCAGAGCACAAAGTACGCCCTCTGAAACATGAGAGGCAACTCCCAAAAAGCAGCCACCACTTGAAGCAGCTGGACACGCTGTGAGGGACACCTCCTCTCTGGAGAGAAGATTGGTGCAGGGCTCGCTCGGCTTGGCTGGGGATGTTGCTCCTTGTGTGCTCAGCCTCTGCTTGGGGACTTAAAACCTCTGCGGGTGCAAAGGTATTTCCTTGTTCAACCTGATGCTGTGTGGTGCTGTCCTTAGGGCTCTTCTAAACCTCCTGAGGGGCTGCTGAACTGTTCTAAGTCCACAGGTGGTACTGGCCAGAGGCAACCTGTGAAAATGTAGCTTGAATAGTGATAGCTCATCGGCTGATGACCACAGTCCCTGTCACAGGCCATTTGCTGGGCGGTGGAACCCAGTCTGAGCTTTGCCTTTGCAGCAAGGAAAGCAGTGGAAGTTGGGTGTGATTAGGGCCACTAAAGCCAAGGGGACATTCTGCAGGCCAGGAGGTGGGATTTAAACAGAGCTGTGGTTTTCAGGCAGCTGCTGGCCTGCACAAGCCAGCCTGGATTTGTCTGGGTGGGCTTCAGCTCCCCTGTCATTAATACTTAGGGCTAATGAAAGCAGCAAGGATGAAGTGGGGAGGAGCACAGCTGTCTGTGCAATGGACAGGCTCCTCTTGGGTGTCCAGAACTGCAACGGGCCGTATCCCCTCCTCATCCTGGGCACTGATCACTGACCTTACTGACAACCACAGCCCAGCAAGATGCTGGGAAGCCGGCAGGGAACATGCAGACACATCCTCCTGCCTGCTGCTGGCAAAGTGCACCTGAGTCATTGTTTAACCAAGTTAAGGAACGAACACTTGCTACTTGAACTGTATTTTCTTCTAAAATGAAGCCTTTCCTGTGTTTACCCCAAAACATGACCCACGAGCCTGGGGTTAAAATTATTTTTTTAAAACAAGAATGGCCATTAAGGGAAATAACAGCCGGGTGCTGCTCCTCAGCTCCCGGTGCTGGGTTTGCCCACGCTGGCAGCTCAGCCCTCCTGTCCCTTGGTGCTGCTGATCAGTGTGTGCACTTCTGCAGATTTCTGCTCCTCCCTGCCACCTTCTCAGAGTTCATGGGTGTGTAATGAATGGGAAGGAGGAACAAATGATGCTTGGATGGCGCAAGCTTTTTGCTTTGGAAACCATCCTGCATTTTTAATGTTAATTGCAATCCTCTCATCTCCCTCTGAAAGTTGCTCTACGCTTTCCTCCCTTCCAGCCACGATGCCTGGCTCCCTGTGCAGCTCTTCCTGGAGCCCAGCCCATCCCTTGCACCCCAGAGATGCCCTGTTCATTTGGCCTCCAGGGAGATGGGTTATCTGAAGTGCTCCAGCTAGGATGACACCTGGGATCCAGGTACTAGGATGAGTTGTGACCCAGCTCAGGAGCAGAGATGGCACAGGGGCTGCGTATGGTGCTCCATAACGGTGCTGGAACTGGTTGATAGGACCCTGCAGTCGTTCTGGGAGCAACTTGGCTGCTTCTGCTCCCTGGGGGCTGCTGCACCAGCCCCCTGACCCGGCTCAGCCAAGGTGCTACACCAGCACAAGCACACAGAACCTCCATGAAACAGAAAAGCAGCCTCCAAGGTGGGTCACTTAGGTCTTTAATAAAATATACAGTATGCATCCCATGCATAGATAGAAAATTAATTTACATGCTTTTTTAATTATTTGCATAATTCTTTTTAATTAATACATGTAATTTAGTCTTCACATTTTAATACATTTTGCTACTGGAATATTTATGGGCAGAAGGGGAAACTCCTTCCTTTATTCAAGTAACAGTGCAGCGGGAGCTGGTTGGAGCACACGATGGAGGTCACTGGTCCCAGCTCGCAGTGAGAACGAGCACAGAGCAGATCACAAACCATCAATACTGGAAGACTTGATGACGCCAGCAGCGTGAGCACTCTCCCATCCCACACTGCTGTTCCTTGGAGACCCCTCCCCGTGTCTGGACTGGCACTGCCATTGGTTTGTCTTTTCTTCCCCATGATCAGCAGATCCAGGCAGAGCCAGCACTGACAACTGTGGCTGTGCCAAAAAACAGCCAGGACAACCATGATCCAGGTGCCTGGGGCCATCCTGCAGCCGTCAACATATTTTTGAGCTGATGAGGTGCTTGCAGGGTGCACATTTGCCCTGCTCAGAACAGGCATTGTTGGGTGTGTTCCTCTGTGCACAAAGGAGCTGCACGGTTTCCAAGCAGAGAACTGGGGGGGTCAAGGAAAAACTCTGTGGGAATTAATGCTGTGTGGGGAGCAGCCCCAAATGTGTCCAGCCAGGCTGGGGATCTGGGCAGGAAGGGGGCCCACCTGTGAGGTGCTCAGAGGCTGCAGTGATGGGGAGAAGTGTGAGGTCCCCTCTGCCCCCACTCTTCTTGCACCCGGGGAGTGGGGACAGAGGTGGTGCCTGGGGCAGTGTGATCCCCTCCTGCCCCTGCCCGGCCCTGAGGCAACAGAATGGGGGGGGTTGTGGCAAGGGGGACCAGGACACACGCTGAACCCAGCTGGTTTTGGTCATCTCCTCCACCCCATCGTGGGCTGCTGCAGCCCTGGGCTCCCTGGCAGCTCTTCCTGCAGTGGAAATCTCCAGCACACGGCAATGGTGGAGGCAGCTTCTCCACACCCAGGAGCATCCCCCCTGCCTGTTCCATGACAGCCCTTTGCCGGGACTCTGCCTCCTCTCTGCCCTGCGGGCTGGGTGCCAGCAGCCACAGAGAGCAGCTCTTCGGAAACAGATGCCTCATGGAGCAAAGGGCTTGGGGAAGAGCCCCTTGGTTCCCCCAGCTTGATCCCCTCCAGCTGCTCCTGCCTCAGAGGACAGGGTCCCTTCTGCCTGATCATCCTTGGCTGGTGTCTCCCTGTATGGACAGTGCTCCTGGCTGTGCCACGCTCCCAGCAAAGCCCCCAGACCCAGATCCCTGGGAGTCCCAGTGGTGGCAGCGCAGGAGTGTGATTAAACCCCACCTGCAATGGAAGGAAAGTGAGGTACAGTTGTTTCCACTGCAGGGGCTGAGGACAGTGGGGCTCACTCGGAGCTGCACTCCACATCTCCTCCCATATAGACTCATTTCCACCTCCTTTTCCCCTATGGTGGGTAGAACATCTGAGCCTTTCAAGACTGTTTTCAGCTGGGGGCAGGATGAGGTTGCAGCTGGACTTGATGCTGACTTGATGCTGACAGGACCTGCAAGGGCAGCCAGCCTGGTTGGGGGCTGCCTCACCTTCAAGCTATTTAACTTCACCCCAGACAACACAGAACCTCAGGACAGAAAATCCCCTTTCATGCAGCTGGGGCAGTGCCTGATCCAGGGTTTACCTGTATTTCTTTTTTTCTCACTCCCTTTCTGGCAGGGCTGTGTCCAGCGCCACAGCCCCTGTTTGCCACCACAGGGGAACAGGGCTGTCGCTGGGTGAAGGATGAGACACGCCCAGGTGGACCCAGCCATTGCGTTTCAGGGGCTGGAAACAGCTGGCACCTGCTGAGCATCTCCAGCCCCTCGTGTCCTTCACAGGGCAGAGGTGTCACCAGGTGTGGTGCAAGATTGGGAGAGCTTGGTTCCTCCACTGTGTCCTGGTGCACCAGCCGTACCATGCTCACAGTGAGCAAGCAGGTCCCACGTGCACCCCGGTGCTGTGGCGCGGTGGGATCAGGGTGTGGGGTGAGTGCTGGGGGTCAGACCGCGGCGATCGGGGCTGCCTCTGCCCAGGGAGGTCTCACTCAGAGCCTCCGAGTCTCGGTCACGACTGGAGATGCTCTCCATATCCTCAGGGTCTTTCTTCCCGCTGTTCCTCACGGCCGCCTCCAACGCCTTCTGCTTGCGGTAGAAGTGGGAGAACTTGTTGAAGATGATGGTGATGGGCAGTGCCACTACCAGGATGCCCCCCAGGATGCAGCCCGAGGCGGCCAGCTTGCCCGCCACGGTGACGGGCACCACATCCCCATAGCCCACGGTGGTCATGCTGACCGTGCCCCACCACCAGCACGCTGGGATGGTGTCAAAGCCGACATCTTCCTCCTTCTCAGCAGTGTAGGCCACACCGGAGAAGACAGAGACCCCGACAGCCAGGTAGAGCAGCAGGATCCCCACCTCTCGGTAGCTGTGCTGGAAGGCAAAGCAGAGCGGTGGTCAGTGGGTGCCACCGCACCCGACACAGCCAGGACAATGGGATCCCACAGCGGGGCATCCCACGGCGGAGATGGATAAAGGCACTGAGGTCTCCAATGGAGGTGCGCCCCTATCCATCTCTGCCATGGGATCTCCCTCTGTGGAGCCAGGCTGAGACTAGCCCAGGGTGTGGGTGACGAGTGGGGCAGCTGGGAAATCATCCGTGGCACCCAAAGCCACCTCCTTGCCCTCCACCAGCCTGTGAGTGCCAGGAGGGAAAGGGGACCTGTGCTCCCCAGCCAGCATTCCCAGGCACAGGCTGCTCCCCTGCCGCCAGCACTCGCTCCGACCTGATCTTGGCTAACAATATTTCCCTTTATCTTGGCAGGTCCCCAGGAACCACCTAAAAGGCAGCCTCTAAGTGAGGTGATTTGTATTTTCCTGAGATGCTGGTGAGGCCATGCTTGCCGGGAGGATGTGCACCTCTGCTCTTCAGCCCCAAGTCCCCTCACTGCCCGGGCCCCCACAGCCACAGCCCCAGGGCCTCACTTGCTGCCTCCTGTACCCCAACACCATCTACAGACCCAGGGGACGTTTAACCCTTCATTACACACCTGGGTGCTCCACCTAGCAACATTCAGGAGGCTTCTCCTCTTACCTCTCAGGGAGGGATATTGCACTCCCAGGATACAGCTCCAGGGGAAGCAGAAACTGCCCCCTGCCCCAGTTTCTGTCCCCTGTGGTCCCATTCCTAGGGTGACTTGAACGCTGAAGTTCTAGATGACTTTAGCCTGTGTTTGAGCTGGCTATAGGACACCAACAATCCTAAAGCATCATAAAGCAGTCCCTGGTGGGGCTCACTGTGGCAGTGAACCTCCAAGCTGATATGAATCCAAGAAACACTGGTCATCAGGTCAGTAGAAGAATCCATCCAGTGTCAGGAAGGCTGGACTCAGCACCCACCCATGGGTTGCTGCACACCCTGGATCACCAAAGCCTACTCCATGGGGTCTGGGAGCCCTGGCAGGAATGGGGTCATAGGACACCCCACGTCTCAGGTGGGTGCATGGGACTTGGGGGATAGATTGACAGCAGAGGTGTGCAACACTCCTTGAGGAAGCCACTGTTACTCTGGCAAGTGATGCTGGAAAGGGGACTGCTGCGGGACAAGCTGGGACCAGGCAAACTGTCACAGGCCAGTGCTGGGCCAAATCCAGCACCCAAGCTCCTGCCCCTGCCCTGCAGCTGGCAAGATGTGAGCTGACATCTCTGCACACAGCAGGGACGAGGACCCCCTGGGCCAGCCCACTCTTAAAGCCTTGCAGACCAGGAGGGGACCACATGGCCCCCATGCCAAAGCCATTCTGTGCTGGTGTGCTGCTCCTTGCAGTATGGCTGGTTTGGTCATTTTTAGTTGTGACAAGCAAATTTCTTGGATGATTTTGCCCACTGATCTGCCACCTTGCTCTTCATCTTTTGGGGGAAGGAAAGCAGAGCTCTGATTGTGTGGGTTCTTTTCCCAGTCTCCTAACAGCCAGAGAATGCTCTATTGGAGACCACATAATGACTCGACAAAACAACAATAGAGCGAAGCAAACAGCAGAAGAGGTGGGAAAGAGCTTCCATGGTCAAGATGAGACAGAAAGAAAGTGGATTTGTGGCAAGGAACAAGAAGACTTTGCTCATACTGCTGGCAAAAGCTGCTCAGCTAATGCCAGTAATACCGAGGGGAAATAATTTCCTCCTCCTCTGCTCTCGCCTGTGGCTGCGAATGCCCTATAGCAGCTCTGAGGGAGCTCCTTGGGAAGGAGAAACAGCTCAGAGTCACTGAGTTTCAAGGATGTATCACTTGGCCATGAAAGACTTGCTCCTGGCTGGAGCTTAACAGCACATCTGTATGTCCCAGCTGGGGAGAAGCAGAGCCAAATAACCTTATACATTTTTAAAGAGTATCAGTCATGGCGCTGGGATGTGTTGGAGGGTGAGGTGAGGGTTAAGTCAGGCAGCTCGATATCTCCTACTGCTTTAATTTACAAGCAGGGTCAGGGCCTGCAGCTCTGGGGAGGCCCCAGGAGTCTTCCAAATGATCTTCAGACACTGGCTACCACCTAGGTAGCAGCATTCCAGTACCTGAAGGGGTCCTACAAGAAAGCGCGGAAGGAACAATTTACTACAAGGGCCTGTAGTGATAGAATGTGGAGGGATGACTTTAAATTGGAAGGGGGAAGGTTTACATTAGACATTAGGAAGAAATTCTTGACAATGAGAATAGGGAGGCACTGGCACAGGTTGCCCAGGGAAGTGGTGGCCCCATCCCTGGAGGTGTTCTAGGCCAGGTTGGATGGGATTTTGAGCAGCCTGGTCCATGGTCCTGTGGGAGGTGTCCCTGCTCATGGCAGGGAGCTGGAACTGGATGGGCTTTAAAGTCCTTTCCAACCCAAACCATACCATGATTCTATTTGCAGTCATTTATCCTCAAAATGTGTGATCCCAGGGCAGGCAGCCACAGCTGGGGTTTGGGTGGGGATGCAGGCTTAGCAGTGGTTCAGGTGGGATGCAGGCTCAGCAAGCAGCCAGCCTTTGGGAGGGGCAATGCCAGATAATAAAAGGCTCCAACAAAACAGCCACCCCAACAGCAGTCTCGTTGGCTCCTGTCCTGGCAGGAGGTCTACCTGTCCTTGGGGCAGCCATGTGCCATGCATGGGCTCCTTCTCCTGCTGAATGCACATTTCTTCTCAGAACAGCAGAAGAAAAATGAAATGGAAGAGCCCAGTTTGAGCCTGGCTGGAGATACCAGTGTGGGGATCGAGCATGGAGACTGCCTGCAGTAGGGACAGCAAGGTGATGCATCTGCTGTCTGGGAACATGCAGCTCCAGCTCTTCCAACCTATTTGTGTATTCAGGCCCGTAAGGGGACAGACAGCAACTCCTGTAGATCCCTGCAGGCGCCTGAATTACTCGGTGCCTCACACCTAGGGACTGCTGGTGGGAGACCTGTACCAAAGCTGCACGCGAGAAGCTGCTGTAACGGCAAAGGATGTTGTGCATGGCAGGGAGAAAGAGCAGAGACGTGTGGGAAGCCTCTCCTTGAATTAAATAGACCCTGGATCAGGCCCCAAGCAATCTGAAGACCATTCAGAGTTTATGATGTATAAATGGCAGAAATGCCTCTGTTAGCACTTCTGTGGCAGGGGAACAATTACGTGGCTTGCCAGAGCCATCTCTCCCCGCTTCCTGGCTGTTAACAGCCTTTACTCCTCTGCTGCTGCTTTATGCTCTTGCAATAGGAAGTACATTATGATTAACAAGACGTTGTAATTTATGTGCCCAGTAAATCACAATGCCAAGCTGCTGCGTCAGATTTGTGTCTTCGTTCATCCCCATTTACAGCTGGCTCCGGAGTCCCCGGGAAGCCGCACTTTCCAGCACGTCACTCAGTGAATCAGCGGCTCAGCAGAAGCTGGAACTGGGATGCTGCTGCCTCCTCAGATCTTGTCTGCTTCTTAATAATATGCATATGAGCCCACCAGCTCCTGCTCTGCTGCAAAGTGTGGTTCACACTTATGTGGAGCACAGAAAGCATTCAGGAAGCCCTTCCTGCATGTACAGTTTTATTTAAATTCCACGAGCAGTGTTACCCGGGTCTGGCACTTGCTAATTGTTCTTTCAAGGTGAGTGTTCAGAAGTAAGCATGACGCAGGTAGGATTTAAAGCATCTTCATTTTAAACAATCCTCCTGGGACCCTACTTTCAGCAGGCTTTGAGGATGCCAGGATTTTTTCCCCCCTGCTTATTCTGATGCTCTGTGGCCCTTGCAGGATTAGTGCTGGGCTGGTCCTGGTTTGCAGCAGAAGTTGGCAGAAGACCTTTCCTGCTGCCCATCCTCATCCCCAGCTATGCCCAAGGGTTGCTTTTCTCCATGGCTCACCCACAGGAATGGGTCCAGCCCTGGCAAGTGAGTCCTGCTGATGCCAGGACATCCCTTCCTGGCCCTGCCCCTGATGCAGCAGTGACAATAAGGGTGTCCCCAGCCCCAGCTGTGTCCACTTTAACCCTGTGGTGGCCCTTCAGAAGGGAGCAGGACCAAAAGCTGTGGCTCTCACCCCTGCCAGGCACTGAGAGGGACGAGAGCAGCCCTTTAGTTAAATTTCAAGTTCCATGATGAAGACTGCTTCCCTTGGCCATTTGTTTGGCATAGCCTTTGTTTGAAGGGAGAGAAAGTACAAGGATATTTCATGAGCAGTGCTTGGAAAACCAGTCCTCTAGTTCAAACGTGGGAATCAGACGCAATCCCACAAGGAGAGGAGATGCTTGCCCTGGTAATTTCCCTCCCTGTCCAGCACAAGTGCGTGTGGTGGGGCATCGGTGTGCCACTCTGCACCTTGGCAGCCTTGAGGATTGGCTTTAGGATTTCTCTTGATGTGGTTGCCAAGAATCAGAGACAATTAAAGGCCAAATTTAATTGGTCTCTGCAGCAAGGTGATTATTCTGTGTAAAAGCAGAGGTGAGGGGACAGTTTCACCCTCCTCACATTTGGGCACACGGCCCTCAGCACAAGGGGAGTGGAGGATGGAGGGACAAGGGGGGAGAGCAGAGAGCAACATGGGGCAGCATGGCTGCGCAGCTCAGCTGCAGTGATGGAAATCTGGGCAGTAGCACCAAGCTTCTGAGGATTTCATGATAGCTTCGTACTTTAACTCTTGCTGCAGCTGCTCTTAGTCTGGCCCCGGAGGCTTGGGGTGCCACAGAGGGAGTCTGGAGAAATGCAGCTTTGGGGCACAGTATGGAGCACGTGCACCAGCTCTCACCAAACCTGCAGGGGTGCCACCTCTTGGCATGCCTCAGCCCTGGTCCTTCACTGTTTCAGCATCTCCTCATCTAGTTCTTCCTCCCAAGGACTGCGTGGTCCCAGGGTCATCTTCCCTCAGCCATACACACAGTGCTTTCTCCAGGCTTTCCCAGCACACTGAGGGGTAGCTGTGGTAGCCCAGGCTCTGCTGGGAGCACAGCCCTTGCCTTTGACTGGTTGTCCCAGACCATGCAGCTCACCCTTTGCTTTTCTATTGTTGCTTTATGCCACCCACGGGTAACCATGTTCCAGTTCTGACCTCATCATATCTTAGAGCTGGACCAGGATCTCTATGTATCCCTAGATGGGCTGACAGCAAGGGTTGGATGCTGGCCTCCAGCCAGCTGGCAGCTTGACCACAGGAGGATCCCCCTTCTCCCACACTGGGGACAGAAGCAGCTCTGATCCATGCACCCTGGTGCTGGCATAGCCAGCAGACACTGGCTGGCTTGGTCCCTCCTCAGCAGGTCACTCACAGCCCAAGCAGGGACTGACCCACTTCTGGCAGGACGTGACCACCCACCCATGCATAAGTGAGTCCATTCCAACTCTGTGTAATGGGCCTTGCACACGATGGTGGGAAGGGGTGGCTGAGTCCTAGAAGCCTCAGTTATGCACGAAGCAAAATCTACAAGCAACGGGATGAGCTGCTCGCTCTGAGTGTGTCTATGAAGAGGCCTCATGCAGTGCTCCTCACGTTTGCTCGCTTCGGTAAACAAACCAACAACCCAGCCCACCACCCCAACCATGGTCACCAGACATTACCCAGAGCTGGTAGCTCACTGGGAACAGGAATGTCCGCATTCCCCAACCATAGCAGAGGGGTCCTTCTCACCCAGAGCCCACAGGAGTAGATAAGGATATAGAGAGCCAGTTTACCTTCAAGGTAGCCCCCAGCGACCTCAGTCCGGTGGAGTGCCGAGCCAACTTCAGCACCCGGAATATCCTCATGAGCCGAAACACCTGCACGACCTTGCCCAGGTTGCCCAGCTCTGAGTCACTGCCCATGGTCAAGTCCACCAAGAGGGTGAAGTAGAAGGGTAACACTGAGACAATGTCAATCAGGTTCAGTGGGTGCTTGAAGAACTTCCTGGGGTTGGGGGAGAGCAGAAGGCGGGAAGACACTTCGAAGGTGAACCAGGAGATGCAGAAATACTCCAGCTTGTGCAGGATGGGTTCATCGAGCACATTGCCATTCTCATCCACCTCCTGGTACTCAGGCATGCTGTGGATGCACATGGTGGCTATGGAAACCAGCACCACACTGATGGACACGAAGCTGAAGAGTTTGCTGGGAATGGAGTAGCCGGGATTCTCCATGGTGAGCCAGAGGCGTTTGCGCACGTTGCCGCAGCGCAATGTGCTGTAGCGCAGCAGGTCATGGTTGATGTCAGAGATCTCATCAGGAGATGTGTCTACACTGCTGACCTCGCTCTCCTCATCCCAGTTGTGGTGCCGGCTCTCCAGCTTGCGCTCGTGGTAGCGATAGCTGCAGCAGGAGTCCAGGAAGAACTCGTTGATGCCCCAGTACTCGATCTCCTGGCAGAAGGAGAAGACGCACAGCTCCTCCATGACATGCAGCTTCCCCGTCTGGTAGAAGTGGAGCACATAGAGGAAGAAGCCAGGGTTTCGGTCGAAGTAGAACTCCCTGGCGCTCACATCATAGTCATCGCAGAGCTGCAGGATGGACTCCTCCGAGTCGCAGGAGAGCAGGCGTCCCAGGCGGGTGTCGGGGAACTTGGAGAGGGCGCTGGAGCTGAGCCGCCTTCTCAGACCCCCCACGTTGATGTTGATAACGTCCTCCTCAAATCCAGGACCCCAGTAATTTAAGGTCTTGTTGACCATGATCAGCAGAGCGGGAGCTGGTTCCACCTGTGGGCGAGACACAGCGGTGCTGGATGGGACTGAGGGCTCCCTCTGCTCCGGGTGCTCCCAGGGGGACAGAGGGCCAGAAGCACCCTGGGCAGTAAGGAGGGATGTTTGCATTTTGAAAAGTGAGGACCAAGGAGGAGGAAGGGGAGAGAAATAGCTTTGAACGTTTGTTCTTCTCTGGTATGGAAGGAAAAAAAAAAGCCAATTCTTTTTCCACATCGAATTTCCTTGCTTTTTTTTTCCCCTCTTAAAGTTTTTCCCTTTGCTGATGGCCTAAGGAAGGCAGTTTATTGCACCTCCAGCTCCTCATCCACTGGGGTCTTCCTTCTTCAAACAGATAATTAGTCACTGAAGAGAGGATTTATTCCCCAAAGGGCCCCCTCCATGGAAAAATACAGATCTTGTCAAATCACTGCTGCAGTGATTCTGCCAAAGAGCTTTGTAGCCGACTGCCTACATCGCTAATTAGACCTGGTCAAAAAGTTCTTAGATGGAGCTATCTACCAGCAAAAGCAGTTTTGCCAAAATCAAAGTGTTTTCATAGAAGGTGTCAGTTTTAGAGAGAATTTCAGTGGAACAAACGTCAAAACAATTCAACTGCCTGCTCTGTTTCCTCTTGTGTGTTCTGTCATCTAAAATATTGCGATTATTTTTATAATAATGAAACATAACAAAAACATGATTCAGAATCACTGATGATTGAATTACCTTGCTAGGGAAAAAAAACCCACAACATTTGATTTCTATTGTGTTTTACAATTTTAAAAGTTTCAAGGAGCTGGGCTTTTCTTCCCAGCAGAAATTCCATTTTCTAATGAGTAGCAGTGAAAGCACCTAACAAAGAGAAGCATCCCCACACCTTCAAACGAATTTATCCATCATCAGGAGCTTAGAATAAAAAGGCAAATAAAAATGTTTGTGATCTTTCTGTGTCACCTTGAAATCAGATTTCTTCACCTACCTTAGTCATCAAAATGCCTGGGGACGCACAGAAAGCCCAGTACCCACACAGTACGCCAGCTTCTGGCACGGGGGTGCTGGGTGTCCTCAGGAGGAACCCTGCCTTTGTTCTCTTGGTTGAACTGATTACATTTTTCCCACACATTGGCTACTTCAGAAAAATCCTGCTATTAGGCATGACTTTCTCCCGAGCTCTGTTCGCACGTCGGGGTTGCTGCTGGTACCAACACGACTTCTGCAGCTGCTGCTGCTGTTGCTGCAGTGATCACTGAAGCATCTGTGACCTCCTGACTGGCCTGTCTCCCACCTCAAAGGCTTCCCTCCCTGGTTTTAATCGCCCAGTGACTTATTAGCAAAATCCACACCTTCTTTGTCTTGTGTCACCCACTGAAGTTTTCAAACTTTTAGGTGACGGAGGGACAGAGGCCACAAACAGGCAGCAGGAGATGAGGGAAAAGGCTGCAGCAGCCCCTGTGGTGATGCTGAGGTGCCACCAGACCCCACACAAGCACAGTCCAGTCCTAGAGCACCCAGCCTCTTGCTGAGGCCAAAATTCCCTGCCCAGTTTCCCTGCACACCCCATTGCACCCCAGTCCTGCGTTGCTCACTTATCATCTTAGAGGGTTTACGGAGCAAACATCAAAGCATGTTTCCCAGTGTCTGAGAAATGCACCGTAAATCTTTGTCAGACCAGGAGGGACCTGGGGGACATTTTCACTCTAAATCTGGAAGTCAGAGCAGAGCTGGAGAGGAACAGGTAGTGGAGGAAAGGTTAGAGATAAACCTGGAGGTACGGTTTTAAGCTGAGCAGGGCTGTGGGTGCAGCAAATGCCAGATTTGTGTGAATTAGCCTGGCAAAGGCATCTGCTAACTCCACTGCATCTCCGAGCCAGGGCTACTTAAAGACACAGGCTTTGCACCACAAAGGTAGCACTTCCCATTACACCATGTCTGAAGGAGGCAACTGGCTTGCAATGAGCCTTCAGAGCTTAATGGTCTCACTGTCTTACCTTTTAAAGGGGAAGGGAAAAAAGAAGGATCAACTTTTTTAATGCTTAAGATAAAAAGAAGGGAGAAAAAGAGGGTGAAAATAATTCCTTTTCAGGGATAAATTGGAATTTCTGTGACAGATTAGCTTTTCCAGGGAAGACATCACACAGCCCATCTGTGGGGTGGGGATGACTAATTCAGGTTCCTTCCAGAAGGATGCTCATGCATTCAGGCTACAAACACGCGCACAGGGGCCGTGGGGGTGGATTTGTGGGATCCAACATATCCCAAACCTGTCTTCAGCCTCTCTCAACAGCTGCTTCAGGACACCAGGCCAAATGTCACTGAAATCAATGGAAAGATGTTTTGGGGGCTGGGCTGGAGCACAGAGTACCCTGAGTGGCTACTGGGGGCTGCAATGTGATTGTAGGACAAGCCTGAAGAGATGCACCAGCTTTTCAGGACCATCCTCAGTACCAAACCCCAAGAGCCAGGAGGGAGCCAGCTCCCACGTCTCTCCCAGCTCAAAAAAGTAAAGTGGGTGTCAAGACCCTGGAAGCCTTTGTACCCCAGGGAAATCCCTCTCTTCGTCCCTCCCACACAACATGCAGAGCAAGGAGAAGGGTCGCAAACTGTCTGAGATGCTCCTTTCTGATATTCGTTTCTGAATAGAGCAAATTATTTCTGCCCACATACAGCTTTCATCTAGGAATCGAAAGCAGCAATTAATAGTTTTATAACACTCTTGCCTACTCACTTCACGACTAGCTAAGCTCAGCTTTAGAACAAAACTGGGGTTTGACTAAAACCTGGTGTGACTTGATCTCCCCTGTTGCATCATCAAAGTATGCACCCAGGGATATCCACTGGGAAACTGAAGCTAACTTTGGGAAGGCTGGGTGGATTTTTTTATTTTAAAGCACAGTGGACAGAGAATACAAATGTGTCTGTATGGAATAACGTGAATTTGCAAAATTTTCCTTTAGTTAACCCCAAAATTCCATGAATGACTGGTAAAATAGAACAGATAAAGCCAATCTCTTTCTGGCAAATTTTGAAATACATTGTAAGCTGTTTTAAGGAGACAGCCATGAGAATTACACAAGCCCAGTGTGAGCTGAGTGTTAGGTGTTCAAATGAATATGTATCTCGTGGAGAAAAAATCTCTGATCTGTGCATTTATGACAGTAAAAAATATAAAAACAAATCAAGCGTATCTGTAAGAAATGCCAGAAGAGTTTCCCTTGACAACGTATTTTTTTCTTAAAGGCTTTCAAATGGAAGTTATGTATATTTATTCTAACTGGCAGAGGGGACCCAAGGGAGCGAAGAGGAAGATGCTAATAGACATTCAAGTGAGGATGCAGCAAGTGCAGGGAGTATTGCACACAGGGGCTTTTCCAAAGAGGTACAATGGATTTAGATTAACAGTCCAAATAAAAAGCCCTGTACTTACAGCTCAGCGAGGCTTCCCAGCAGGGAGTCGTGTGTCTTGTCTCAAAGGAGCCATTAGGAATGTGTAGGGGAGGAGGGAACCCTTCATCCTTTGCCTATAGCCCAGTCCTAAATGCCTCGTCACCTCACGCTTGCAGCCCTGCATGTCCCAGGTGTGCAAGGTGTTGGCTGCAAACCGCTGGAAGAGTCCTGCATGGGACGGATGGGGTAGGGCTGGGGATCCCCCTCTGGTTACCTTGGAGGGTGGTGGGGCTGGCTGACCTCCCAGCTCTGGCAGGATGGTGCCCCATCAGCCATGCACTGGGGCAAGACTGGTTTCTGGTCATGGAAAAGTGCCCGTGCAGAGCCCTGTCCCCATACGTGAGTGTCCCTCCCCACCCACTGCCTTGAAGGTGCTCAGGATCAAGCCCTTCCTTGGGTGGTGGAGGGTTTACCAGGAGGGCAAGGGGGAGGATGGAAGAGAGATTCCCACTGTTGGATGCTTCCCGCAGGCAGAGCAGGAGCTGCTGCTCACTGGGAGGCCACCGAAATGCCAGGGGCTGGGGATGCTGGTGACAGGGGACTCCCTGCGTGCTTCGGGAGGCAGGAGGGGGAGATTACCAACAGCTCGGCTTTCCGCGCTGTGGATGCAGATCTCTCCGGAGGGGACCCCTTCCCCGTGCGGGGAAGGCTTCGAGGAGAGAGACTCTCCTCCATCCGCCCGCAGAGGGGCCAGGAGCGTCCCCGTGCCCCGGGGCCCTGCAGCATCCCGGGATGAGGGTTCCTCGCTTTCTCGCTCATCCCAGGGTGCCTCTGTCCCCATCCCTGCTCACCCTCGCGTGCCGCCACCCCGGCTGCCCTCTCCCCGCCGGAATCCCGGTGTCCAGGTCCCTGCTGTTCCCTGGGCTGGCGATCTCATAGTCCTCGCCCCGCCCGGGATGCCGATGCCCCGGGTCCTCGGGATGCCAGTCCTTGCAGCACCCCAAGATGCCAGTATCCTGGGTGCCTGGGATGCTGGAGCCCCAGCTACCCGGGATGCCGTGTAGCAACTCGGGATGCCGGAGCACCGTGTCCCCGCGATGCCGGTACCCTGGGTCCCTCGGATGCCGATGCCCGCAGCACCTCACGATGCCAGAGCCCCAGGTTCCCGGGATGTCGGTTCCTGCGGCACCCCAAGATGCTGGGTCCCCGCGGTGCCGGTGCCCGCTGCACCCGGGGAAGCTGGAGCCGCAGGTCCCCGCGATGCCGGTCCCTGCAGCACAACGGGTACCCGAGCCCCGTGTCCCCGCGATGCCGACCGCTGCAGTACCCCGGGTAGCCGAGCCCCGTGTCCCCCCGCTGCCGCTGCCGCTGCCCGCGCCCCCGGCCCCGCCGCTCACCTGCCCCGGCGCCGCCCCCGCCGCAGCGAGCGCGCCCGGCGAAGCCGCGGAGCCTGCGGGGCCGGAGCGGGGGTCCCGCCCGTCGCCCCTCCCGGGGTCCCGCCCTCCGGGTGGGAGCAGGGCGGGAGCAGCAGGACGGTACCCGGTTCCCGGCGGCTGCGATGGGGCGGGAGCGCCCCGCATACCCTGGGACACCCCCTGAGCTCTGAGGGGGTGGAACTGGGTGGTCTTTAGGGTCTCTTTCAACCCAAACTGTTCTCTGATTCTATGATTCTGCGATTTTACGATTCTCCAATTCTATGATTCCCTGTGCAGGGGTGAGGGTTGGGGATCCCCAGGGACGCTCGGGGGGAGCCTAACCCATCCTCCAGGAAAGCCCACCTGAACTACAAGACGTGGGACTCAGTTTTGTCCAAACTCGCTGCTGGGTGGGCATGGCTGCAGAGCGAGGCAGGCAGTTTGCCCTGCAGCGCCTGTGTGGGGCCAAGACAGGGCTGGAAGCAGGATGGAAAGACTGGTCCAGGTGTGGGTACACCTGCCCTGATCACCTTACCTGCTGGAAGTGCCCTCAGCAGCCGGGAGAGCCTGTAGGATGGCTTGTGGGAGCTGCGCTGGGGGCACGAGTCTCTTCCAGCTTTGGCCTACCCCAGCTCTTGGAAAAGCTGTCCAAGTGGCAAGCGCTGCTCCTGGGGGCTGAGCCCCCAGAGCTACACAGGGTGCAGCCTTCTGTTCCGTGCAGTGGGTGGTCAGGATGAGTAGGACCCCAGAAATGATGCCACCCTGCGCCCGGCAGGTGATGCATCTCTGCTCTCACAGCCGCCCTCTATGCGTTCCAGCTCCATCGTCCTCCTCGGGACAGGGGGTGCATAGAGCACTGGGACAGCCCCTCAGGGAAGAGCCCCTCTGCCTCGCTGAGCTTCCCACTGTCTCTTTAAAGGCTCGTTGGGAGGTGGGTGAAGGCAGAGAGCCCCAGGCATGGCACACACTGTGTTTCAGGTCAGCGAGCTGCCACCACCACCCGGGGCCATCCCCGCACAGCCCAGGGACGGCTGCAAGCACACCAAATCCCCCAGAAGTCAGCTGCTGGAGCAGAGAGATGGGAAAGAATGGATGGGAGACCTTCCCAGGGTGGCAACCGGGGCTGCATGTCTGCACAGTAATGGGTTCTTGCTCATAGGAACCCTCGGCTTTCTGATTCCAGCCCAAGAGATTGGAGCCCGTGGGTGCCCACCCCTTGTCTGCTCGCATGCAGACATCTGAGAGCTGTTTTGGGGGGTGAGCATCCTTCCCCCAACCTGCACGCCTGCCTCCTGCAGCAGCGTGTTTCCAGCCTGTCCCTGCGCCAGGCAGCGCTCGCGGCTGCGGGGCCATCAGCGTGTTTCCATGTGTGTGATGTGTCAGACCGTGTGTGCCGTGCGCTTGTTTACATGAGAGGGAAGCAGCAGCGGAAGGGGGAAGGGATGACTTTGAGGGAGGCCTCAGAAAAGAAAAAAAAACCTAACCGAGAAAAAAAAATCCAACAACCTGAGGGTAATTCCTCTGTTCTGTGATATGAAGCAAAAACCATTTATTTTTATGGCAATTAGGGGTGGCTCAGCATCCCTGGAAGCTGCAAGATAAACATGCCCAGCTTTGCTCCGGGCACTTGCAAGCCCAGCTCTCAGCAGGTGCTGAGCCCCAGCGGGGTGCAGCCCACGGGCTGGGAGGAGAGCTGGCTTCTGCATGGGGTTTTCTCTGTCTGGCACTGACATCCTGTGATCAGAGTGAATTTTCTTTTCCTTTTTGAAAATATTTCTCAGCCAGCCATTTTTCGGGGAAGGAGCCATGCCTTGCACTGCGAGGGTGCCCACTCCAACTGGCACTTTGTCTCTGCACCAGGTTATCATTTACCCATCAACACAAGGCAAATGTGAGCTTTCTGCCTTCCTAAACCAATTGTTCCAGCACTGGAGTTTTGCTGAGTGTCCCCTGGGCTGTGCAGAGGAGCTGAAGTGTGAGGGGGGAACAAGGCAGGGAGCTGCTGGGGCTCTGCCTGTAATGCCCCCAGGCTGGAGGGGTCACCTGGGAAGGGGCTGGGGAGACACGGAGGGGAGCCAACCTCCATGTCTCCTGCTGCAGCTCCAAGCCCTGGTTGGAAGCACCTGCAGGAGAGCAAAGTTCACCTTCCAGCCTGCAGAGTCTCCACTTTGGTTTGTGCTGGCATCACAACATCCTTCAGAGGGAACTTGGCTGCAGTATAAATGGTACCCAACATGAATCTCCCCTTTGCTGCACAAACTCAGATGCAGAAGGCCTGACTTTCCCGTGAGGCAACCAGAGCTTATTGACCTGACTTCTCACTAACACTGGTGAGCCATGGCAGGAGACTCCAGTTTTGAGGCTCTTCCTTGGCAAGGTTCAAGGGGCCTTGGTTCAGCGCAGCAGGGTTTTGCAGCCATGCTGGGAGGGCACAGCTGCCCATGGCACCGGGCGGCCCTGCGCCTCCACCACAACTCCTGAACGAACTGGCAGTGATGCAGAGACGGGAACAGGCAGAAAATCAGGTCAGCTGGAAACGCCTCGCCATCTCTTCCTTTCATGTCTGCCCCCATCTTCCTCTCTTGGGGAAGGAAGGTCTCCTGCCACTGAAGCCTGGAGGTGGTTATGTCAATAACCACACAGCAAATCCTCCACGTGGGGTTGGGGGGGTGAAACCTCTTGCATGGTCTCTTCTGCAGTCTGGAAGAAAATCGCAGAGGCAGGGTAATACTGAAGCCAGCAGCCATTTCAGTACTGCAGTGAGTCATTCCGAAAGGCACTCAGCTTGTGGCAGCTCCCTTCCTTTCTTCCTTCTACCTTTTTTTTTTTAAATAGCTGATGTAGCAATAAATTAAAAAAAATAAGGGAAAATACATATGAATATAACATGTCGTAGAGCTCCTTTAATTAAAAGAAAAATCTTCAAGCACTTTTCAGCCTCTTGGACATCCATTGTGAAAGGCTGGAGCTGCTGGGTACCTGTGATGTGGGAGAGTGGGATAGAGCGGGGCGAGATGTGCACCTGTGAGCGCAGGGATCAGTGGAGCCGGCTGCCGACAGGGGCTGATTAATGCTGGGAACACGAGCACAAAGCATTTAACAAATGCTTTCTGGAGGGAAAGAGCTATATTAGGGCAGATGCAAAATCCTGCTCTTGCATTTCTCAGTGGCCAAGATATTTGCGCTTCCCTTAATGCTCTATTTTTCCTGGTGATTTCTATGCTTGCTGGTGTGTTTGTGCCCCCCCGGCTCCAGTGAGCTCTGGAAGGGGATTCTTCCAGCTGGAGGGGTTTGGGTTTCTCTTTCCCATGCCATCGTCTGTCTTGGTTCCTGTGCAACCCACACAGCCTTGCCTCTCCCTGAGCCAGCCCAAGGCAGGGGGAGGGAAAGACAAAGTGTGATCCTCCAAGCAGGGGGAGGAGAGTGGGGACAACTAGGTCTGAGGGTCTCATCCCCACAACCCCAGTCTTCCTCCCAGGTTGATTGTGCATGTTGCTGATGGGGGGATCTCAGCCTGCTCCATGCCAGGAAATTATTTACCCAACCTCCTTCAGATCTGAGCCTCTCCCAAGGCTCCACCAGGGCCCTTGGATGAACCCACAGCATCCAGTCCGCTGTAGTAAGGTGGATGTGTTACCATCTGCCTGCAGTGGGCACAGGACAGGCTCTTGGTGTACGGCCTGGCTGCAGCCCACAGCTCTGACAGCTTGAAACTCCTCTGGCTTGGAGTTTTACTGAGCCCACTGGGTGCCTAAGGCTGGAGAGATTAATGAACATTCGTTGAACTTGCTGGAGACCTTGGCTTGCGGTTGGGCTCTGAAGCTGTAACCAGAAACATGAGAAAATATGGAGTCTTAATGCAGCAGCGGTTATTTTTTATATAGATGGGAAACCTCTGGAGAGGGAGCAGGAAAATGCTGCAGTGCAAAGTCAGACACTTCAGGTCCATGATTTACTGTCTGGAGGACTTCCACGTGCCTCAGGGACATGCATGGCCTCCATCTTGTAGCAGTTTGCAATCTCCCATGTGCTGCATCCCCTCCCTCTGCTCTGCCTCTGCCTCAGCTTGTTTCACTGCCCTTCAAAACCTAGGACACATCTCCAAAATCTAATTAAAGAAAGTCAAGGGCCATTCCCAGGCTCGTTTTATACCTGCTGGAACATCTGGGGACAGGGCTTCCTGTGGACCAGGCAGCCCTCTCCAGACCATTCCCCCCCAGCAGGGTTAGGAGCTGCTGCGGGCAGGAATGCTGCCAAAAGGCAGGCAGCGAGGTGTTAGAGGAGGGGTTTCCAGTGAGGCCGTGGTCTGTTCCCTGCCACCTCGCTTTGGTGCCAGAGTCAGCCCAGGCACATTTAATTTACTAGTACAGACAAAGCCACAGGAACTAATCATCACGTTCAAGCTCGCACAGGCAGCACAGGCTCGCTGCTTGCTTTGTCCACCAGGAGAGAAACAGGTGAAGATGGAAGCACACTATAATTAAATCTTACAATATTGCAGGTCAAATCATGCGAGTAACCAGGAGTGCAGCTGAGCCTTTGACTGCACACAGGCTCGTGCAGCGCAGACACTTACTGTGAGCTTTGGTTGCCATAACTATGCATGTCCATGGCCACTGCCATGTCCATGGAGGGATCCTGACAGCTGGGCACAGCTGGGCAGGATGGAGCAGGGAGGTCCTGTGCTGCTCCAGGCATAGCACTGCCTTATAAATCAGTGTTTAGTGATGATGGGAGCAGGTGAGTTGGAAATCAGTCTCTCCGTGCAGTAAGAGATCTGGGATAAAGTTTGATCCTGCAGATACTTTCATCCCATAGCAAGCACAGGCACAAAGCTGGCATCGTGGGAGCAGGGGCAGAAAACCTGCCCTGGGGCTCTGCTTCTCCATGAGAGCTGGATTGAAGAGGTTTGGGTTTGGGCCTCTTCAGTCCCTGCCTGCTTGTGATGATAAGTTGGAAATTTTGAGACAAAATTATAAATTGTTGATGAATTGTCTCTATTCTTGTTATTTTGCAGGTGAAAGTGTCCCAGTGGTTTGAGGCTCTCAGTGCGTAGTGCCTGTTGCAGGTGTGTCTCCAGCTGCCTCTGACTGATAGGGCTGTGGGTGCAGAAGCAATTCCAGCCAGAGATTAACAGGGCATGGGCTGAGGAGGAGATGCTCACCTGTCACTGGAAGAATGCAGCCTTTCAGGCTCCCCACAGGAGTTTTCAAAGGGGCTAGGGGTGGTGGAAGGTCTTGGGGTCTCGAGGCTCTGGAGGATGCTGGGGAACTTGCTGGCATCCTTCATCCCATCTCTGCCTCTCCCTCCTGCAGACATCACCCTTGCGTGGCCCAAGGAGGAGGATTTGGGGCTGATGGAGCTGCGGCATTGGCGATCCCCTTGGTGAGATGCTGGAGCTCTGGGGAGCAGGGCAGTGTGCCACCCCAGGGCTGTGGGGTGGCTCGGGGGGCCCAGGCTGGCCAGGACCTGCTTGCTCCCCCCCAGCATCCTCGGCAGCTCATCAGCCCTGCTGTGTTTCTGGGCTGGTGTCTCACTGCTGCCCAGGAAGGCTGCAGAACCGCAGTGCTGGGAGCAGAGGTATCTGACAGCTCCTTGGCCTCCTGATAGATAATCCTCTGCTGCTGCTGCACAGAGAATCACCACTGTCTTCATGTCAGAGCCCAGGTTTTACAATACCAGCTATGGATTTTTCCCTGCCATGCAGCTGGCCTGGCTGCTTGTCATCGTATTTTTTTAGGTTTGGGGAATTTTTCACCAGGAGCCTTTGAGCAAGCAGCAGGGAAACAGCCAGGGATGCAAGGGCAGACCGAAGGATGAGAGCTCACTGGCTGAACCTGGATGGTCGGGAGAGGAACAGGCACTCACTCCTACAAAATGCACACAGGATCCCACGCTTCATCACCTCCTTCCACCACTATTGCCATATTGAGGGCACCACTCACTCTTTGATTGATTTACAGCATTCAGGGCTTGCCTTTTTAGGTAGATTCAGGTACCAAGAAAGGACATATCTACCTTCTTTCCAAAGTCTTGGAGCAGTGCAAGAAGCATTTGCATCCCAAGGAAACGCCCACTGGTGGGGAGCCCCTACCTGGGACACAGTGCAGCATCCAGGCAGAAGGTCTGTCTGGGCCCTGGGCGGAGCCTCCTGATGCCATTTCAGAAAAACTTAGTTCTATTTTTAGTCGCCGTGGTGCGCAGAGCCAGGGAGTCAGGACGTGAGTCCCGAGCGCCGGCCCCGCCCCGTGCTGGAGATTGGGGCTAACGTGAAAAGCAGTCGTGCATCTCGAAGGATGCTCAGAGCAGCAGCAGCCTGGCCTGGCCTCATTAACATGATCGAGTCACAGGAGCTCCTGAAGCAGAAAGGTATTTGAGCAATGGCCCATTGCCTGCTTTTGGTTCCTGCTTGCTCAGACTCTGATTGTGCTGGGACCAGGGTGCTTGGATTTGCACCACATCTCTGCTTTGTCCCTTGCAGGTCCAAAGCTCTCCGTTTGCCTGTCTGTGCAACAACACGGAACAGTGGTCTGCGACGCTGCTCTCCTTTTGCCCATCTGTCCCTGACTAATGTGAAACCCAGCTTCATGAATCATTCATGAAGCTTTATTTAGTATAATGATTTCTGACATCCAGTGCCTGGGAATAGCATTTTGGGACAGAGCGTTTGCGACCAGCGAACTCCAGAAATAATGAGCTGACGTTTATCCCATCTGAACTGGGAACACACAGAAGGGGAGGGAGAGGGGCAGAGCAGCCGTGCCTCCTTCCGAGGGAATCACAGGTTGCTCTCTAATTAGCCAAATGTGTTAAAGCTAAATATTGACATAGCTCTGCGGTTCCCTGTGTCTTGCAATCACATTGCATGTTATTAACCTACATAGTTGTCGGGGAAAGGAGCATCTGTGTGCGCCTTGGCACAGGCAGGGCTGAAAAGGCAGGAATTCCCCCGTGCGATGCTGCTGGCACTAGTGGGAAGATGATGCCAAGATCCAAAGGGGCTGGGAAAGGGCTTCCCTTCTGCAGCTGGAGCCAGGTGCAGCAAGAGCTCATCTGGGCTGCCCTGTAGCATAAATAGCCCACCCTCCTCTTCCACAGCACTTTGCTATGGGGAGGCACTGGTTTCAGCTGGGAAGGTCTCTCTGCAGGTGAGTAGCCCCATAGAGAAGGGAGTGTGCAGGTACTTTGCTGCCTGTGTTGGTGGATTTGAGGATGATGACAAGTTTACAGCCCTGGCCTTGCCCAGAGCACCATTGTGGGCCAAGATTTGGGATCTGTGCTACAGTCTGGTGTGTGAACAGTGCAGGCACCTATGGGAGGTGTTTTACACTCTTCTGGTGCTTTCTTCTCTGCAAACTGCTTCATGAGAGGCTTGAAACGCTTTGCCAGCCTTTGCCAGAGCACTTATCTGTGTGATATTCTGGGTACCTGGCTGAATGCAGACATCACCCTGTCTGAGGGACTGCAGGTCTGGCCCTGGAGCTGAGGGCTGGGGCTGCAGAGAGGGTGTGGGACAGAAAGCCCACAGCCCTTCCTACACTGCTGCCAACCTCCTGCTGAGCTCCCACACGTGCTTTCATGCAGTGTGGCTTATTGCAGAGGAAAGAGGTTTCTGTCTCCTCTCTGTGGGGATGAGGGGCTGCTGGCATGCAGGGATCTCCAGTTACAGGGTGCTGCCAGTGGCTTGGGTTTTTTGTTTGACTTCCATTCCTTTTGGTTTCCTGACCCAGGGAAACCTTGTCAGCCTCTGACAGGCTTCCTGGGTGCGCAGCCTGGGGCAGCTGCAGTAGAGAGCAGCCTGGTGAGGATTCCTGGTGGGATGAAAAGGAGGATGGAGTCAAGTAGCTCAACTGAGCAGGGTGCAGGTTTGCTGCCTCTTGGTTGTCCTGGAGAATGTAGCTTCTGTGACAGATTGAAGGACCTTGTCACAAGCTGCTTGTGAAGTTTGGCAGCACTTTGAGAAGGAGAGAAATTGCAGTGGGCTGCTCTGGCATCCCTGGGACCATTGTCCTGTCCTCTGCCAGACCTCTCTGCTCTGGGGCTCCTCACCATTCAGGGGACTGGGGGCAATGCAGAGCTGGGTGACCTGCTGTAGCCAAACAAAATGGACAGCTTCCACCCTGGCTGTCTCAAAGGCTTCCTGGTAGCAGTCACAGACTTCCTCTGCCATGCCAGCCTGGGACCTGGCTCCCCCTCTGCCCTCCTAGCACAGCAGATATGGTTGGATTCGATGATCTCAAAGGTCTTCTCCAACCAAGTGTTTCTATGATATATTTGTGAGGGGTGGGAGGGCATCAGGAAGGGTTGTTTGTGCATCTTGTTCATGGCAAGGCTCCAGCGCAGGAAAACGGCACCCCTGTGTCTTCAGAAAGAACATGCTGGAGGGAATCAGCTGGTGTGAGACAGCTCTGGCCCTGAGCACCCTCTCCCTGCAGCTGGAGAATGCCTTGGTCCAGGTGAGGAGCTGAACTCACATGCATCACCCCACAGAAGAAAGCACAGAGTGAATTCGTACATCTGTTGGCTTTCAGTGGTGTGAGGATGGTTTCTTTTTCTACAGAGGTGTACATATATTTCTTTTATGGTGGGCCCCAGAATGGTCTCGACTACTCCTTCTACCTGAAATGCTGCTGCTTCTCTGCAGAGATGAGGGCTGAGGACTGTGCTCAGCCCCTGACTATGGGCAGAGCTGCTGCTGGCTGGATCTGCTCAGCCCCAGGGTATTTTCTCCTTTGGATTTGATGTGATTTCTGCATCCTGCTGGAACTACAGCTTCCCACTCCTAGGCCAGCCTAGTTAAAGGACTCCCTCTTTTCAAAGGTTCTCAAAGCTGTAGTAATTCTTATTAGGCTGGTTTGAATCATCTCTTGAAAAGGTCTCGCATCATTCTTGAGCACCAAACTGTTTTGTATTCAGACCCTGATCACAGAGTCTCCTGAGTCAGAGCATAAAATATGTAGGGAGAAGGCTTCAAGAAAATGTTAAAAAGATATTGAGGTGTGCAAGGGGCATGCTGTGGGCGAGACCTTACTTTTCCATCTCTACCTTGCCAGTGCTGTGACGTGTCACGATGGACACTCGCTAGCCCATTGCTGGGCCCTTGGCTGCAGCCTTTGCCCGTGTTCCCAGCAGCACACCTGGTGGTCTCATCCTGGGAGAAGGTCCCACAGCAGTGAGTCCCAAGTTGTGGTTAGCTCCCAGGCACAGAAAATTAGCTTGTCTCCAGGCAGCTTTGGCCCTGGGGAAGCAGATGATGTGGGAGGAACCAGCATGGAAATGATTCTTCTTTGGCATAGGACTTGCTGCTTTTCCTGCTGTCTCCTTGGCACATGGTTAGGATGCAGAGGGGAATTCCCCTCCTCCCTAGAGACCTAGATCCAAAGGATTTAGAGTGAAAGCATGCTGCCAGGAGCTTACCACAGTCAGTGAACCCTCCCTGTGCAGGCTCTGGTGCATTTGCTCAGCTCCTCCCAGGTGGGTGCTGCCTGTGTGGGGAGTGAATCTAATCCAGGGTGATGGAGCTCCCCAGCACAGCTGTGGTACTGAGCTAGGTGTTGCTGGAAATGCTGTGCGTGGGGGTAGGGATCTGTGCCTAGGGAGAGGAGGGGGAGGATTTAAAGTGCTTGCAGCTGGATATACATGACTTGTGCAGTTCCTCAGGGACTTCTTACTTGCAACGCCCCCAAACAGAAAGCAGCAGGACCAAGGCAGAGCAGATGTCCCCATAGCATCTTTCTCTGGTCCTAAAGCCATCTCCTCCTGCCTGCCTGGACCGGCAGCTGGGTGACAGCAGTGACATGGGCAAAGCTAGCTCTGCCTCAGGGCAGCAGGTGGAACACCTCAACACCATCACACAGAGATTTGGAGGCCCCAGGCTGCAGTTTTGGGAGGATGAACCCCTCTTGGGTGGCTGACTTGCCCTTATCTCCATGGAGGAGCTGCTGCACTGGGCACAGCAGCCATTGGGCTGTGCAGGGCCATGAGTGCTGCCAGCTGAGAGGCACCCCATGCCTGGAGCTCTGTGTTTAATTAAACCAATTACCAATTTAATCTTGTTAACAAACCAAGATAATTGCAGCATTATCAAATTAGCCAGCTGTATGGAAATGCCTGCTTAATAGCTGATAATAGCTGGTCCTGGTGGAGGAGGGAGAGCTGTGATCTGTGACTAAAGACCAGTGGGAAGTGTAATCAGGCTTCTGTGTCCTTGGCTTCCACTGCAGGGGTGGCCAGGGGAGCACTAGGTTTCTGCCCCTGCAACCCATGCGTGGCACAGCATTTTCAGCTCAGAGGGATGGGTTGCTGTAAGGGTGGCAGAGATCTCTTTCTCCCCCCATTAGGACACTGCACTGGTCAGAAGCAATGTCTGATTTTGCATGGAATTGTGCTGATGAGCTCCCAGCCCTTGTTCTGCCTATCCTTGCCAGATCCACCTGGCATTACCAGCCTCCCCTGGCACCTGCCCAGTGCAATTGCAGAGTCAGGCATTGCCACCATGCAAGGCAACCCAGACATGCCCCAGCCAGGGCAGCTGCAAGGAGGATTTGCCTCCTGCCTCCCCCTGGGCAGGCAGGATCAGTCTCCTTCCCACAGCCCAAACAGTGCCTGCCAGCCCCTCCCTAATCTCATTACGTGGACTGACAGCTGATGCTGGGCTTGCATGTCCCATCATCATACTCTCAACAAGCAAACCCAGCCCAGACTGGGAGAGGAGCTTGGTCTCTCTGCGTGCACTGGAGACATCAGAGAAAAGAAAATTAGTGCGTGCTGGGTGATGGGGAAAAGGAGCATTTGGGTGTTTGGATGGGAGGAGGCAAAGTGTCTCCATCTGCTTGGCCTGCAGCTCCCAGCCAAAGTAACTCAGCCCCTCACACCTCCGTGCCCAGGCACCAAGACACCTGGTGCCAGATGTGGTGCTGAGCTAATGAACCCCCCTGCCAAGCACGAGCAAGGCTATCTGGAGAGCAGCATAAACTGGCCAGGTATTTAAACCCCAACAAGTCCAGCAAGATGATACCTCTGGCTGCAAGATCAACATCTGCTGCTGCTGACCAGCCTGGGACCTCTTGCCTGTGCCTGCTCTGCAGCATCTGTGGTGATGCAGTCATCGAGGGGTAGGGCAATTTCATGTATTTGTATATATTTCATTATTCTCTTATTAATAGTATTTTCCTTATTATTGTTTAATTAAAGCTGTTTTAATTTCCAACCCACAAGTCTCTTTCTCTCACTTCCCTTTCCCCTTACCCTGGGGTTTGGAGAAAGGGAACTGGGGACACAACTGCTTGTGTTTAGCTGCCAGTCCAGCTAGATTTGGGCTAAACTGTGACACTTTCCCACAGCCCTTCCCATCTCAGGGTGTTCCTGGGAGGATGCACTGCTCTCCAGGGCCCTTCACGGCCTGTCAGGAACATCCCCTAAAGTATCCTGTCATGTTTTGTTCCAGCCCTTTCCCATAGCCCTCTGCTCCTGGGGTTTGTATGTCTCTGTACGGATTTTGTCTCCCAAGCCAGCCCCTAACCACACTCTGGGTGTGAAGACAGGTGGTTTTCATCATCTTCCTGAGGCAGAAATTCTGGGGTGAAAGCAGCAGTGGGAGGATGAGCCTGGAGAGAGGCAGGAGGAGGCAGGCAAAGGCGTTGCACATCACGAGCATCCCTGGGACAAGCTCTTTTATTTGTTAAAACAGCAGTGGGGAAGCAGAAGGAGAGGATCTGCAGGTGGCAGGTAACACTACAGAAGCTGTCAGCAGAGTGGTTCTGGAGCCAAGGTGGTCTCCGAGTGTGGGCTGGTGGCTGTCCCCATCATCCTGGGAGCCAGCACTGGGCAAGACAAGACTTAGCAGAGGTGTGGGCAGCTAGCTGGTACCAGGGTGGCATGGGGCTGGTTAGAAGGCCCTTGATGTGTCCTGGGAGCAGGAGCTCACGCTGGGGAAAGGGAGAGAAAGCAACAGGTTGGGTCTGGTGCTCAGAGTAACCCCAGCCCACATCTTTGACCATGAATCATCCCACCAGCCTGACAGTGGAAGACTGGAAGCTGGACTCAACTCCCTGCCCAGAGCCACCATCATCTTATCCCCCCCCCTCTGCTACACAGGGAGGTGAGTGCAGGAGGGGTTCCCAAGACCCTACCATCAGAGTTGGGGAGGAACTTTGGGCGTGAGAGGCATCTCAACCCGCAAGAGGATCGACAGCACTTCTGGTGTGGTGGACACGGCCGTCTGTAGTCGCACTGGTTAGGAGGGTTGGGTATTGCACAGGTGACATGGACACGTGGGCAGGACCAGGTGCTGCCTGCAAGAGAAGGGAGCTGTTTGTTCCTGGCTGCTGACAGTTGAGGGGTCTTGGGGAGTTCACCCCCTACCCAGCAAACACCCCTCTCCTTTCCCCTCTCTTGCCAGAGAATCCCTGCAAACAGAGCTCCTTCCCTACCATTGTGCTTTTCCTCCCTGTATCTTATCCTAGAACATAGAATGACCTGAGTTGGAAGGGACCCACAAGGATCATCTCATACCTGTTGGCAGCTCTGTCCAGAGGAAGAGCATCCCCACCAGGAGAAGTGCAGCTGCTGACTTCATGCTGCTGTGTCCCTGAGAGGTGCAGGTATGATGAGCTGGGGAATGCTGATATTTAAACTCTTGGGGAGGATGGGGGTGGGGAACTGGGCTGGTCATGTGCTATATTTGTACCTTTTTCCCCTGTTGTTGCGTTGTGTTTTCTGGAAGCTTTTTTCACAAGATACAAAAGGGGTTGTTCAATTGCTAAAAAAGGCAGTTATTCCATTGCACAACTGTCCTAGACAGCCACAACTTGGTCTGAGGGGCAAGCCAAGGAGAAATGGTGCAGGGCACCACCCCCAAGCAGGCTGGAGGTGGTGGGACTGCTGTCTCCTGCACAGGCCCACTTCTTCAGGAGACACCATCATGATGATCATGCTGCGTTCCCTTCTGGAGGACCATTACATGGTTTTCTCTTTGTACCATAAGCCCGTGGAACCATAAGCCAAATCCTACAGCATGATTCAGATCATCAACAGTTGAGAGTGTGGTGATGCCTGTGCCTTCCCAGGGATGATCCTCTGAGGTTTTCCCAGCAAAAGCCTGTTCCAGCCCCAAACGCTTCTGGCTTTTGCCCCACTGGTGACGTCAGCTAGTCTGGCAAAAGCAGCTTTGGCTCAGCCCAGGGTGAGTCTTTCTCAAGACTTGAGGGGGTCATCTACACCCCAGCATCCTTTTTGGGTGGTCACTGCCATGTGAGAAGCAGGTGGATGCTGAAAGAAAGTGGCTGGCCCCACTGGGTTACGATAATTTGCTCCATACAGCCCTGTCATCAGCTGAAAGTCCCCATGCAGCACAAGGACAGCACAACTGAACCCTAAGAAGCAACAGCTGCAGAGATTATGGGCTGTAGCCCTTGATCAGATGGCAAAAATCTCACCAGCCTTCAGGCTTCCATCATCTTCTCCTTCAGAAGGAGTTGTACCTCCACCTTCCTCCAGGCAAAGCTGTTTTCTTTGGGTGCTCTTGGGCCATAGGAAAATATTTCCCACCAATGGGTCACTGTCCCCCCTTGTGTAACAGGTTCCTGGAGCCTTTCCTTGGGATTTGTGGGGCCGGAAGAACCCCAGGCTGCGCTGGAAACAGGTGCTGGGAATGCCCCAGGGCAGGGTGAAGGCATGGGGTAGCGAAACACTCTGAGCTCGTGCAAAGGGCAGGCTGGGGCAGCCCCTGATTTTGCAACCAGGCAGGACAAGGAGCAGCAAAAGGCCAGGCATTGCCCCTGCGTGCTCCACGCAGCCCCTGGAGCTCCTGTTTTCTCCCAGGGCATGGTGGGCATCTCATCATACCCCTTACTGCTCAGACTTCCCTTCCTATGCCTCGATGTGTCATGTTGACTGGACCTTAACTTACTGGCTGTCTGTTAATTGTTGTCCTGTATCCCTAATGGTTCTGTGGCTGCATTTATCTCTTTGTAAAGTCATTTATCAAATCGCCAGGAGAGCATCTGGCCAATCCAAATAGGCTTTCTGGGCTGTGCACAAAGGATTTAGCACTTCTAATGAGAAATACAAGCATTGGATTAATTTTTAAGGAATAATTTGGCATTCAGCTGCTGCAGGGGCTGGAGGGGACAGTGCTGTGCTCCCAGCTGGTGCCAGCATCCAGCCAAGGTGGTGCTTGGGGCTGCACCCTTGAGAGGAGAAAACACAAAGGAGCAAGGCTTGGATTCAGCTGCAGAGAAGCTGGGGGGAAAGAAATCCATCTGAAGGACTTTTGATAAAGTGTTTTGTCCATAGGGAAAAAGTCTAAAGTCTGCTTTTATTGCAAATTCCTGCATAATAACCTAGACCACACCACTTCTGTTCACAGGGCCACCTGCAATCCCTGTGTTGCACTCTGCCACCTGTGCTGGGCAATGCTGAGGATGCTGCTGGATGACACTGCAAGCTCCCAGCCAGGCCAGGGCTCTTCAGTTTGTTTTACCCGAGGGTGGCAAAGTGGGAGGCCTGCAGCCCCCAGTCCCCTGGCTTGGGGCTTGACCATGGCCAAGCCCCAGCCTTAGCAGGGTGCACAGAGCACCCAAGGGACACCTTGCACCCTGCAAAGTAGCCTTTGTCCTTTACTGGGCAATGCAATGCTTTTAGTCTGATGCCAAGCTCTGTCCGTCCATCCTCGGATCATGGCTGAGGATGCTCTGCTTGCCTCTAGGCTGGGTCCACCACCTCGGGGTGCCCCATCCCAGTGCACCCTCATTACCGCTGGTGTCTGGTGCCATCTAGTGAAAAGCCACCAGTGAGGCTCTGCAGGATCACGGAGATGTGCTCCCACAGCCTGTCCTGGGGATGCTTGACCAATAATCCCACCTCAGCTGATGTCCAGCTCCTGCTGCTCTCCCCTGTGCCTCCTCTCTCACACTTCCCCACCCATGCTCTGCCAGCCCAGCTCCACTTTGTCTACAATGTCCCTTAATATTTGCCAAAATTACACGGGGCCACTGAGGCTTAATGATGCCCTCAGGGTGTGCTGCTATCTGCTCTGATCAAGCCTGTTATTAAATCCCAAACTCAGTTAATTGCTTCCTCTCCCCTCCCCCCTTTCTTTTTTTTTAATTTTTCCCTTCAGTTACTGTGGGTTTTTAGGGAGCTGTGTACAGAGCAGGGAAGTCCCAGCCCCTAGTTTCAGTGTTGCAGAACACTGTTGGTCACTGTGCTCTATAGCAATAGTGATGTGGATGTGGTTTGTGACCATCATCACCTTCTTAAACCACCCACCTTCCCTCAGGGCTGTCTGCTGCTGCAGGGTAGGTGAGAGGGATGGGGAGGCATCCAGAATGCATGGATGGGATCTCAGGCTGATGGGTGGGATGGTTGGCCTTCCAGTACTTAAAAGGGGCTACAGGAAAACTAGGGAGGGGCTCTTTATCAGGGAGTGCAGTGATAGGACAAGGGGGAATGGTTTTAAGCTAGAAGAGGGGAGATAGAGGTGAGATATTAGGAAGAAAATCTTCACTGTGAGGGTGGGGAGGCCCTGGCACAGGTTGCCCAGAGAAGTAGTGGCTGCACCATCCCTGGAGGTGTTCAGGGCCAGGCAGGATGGGGCTTTGAACAACCTGATCAGTGGGAGGTGTCCCCGCCCAGGGCAGGGGGGTTGGAACTGAATGATTTTTAAGGTCCCTTCCAACCCAAACCATTCTGTGATTCTATAACATAGGTCTGACAGGAGGGCCATGGGGCTGCCAGCTGGGATATGTGCAGAGCTAATCAGCAGTTCTTCATTTGCCAGCCCAGCAAACAGATATAATGAGGCTACAAATGCCTCAGACCATGCCAACAGGGACCATTAAACCTTCATGCTGAACTAGGGAACCACTGCTCTTGATTGCATGTGGTAAAAGCTACTCCTGACCTTATAAAGTGAACACCTGAGCACTTTGCAGTTTCTCTCCCCAGAGCAGTCCCAGCAAGAGGACGCCCAGCCCAGGAGCTGCTTTCACTCTCCTGCTCCTCAGCTCCAAATCCCAGCCTTAAACACACAAAACCCCACCCCATCCCAGCTTACATCTCCTAGGACACGAGTCCCATGGAGAAAATCGCTCCTAGAAGTGAGACCAGCAGGATGTGACCTCAGCACACATGTCCTGGCACCAGGACCATGTCCCCCATGGGTGCAAGTGGCCCTGCACCACTGACTTGGCACCTTTACATCCCCGTAGGGCAGGTACTGAGCTCTTTGTGCTCCAACACCCACAGGCTCCAAAGCAAACACTGGGGATAGTGGCACAGCATCTGTGCCACCCTGACTCCCTCCAGCTCAGGCTGGGTCTGCAGCATCCTGGGATGCCCACAGGGCACAGATTTTCCCAAAGGATTTTTCAGGGCCTGAGGGCAAGAGGTCTGTCTTAAAGCCAGAGGCCCCTGTACTGACACAGAAGTGTCTCTGTGGCCCTGCAGCCCAGGTGAAAGGAGAGGCACAAGTCATACAAATCTTCAGGGTGTTTATTGTCAGGATAGAAATTTCTTTATATAAAAGAAGTGTTTAAAAATAGCACTACTCTGCTCTCAAAATGAAATATAATATATATACACACATATGTATTTATGGAAAGAATTATTACCATTTTGCTATGTGATAAAAACCCAAACAAGACAATGACTGATTCCCAATCAATTCTGCCAAAATGGGGACAAGGGAATCTGCTGATTACTGCCACCCTCTTACCCACGGGTGCACACCTGGGCACCAGGAGCTGGCTGGGTGGCACACATCCCTGTGCACTGCCTGCAGCACCCAGTTCTCCCTGCCCCACCACTTGGCAGCAGACACTGAGTTGGCAGAAGCTCTCAGGGATGAGCAGAGTAGGTTTTTTTCTCTTCCTGGGCACAGGGGGGGTTGTGTAGGGGCTGGTTCATCCCAGCCACTTTGGGAACAAGCTGGCTGTCACACCTCCTAGTTCAAAGCCCAGCCTGTCCGTGCAGTCATCCCACCTCATCCCAGGCCTGCCAGTTCAGAGGAACGAGGCAACAGTGAAGGCTGAACCCCTTGGCTCTTCACAGCAGGGGTTTTTCTCAAGTTCTTTTTTTGTTTGGTTTTTTTTTTTTAGCATTTTTCTTCATTTTTAAATACACTCCATGTCCCCCTTGGGATTTTGTGATACAAGAACAAACACTGATGCTTTACAATAACCTAGCAATAGCAATGCCATGTAGCTACTGTATGTCTCCACTCCCCAACCGAGCACTGCAGCCCTTTGCAAGGATCACTTCTTGTCACCAATCTGCTTTTCCAAGTCTTCAAGTCTGGCCGTCATCTGAGCAAGTGAACTTGCTAAGGAAACAGTGTTTGTGGGCAAAGGGTTTTTTCCCCTTGAAGGAGCCTAAAATTTTCCCTGCTCCCGCTTATGCACCCCTCCCTTCCCTTTGTGTAGCCTGTCCCAAGGCTGCCCTGCATCCCAGCAAGCCCAGACATCACTCCAAAGGATATTTTTCTCTGTCAGGCTCTGCAGGATGGCCATGGTGTTTGTCTGGAACTGCACCAGCACCTCGCACTCGCACGGGCTGCGGATCTCTGTCTCTCCTTTGCCCTCCTCTGTGAGCATGGAGGGTTTTGGGTGCAGTCAGAGCCACAGCCCCACAGTGCCTGGCTCTCCCCTGCTCCCCCACAGCACGTGTCCCTTGTCCCTATAGTGATCTGCCAGGGATGGACCTGAGCCTTGGGGTTCTTCCCTTCATTTTCCTCTCTTTTTCCAGTCTTGCTTCTTTTTGCAAGACTGCATCCCTGCCAGCCCAGCAAGCTCACTGCCAGGCATCCCACCAGGCATCCTGTGGAGCTGCCACACATATGGTCACAGTGTGCCAAGGACAGCCAGTGCTGAGCTTCACTTCACCTTCAAGCTGGAGTGGCAGCAGGCATGCTGGCCCACATCTGCAGCCCTGTGGGGGTCCCAAGGGCACTGGGGAGCTCCAGCCTGCTTCAGTGCAAGGAGATCCTCACAGTAACCCATTGTGGTCCTCCTGCACCCGGCGGCAGCAGAAGCACAGGGCTGGATGAGGGGACAGGTCATCTCTGGAGCTGGGGCAGCATCCCTCAAGGCATCCCCAGCCTCTGCCTATGCAACAGCACTGAGGTGGCTGCTCACATTCATACTTTTGTATTAAAGGCCCCCAGCTCCACCTTCTCCTCATCCAAATCCCTCCCTGAGACCCATCTCTACACCCACATCAGCCTGGTGAGGCCTAGAGACAGCTGAGGCTCACACCAGCCCAGTCCTGGAGTAGATGTCACATGCAAACCACCCCACTATGGGGAGAGGAGGGCTCCCCTCGGCTTTGGTCTGAGCCCCACAATGTAGCCAGAGGCACTCACCTGGGCAGATGTTCAGGTTGAAGTTCTCCACAAGGTGGGTCATGGTGGTGAAGTCTGCTGAGTAGGAGAAGTGTTGCTCCACGGGCTCGGAGGCAATCGCTCTCAGCTCCTCTTCCACAGCCTTGCCGACACCCACAGCAAACATGACAATCCCTGCATGGCAATGATGGATCCTGAGTACCACTCTGGCCACTCAGGCCCAGAGGGAGCAAAGCTGAGGATGCAGGATTTCCCTCAGGCTTCCCAAACACACAGCAGGAATTTGGGAAGGATGGGCAGGAGCATAGCAGCACCACTGCAGTGCAGGCTGCTGCATGAAGGATGCTGCTCAGAGCACCCTGCGATCACATCAGAGGCACATCTGCCCCTGTGGGCCTGGGCAATGCAGCATCCCAAGGCTGGATGTTGCAACTTCCATAAGGAACCATCCTGGGATGCCCAAAGCACTGCAATTTGGGGTATCCCAGACCCTCCCTCCCCGCACCTGACTCCTTTGCTCTCCTGGCCCATTCGGAGATGTCATCTTGAGAGCGCCCATCCGTGAAGACAAGTCCAATTCTGGGGATGTTGAGGGAGAGAGGCCTGGCACCTTCCAGCTCGGAGAAGCTGTGCTCCACCATGTGCTTGAGGGCAAGGCCCGTCATGGTGCCTTTCTCCATGTACTCCACCTCCATTACTGCCTTCTTGATCTCATCCGCGCTGTGGTACTTGTTGAGGGGGAACTCGGTGCGCACGCGGCTGGAGTACTGCACCAGCCCCACCCGTGTGCCATGGGGGGACACCTCCAGCAGGTCCACGATGCGGTTCACAAACTGCTTCACCAGCTCAAAGTTTTGGGGTCGGACACTCTTGGAGCCATCAATCACCATCACCAGGTCAACATGGCCAGCCCCACACTCTGCAGGCACAGGGGGAAGGGGAGAAGGGACCATAAGAGTGAAGACGTCCAAGGCTGGGGCAGAGCTGCTGAGCTTTAGGACACCATGTGGGCTCCCTGGAACTTCAGCTGGGGTGATGCTGGGAAGTGGGACAAAGCATGCCCAGGGGACTCGGCTCAAAAACCTCCACTGCTACCCCAAAGTCTCCTGAAAGCCTTTCCTAGGCCTCCCTTTTCCTGAACATTTCCTCAATGCTCCTGTTGCATCTTCTGGGCCATATCTCTGAGGACAGGAACCCACATCCATCCCTGGAGCAGCTGGGGTGCTTCCCAATCCCAACCAGCTCTCCATCCTCTTCCAATCCAGCTCAGACAAAGTCCCACTTAGACCCCCAGCCTAGTTTTGGGTAAGCTCTCACCAGGAGCCCAGATGAGGAAGATGCCAAGAGCTCATCCCAGTACTTACTGCTGCACGCCTTGCCATCGGCCTGGAGGTGCTGGCCCTCGGGGCACACGCAGTGGTAGGAGCCCTCAGTGCTCACACACTTGAACTCACAGCCGTGATCCACCCCGTTGCAGAGGTCGGTGGCTGGAAGACAAGGCAAGGGCACAGGGTTATCCCTATCCAGGTAGGGTAGCTTAGGAACAGCCCCATTAAGGTATCTACTGTCCACCACAGCCTATGCCACGGTGCAGCACCAACACGTACCCCTGCAGGACCTGCTGTCAGGCTGCAGTGTGAAGCCACTGTGGCAGCGGCAGTAGTGCCCGTTGGGGATGCTCACACACTCGTGCTGGCAGCTGTGGTTGCCGAGGCTGCAGTAATCGATCACTGGCGAGACAAAGAGAGGGGTGGGCAGAAAGAGAAAGACAAGTTAAGAAGAGGGAGAGCGAGAAGCAAATGAAGAAGGGACAAGAAGGGAGAAGGGTGCTTACTAGAGCAGCTCCTCTTGTCCTCGTTGAGGTAGTAACCCGCGCGGCAGCGGCATGAGTAGGACCCCCGAGTGCTGACACACTGGTGCTGACAGCCGTGTCTGCCGTCGGCACACGCGTCGATGGCTGCAGGGGAACAGGACACCCATTACCCTCCTGCCCCAGCCTCCCCAGGGCAGCTGAGCAGGGACTGCTCCAGGGCTTCGAAGCAGCTCCCAGCACCACAAGGCAAGAAGGAAAAGTGCCAAGGTGGTGGCAGGACCAAGTCACATGGCTTTACACTCACATACGTGGCCAAAACACTGTGCAATTCGGCAGCCAGGACAGGCATCCCCTGGTACTGACTGCCCAGAGCCCCCTTGGGTGCTTGGGTGACAAGAAGGTGGTTGTGCCCACATGAGCCCCAAGTGTCCCATCCCAGAGAGGTGCCAAGGATTTAACAATGCTGAATGCCCGCAGTCATTACAGACTCAGGAGGCAGCATGCCTGGTGAACAGAGCACCCAGGCTGATCCTGGCCTTGCTGGGTGCTCCGCTGCCTTTCAGCTTCCCTCCATGAACCCTGTAACTACAAGCTGTCTATAAGAATGAGGATAAAAAAGGGTTTTTACAGGAACAGGTCTTTCCGTCCACGTTGAGCCTGTAGCCCGGGTTGCATTCGCAGTAGAAGGAGCCAGGGGTGCTGACACAGCTGTGCTGGCAGCCATGCTCCTGATCCATGCACATGTCCACCCCTGCAAGACAGAAAGGGCATCAGAGCAGCCCACAGGCATGCTGGATGCGTCCCTGCGGCCAAAGGCCACCCGGGTGCCCCACACAGCCCCAGCCCCTCCAGCCCCAGCACTCACCTGCTGAGGTCCAGTGCACAGACAAAGATCCTGCACGGGGCAGGCTTCTCAGCTGCCTCAGCTTTCTGATCTACCCACTAAATCAATGCTCAATATTAACTGACGCTGTTGATAGCTTGAGCTGAGTAAGCCAAAGCTCGAGCTCAGCCAGAACATGCCAAAGGAAACAGGGCTGCATTTCCATGCAGCCAGCAGCCCACTGAGCTGGCTGGGAAGCGAGCAGCAGGGCAGGCAGGTGCTGGACAGGGCATTGTAGGCAAAGGCATCAAGCACAGGAGCACATCAGTGCTCTGAGGGGGAACATCTGGTGAGCCGTAGACCCCTATTCCAGCAAGCAGGGGCTCACTATGGCACTAAGACAGCCCTGCAGGCACCTGCCCCTGGCTGGGAAACACTCCCTGAAAGATGCTGGCAGCTGCCTTCTGCCCTTCAACAGGGGCCATATCGTGTGAGCAAGGTCTCACGAGCCTGTTGCAGTGAGGTCTCCAGAAAAACTCACCAGCATGGGGAGGGACAGACAGGTTACAGCCTGCAAGCTCCAGACCCGGGCCAGCACGTCCATGGTGCAAACCAGCCTCCTGACTCCCAGCCAGGACTGGCTGGATCCCCTGGAGAAGCACCACTCAGCCAGGGCTTTGTTAAACACAAATGTGTGTGCAGCAGATGCCATGCACGTGTCTGTGTGGGAGGAGACCCTGCTAGAGCCACATCAAAATGCACATGGGGCTCCGGGATGTGTCATCCATCCCCATCACACCCAGGGAAACCAGCTTCATATTTTCTACTCTTTAATATTCCTGTCACTGCTGCCACAATGTTCTGGCTTGGGGCAGAGCTACCAGGCATGGGTGAAGAAAAGCACTTGCTTGCCATGCTTTTGAAACTCTCCTTATCTTGTGCCAGCAGAGGAAAAGTGAGCAAGAGGAAAGGTGAGTAAGAGGCAAGGCTGTCTGTCCCAGCACCCCATCAGGAAGGTTGCTTCCCTGTCCATGATGCTCCTAGGAAAGACAGCCACCCCAAACACCTATGTGAAGGTCATCTTCTAGCTGAGGCCACCCTTGCCAGCCCACAGCCACACCTCTCACCCACCGCAGAGCTTGTCCTGGAACTGCTTCCCAAACTGCTGGATGAGCTCAAAGGACTCCACCAGGAAGACGTGCTCCTCCAGCGGTGGCGAGGCCATGGCCCGCAGTGAGTTCATATCTGCCCGCTGGATGCCCACAGCATAGATCTCGATGCCGGCATTCCGGGCCTGGGTGGCCACCTCGGTGACACGATCCTGGGGCCGGCCATCCGTCACGATGATGGCGATGCGGGGGATCTTCTTGTGCAGAGGGCGCGCACCCTCCTGTGTGGTGAAGGCCACGTTCATGGCGTACTGGATGGCCAGCCCTGTCATGGTGCCCTGGGCCAGCGGGATGATGCTGTTGATGGCCTTCTCCATGTCTGCCCGTGTGAAGAAGGTCTTGAGGGAGAAGATGTTCTGCACCTGGCTGGAGTACTGGATCACCCCCACCCGCGTGGCATTGGGGCCCACGTCCAGGCTGCCGATGATGTCCATCATGAATTGTCGCATGGTCTCGAACTCGAAGGGGCGCACACTGCGGGAGCTGTCAATCACAAACACGATGTCCATGGGACCCGCCCTGCACTTCTGGGCTGGAAGAGGGCAAAGAGATGGTTCAGCTTTGTGGCCTCCTGTGGGGAGCAGAGCTGGGAGCAGAGATAACCCCCCTGGGTGACTTGAGGGATATTCAGTGGGGAATGAAGGGTACAGATCTGGGCACCCCACGCAGACCAGCACCTTCCCACTGCCAAATAAACCCATGGAAGGTGTCGGCAAAGCAGGAGCAGAGGCTACAGGCTCTTGCTCCAGACATCTGCACTACGTGGGCTCCTACTTCTGTGGAGCCAAGCAGGAGAGCACTGCTCAGGGCAGTTCTTCTGGTCCCCCCACAGCTCCATCATGCCACGGTTTTTACTGTATTTTGACAGGTTCTGCCTAAAACCAGGGCTTGCTTTGTTGTTGGTTTGGGAAATTTTTTTAGGGGCAGAAAATGAGACAGTGAACACAGAAAATGAGAAAATGAGACAATGAGCACAGCTAAGGGCAAGCACATAGCAGGGATTGAGCCAAAGAGCCTCTCTTGGACATATGGGTGCTACTTCCAGTGCAAACCGGGAGAGTGGTTAGCAAGTGAAATGCCAAAGAACATATTTTTCTTGGCTCATGTGTACCCAAGCCTGGGAGAATTTGAGAATCTGGCCCTAATGGTAAGCAAACACTCTGAGTCCCCTTGGGATGATGCCCAGACCCAAGCTGTCATCTCAATTGCTCCGAAGGTCTCTGAGACATACGCTGCTCCTTTCTCCGTTCAGTGCCTTCACTGTTGTTAAACTGGAATTGATTTAGCTCCCTCTTTCCTGGGAGAAGAGACACTGGTAGCCCAGGTTTGCTTTGTCCCCCCACAACAGGAGACCCACACCCAGGGAGGGGGCTCCCCGTCACACCTGTGCCTCCTGCTGAGGTTGGAGCCCATGGGCAGGAGGTGCACAAACCCTGAGATGGGCTGTGTCAAGGCTGAGGATGTGCCTGAAGCACGTGGCACCAGACCCACTGTGCTGAGGCCAGGCCAGGGCTCCCACTCCCCTGGAAGTGCTGGGAAGTTCAGATCCAATGCCTGGAGAGATCCTCCATCCTCCCAGGGATGCACCCAAAGAAGCAGCATCAGGTTTTCCCCCACCTTTAGCAGGAAGCCGTCCTCTGAGGGCTTCACTGCCCTGACAGGTTCACTTCTCTTTCCTTCACACAATTCCCACCGGCCAGGGCTTACCTGCAGGTTTTGGTCTGGCTTCCAGCATTGCCAGGAGAAGCAGGAGGAGAGGGACAACAGGCAGAAACTTCATCATGGCTCTGTGAGACCACACGGCTCTGGGGCTGCTGGAATTCGCTGCAGGGAGAAGATGAGGTGCAATCAGTGCTGAGAGTGGCTGAGTCCCAGGACCAAGCTCTCCTTTGGTGGGTGTCCCCGGGCAGTGCCAAAACCCCTGGGCAGCAGCAGGAGTTGTGATAGATCCATTTCCTAACTTCTCTGAACCCACGTGGACCTTTGCCCACTGGAGGCCTGGCAGCCTCGGCACAGCCAGATTTCATTACAGTAGCGACGACCTGCCAAAGGGCCTGATTTTCTGTTCTGGGTGGGGCTGGCCATCAGACAAGTCTTATTTTCACTTACAAACCAGGCGGATGGGATGTTCAGCCAAATGCTTTTTCACTGGCGCTGCAGCCGCTCTCCACAGCCAGCGGGAGAGTGGGAAAGCTGCCCCCAGGGCCATGGAGCACCAGCCCTCCTGACACTCCCTCTACATGGGAAGACAAGCCGTCAGATGAAACTACAGCACAGACAAAACCTGCTCAGAAGTCTCTCAAAGTCACTGGCAAAGACCTTTTTTTTTTTTTTCCAAGAAGCTCCATAAAATTATTCTCTGCCTTTTTCAAACTCCCTTTGGAGAGCAGGGAGCAGAAGGCTCCCCAGGCAGAGGGTGGAACAGTGCTTGCACAGATGGGCTTGCACCCATTACCCCCAGACAGGGAGCTGGGTGAAGCACTGTCAGCCTGTTCCTCTCCTTCTTTGCAGGGAGGCATCACCCCACTGCCCTGTCATCAGCACTTTGCAGCTCTCCCTATCCTGATGGCTTTTGCAAAGAATGCTCTGCACCCCCATATTTTTTCAGGTGTTTGAGGTGGAAAAGTTGGAGGAAAGATATTTAGACCAGTACCCAAAGACTCAGATTTTTCACTTGTCTCCCTCCACATCCACCTCTGCATTGCCTTGTATTGCCTTTCCTAGCTCTTGCCTGGCTCCTGCAAGAACACGGATTTATTTGGTTTATTTTTATTCCAGCTCTGGTTGGAAACCCAAGGTGCTGGGGGGGTGAAATGCCACAGTTAATGCAGCTTTCCCTGGGAGACGTGCAGTGCTGTGACTGGGCACAGATATACTGGAAGGGTGCTTTTTTTAAAAAAAAAGCACAGGGAAATTCATTTTATCAGTAGTTATCAGCCAGTATTTACTTGGCCCCAGGTGGTCTCAGTGGTAATTCATCACCAGGGTTGCCACTTAATTGCTCAGTGGTTACGTGCAGCCCTGAACCTCATGTATTTGATAGCAGCAACACTGATAATAGGTTTCACAGCTGCATCTTAAAATTGTCTCCAGACTCAGCGTTCACACCTGAAAAATTATATTAAAGAATTAGAAGGACACAAAAGGGACACAAGAGGCAACTGGGATCCAGAACACCAGTCTCAAAGTGAGAGACACAGCCTTTTCCTGGGGAGCTTGAGCAGCCCAGCCAGCTCGGGATGCAGCGGCTCCACAGTGGGAGCCAGGAGCTCCTGCAGAGCCATGTAGTGGAGGGGCCAGCAGGATCATTCCAAGTTGTGGAGATGAGGGGAGGCTGCAGCCCAGCAGGCATTTTCTAGGAAACCACGGGTCTGAGGCAAGAATAATTTTGTGGCTGGGACTGCACAGGTACCCTCACAAAAGCACCATATGCAAGCAGAGGAGCAAACAGCCCCTCCTACCCCAGCTTCATTCTCCATTTATTTAGCAGATTCTTTTTCCAGTTATGCTTTGTTTAGGGGAGAAAGCACTCACTAGCCACTAAATACTTCGGGGACAGCTATGCCACCTATAACTTTCCTGCAGCTCTCTGCTCTCCAAGCCTCCCTGCAATGGCAGGCTGGCACACAGCCTGCCTCTCGCAGCATCCAGATAGCTTCAAAGCCAGCCCAGAGTGAGGAATGAACTCTCGAGCCAGGAACTAAGGAGGAGAAAACCAGTTCATGACTGATCTATTTTTAACAGCATCTCAGCTTTGGATGAAGTCTTGGCGCTCCCCATGTCTGGAGGGGCTGGTGCTGCCTGGACAGGACAGGGCACAGCAGCTCAGTCATACACCCAGCACCAGTCCTGGCAGCACAGACCCAGGCTGGGACAGTGCCCTGGTCCCCAATTCAATATAACACCAGGTGTGCCCCCACTGCAAGGCTGATGGTGACAGCAAAGCAAAGATGATGAGACAGATGCCCTCGAGTATCTCTCCCACCAACCTGCACTGGAAAACTTACCCTGCTACCTGCTGTCTTCACTCCCTCGCGGCTGGCAGCACTGGGACTGAATTACAGCCCCGTGGGGAGGGTTTTGCCTCCATGGCAAGAGCTCCTGCACGCTCCTGATTCTTCTGCCACTGTTTGGGAGTGGGAGGGAGATGGGTGGGAAGCAAGCGGCTGGCAGGCAGGTGCTGCAAGGCAAGGCAAACACGGCACCAGCTGCAGCACCGGAGACCTTGAGATAACGCTGAGCTATAAAGGAGAACAGGTCCAGGCAGGGCGAGTGCTGGAAGCTGGGCTGGCTCAGCTGAAACCTCCGGTGGCCGTGCCGAGAGGGACACTCGGACCCTCTCCCGACCTTTTAGAGTAATGCAAGGGGAAAACCAGCTCATTGCTTGTCTTTGCTGAAGGAGATGGGCAGTACATGGTACAAAGAGGGTGACCAAGGGAAGAGCCACATGTAAAGACAGAAGGGTTCACAATGACCTCAGCCTTCTCTCAGCTCCCCAAGTGATCTCGGCCATGGAAGACATGGAGATGAATTCCCAGAAGCAAACAGGTAAGCCAGCAGCCTTCCCTGGGCACCTCCGTTGGCAGCGCTGCTCGCCAGGGCACTTGCATCCCTCCTCGCTCTGCCACTTGTCCGTCTGCTCTCCCTGCCAAGTGCTGAGTCTCAGGAAAAACAGCTGCTTTGGGTTGTTTTAGCGCAGCCTCCTTGGCAGCTCTCTTCTGGCTACAGGTCAGTAGAAATACTCTGAATATTCTCCTTCTGGTTCATCCACGCAGGGTGGACCTGGGCACATCCTCCCTTGGGCAAGCCCAAAGCACAGGGCACAGCAGGGAGCAGGGTGGGGGATGCAGCCAGCCTCGTACCCTCCTTGCTGTTACAGGTGGGGACTTTATATACAACACCATAGAAGGGATGAAGCAGATGGAGAAAGAAGGGGTGAAAGCCTCAGGAGGTGGCAGTGCATTCACAGCCCAGGAAAAGCCCTAGCTGCAGTGTCACAAGGAGGAAAGCAGGCTGTAGACCATGGCTACGGAGTCAGGAGCCAGGTCTTAGGTGCAACGACATGCACATACATCTGGGCACATCAGCTTTTAGCTAAGCTTTTTGTTTATGGCAAAAACCACACAACTCCAGCCACCTGCCTGGGCTTGGCAGACCTTTGGCACATTCTGAGAGCAGCACCAGCAGCTCTGCCCTTGCTCCAGGCCCTGCAAGAAGCCAGAACAAGGGATCTCTGGGACACATCTGACCAAGCATGCTGTTACCCAACATGAGCCAAGCATGCGTGGCAGGGGTGCACTGCACTGATGCCACATGTGCTACCAACTAATAGCATGTATTTCTGCACTGGAAACCTTGGCTGATGGTAAGAGCAGCCCTAGACATGATGTTCCCGATTCTCATGCACTCACCTGCCTCTCCATGCACCCTGTTTTGCTCTTCAAGTCTTTTCTTCACAAACATCCAACCAGGCAGTCTTGGCAGACCATAATACAACACCCACATCAGTGTCATTTGATTAAAGTGTCAAAAAAAAAAAACAAATAGGCTCAGGAGCCTAGAGAGAGACTCCTTGTGCCTGGAACACCAGAGTCCTGCCAGTACAAGAGTCAGACAGGAAGAGCTGGGACATATTTTCATGTCATCAGCAGGACAGCGTCACTCTTCAGGACCATGCTGGAGAGAAAAGCTGCCCAAAAAGTGCACGTGGGACAAAGAGAAGATGACCAAAGCACGTCTTGATCCAGGCACAGAGTACAATGAAGCAATACCTGGAGAGATGCAGACAACTTATATCAACCTGGAGGCACCTCTCATTTTGCTGTCAAAAACCAGACAGACTGCTGGCACGTTGTCTGTATATTCACAAGACCCTCAAGCCATGTGAACGGATGAGGCCCAGGACAGCCCTGAAGATGGATCCACTCTCTCCTGGAGACCTTGCACTTCAACAAAATTCCAGCATCTCAACGTTCACCCTCCACAGCAGCTGAGTGCTGAGCTGCAAATCCCCCAAGAGAGAACAGCAATGCAGTTTTCAGAGCAAGGAATTGTCAGGGAGCACAAGCACATCAAGAGCAGGAAAATGGCATGAATTTCCAGCCAAAAATTATTTTTTCCCCCTTTTCAAGGACTGGTGTGTCCTTGATTCTTCCCAAACACACGTGTGGGAGAACAAGAGCCGATTCTTTCCAGGACATCACAGTACTCTCTGGTTACAACGCTATGGCAGCTTTACTGGGCCAAGTGCCACCTGGAAGGACACGTTGTTTGAAAAACAAGGCTGTATTTTCAAACAGCACAAAGTGGCTCCAAACCCAACAGGAGTGAATCGGCAGGAGTGCTGTAACAGGAAAACCTTGCTGGATGCAGAAGGGATTTCTCTTTCTCTCCCCTTGCTCCCCCAAGAAGCCCATTCCTCATTTTATGCAGCCCATTCCTGCAGTCACTGGGATGAGCGTATTCACAGGAAGAGCAGGAGGAAAACAGGTTTCTTGTCCAGGTGAGTGACAGATGGCTTTGCCTCACAGCTCATGGACTCATCATACAACTCCCAACAGGCTTATACTATGGGATGACATTTGAAGTCCCCTTGGAAGGGAAATGCTGGGTGTAGCAATGGTGTGAGTTAGATGCTCTCCACAACAGCACATGGGGTCTTTCTCTGTCTACAACCTATTCCTAAAAGACCTCCCAGTGCTCTGTAACTCAGTTAGGACAAAAGCCTCTACACGGAAACACGTTGTACCTGGGGCTCTGCGGCAACAGTTGGCAAGGATAAATGTCATATTCACTTGCAAATTAAATCTGGCCTTTCAAAGCCCGTGTTAAAGATCTGGCCAAGAGGAAAGTATCAGATGGTCTGTCAAGAGATGGCCCCTGATTCAGGACTGCTCATGGCATTTCTCTGTTTCTCTCTGTCCCACTGAAGACCTTAGGCTGCACTTGTTCCCTGAGTTGTATGACAGACATACTCAGCCCTGCTCCCATCTGGTATTTTAAGCAAAAGTGGAGGGATTTTGGAAAACTTTTAGATTTAGGTGAGAAGTGATCAACAGGGGAAAGACCCACCTTACTCACTCTCTTCAAAAAGCAAATACTCTTCTGCAAACAGGCCCCTGGAAGACAGCTGGACTGGGCCAAGAGGCTTCAAACTTTGGAGGGAAGAAGGTCTGAGCCATCCAGAAGCTGAGGCAGCAATCCATTGCCCAAGTTCTTGTTCTGGAAGGAAGGTGTTAGAGGGCATTTTTTCCCCAGAAATATGTGTGTTCAACCACAAAGGAAAGAGAAATGGCTGAGAGCCATTCCTGGGCTGGTGCAGTCGGTCAGCAGAGCTCCTGATGCAGCACAGCTGGTATCTGAGCAATGAGATTGATAGTTACTAGCAGGATGTTTGTCTCCTGAATCTGCTGGGACCAATATCCCCAGCTGACCTCCAGCAAGCTTGCATGGCACCGACAACCACAGAGAGCGCCTACTATTTCAGCCCCACAATCATAGATCCATTGCCTGACCTCCTTCTCTAAATCTTTATATCATATTTCTCACTCTGGAGACGTGACTCAATGTGTTGGCATAAAGAAACACGCCAGGAGAATATTCCTGTGCCTCTCCCCTCTATCCTGCCCACTCCTTTATGTATTTAATTGAAATAGCAGAAAGTGAGGAGCGTTTGGCGGCTGCAGAAAAGTATGCAGAGACTTTTCAGCTCTCCTCAAGACAGAAAAGAAGCTGGCTGAATTCTTTGTCTAGATACTTCACACAGGGAGAACCTCAAAGGTAGCATGGGAAATTGCTCCCACCTAACTTCATGGCTCCCATGTCACTGCAGGACAGCAGGCGAAACAAGATACCATCAGCCCATAGGAGATGCACCAGAGAACTTTCACCAGCATCACAGTGGCCTGTGGTCTCACTTCTACCCACAATGAAGACCAGGTGCCCTGAGGACCCTTGCGCCTTGACATCATCCTGTCTTTGTCAGCACGCCCAGATGCTACATGGAAACCTCCTGCAAGACCTCCCCAGGGCCTCAAAGCAGCACTACAGGCCACGGCTGAGGACCTCTTGACCTCAACCTCACCCCTATGTGGGATCAGCTCTTTCTGATCAACCTGTGAGCAACTAGTTGAAATCATCTAATTCTGTTGCACTGACCAAGTCCTTGCCAAAGGTGCCTAAAAGGTCTTTGCTTCCAGGAGAGTCCAGGGAACAGTCTGAGGTGGCTTCCCTGAGGTTTTCAGGCCTCATGAGGCTCTGCAAGGAGAGTCCCATGTCATAGCATGAGGAACCACAGACCAGGAGAGTCAAAACCACTTGCTCAAGGCTGCAGGAAGTTTGTGGCAGGGCCAGGATTCAGGCTGGGCAAGACACAGACTCTGTAAAGTGAGTTACCTCTGCTGTCAACAGATCTGCTCCTACTGATCCCTGCTGTAGACCATGGACTCCTAGGGGTCCGCAGATTACAGCTCAGAGACTTACACATTGGCAATCAACCAGCAAAGCAGCATGACACAGCCCTTCCTTAACAGGGAAGGCTGAAGTCTGGAGAGAAACCATGGTACTGCCACCTCTCTGCAAGGGACCACAGCTGATCCATATGGATTTCTCCGATGGGCACCAAAGGGACCAGGTTGGTAATGGATTCAGTGTGCAACCAAGGGCCTGCAAGGCAAGAGATCAGAAGTTTGTGGACAAAGAGACACAAAGGCAGAAAGCTGCTGAAGAAGAAGGATCTGGCCTCCAGTGAAAAACATCAGGAAGGGCAATCTGCCTGAGAATCAGAAGAGCTTCAGACACGGGATTAGGCACAGCAGCCCAGGGGCATCCTGTGTGGAAACACTGCCATAGCTATGCACCAGTCTCTGGAGGGTCCTGAGCACACGCCTATACCCTCCCCTGCTTTAACACAGCAGTTTTAAAACCTTTTACACTTAGCCAGGAAGGGATGAAATCCTACTAAGTGCTAAAAGTGTTAGTCAATACCTAAAGATCCATTGGTGCTGCAAGTACCTACAGAGGGATGATTCTTGCCAGCCCACAGCAGGTAACAGAAAGCACAAAGTCCCCATCCCTGCTGCTCAATGGAGCCCTTATGGCAGCTGCGTGAGCTCCCTTCCAGCCAACAGAGCCCAAGTGATCAATTTGCTACTGTTTGGGCTCAAAGTGGGGAAAACATGCTTACTGAGAGGTAATGACAAGTGGCAGGAGCTGCTCAGTCTCCTGGCAAGGCTGGAGGAAACGTGTGTGACATCTGGCACGAGAGGGGCTGACGACTTCTGCGGGAGTAGCTGATTTGTATAAGTTTCTTCATAAGCACCACTCAATCTTTTTGCTATGTTTTTCCTATGTCCCATTAATTCGCTCACGGTAGGGCTTGTCTGTAATTCTCATGTGTGTGTAGACACAAACACTCCTGATCTCCCCCTCCGTGTTTCAGCTCTATTCATCAAGTATTTGTAAATGGCATTTTATGAGCGCTGACTCTTTACCAAAGCAGGCACACTGCTCGGAAAGCGAACAAAGGGGCCCCTATTGGAAACTTTAAAGATGTTTAAACAAAGGCTCCTCTTGAAAACCTTTAACCCCTAATGCCAACCTCAAGGGAAATACTATATTATAAGCAATTGGAGCACAAACATCGTCTGTGACCGCAGATTGCATACAACAGGCTGCCTTGTTGGCTATGTCTTCTCTGCCTGCTACCACAGCCAGCAAGGGCAGCTCCTGAGCCCATCTTGTACTAATCAAGTAAAATTACTTTAATTCCTCAAGAAAAAAAAAGCAAGTTACAACTTCCACAAACTCAACAACAGCTTTTTCCAGTTGGATGCAGCAATACCCTGCCTGCTTTGATGGAAATAGTCATTTTACTACAAACACAGAGATTTCTTGCATGCCTTCCAGATGGGAATTAGTATTTTGGATGAGGCCAGTTTTATCTTGGGAGTTAACTCTGCTCTTCATGTCCTGGTGGCAAATATCAGAGCTGAGATCCAAGAGCAGATTTCCCCACATATACATTTTGCTGAAATCAAATGCCAATCTAATGAATCCCTGAAGAGACCACAAGAATCTGCTTGTGAAATGCAGTTTCTACTTGTCACTGAGAACCTGCACGCTCACTGCCTGTGATTAATTGCTCCTGTTCTTGGAAAAAGAATATCAAGAGAAGTTACAGTGGGTCCCACAGGGAGGATTTCATAGTAACTTTGTAAGTCCAGAAGAGGGCTATGAAGATGACCAAAGGGCTGGAGCACCTCTGCTATCAGGACAGGATAAGAGAGTTGGGTTTGTTCAGTCTGGAGAAGAGAAGACTCTGGGAGGACCTCATAGCGGTCTTCCAGTGCCTGAAGGGGCTACAGCAAAGCTGGGGAGGGACTTTTTACAAGGGCTTGCAGTCATAGGATGAGGGGGAACGGCTTTAAATTGGAAGAGGGAAGATTTAGATTGAACAGTAGGAAGAAATTCTTCACAATGAGGGTGGGGAGGCAGTGGCACAGGTTGCTCAGGGAAGCTGTGGATGCCCCATCCCTGGAGGTGTTCAAGGCCAGGTTGGATGGGGTGTGGTGGGAGGTGTCCCTGCCCCAGGGGTATTGGAAGTGGATGATCTTTAAAGTCCCTTCCAACCCAAACTATTCCATGATTCTATGATAATCTGGGCTTGACTGAAGTAAAAATCCTATGGGTTTAAACAAGAGAAGTGACGTTGTGTGTCTTCTCTCAGAGTTGGGGCTTTGAACAGGCTCCCCTCTTGGGGCCCTCTTTCCTCCCTGAGTCCCACTGCACACAGGTAGTGGCTCCCTTTGAAGGAGGACAGTCCAGTTTCCCTGTCAGTCTCCTCATCACCACCAATTCCAGCTCTGGAGCCCTGCTTCAAGGATGAATTTGGCAGTACTTTGCACCACAGCAAAGTCTGTCCTCACAGAGCAAGGGGAAACCCCAGGGAGCACATCCCACCATATTGTGTATCTGCTCAGCTCCACTTATCTCAGGCAGTTGCGTGTTAGCACACATATGATCAGTGCAGAATAATCTGATTTTCCAAACAAGTTTCCCCATGTAATTGCTTAGCACAAAAATGCCCAAAGCTACTTTTTCCCTGTGAAGCAGTTGAATTACAAGCTAGAGGTGGGTGATTGCTTGTGCAAACGTATTTATGAGTCTGCACAGACCCAACTTTCCAGTCATGCAGAAACAGTGCGTAACAAACCGACAGCACACTTTTTAAGCTTATCTTTTCGCAGGATCTCAATCTCTTGTTGCTCAGTACGCCTTGCCCAGGTGTTACCAGAATTTATTATTCTCTGCTAAAAAGACATCCCCGATTGTATAAGCAGGAACCTGCCCGAAAGCTAGGCAAAAGGTGAGCAGGGTAGGCAGACTGCAAACTGCGCCATCCCTCCAGCAGAGAAGTTTAAATCCTCCACACAGGGTACCATGCCCTCTTACAGCCCCCCAAACACACCCTGCATCCCAGCTTGGACGGGATGCCCATCCCAGCAGAGGGCAACAACTCGTCCTGCTGCCCGGGTACAAGCCCATACAGGCAGGGAGGCTTCGGGAGGGCTCCAACCCCCAGCTTTTGGGAATAAAACCCATGTCAAATGCTATCCTTTTCCTTCTAGCCCTGGCTTTGCTTTCTGCTTCTCTTCCCCATGACCCGTTTCCCTCTCTCCCAGGAAAAGACCCCTGGAGGATGCCAACCCTCACCTCCCTCCCAGCAAAAGCCCCCCCAGAGGCCCCAAACTCCTTCCAAGCAAAAGCCCCTTCCCCCCCCCCGGAGGATGCCAGCCGCAACCTCTCTCCCAGCAAAAGCCCCCGCGGAGGATGTCCACAGCATCGCAGCTCAACCCTCGCGGGGCCTTTATAAGCCAGTCCCAGGAAAGAAAGGAAAAAAAAAAGAAAGGAAAAAAGAAAAAGAAAATAAAAAGAAAAAATAATTTAAAAAAAAAAAAGTCAAGAAAGTGAAGAAACTAAAGGATAAATCTATTCCTGACCCGCCGTCTCTCCATTCCCTTCTTCCCTTCCCTCAGCCCCCGCGGAGCCCACCACTCACCCGTGCCGCCCGCGGAGCCGCTCCCCGCCGCGCTGCTGGCTCAGGTACGGCGGGCGCGGGGCGATGCGCGGGGCGATGCGCGGTGCGGTGCGCGGTGCGGTGCGGTGCGCGGAGATGTGCGGGGCTGGGAGGCGGCGGGGCCCCGCGCGGCATTTAACGGGGCGGGGGGAGCGGGAGGGGCGGGCACGGGATGGACGGGGGGGGGGGGGTCTCACCGCCCGCCCCGGTGCTGGGGGGAAAGTGCCCGGCTTCCCCCACCCCGCGGGTCCTGTCCGCGCAGGTGGAAACGGCATCGCCGAGGGTGTCCACTCACAGCCCCTGCCTGCGAGGAACTTACTGGCCAGGGAGACAATTTCGAGTTTCCCTTTATTTTCTTTACTTTCCCTTTTCTTTCTTTTTATTTACTTTTTCCTTTTATTTTTCTTTACTTTTTTTTTACTTATTTCCTTTACTTTTTCTTTCTTTTTCTTTTTGTTTTCTTTTTCTGTATCTTTTAAATCTTTTTTTTTCCTTTCAACTTTCCTCAATGTGGGATTGAACTTGGGAGCCCTATAAACTTCAGAAGGTCCTGGAAAAAGGAGACTCCAGGCTTAATGCCCATTTAAGCTACAGTGTCCTGGAGTTTAGGAACCTCTGAAGGTAGTGGCTGCAGTGTGGGAAGGTGTGTTTGAACCAGTGAGCTGCAGACCAGATCTCTAAGGGCTGTAGAGCTTCAGGTCAAGCTTCCAAGGTTAACTGATGTGCCCAACTGCAGCAATGGACATCAGCAGCAGAGGCTTCTTAGACACCCCTGAACAGACCTCCCCAGCCTTCCACCTCTTCTCAGCGCTTGCATCAGTCTAGTGATGACAAGAACCACCTTTATGGCTTTATAGGACTGTGTTTTAGTGCTTTAACAGCACTTACCTTCCTCTTTGCACTGTCAATGGCTACAGGAGAAACTGAAAGGAGACTACAGTTAATCACCCACATTATCTGAATTTTCTAGCAGATAAACCAATACTGTGTTATCAAACTTGGGCATTTGAGGGTGCTGGGGCAGACACAGGTCAGCTGGGAATGTGCCCAGGATGACCACCCCGGCTGGCCCCCAGTTCCCCGCAGGGCTCACAGCCCAAGCGTTTTCATGCTTCCTGCTCTCAGCTGGTGTTTGCCCTTGGTGTGGTCGATAAATCCCCCAAGCCCAGAAAGAGCTGAATTTCACTTGTGTGTGCAGTGAGGAAAGGACAGGATTTATAAATACCCGTGCACATATAAGGGCTTGTGGGTTGGGTTGGTCTGGATTAAAGGAGGTATTGAAAAATGAGGGAAGCCAGAGAACTGCAGGCTTCTCATTTCTGTGATTTCTGATGGCTTTTCCTTTTGCATAAACATTGCATTGACTCCATACCCAGGAGCACTGCAGGCATTTTCTCCCCTACTCTCTACAAAGTATAACCCAGACCTCTAAAATTAATATTTTTTATTAGGATGTTTGGTTTCCCCAAGCCCAGGAGAGAACAATTGCCCTCTGTAGCAGCAAGTCCCCAGCAAGCTGCAGGGCAGACATCTCCTGAGCGAGGCAAACGGCAGCTCCTTTGTGCGGGAGAAGCAGCAAATTAAATCTCTGCCCTTGAATTCAGTGTTACCTGTGCTTGAGGACAGTGTTACCATGAGTTGGAGTTCTTGTAGAAAGAGCTGATTTGAAGACCCAGTTTCTAAACAATAGCTGTAAGGATCGTATTTTTGTCTCCTGAGTCAGATAGTTTCATTCCCAGGGGACTGAAAAAGTCAGATCCCTTCCTCCGCAGACTGAGCTGGTGAACATCCCTGAACTGGAACAGGGCAGAAGGTATCCATAAAGTGCATTTTCTGCTCCTGCAGTTGCCCGAGGGTGCACACACGGGGTGTTGTGGGACTTCCCAGCCTGATCTGTCCTCACGGAGCAGAAGGTGATGTGGGGACCGAGATAGGTCCCACACCTTGAGTATGGCTGTCTCAGCAGGGACATGTGAGGCCCCTTGGCTGGATTGGCCCCTGCTTGTGACAGAGACAGGAGCTGTGCCTGTGGCAGGGTGGTGACCAGGGGAACAGCCTGAGTGGGAAGGAAGGACACTCCGCTGCAGTGCTCTGTAGTGGGAGGTAGCCAGCAAAACAGCCCTACCTGACCCACCAGGAAAGGAGAAAATGTGTTTCCCAGCTGAAGACAGGAAAAAGCACTGATTGAGGCCCCCCAAATCACTGCTGGGAAGGTGAGGGCTGATTTTCAGCTGTGAAATTAAACATCAGCTCTCCTAAAATCAGCAATGTGACTGCAGGGTCCAACCCCACCAAAACTTCTCAGCGCCTGCCTGGTTTCTCCTGCAAGCCCACCTAAAACAGTCCCTCATGAGATGGTCCAGCTGTTCTGTGTAAAGTACACAGGGAACTTCTCTTTTTCTGTTTAATTTCTCATGGAAGAGGGCACAGCAACGGGGCCAGGGCTTGCAAATACCCACGGGTGCCTTGGGCCTCTCCCGCATCCAACACCAGGGCAGAGCCCCCGAGAGATGCTCCTTAAAGCCCACTCAAAGCTCATCTGGACCTAAAGCGAGGCAAAAGCCTTGGTGGTAAGCAATGCCAGGCTGAGCAGGGAAGGCAAAAGGCTTACAAAAATCAGTGTAGGAGAGAAGTGGTGGCTCCCCTCTTGCTCGCCTTCTGCTTCCACATAATGCCCAACTGTGTGTGAGAGCGGCTGCGTCCCCACTGAGACCACAGGCTCTGAAAAGGAGGCTTTTAGCCTGAGCTCGAAGAGCCCAGCCCTTGCAGTGCTGCTAACATGACACTGAACTAACACTGCACTACAATCAAAGCATTTTAATAATTTAATATAATAAATGTCAGATGGAGTGAATAATTCCCTGTAACCCTGAGGAGGCCATAGGTGCCAGAAGGAGCCAAGTGGGTGTATTGAGCTGCTTTAGCAATAGCCCTTTGAATCTCTGAAGGTAAATTTAAACCAGATGATGGATGCTGGGTGGTCACCTCTGTGGGCAGAATGCCAAGCAGTGTTCAGAAATGCTACACTGAAACAATTTAGACCCAAAATTTGGAATTCGATGGCTGCAGAGGACAGACAAAGAAAAGAAAACCAAGTTTCTAGGTAGCTGTTCCTCCAACTAAACTTCAAATCTGAAGAACTACTGTCTGTTTACCTGCTTTTGACGTGCAGATTCCAACTTTAAGCAGTAAGTAGTATGTGGATAATTATTCCAGAAGACTCTTTAATCAGCTCTGGGCAGTAACCCACGTGCCTCTGGTATTACGTACAGATAGCAGGGAGCAGTGATACTGGCACAAGCCTGGCCCTGCCTTGAGCTAGTGCTGTGGAAGGCTCCGTGGAGCAGGTGTTGCTGCTGGCCATGCTGTCAGCACACGTCTTAATCCACAAATTTTGGCAGTTTGCTCCTGAACACTCCCTGCTGCTGCCTCGCCTTGGTACCAGGCTTTCCCTTACTCTGCCGATGTGCTCACAGGAGACGCTCCCAGGCAGAACGTGAGCTGAACGGATGGGTGCTGGTGAGTGACACTAACAGGGATGGAGCACGTGTCCCCACAGCTGAGACATGAGCAAGGACCCAAAGCTACATTCCTCAGTTTGAACAGAGTACCAAACAATGAGATTCACCAGGAAAATAATCACACACCAAGCCTGGTTCTCCCCTGCTCCTGTGCCTGTTGTCACTGACAAACAAAGGATGAAATGGAACCAGCAAGCTCTAATACTCACTTTTCAATGAAGAATAGCCAAGGTCAGGCCAACAGACAGACTTTTGCATATTTTTCCTGATGACAATCAGTTGTTCTGTATTTAAAAAAAAAGACCTTTTCAGAGAGATTCCTAAATGATACTTTTAGATGAAGGGTGAAATAGCATAGGCGGATCAAAGCTGAAATCACAGTATTGCTTGGCAGCAAGAAGTGAGGCAGCAGCGTATTGCCAATATGGAAGGAGAATAAATACCTTTCTTACAGGATCTCTTTGGCTGTGCAAAATTCATTCAATAGATAGAAAGGTTGGAGTGAAGCTTTTCAGCAAGTCTAAGTAGCCCACCCTGGAGTGGGCAATTGTGGGATCATAGAGGTACTTGGAGGGAAAAGACCTTTGAGATCATTGAATCCAATCGTACCTGTCCACTACTAAACCAGGTCCCTGAGGAACAAATCTACTTGTCTTTCAAACACCTCAAGAAAATGTGACTCAGCTGCCTCCCTGGGCAGCCATTTCAATGCCTGACCACCCTTCTGGTGAAATTTTTCCTAATGTCTAATCCGAATCTCCCCTGGCACAACTTGAGGCCACTTCCTCTCATCTTGTCACCTGTCAGTTGGAAGAAGAGACCAACACCTGCCTTACCACAACCTCCTTCCAGGCAGTTGTAGGGAGTGGTAAGGTCTCCCCTCGATGGGATACTGGTCGGTAAAGCTCAGCTCCAGAGTGCTGGAGCAGGATTCCCCCATCCCCTTGGTGAAGGGCTGGAGGGGACAGATCCAGCCTTGGCACAGATGCTGGTAAGTGCAATCCAAGGGTTTATCTGGCAAAGATGCTGCAGCTGGCTTGGTGTGAGAGCCGGCCGGGGCGAGCCGTGGCTGAGCCCAGAGCCGTGTGCTGGCAGCAGCACTGGGGCTGCTGTGGGGAGAGAAGCTCAGCAGCAGCGTGTGCTCTGCAGTCAGGAAAGGGCTTGCCTGGCCATAAAATATTCATTTCCCAGACACAGAACAGCAGCTAATGCTGTGGGTGACACTGGCACAGGCTGTAAATCTGATTTTGGCAGAGCTCTGCTGATTTGTTCTTGCTGGTGATCCACTAATGTCTAGGATAAAGAATTGAGAACAAGGAGGACAGGAGATTATGTTGCCCATCTCACAACTGAACACAGCAGTGATGGGAAATTCTATGGAATGCAAAGCATCAGGTGCCTGTGGGAATACCCAGAAGAGATCTGGGTAAATATTTGCTTGTATGGGAGATATATTTGTCTTCCACACACAAATAGGAGAGCATTGGCTCCATCTACAACGCGGAAAACCTGGAATTGAAGGGATATAAGTTTAAGGTGAATTGTAACATGGGTCCTAGAAGCTGTGAAGGGCACAGAATTAAAAATACAGATGTTGCACTGACAAGAGCATAACTGGCAAGAGCATAACTCTAGAAATCTGCTTGAGATGACTGCTTGCTGCTTCTCTCCGTGAGACCTTGCTTGGGCCTCTAAGCTCGGCAAGAACTCACCATAGCCTGCCATCAGGTGCTTGGCAGGACCAGATTTACCACATCTGATCATTTATGACCTCAGTTATTCTCCATTTCTAGCCCATTTAAAAGGAATAGGGACTGTTTTTAATGGGGATGCTCCACTCGTGTACCATGGGTGGCCGTGGCTGATGCCCTCCATCCTCACTGCTTCTCCTCTGAGCAATCCCCTGGTGCTGCCTGCAGTCCCCAACCACTTTCTTCAGTGGCTCAACAGTGTGTTTGCATCTGTGCTTGGAGCTTCCCAGCCTTCTGTGGCCACTGCAGTTTCTCTCTGTCTTGTATGCAAGGCCATTGCTGTGTGGAGAAGTCGTGAGTGACCCCAGCAGCCTTGGGAGGGTCTATAAGCAGAGCTTGAAGCCAATTCCCATGCAGCTTTCTCTCTCCTGAGGATGCCGGATCTGATTTGGGTCTAATACTCATCCCAGAAGGTTCAAAAACATCCCCTGGTCTTGCAGAGCAGAAATACAGAGCTGTTGTCCAAACACTAGCAGGCACAAACACCCCTTTGGAGCAAGTCAAGGGAGCTCAACCCATAGAACAAATTTCTTGAGTGTGCCCAGCTACCAGGTCCCAAACATGGGCAGATGTGCCAATGAGGGGCTCCTGCCCAGGCAGCACCCCTTTCCTCTTCTCTGGTTTCTTCTTATCCAGCCAAAGGTACTCAGGGGATTTAGGGGCTTTCAATGGGGCAGGAGCTGGTGGTCTTCAGATTGGCTGTCTCACCTCTTCTGAAAGCAAGTCAACACCACAAAAGGCCTCCCAGGAGACACCCCATAACTTTCCCTGTCTCATCTCACAGTTCTTGCATGTGTCCCAGGTGGCAGAGCCAGGCACCTCGAGCTTGGACCTACCTCATCTCTGGCTGGTTAATACCCAGTTAGCAGAGTTAAATACTAGGTGCACAGGAACACCTTCTAGTTAATAGAGCAGAAAGAATCAGCAAAACGACCCACCTGGAGAAAAATGCAGCTATTTTCGCCCGACAGCTATTGCAGAAGGCAAAGAGCTGCTCCTTCTTGTGTGGCAGCTCCTCAGCTGCACTCATGGCTCAGCAGTGTCATTTTCCAAATCACCAAAAAGCCATACAGCAACCAGCACATCAGGTGGAAAAACAAATTAATAATCAATTAGGGCACTGCTACCATCCTGTGGGACTGGAAGTCTTAGAAATGCACATTTCAGAGCTGTAAACATAGTGTCCTGTGTGTCCTTGACTAAGAATTGATGAAACAGATAGGCAGTTATCCAAACTTTGTATTTCTCAGTGCCAACCCTGGTGCTGCAGCAGCTGAGATGCTCTCTGAGCTCCAGTGCTCTCTGATGGGAAAGACTATCCACGTTCCCCACACCATCAGCCTGGACATGGAGGGTGCCCCAGGCTCCCTGCTTGGCACAGGGCAGGCCAAGGAGCCCAGTTCTGGTGTTACAGTGCTGGGGGACTGTTGTCCTATAGATCCAACCCACACCAAACCAGCCTGCTTCGAGACGGCGTGCGGAGGTACCTGCAGCTGCCGGCAGACCAGACAGTGCTGATTCTGCACGCCAAAGTCGCCCAGAAGTCATATGGCAATGAAAAAAGGTAGGAGATCACTCCAGCTTCTCTAATAGCCACTTCCAACCCAGCTACCTAAAGCTCCATTTCAGCCTTGCTAGATTTCTCTGATTAAAGCTGGTGAAGCAAATGATTTGACAAATCACCTCTCCATCCACTTACAATTTCTTTGCTTCCAAATCAATCAATTAGTCTTCACAAATTGAATAACACAAGAAAAATATTACCCCCCCTGCCTGCATCTATCCCAGCTGAGCGTTCCCAGTGATTAGATTCCTCCCACAAAGTGCTGGAGAGCAGAAAGATGAAGTAAAAGAAGGAAAGATGTGATTCAAATCTTACTCCCCAAGAATGAAATTATAAAGATGAAGAGGAGAGGTTAGTTCTAAGTGCTTTGGAAATCTTGACTTAAGATCTGAGTGGTCACAGCAGGGCAGGGGCATTGCCATCAATGCCCACTGTCTCCAAAAAGCTGCTATTTTTGCAAATCCTTCCCACAGTGCAAAAACACCTTGAGGTTCTGGCTTGAATCTCCAAAATTGCTACTCCTGGGCAGTGACGTCAGACTGAGGCACTGTAATAAATTAATCCTCCATTAATCCTTGTGATATAAATAATCCTCTGTTATTACTGAGTGTGGAGTAGCCGTGAGGTGACGAGCTCTGCTGCTAAAGGTGTAACTGCACCCAGACCCAGCGACCCCAGGCTGGGCTGGCTGTACCTACAAAGTCCTCATCACACCCAATCTCCTGCCAGGGGCTGCTGCTCCACAAGTAAAGGTTTTATTTCATCACTCTACCTCCCCAGCCAGGAAGGAAGCCCTTGTATCACTGAGCCTTTGGGGTAGCCTCTATCCCCTGCTCCAGACCCTGTGCGAGGGATGAGCATGAAAATCAGATGCCAAATCTTGAAAAGGAGAGGAAACTGGCACAGAGCTCCCAGGTTAAAGGTGCTGGTGCTGGTTTTCTTCATAGTGAGAGTCAGGGGCCCGTGCTGAGAACGACTTGTTTAAATAAACTCATACCCAGTACTTCATGGCTCTGAAATACCCAGCCCCCTGCACTGGTGTTTTCTCTGCTAGCGCCTTACCCAGTATCAATAGAGGATGAATTTGCACCATTCACCCAAGTGCAAAGACAGTGGAAACTCAAATAAAACACAGGAAAATAGGTTTCTAAAACCCTGGCTATAGATTTATTTGTGTTGGGCTCTGAATCTGGCTGTGAATGCAAACTCTGTTCCCGACCTGCTGACACTCCCACATGCCAGGCAGGCAGAGGCAGGGGGCCCGATCCCTCCTCAGCTCGGGGCAGGGGGGCCAAGGTGCCGTGTCCTCCCCTCCTGGGACCATCCTGTGGCCGGCAGGCTCGTGGTCACCAGCAGCACCTGTAGCTGTGGCAGCCAGTGCAGGGCAGAGATGCTGAGACAGCAGAGCCTCATTCCTCTGGCCAGCCCTGTCTGCATCCCCCAACTGGGGGGTCCCCAGCTCCTCGCCGCCAGCACCTTGTACCTCCTGGTGTGCAGGGCTTTTCCTGGCACCAGCGAGATCCGGGTGAAGGTCTTGACTTTCCATCGCCCCCGAGCACCTTTTCTGGGTGCAGTAAGAAAGTGTCCTCTTTTCTCTGCAGGTTTTTCTGCCCCCCACCTTGTGTTTACCTGAGCGGGCCAGGATGGAAGTTAAAACAGGAGCAGATAAAAGGTAAGCACTGGGTGGCGGCCCTGAACCTCTCCTCCGTTCCTTCCCATGCCACAGAGAACTGACCCTGCAAAAGAGAGAGGGATCCAATTTATTTCTTTGTCTGTCCCTCAAACTTCTCTTCCCCCTTCAAGGCTGAGCCCTTTGTGGTCCAGAGGGGGGCTGGAGCTGGGCTATCCAATCATGCCAGGAGGAGCTGAGCCCATGGCTGGAGGATGTTTCTCCCTGTCTCTTCTAGACAAGGACCTGGGAGAAACAGGTTTTCCGGTGTGCGGGTACATGGGGCTGGACAGCATGGGCAGCAACCTGAAGGAGAACCAGAAACTCAGCTTCGAGGAGCAGCCAGATGCTAAGGTAAACCTGATAGTCCCTGGGGCCATGCAGTGGCAACCCATGGAGACCTTATTCAAGCACTTGCTGGGCTATCTTTGGTGTTACCCCATAGAATTATGGAATGGTTTTGGGCAGAAGGGACCTTAAAGATCACCCAGTTCCAATGCCCCTGCCATGGGCAGGAACAGCTCCCACCAGACCAGGCTGCTCAAGACCCCATCACACTTGGTCTTGAACACCTCCAGGGATAGAGGCATCCACAACTTCCCTAGGAAACCTGTGCCAGTGCCTTACCACCTTCATTGTGAAGAATTTCTTCCTAATGCCTAATCTAGATTTTCCCCTTTTCAATTTAAAGCCATTCCCCCTCATCCTATCACTACAAGCCCTTGTAAAAATGTCCTTACCAATTTTCTTGTAGGCCACCTCATGGAAGGCCTCTGGCCATCCCATGCCCTGGGATGTTGCAGCACCTCCTTCCTCAGGATGTCATGGTCCTTTCTTCCTAGCCATCATTCCTGGCTCCTGCTCTGCCAACCTGTTGTGGCACGGGTGGCAGCCCAAGCAGCCAGGCAGGCTCCCCTGCCTTGCAAAAAAATCAAAGCCCAGTCTTTCATTTGCAGATAAACAGCTAAATAAACCCCCGATCAATCCCAAAGTTCGAGAGCTTCAGCAAAGATCTGGTGCCTTTTGATAGGAGAAAAAATGAAATTAAGAAAAAAAAAACCATTGTTTGGGGTCCCTGAAGAGCGTGGGGTCTGAATCAAGCAAGAAACCTTACAAAAAGAGCCTTTGTTTGCAGTGCTTGCATTGCTGCTAAGGCACAGCATATCGGCCAGGATGGCAGGGAAACCATAAATCCAGAGAGATTTCTCATGTTATGTGGGATAAATCACACGTGAACATTCGTTTCCATGAGGAATTCTCTGACCCCAGTGTAAATAAAGCCTCTACCGACCCCTGGCTCTTCACTCCACCTGTAATAACATTTCTGGATGTCTCCCCCTCTAAATGAACCCAGAGTTGTTTGAAAGAGTGCCATTATGTCCTCTCGAGGTGGTGAGGAGGATGAGAAGGGCGAGGAAGGCTGGTGGGGCTGGGCTGGAGCTGCCCACAGCTGCTCTCTGCCCTTGGCAGGGCTTCAGCTGTGCCAAGGCACTGTACATCTCAGATGCGGACAAGCGCAAGCATTTCCGCCTGGTCCTGAAGCTCTTCTTCAGCAATGGGCAGGAGATTGGCACCTTCCACAGCAAGATGATCAAGGTCATCTCCAAGCCTTCGCAGAAGAAGCAGTCACTGAAGAACACGGATCGTGCGTACAGGGATGGCTCTGTGGGGAGGAAAGCGGGTGTGAGCCCAGGGTGGGATGCTCGCCAGGTGTTCACAACTTGGCTTTTTAGTCCAGGCTGGACCCAAAGCCCAGGGACACTCCCAAAAAAGGATGTATCTGAACATATTGATATCTCTTTTCTGAAGGGTTCACCCACCATGATAAATGATGCCAACATACTCCCCACCTTTGAAAAGCCCAGCTGGGCTGACACTCACATGCAGAGAAATGGGTGCTGTCTCCTGCCAGGCTGGTTACACTGGTAACCAGGATTTGTCCTCCCTTGCCTTGACAAAACCACAGTTCAAGCCACGCACTGACCTGGCAAGCACTGATCCAGCCACCTCTCCCCACAGTCTGCATCTCCTCAGGCTCCAAAGTCTCCCTCTTCAACCGCCTGCGTTCCCAGACTGTCAGCACCCGCTACCTCTCTGTCGAGGGGGGAGCCTTCATCGCCAGCGCCAGACAGTGGGCAGCCTTCACCCTCCACCTGGGTAAGGACCCTCATGGGGCTGCTGATGCTGACAATACCCAGGTCTGCCTGCCTCCAGTCTGGGCTCTTCCTCTCTGCAAAGTGGGTTCTTGGAGACAAAGGGGGTAGGAATTAGCCTGAGGATGCAGGAACCTGGCTCGGATCTCACCACTGCCTGGTGTTTCTTGTGTATCTCTGGAGCTGATGGCTGTTTCCCACTGGCCTTAAGGGCTGGCATCATGCCCTGAGAGCACACAGGGCAGCAAGGGCTGTAGCAGTTTGAAGGCTCATGAATCCAAGCATACAACTTGTCTGGAAGAGGCCAGATCCCAGAGCATTCCCACTGCCACTGGCTCCAGGGTGTCCCTGTGAGTACCACATCCCAGTCCTGCTCTCCCATGCTGGGCTCCCAAAGAGCTGTGGTCTCTTCAAGCAGTGAGCACCTGCAGAGCAGAGAAAGCAATAGGAAACCCCAGGAGCATGGCCAGACCTGCAGAGCCAGGTGGCGTGGGTTGACCTGCTCCCCAATTGCTCAGAGCAGTGACTTTGCCTCTCTGCTTGCGGCAAGCCAATGAGCTCTGCACCCGGAGCGAGTTCCCCCGGCGGGAAGGGTATATCCGCTACGGCTCCGTGGTCCAGCTCGTCTGCACGGCCACCGGCATCACTCTGCCCCCCCTGGTAAGCATCCCTCCCTGTGGATGTCAGGCACACAGAGCTGGCTGCTCTGTGTCTCTGAGCGACGGGTACCACCCTTGAGATGCTGCTGGTGCCCCACAGATCATCCGGAAGGTGACAAAGCAGTACGCGATGCTGGACGTGGACGAGCCCGTCTCTCAGCTCCATAAATGCGCCTTCCAGTTCCAAGGCAGTGACCACACGTACCTGTGTCTCTCCACAGAGAAAGTGATCCAGTACCAGGTACAGCAGCACAAGGACTCTCTCCAAGCTTCTCTGTGTTGCTGGTGTCTGGGAAACATGTCACTGGGAGGGGTCTTCTAGAGAACGGGGCATTCATCCGAGTTAAAGTTAAAATCACTACAAAGCCATCTGCCTCTGGCTTGCCTGCTTCGGTGGGGATGTCACCACTGCAGTCTGTGCAAAGGCATCGTGATCCCCGTTTCTCAGTGAGCAAAGCAGAGGCACTGAATCACTTGTTGGAAGTGAGATACCAGGGGTAGAAGCCAGGTCTCCTGGTCCTGGTCCCCTGCTGTCCCTGCTGCAATGTGTTTGGAGCTGTGATGCTCTCCACAGGCATCTCCCTGTCCGAAGGAACCCAACCGGGAACTGCTGAATGATGGCTCCTGCTGGACCATCATTGGCACCGAGACGGTGGAGTACACCTTCAGTGAGAGCCTGGCCTGTGTCCGTGAGCCTGTCAGCCCTGTGCCACTCATCACTGCCCTGCAGGTAAGCATGGTGCCAGCCACTGGCCACCCCGGCCTCCTGCTGATGAGCCCTTGCACCCACTCATCGTCACCCAGATCTGGGACGCCACAAGAGCGCTTGGGTCTGGACCTGAAATAGTGATGGGATGCAAAGTGTCCTGCAGGAGGAGGAGTTTGGCTCATTCCACCACTTAACACACTGCCACGCACTCTGCCCATTGCAGCTCACGGGAGGTGGGGATGTGGCCATGCTGGAGGTGCAGGGGGATTATTTCCATGCACACCTCAAGGTCTGGTTTGGAGACGTGGAATCGGAGACGATGTACAGGTAACACAGCCGAGGGGTCAGGGAACAGCAGCTGGGTTTGATGTGGCTGCCAACCATGGGAACAGGGGCATTTGCACTGCCCATTCTGCAGGACCATGCATGAGCATTGCAGGGAGAGGCAGCAAGGAGTCTGTCTGGTGCCTGCTGGCTCTGGATACGGTCTGGGGATAGCAGTGGGCAACAAGCACAGGGACTTCGGGGGCTGCAAACGAGCAAGCAATCCCAGTAGAGAGGAATGAAGCACTAGGGAGGAGAGGGGAGACAATCCAGAGGCCTCACGCTGAGCTCCAGGGGGGAGGAGACATCCCAGCACTCACTGCTCCTTCACCATGACCTCCTGAATTAATGCATGTTTTCCTCTCCTGCGCTGTTCCCAGGAGCCCCAAGTCCCTCATGTGTGTTGTCCCTGATGTCTCTGCCTTCAGCAGTGACTGGAGGTGGCTGCGTCACCCCATCACGGTCCCACTCCTGCTGATCAGGGACGATGGCCTCATCTACTCCAGCTCATTCACGTTCACCTACACGCCGGAGCAGACCTTCATCCCAAGGCAGCAGGTCCTCTCAGACATCCCCCAGAACTCAGACAAATTACTTGATAGCATCCATCAAGAGTTCACCAGGACCAACTTCCACCTCTTCATGCAGAGCTAGCAAGCTGGGCAGGCAGAGACTCAGCCCCTGAGCTGTGCTAGGGGTCCTTGTCCAGGGTTCAGGGTGGCCCCACTGAAAGGTCCTCCCCACACATAGAATACCCACCACGTTTCATGATTTTCTGTCTTGTCTCTTTTTTGTGGCAACATGTCACCCTGCTGAGCTCTCGCATGAGAGCATCAATAAATCAGGCTTCAAGGGCTCTTTTCTGATTCTTTACTAACCTTCACAGTTTACCTCTCATGCTGGCACAGAATACCACAGCTCCCTCGATGTCCTAACTCCATATATTCAAAGGCCAGGAGGGACAGGGATGATGCACAAACGTGACCTTAAGTGTTCTTGCTCTATAGCAGGAATGCCTGCAATGCCTCTGTGCTTTTCAGTAATGAGGGGCTGATTTCCAGCAGCCAAATATTTGGTACCAGATGGTTTGTTTTTTTTTCAGTAGAGGCCCAAATGGGGTTATTTCAAAGGGAAAATGAGAGAGAAGAAAACTTTAGTGTGAAACCCAGCCCCTTCCTGTTTTACACACACACACACAAACACACAGAGACAGAAATTTCAGTGCTGGCATCAGCAGGAAACTGCTGATCTAAAGATGCCATAAAAAGAAGTCAGATTTCTTAGAGCCAGACCCAAGACTTACACAGATTGGGTCTGACAGCTTTATTTAGTCTTCAGATCTCTGTGGCATCAAAAGGCGTACCTGGAAACCTGCTGGTTTGGCAGTTTTGAGCTGGATTTAGAAACAACCCAATGGCCAAACCCACAGAGGTGTTAAACCCACACTGAACTCAGCAGCAGTGGGCAGGGGAACAGGGAAAACACGATACCCACAACTTGCAGCACCCCAGGATCATGGGGCACCCAGCCCTGTATGCAAGAATCACTTGCTCATTGCCCAGCTTCCCTGCATGTTTTGTGCCATCCAGCATGTCTCAGACACCAGCACTGCACAGACCAATAGCCTTGGCACACAGCCCATCCTCAGCCTCGCTGTGTGCATCCCCTGCCCCACTGCAGCTCAGGATGCTGAGTTCAGGGCTGCAACGGACCAACATCCTCATACCATCCAGCACAAAGATGCACAGTGATGCCTGGTGTCTTGGGTCACCAGGGTCCTAACCTGAGGCTTCCTGGGGGGCAGCACCTCCCTAAACTCCACCAGGAGATGGTGTTCCCAAAACTGGGAGCCTCACACAGGGTGAAAAGTGAAAAGCTGTTGGCAGATGCATCTGTGTGCATCTAGAGCTGCAGCTACCAGAGGAAAAACTCGAGGACAATCTTTACAGCACATGTCAACAGCCAAGGACTGCTGAAGGAAAGGTCTGGAAGACCGAGGTTACGCAGGGAGTTTCAAAAGGAAGCAAGTCCCTGGAGCAGGAGGCAGGTCTCAGTGTGCTTATTAGGTGTTGGGAGCAGTTGGTACAAGATCTTAATGCTTCCTGGCAAATGCTTGAGCACCTGATACAGGTGCTGGGGGAATGGGGTTTCCCCTGTGCGACAGCCGCTTGGACCACTCCATCAGCCTGTGCTTAGCATCCCCTGCACTCACCTCTCCAGCAAATCCACCCCAGCCCTAATGTAACTGAGGATGAAATGCAAGAAAATCCTTTAACCAGCATCAGCAGAGGCTCCCTCATATCTACCTCAAAAGCATTTCCCCTGCTATCTCCTCAGGGAAGGGCTGAAGGGCAGCGAAAGGATGGGGCCAAGCCTTTCAATTCCTGCCCGCATCCCACGCAGGAGTGTCTGGAGTCCATGGACTCCTCAACCCGCTTCCCTCCCTTGGAGGCCAGGGCATAATTCACATTTTATGAATGGAAAGCTCTCTCAGCTATATTTAGCAGCAACCCAGTCCCAAAGGGCAGCAGAAGGATTGCTTATTGACTTCAAGGGCTTGGAACAAGCCTGCCTTGTTATGTTTATGGTGCAGCACTTTGCTGGAGAGGCCAAGAAAGCACTGAGTGGCTCATACTTGAATCCTGAAGGATTAAGCAAACAGCCACAGTAATTCAAGCCACATGGGGAAGGGGGAGAGGTGGCGGTGGGGTGGGGACGGGACCTCAAGGGGCTCCTGCCTTCCCCCCACCAGCCACGAGCTGCGGTGAATCTGCTTTTCAGCAGGTCCTGCAAATGGAAACGAGGAGCTTTGCAGCTCCTGGAGGAGGCACTTTCCTGCCTCGGGGAAACATATGCTCCACGTCACAGGCGGAGGAGCTGGTAGCATGGACAGAGCTGTTTATTTGCACAATCACTGATTAACTCAAGTGTCTCAGACAGGCGCCAGCCGTCCCGTTGTGCGCTCTCGCTCACGAGTTGGCAGCGCCCGTCTCTGTCAGATCCTACAATAACCCACCCCACGTTGGGAAACCATGCACAGACCGTCCCGCCGGCTCTGGCAAGCCTGGGCTGCTTGGCAGAGCCCATCTGGCAGCTCCTTTCTGTGCTCCTGAATTGCACATGGAGTTTTTCTCTATCCCCAAGGCAGCCAAAATCATGGGTTTAAACTAAAGCCTGAAAAAACCTTCACATAATTTCAGGAGGTGGGGATTTAGGAAAAGCATCAAATGTGTTAGGGTTGCTTGGGGTAACTTACACTCCATGCAGCCATGACATTGCTCGAGCATCCCTGGGCGATGGCAAAGCTCAAAGGCAACAGAGATCCCCTGCTGGGCTGGGTTGCAGATGAAGCATAGAGCCCCATGGCACCAAGCAGCAGTTTCAGGTCCTGGAGGTGATCATACCTTGAAAAACATTAAGAAGACTATAAAATCCTGCCTTGCCCTCCTTAAAACAACATCCCAGAGGAAGATGAAGCCTGGTTTTGGTCTGTCTTCCTTTCCACCTGGGCTGTGAGGCACAGTCCCAGCCTTTTGGGAGCAGAGTTGCTGCCATCTAGTGAGCCCAGACACCAGCACCCTGCCTGCTGAGCACTGCCACGCTCATCGCACTGCCACGCTCATCGCACTGCCACGCTCATCGCACTGCCCAGAGCCTCACATCATCCTGAGTATCCCTGGCGATCCCCAGGGGCCTTTACTGCCCAGCTCAGAGGGGTTGGCTGTCTTTTAAAGAGTCATTGCATTGCATTTTGCCCCAGACCACACAGCAGGTTTTCTGATGTGGTGGTTGAGTGTCTTTGGGAGAGCAGGGGGCAGCAGTGGCACATGGGGGATGCAGGTAATGTTCCTTCCCTGCTCACCAGACTGGATTGGCACCAAGACTGCTCGTGGGCTGCCTTGTTTGTAGGGCAATTTGCAACCACACCTGCAGAAAGGCCAGAAACCCTCCAGTTAAAGGGGATTTTTGCACACGCCCCCTGAGTGTGAGGGGTGGGCAGAGAGGGGGGAGGGGGGCTCTGAGGAACCAGGCCGTCCCATGCCAGGGCAGCTTGGCACCAGCAGTCTCACTGCCAGGCCTGGATGCTCTTCCCCAGCTCGTGAGATGCAGTGAGATGTTTGCCTTGGCAAGGGCAGCCCAGGGCAGGACCCTCGGACACAAACACGATCAGGGTGGTGACAGCGCTCCCAGGCCCCTGTCTGTCCTCGGCCCGCTCGCTCCTGGCAAGCTCCGGACTCTCTGGGAAGGACTGAGTTCCAGGGCCAGCAGCATCCTGCCGGGATGCAGGGCTGGACCACTGCCCTGAGGCTGCAGCCGGGGCTTGGTGAGCAGATTAGAGGTGCAGGGTCAGTGATGGACACGCTCCCTGCTGTAGCGCTGCCCACCCAGGGGGTCCAGGGAGCAGGATGGAAGGAACTGGGCATCTGCTTTCATTCCCCTTTCAAAAGAAACGCACGGGTACTTTTCTCAGGCCTGACTGCAGATAGAAAGCTTTTTAAACAGCTTAAATGAACAATTTGCCTTGGAAAAATGCAGCCTGATTTCCATGCACCGTTGCTGCAATTAAGCATGCAAACCAGGCAGACAGTTACAGTGGCTGGGAACTGCTCTGACAAAGGAGCAAGTGGGTGCAGCTCCCTCCCTGTGAGCTTAGTGAGGACTCGACAGGCAGGGAGCTGCTGGTGGAGGAGCTGAGCAGCATCCCTGGGTGCTCATCCGCAGCCCCAGGGCTGTCAGGCTCAGTGCTGCCCCAACATGGCTTTGCTTGGAGCCCTGCTGGGAGCAGTGCTGTGCCCAGAGCTTGCCGCACACCCTGGCTGTGTGGTCGTGCTGGCTCCAAATACCCCCACGTCATGTTAAGTCTGGCCTCTCGTCCTGGCTGGGTGAGGCTGGGACAGCTTGAGAATGAAGTCCCCAACTCCCCCGGGTGTCTCTCACCTCTGCATCAGGTCTGATGGGGACATTCTGCTCCAACTGGTCTCTGCAAAGGAACTGGGGTGCTGGGATGGGCACCAGGCTCTGCCAAGAGCAGCAGCTGGGAGAAGAAGCAGCAGCTGGAGGGCTTTGACCCTGCAGTGATAAGTCCTTGCTCTCTGCACTCAGAACAAGGATCTGGCCCTGCTGTGCCCCTTGGCAGCATCGGGAATTTGAGGTGTGGTCTGAGCAGCAAACACAGGCTGAAAAAAAAAGAGACAGTGAATTGCTACAGTTTTGATGTGTGAGCACAGCTCAGTCCAGCACAAACCCATTCCCAGGGAGGGAGCCTGGGCCTGGGAACCTCCCTAGGGATCAGGGCTAGGATGGAGTGGGGCTGTCCCAGCTGGACCCTGCCTGAGGTAGCAAGAGGGCCCTGTGAGAGGGGCTCAGCCCTATCAGGGCCAAGGGACATGGGGCAGGGGAGCAGCACTGGGGCTTCAGCCCTGCTCATACCCACTACCCACAGGGATGCTTGGCATGGTCCTCACCTGCCAGACCCATGTCAGCCTTCTGGCATGCTGCTTCTGCAGGAAACCAAGCCCACACACAGGGGCTGCCAGGAGCTGCCTGAATCTATGGAGTAAAGGGTGCAGCCCCACTGCCAAGTCCCAAACCAACATCCAGCAGGAGAGCTCTCAGGGGTAAGGGATGAGGGCACCAAAGGGCCAGGAGAAAAGGCTCTTTATTAAACCTGCTGCAGCTTATGGCTACATAAACAACAGCAGCAGATCAGTGCTGAGGGGCAGACCGAGATTTGCTCTTTGCTTTCTGCCCTGGGGAGCATGAACAGGAGGGTGACTCCAGGAGAGGAGTCCCCTGATCCTGGCCATGATTCCCAGGAGAGCTAGGGACGCACCCCACACCACTGCCCAGCATCACCAGCCCCACTCTGCTTTCTTTGCTGGCGTGCATGGTCCCCATCCCCTTGCACCCCATCGAGGGCTGACACGCGTGCATGCACACAGCCCCCTGGGGGTGCACTAGGGAGAGAGGGCAGGTTTGAAGGGCTCTTTGTTCCTCCGTGTAATTATACCTGAGCAGGGGAATAGAAACATGCTGAAAACCCCTCACTGGACCTTTCTGACAGGAGCCAGGGCGTTTAACTGCACAGTGGCCCCATTGTTCCCTTCGCCATGCCTGAGGCCACCAGCCCACCTCCTGCACCCCCTGCTTCCCCAAAATAACCAGCCTGTGATTAAAATTTGGGTCATTTCCCTCTGCAACATCAACACTGGGCAAAACGCCCTGAGTCTCCCCCCTGCCTGGGGCAAGGGCAGTGCCCATGGGTGAGCTATTGGCTTTTGGCACTGGGAGCACCCCTACCTCTTCTGGAGCATCTTCAGTCTTGGGTGTTTGCTGAGCTGAGGAGCACCCCCAACAGATGCCACACCAATCCAGCAAAGTAACTGTACTCATGTCCATCCTTACCTGTGCCAAACCCCACAGAAGTATGAGGACAATCAGCCCTTGCCCTGCCTCACACTGAAATGCACCCACCATCCAGATGCAGAGCTGCAATGGACTTACAGCTGTAGCAAACTGGTTTCCAACAAGGAACTGGTCATTGGTGGGAGGGCTGCTCGCCAGGGCAGCAGCAGCAGGGAGCATGCCAGCCTGCCCCTAGGGATGATCCCAGAAGGTTGCCTTCAAAATTAGGCAGCCCCAAGCTCTGGCTCTGCATTTGGGCTGTGCTTCTTCCCAAGGGTGCTGGCAGGAGACATACACAAAGGGGCCCTGGCTGTCACCTTCCTGGTAGCCTCAGGAAAGGTTCAATGGAAGGTTTTGGATCTCCTTCATCAAAGATGGGCTTGCGAAACAAACCTGCAATGAGCCCAGTAGTCTTGGAGGTCAGATCCTGCACAACCACCACTCAGGCTAAAACACACAGGGATGAGCAGATGTTCAGCACTCCACACATCTGGCTGTCTTGGCCATGCAGGTGAGCACCTGGGATGAGGGGCCACCAGTCCTAGGGGAGATCTGATCCCTGCAGCCAAATGGAGAGGCACACACAGGGTCCAAGAATGCCCCCCACTCATCTTCTCTCCCACGGGGAGACTGAGCGAGCCAACACCCCTGCCCTGGAGATCCCCAGGGATTTGGGCTCCACACCAGCCACCACCACCCTCTGCCCCGAGGCTGGGGGTGCCACTGGGAGCCAGGTTGGCTCCACCACACCCTCTGTGATGCTCAGCACAGCCCTCACAGGTCTGGGCTTGCCAGTGGCTCTGGGGACACAGCTCTCAGAGCAGCCAAAGTACTGGCTCATTGCAACTCACCGACCCTGTGCTGGGACACACAGGGGTGCCCACTAGTCACAGGGTGGGCTTGGGGGAGCTGCCAGGGCTTCCAGCCCCATGCTGGGTGTTGGGTTCCTGCCTGCAGCAGGCTGGTGGGCACCCAAGGCCCTGCCCACCCCACACTTGGCAGAGCTGTGAGAGGATTTTTCTCAGCTGAGCTCCCAGCACCATGGGGTCACACCAGACATCCAGGAGCTGCTTCCCCAGGGCCCGTTCCCCACCGTCAAGCTCTGCCATATCTCACTGCATCTACTGGATGCATCTTCACCACCGTGACCCTGCGTTATTAAGTTTAGTCTGTTCCCAGGATGAATGCATCGTTCCAGGTTTTCCACCCACACTTTTCCCAAGCCACCAATATTTTAGGACGGCAGGAGAAATCCCTGCCCCTTCTGTTTTCCATGTGGGGATGGGGAATCTGCACCTCTGTGCACTCTGATGGGGAAAGGGAGAGAGGAAGTTACTTCCCCATGGCACTGGGGTGGGAGGGGGATGCTGGCAAACCAGGGGGCTCTCCCTGTATGAGGCACAGCACGACCTGATCATGTCCAGACACAAAACAAAGCAGATTCTTACACTGCAGGCTGAAGTGGGAAGATTTAGATTGGACATTAGGAATAAATTCTTCACAATGAGGGTGGTGAGGCCCTGGCACAGGTTGCCCAGGGAAGCTGTGGATGCCACATCCCTGGAGGTGTTCAAGATTGGATGGGGTCTTGAGCAGCCTGGTCTGGTGGGAGGTGTCCCTGCCCATGGTAGGGGTGTTGGAACTGGGTGATCTTTAAGGTCCTTGCCAACCCAAACCATTCCATGATTCTATGATTCTACCAGGGAGGTACAGTCTTTCCCATCCCTGCTCACCCACCACATCTCAGGGATAACTTGGGCACAGGGCGAGGTCCTGGGATGCTGCCCTCAGCTCCTGAAACACCCACCCCAAGGATAAAGCCACCTCAGCACCTCACCAGCCCTTATTGGCCACTCTGGGTGTTCCCTTCTCTCCAGCATGATGCTGTCCCCCCTACCCTACCCAGTGAACCAGCATTAGGGATAACCATCCTTGGTGTGCTGCAGTTTCCACTCATGTGCTGCTCTCCCCACAGCAAAGCCCCTGAGAGGCTCTTTTAATGCATTTTGCAGAGAAATGGTATTTTCCTGTGGGTGCCAAATGCCTTTCAGGCCCAAGACCACCTCTAGACACACAAGCTTTGGCTGCAATAGATGGGATGAAAAGCAACATAGCTAATGCCTCCAGAACACTTTCTTTGAATGCTTTCCAAAAGGAGTACAAACCTGGGCTAGGAAGCACCTGGAAAGCACTTCCTCCTGTCTGAGGATTCAGGAGCTGGTGCACTTTAAGGTGAGAAGATGTTCCAGTCCCTCCTGGCCATCCCTGTCAAGGGCTCAGGGTGTTTAGCTGCACTGAAGTGCTTGTAATGCAGTGCAAAAAATAGGGAAAAAATATAGAAAAAAAAGGAAAAAAAATACAAAAGTCGGGGAAAATGTAGAAAAAAATAAAATAGGAAAAAAATAGGAGAAAAAGCGAGAGGGAGGACAAACCTCTTGGCAGCCAGATGATGTGCTAAAGCGTGAGCACCGCTGGAAGCAGGGACCGGGAGGATTTGCCCAGGAGGTGGCAGCAGCCACAAGGTGAGCGGGAGGGACCGGGGACAGGGACCGGGGGGTGGCACGGGGCGGGGGGGAATGTCACCAGAGGACGTTACCAGGGAATGTCACAGGTAGGGGGAGAGATGCACAGGTGGGAGGAGGGATGTCACGGGGGGCCCTGGGGTACTCAGCTGCAAGGCTATGCCAGGGCTCCCGGTAAAAGGAGGCTGGTGGGCAGGGGTCCCAGGCAGCAGCAGCCCAGAGATTGCATCCAACCCCCAGAACAGCGCTGCTGCATCCCAAGTGTAACTGCTGGTGTCAACCCTCACCCTCCTCATCCACAGGGTGCGTGGTTATAGCCTGGGAGGGCAACGCTGCTCCATCTCATGGCACTGAGCACCCCATCCCCTGCTCCTCTAAGCCTGTCTGAAACACGGCCCTCGTGGAGCCACTTTGGTACACGTGATGGGCTCAGCATCCTCGGGACACCAGACCACCACACCAGAGCTGGCACCGAGCAAGATGGGACAAAGGAGGGCAAAGGAGATGCTGAAAGGTTTTCATGCAACGACAGAAACATTCCTGCAGCACAGGGTCAGCTGTGCCCAGCCATAACGAAGAAGGAAGTTCCCAGTCCTGAACACAACCTGTGCAGCCAACTGGGACCCAGTGAGTCCCACTTGTGCCCTCCAGACCCAGTGGCAGGGGAGGGCTGTACCAGGACCCCCATCCCCTGGGCTCACCCCACTCTCCCTGTCCCCCACCTGCATCTGTAGGGAGCCAAGCTCTGCACCCTGCAGGAGACACCATATCTACAGGATGCAGGCGTTGTGCTCTCCCAAACTTCACAGTATCTGCAGGCAGCCTGGATACCCTGCCTAGAGATGTTGGCCTGTGCCACTCCAGAGCTTGCACTGCTGTCACCAACACTTGCAGACCATCTCCATGACCCATTTCAGCACCATTCTGGCACAGCAACCCACCCCAGCACCACAGCTCACCCTGTGAAACAAGGTACCCAAACACCTGTGAATTTCACCTCAAATCCCCTGGAAGCCACAAAGCAAAGAGGATCAGCAAGGTCACACTTCACCTCCCAGCTCCTCTGCTCGTTCCCCTTGAGTCCCACATGCCAGCGAGAGTTTGGGAATGGCTGCCCATGATCACTCAACCACATCAGCATCCAGGAGGGTTCCAGCTATTTTCAAGCCAAGGCAAAGGTCCTCAGGGTTTTAAAACCAGAGCAGCTCTAGGAAAAACAAACAAAACCAAAACAAACCAACCAAGTGTCATCTTGGGGGTCAGATCTGAAGACCAGAAATTCATGAGGTGTTGGTGCGAGTTGCCCCTCAGCTAACACCAGATACAGGCAGGCTGGCCAGGGAGGGCAGAAAGGCAAAGTGAACGGCGACAAATCCATCCCAGGAACCACGGCTCTGCAAGCACAGGCAGGCAGCCAGGCTTGTGCTCCAGGGATTTGCACAGTACCCGTCCAGATTGCTTTGTAAAAACAAGGCGCTTTTACGCTGAGGGCGGTTTTGGAAAGTACATGGGATTCTTGCAACTGAGAGATGAAGCCCAGGAGAGAAAGGGAGGAAAAATAAAAAGGAGGAAGGCAAAAATAAATTGTTCCAAGGAGCACATCCAAGAATGTGTCACAGCCACATGAGAACATGAAGATCGCAGGTACACGTCACCGATTTACTGACAAACAGCAGCCCCCACGGAGCAAAGATCAGCCCTGCAAGCACACAGCTTCTTAGACCCAGCAGCAGATTCTCAAAGGACCTTTTAGAGCACGCAGTGAGAGACCAGGCAACAAGAAGCAGAGCCTGTGTACTAGTCCTGAGTTGTCTCCTCCATCCCTGCTAATCCTAACCACCTGTATCAGAGTTCCCACCAAGGAGAAGGGAATTAGATTTTCTTGAGGATGATAATCCATTTAAAGACAGCGCTTCTTAGGAGACTCTCGGCACTTTTCCCAGCCCTCTCCACACAGCCCTCCCTTCCCCACGTGTCTGGACAGACACAGATGGGTCTCATCCTTTGAAAGCACCAAGCTGTCAGAGCAGTGGGGTTGAAGAAGCAGCAGCTTCCTCTAGGTCTTGCTGAAGAGAAGAGGTGCTTTAGTCCTAAATGGCATGAAGTCATCTGTAGACTTGCTCGCAGAGCAGCTGATCCCAGGGAAGCTGAAAGAGTTCCACTCCCACTTGAAGGCCTGCAAATAGGGTTGCCTTGAGACTTGGCAAGACTCTGCACATTGCTCCCCTGTGTTTGAGGGCACCTGAAGATGCTGCTGTCATCAGGGGACAGGCACAAGCCCATCTCTACCTCACCTGCCCCTTCAGGCTGCAAGGAGACAGCTGTCTCTAAGCATCATCACAAAACTGAGCACCAGAAAAAGGATGGACTCACCTCCTTCTGCCACGCTGCATTTACTTTACTTGCCTGCAGGAGCCTCAGGAGCTCCAGAAGCCCAGTGATGCTGGTCCTACAGGAGTCACTTGTGGGTCAGGCACTGAAGATACAACTTGTGAGGAGCTGACAAAGCCCCTTTGAGCTGCAGGTCACCGCCAAGCCAGATCCCAGCGCGCCTCCCCCTTCAGTAAACCAAGGCGTTACACAAATATGAGCTCCTTGTTATCCAGCTCCCAAGAGTAACTTCAGAGCAGAAATAGTTCAAAAAGCCAATTTTAGAAAGTACCAGTTTATTTGAGGAAGAAAAAAAATATCAGTAACAGTGGAAAATCTCCAAGAGCAATTACACAAGAGAATCCAAAGATCCCGAGAAGCAGACACCGCTCCTGCCTTCCTGGTAGTGATATCCATAGGCAGTGAAACCTTCCCTCTCCTTCCCAGTCTACAGTGAACTCTGTGCAGTTTTTGGAGCCTCCCAGAGCCTGCAGTTTCCCTGAATACACTCGTATTGGGACCAAGCAAGTGAGTCAACGTGGAGGAGGAGTCTTGGGAAAATTCCCCTTGCACTGATGTCTCAATACAGAGCTCCTCTGCCACCTCCGCTTTGCGTGCCCAGCTCTGAGAAGCAGCTGCCGCCAGCTGAAGCTGAAATTCTTTGTTCTATGGCCTCTACATATTTGGCCTCAAGCCTACAACACAGCCTCGGCAAGGAGGCTTCAGGAGTCGATGCGATTTCTCAACAGCCTTCACAACCCTCTGGTTTTGTGCCACCTCCCCGGTTTAAGGAGCCCCACTCCAACTTTGCCTTAACCCAGACCAGATTCAGAGAGCTGCAGTAGGACACGACTGGCACAAAGCAGTTCTGAAACACCTTCCTGAAAGGGAAGCGTTGGACACGCACGTTACCCTGCGCCCCAGGAGCACTGGGGGAACTGCTCTCACTCTCAGCAGAGGCAGGAGCCAGGTACCCCATACATTAGGAAGGTGCCACCGCAGGCGGTTCAGCTCTAGCTGTCTATAAAGCTCAGCATCCTACTGGGAGATGCCCACCGCCAGCCCTCTCGAGAGGCAGGAACTCGGCACAGCACCACGGGGCGCTCTGCAGCGCAGCCAGCACCCAAAACAAAGCTCTTCCCTCCGGACTACGAACTTCCAATGCTTGCTTGGAAAGGCAACCCCAGATGGGGATCTCTGCTCAAACCTGGCACATCACAGACCACAGCCCGTGCCCAGGCACGGCCCGGGACACAGCGACAGAGCCCCAGGGCTCAGGCTACTCCCTGGCACAAGCCCACTTGTGCTCTAGACAAGACACTGGAGACACAGAAGCACCAACTCAACCAAGCCTCTCACGCACAGTAAGGCTGCTGAAGTATTAACTCCAGCCTTTTCACTCTTAGCTGCATATTTCCCTGTAAGATATAGAATATATAGCTCTATAGGACTGATTATAATATATTACAGGCTAGAAATACTCTCATCTTTTCTCTACTTCAATCATATAATGAATCAAATTTTGCATACAGATGCACCTAGAAATTATTGCCTTGAATTTATAATTAAAATTCACAGAATAAAGCTTAAATAGTTTTCACAGAGACTCATTATATTAGTGTTTTACATAAAGGATAAAAGTTACCAAATGAGAAGAGCAGCCATTTCAGAAACTATAAATAATTCTATTTAAAAAAAATAAAATCAAATCCTAAAAAAGCTTTGGGAAAACCATAAATATCTTTACCCTCTACAGTAGCTGCTATAGAACTAAAAGAAACCTGTAACACACTGTAGCTAACTTTGCTTCAGTTCAGAATATGAAACATACAAAACAACATCTCTAGAGAAATGCCTGGCCAAAGGAAACACAAAGGGATTGAAAAAATAGATCTGAGGAAATTAAAAAAGTAGATTTTTTTTTATTATTATTTCAAAACCATTTCTACAAACTTTATATAAACATCAGGCTATTTTCTTTAAAATTTTGTTATAAAAAATCCTACAAGCAATCCTTAAAAAAAAAAGGTAAGGGGTTGAAGGCAAGGAAAGGGTGCTGTCACAGCCAAACAAAACTGGCTGTCTTTATTTCAGGGATTAAAGACCCTTGCCTGGGGCTGACAGGAAGAGACAGAAGTCTCCTGGGAAGACATTCCCATAGGCCCTTTATGGCATTCAGGGATTTTGAGCCCCTATGGGCCTTTTACTCCCTGATAAGGCAACATTATCTGTAGTGTCAGAGATTCATAAATAGTTCTCCACAGAAACATCACCATGCTGCAAGACATCTACGAGCAAGGTTTATACAAAAAGCCACCTTTGACAGAAGCGGCCAATCTGAGCACGGGCACAAACACCATGTGTTTGCATCCACAAAGTCTGGTTTGTATTGATATACCCTCTATAAAACCAAGCAGAAATTTTGGCATATTTATTCTTTTTATACTATCTTTAGAAAAAAAAATCCACTGAAGTTCTTTTTTCAGACTCTTTGTATTTCATTGGGCCCTTACTGGCTGAGTGGAATGGGAAGGGGCACGCAGGAAGTTTGGTTTTTCTCTCAAAAGTCACTTTGAAATTCAATCCAAAAAGAGCATTTGTTCAGCAAGTCTCATCTGAGGGCACGGTGTTTCCACACAGTCTGTTTGTCCCTTGATTGGCACAAGGTGCTGCTGAGCTTTAAGCATAGAACTCATTCGTAGGGGCTTTCTTGTAGATTGGTTTCTTCCCAAGGTCGTAACTGCCTTCATCCTTTTTCTTCATGCGATAGACTAAGAGGAGGATCAGGAAGACAGCAAAAAGGAGACCCACGGCCCCTCCTGCAATGAGAGCTGAGGGAGAAAAAAAGAGCATTGATTACATCTAAACTCCTGGACAGCTCCAAACCACCAGCTACATCTCAAAATCTGCTTCAACAGTGGCAGCCCCCAGAGTCAGTGCTGTGCCTGTCACCATGTGTGCTGACATTTTCAGCTGCAGCAGATGTCATTGGAAAAGGCCAGGAATTGCCTTTCACCCAACCACAGAGTAATCACATGTTCTACATTAACCAGTTTGTGTTAATATTCCAGTTTAGTGCAAGAAAGAAGTGTTGACTAAAAGACATCCTCCCCGCATGGAGGCAAAACAAAAAAGCCACCCAAAAGAGCCCCACAAACAGCATCAGCTCCAGGGAAGTGGTACAGCTCCGATCTGAATACTCTGTTATCAGCCTGTGTGAGCACACTCTGGGGACCCTGCATTTCAATTAAACAGCAACATCCCACCACCACCTCACCCAGAAAAACACCCCAACCACCAAAACCCACAAAAAAAACACTAAGATGTTCTCTCTCCTCACACTGAGGGTGGTCACAAGACTTCACTTTGTGACACCTGCTCTTCGCACTAAATCAGTTCCTTTGTGAAGTGGCTTTGCCACACTCTTCCAGTCACTCCTCCAGCTGGAAGGATGACTGCAGATCAGCAAGGTGTGCTGAGGTTTGTACTTGGACAACTAGTGCTTGATGAAGTGTGCCTTGAGACAGATCAATCCCATGTGCTGAGGGGAAGCCAGTCACTTGGTTTTGCTCAAGATAGGCCTACTTCAATTCATAACAGCTGAGTAGGTGTGTAAACCCCTTAGAGGAATAGTTTGGGTCCTGGTAAAGTTCAGAAAAGGCAGGACTTGAGCAGAAGTTAGAAGGAAACACCTGCATTTGATATGAAAGTCTGATGTCATTGATTTATGGGTAGATACTCCTGTTACTGAGGCAGTAGCTGGGTGCAGAGCAGCTGTCCCATGACTGACATGGCACTTAAGCCAACAGTCAGCTGGCAGGCTCAAACCAAAGCTGTTTACCCCAGCAAGGCATGCAGTAAGTGCTTCTGCTGTTTAAGACTCGAAGACAGGAGTGACCCTGCTACAGGCCGTCACAGAGGTAATGCATCTCACTCCCCTTGTCACCCCAGAACTGCTCCCCAGAGAAACAGCAAACAATAGAAGCCATCTGGATTTACAGTATTAATGATTTATCAAGACAAGGTGGAGTATTACCTGTAAGGACTTCTGTTCTTTCAAAGATGCTGCTGTTGGCTGTGCTTGCCATGGAGATCTTGTTGGACGGGTTCTCTTCGACAGGTACAGCTTTGTCTGCAATGATTTCATTGTCCAGCATGGTGTTTTTCGCCTCACCTTCTATCTTTCTCTCAGTATCTCCAGGGATATAGTTGTCAGATATCTACAGAATACAGACAAACCACACCCATCAGTAAGCAGCACCCACAATTGAACACAGGAGGGTGTGCAGGGAAAGGAAAGTTTGCTTAGTGCATTATGAGTGTGCTGTTCCTGCCCATGCAGGTAGATTCACCTCGATGCCACGTCTTGCAGGGGGAAGGGTACTCAAAGTTTCACAGACAGAGCAGAGTAGCGACGTGTTGCTTAAAACACACAGAGGCAATACCTACCACAGGAGTATCCATGGTGGTCAGATAGATGGCATCTTCAGAGTCTGGATAGTCTGCAGAGGGGGAGAAACAAACAAAATTAAAAAATTAAAGACGACACTACATTTTCCTCTCATTACATGTCATTTTTCCAGAAATTTCCTACAATACAAACAACTACAGCCAAACCAGGGATGTAATCCTAAAAGACCATGGGATGTAATCCTAAAATCAACACCTCTCACGTGAGAGGGATCTTCATCTGGATCCATCGACCCCTGCCACAGATTATCAGGAGCTGTGAAGCAGGTCTGCTATAGCTTGCCAATGGATGGTAACGCTCTCACCACCCACCCCTAAAGGATAGCTCACCAACCCTCTAGTTACCAGTTCTGCCCAAACATGTCAGGCACCAATTTCAGCACTTGTTCTTTCCCTTTCAGAGAACAAATGTTCACATAAAAGGGACACAGCTGCAGAAACTGGTTTGGTCAGGGAGCTTTGCACGTCACTGAGTTCACTTGAACAGCAGTTAGTCCTTTACCTTGTTTGGCCTCAGCTGAGACATTAACTTTAAGCCTTTTAACACTGCCTCAACAATAGATTATTTATTTATTTATTTTCTTAAAGTCCTCAGAAGTTCTTTGGAATTCAACACGAAAAAGATCCAGCCGCTACAATGCCTTTTCACTTGCAGTAAGGCAAGCTTGGCTGGACTCCATCTGTCCTCCCTGAGTGATTCAACATCGTGGTACAGTCACTTTCACTGTTCTCATCTGTGCATGCCTACGATTCATACAGCTTTCTCATCTCCACCTGACACCATAGTTCTCTCCAGAGCTCTGGCTGCGCACTTAGCCCATGACTCAAGACTGGTTGCACTGGGAAGAATTTCACAGCATCATGTGAAGGAGAACCAATTCGCCCTTCCCCACTTACCTCCAGAGCCAGACCCCTCATCTATATCTAACTCGTCAGAAGTTAAGTGAGGTCTGAATCCACCCATGTCCTCATCATCTGGCAAGTCTCCAGAGGCAGGGTAGGTGAGCCATCGGGCCTCCATGGTCTCTGTTTCTCTCACCTGAAAATGGCAGTAGAGAAGTGTTAAAGATCAGGCAGCTCCTCAGAAGCATTTCACTAAAAGGTCAGGAGTTCAGAGCCTTGTGCTGAGCACATCGCTTTCATCAGAAGAACATTAAATTCTGAACTTCCTCTCCTTCAAGAGCATTATCTTCATCAGCCTGGAAATAGCTGAATTCCCCTAGAATTTCTCATAACAGAAGTGAGAGCCAGCTCGGGAGGGGAATTTCCTGAGGGTGACAGATTCAGGAGGTTCACCTGAACCCACAGGCTGAAAATAACACAACAGGATCTTGGTCAGGAGTTTTGTAGCAGAAGCATTTGGAAAAGCAACATCTTCCGTTTGTGATAAGGGGGGATTTGGAAGGACTTGCTATTCCCAGAGAAAAAGCCTTGCACATATAGGTCAGTATTTTGCATAGCACTGAAGCTTCACACCAAGACAATTAATTTGTTCTTGAGGTGAGAACAAACTTATTTTATGACCCAAGGGTTAAAAACTGGTCTGTCAGTTCAGCTGAATTGCAGTGCAACACAATGTGACTGTTCAAGAGTGCTTGCTATCAATAATGACTTGCCAGAAGAAAGGGCTTCCCCTGCCTCACCTCTTCAAACTCAAGTAAACAAACAAGGCAGTAAAATGGTAAAATGAAGTCTGTTATCCTGGTGCCTAACAAGCCACAGCTACAGACACACGTTAGGGAAACAGCAGCACAAGGAAGGCAGCCTGCTCACCCCACAGAGCAGCGAGGCCAGGGCAGCCTCCCACAGAATCAGCTGCTTGGCCACAATGGCAATTCACACCAGAGTTCATCTACACTTGGACTTCGAAGGAGCCACAAGCCCAAACCTCCTGCCCCCACCAAGGTTATGCGATCTCTTCAGAACCATTTCTCCTCACTCCACAGCCCTGGGGCCAGCTGTGGTGAGGAGACCACAGGTATGAGCTCTCAGGTTGCTCAACATCAGCCCACAGACTGCAGCAACTCAAGATGCTTCCAAAGTCATGAAGTCATCGCCATGGTGGGGGCCTCGGCCCCTTCCCCTACAGCAAGGGCCACAATGCAGACAGATGAGTCCATCTCTAGGGGCTAGGCTGTCAACATTTTTTCCACACTGTTCCCACAGAAAGGCCAGGAAGTCTTGGGCAGGGAAGTCTTCTGAAAGTTTATCTACCGAGGAAAGCATTTTTCAAACATCCTTTTACTCCACAGTCCTGCACATCTGAGGACTCTTCTTAATGTACAAGTTTACCACAAGCTACAGCCTCACAGGGGTGAAGAGCAGAAAATCACAGGGATAGTCAGAGCTGGAAGGCACCTCCTGAGCCCTAGCACTTCATCAGGGCAGCAGCAAGACCCAGAGTAGCTGGGATCAGCCTTCCTGTTTGCCTGCCCAGGTGTGGCCCATCCCACAGCCCAGCAGTGACACCGACTACAAATTAGATCCACTATCGATCTCAAAAGCAAAGGCCAACAATCAGCCACAGGTCATGTGTCAGCTTCCTCTGCCCACAAGCCCAGCCCTGCTTCCAGCCCAGGTTTCCCTGCCCATTAGCATACTGGTTTTGCCACAAACGAGGTCTTGCGGTCAGGACGAGATGTTTCTCATTTTGCATCAGGAGCAGTGGGTACTAGACGTGTTTTTCATTAGCTTATTGAGGCAGCTCTGCTGGAGGATAACCAAACACATACCCCAGAAGGCAAGAGCTGCTGTGGGCAGTTCTCCTCCCAGACCCCCTGTCTCCACTCTGCCAGAGCCTGGCACGAGGTGGCTGAGGAGGAAGGGCAGCTGGGAAGAAGTTCCCCCCTCTGAGCCCGTAACCAGGCATTCCTAAACTTATGGGTCACTCGCTCCAAGGCAAATTCATTTCAAGATACGTGAAACCCAGCCAAAGCCAGACCTGCAATGGAAACTGCTGCCAGCATGCAATAGTTGTTCCCATGAGAGCTTGCAGCCATTGGATTGAGGGGAAGGAGGAGCCCAATTCCCACCTGCTGGAGCTAGAGAGCACGATTGCTGCAGATCTATATGACCCGGCTGCTGTGCCAGAACAGATCGACATTGGCAAGAGTGCTGTGCTGCACCCCTGTGCCAGCTCACGCTCTACTTCATTATGAATCACAGCCAGCTCATGTCCTAACGAGGGCGGCCCAAGAAAACCCACGTTGAAGCCATGGAGTGGCTGGACCAGCAGGCTGGCCTTATCAGATCAGCTCAGCCGTGAGCAGCGGCTGCCAGCCACGGCGATTAGTAACACCATGGAACGCACCAGCTCTGGCTATCAGAAAGCCCTATTTAAATCAGGACAGAGGGTGTTTACAAGCCAGAGGACATAACAAGGAAATTACTGACTCATAAGCGTAAATAAGATTATATGGGAGCGTTCCCTGAACTCACTCTTCATCATCCTCTTGAGCAAGGACAGGGAAGTTCCTGGAAGCCACAAGAGCTTCAAAAACTGACAGGAAATTTTCTTGTGGGCAGAGAGCCTCATTTTTCAGATTCATTTGCCAAGGAAGTTAGAGGGCTGCTGGGCATCTTACCCTTCCAGGTTTCAAGATATGCTCTCCTGGGGAGCAGGCTCCTCCTGGGAGCTGAGGCATAGGCAGCCCAGGAAGAGTTAACACTGGAGTGCTGCAAGGCAGGTCTGGAGCAGGCACATTCCTCACATACACACCTGTGAGAGGGCACACAGGCACTTTCACAGACCTAAAAGCAAGGGCTGCAGGTTTCCTAAGTGCCACATAAAGAGATCCCTGGAGAACTGCTTAAAAGTGCATCCCTTTCCAAGAGGATTCAGTCCTCCCTACAGCTCTGCTAACAGGTGAAGAGGCACCACGGAAGGTGCCCATGCTCCCTCTCAGCTGGCAGCCTGCAGCCAAGAAAAACCTAGGAGATGGCTGCAGGACATGGCCAGCCCTTGCCAAGTTATCTCTGGCCACATTCAGCTTAGCACCTTCTGCAACTGCCAGCTGTAAGAGAGCACTGGCGCTGCTGTGAGCCTGCTTTCCACCATCTGTGATCCCAGCGCTGGAGCTGGGCCAGGGACTTGCTGGGAGAGTTGAACTGGGCGGCTGCACAGCCCCACCTCACCCCAGCAGCTGAAGTCGAGCTCTACTATTATACTATGACTCTATTAATATACACTCCTCTCTAGCGGGGGTCTGTACCAAAATCAACCTTTTATGCAGGAGCCTAGTTCCAGGATTTCTTCCTTACGTTAAGCAGCTTTCATCCCCAGTAAGCACCAAGGGAGATTAACCAACATGCTAGGGAGCAGAAGCTTTTCCTGCCAGTGCAAAAAAAATAAGAGTTTACTCCCTGCCAAACAACCAGCACATCAGGCACGTGAACTATGAGCGTCATTCCTGGAAAAGCTGGGCACAGAGGTCTCATGTTTAAGCCTGAGACAGGCTGCACTACTGGATGAAGCCAGACACTGTTTGCTCAGTTCAGGCATGGGAATTACAGTCCTGGCACCCCAGGCAGGGACTTACAGACTTGCTGTGCTTCATCTGTAGTCCACCCCACTCCACTTTGCGCTCCCGGGGCCTTCACTTACAGCCCAGCATACAACTAGCTTCTTCTCAATACAAAACCATCTGTTTATTGAGGCAGCAAGCAAAGTTCCTGCCTGATGCGTGCATTTCCCCAGCCGTTGCTAGTTCTGGGAACTAACAAACCCCAGCAGCTCACTTGCCACAGCCCACACCTTCTCACCACAGCCTTTGCAAACCCTTTCAAAAAACTCCAAATTATGTTTCGAGGCAGAGACAAAGTCTTCCAGACATGGAACTGGGTTTTATGACTGGTGCTTGCCTCTGATCAAACACACTGAGAAGATTCTTTGAAAGGTCGCAACCAGCAAGCTGCAAAGGGAGCTGGGCCTGCAGACTCAAGCACCCAAAGCGCAGAGCGCTCTTTATCAAGTTTATAACTTTGGCACTGAGACCCAGCGCTGGCTCCTGCATCTCCCTCCCCAGCACTGTGTACACAAGCCCAGGAGTAAACAGGAGCAAGGTGAAAGTCAGCCTTTCCCAGACAAAAGCACAGGATCTGGGCCAGCCTGGGAGGTGGCAGAGGAGGGGGCAGAAGTGCAGATCTGTTAACTCTTTCAAACCTGCATGGACAAATAAATGCATGTGGCTCCTGGGGCTGTTGTCAGGGACTCTGTACTAGGGGACAGTTTCAAGAATCACCTAGCGAGCAGTATTACATAAAACACCTTTCCTAGACCTGTGCTGTCACAGGCAGATGTCCCCTTAAACCACCACAATGCACATCCAGATCAACTTAACCAGAAAGGGCTCCTGGACAACATCAGCAGCTGCCTTGTACAGCCCAGCCTCACTACCTGGTCGCTAAGAGATGATCCTTGCAAAGCCACACCCCTGGCCCTTGCGCTGCCCTGCATCATGGGAACAAAGAGCATCAAATCCAACGGGGCCTTTCCAGAGCAAGGATGGAAAGCTCTCACCGAGCCAGAAAGAGGGGATTTCCATACAGTTCACTTCCACCCAGCTCTTGCAAGAGCACATAAATCAGAAAGGTTTTAAAGCTCACATAAAGCATGAGAAGGGTTTGGGAGCTGAGTTCATTCCGTCAGAGCACCCCAAAAGCAGGAAAGTGGAGGAGCTGCAGTGCTGGAAATGGGGTGTCTCAGCCAAATGAAGCTGACCTCCATGGGAGAGAAGCACACAGCAAGGGAACACACAAAGACAGCTCCATTTTCCCATCTGAACAAGCACTACAAGAAGGTTATTAGAAGTGACATGAGCTTCAGGCAGAGGCAGCTCCTGCCAGACTAGTAAAGAAAGGGTCTATATTTCCTCCTAAAACACCCTCTTCTCCTTCCACTCTCCAGCTCTGTGTAAAGTCACTTTTGTCCAGAAAGCAAAGCCAATATCAATATTTCAATCTAGGTCACACCTACCTCCTTCAACACATCAGCTGCAGTAAAAAAACAAACTACTTGTGCCAAGTGCTTGTGCCCATGCTTGGAGGGTATCATTTCACCTCTCATTCCTGGTCAGTCTGCCCCACATAATTCGCTGCACACACTGCCCGCGTTGGCATCTGTGCCAAAGGACAGAAGTTAAACAGCTTCCATGCAGGCACATGAGGGTGTTTAGTTACATGACAGGCTCACCCTGAGGCTTCTAGACGTGGTTAAATACTACTGTGCCTTCACTCAACACTTTCCAAGCAGTCCTAGGGCAGGACTACAGGCATGGTGGCTTTGAGCAAAGCCAGCCTTGCCCATCTCCTCTCCAGCATCCACTGTACAGGTGCACTCCCATCACAGGGGCCGTAAAGGTAAATCCAAAATGCCTCTGAGGGCAGAGGGGGAAATGGGAGACAGAAGTACAGAGCAGGGTTTGCAGGCAGCTGGAGCAGGGGACAGCACTGCATCTCCAGTACCCCATACCAGTTACTGCAGACCATCTCTGTGCCTCTTGCCAAAGAGGGAAAAGATACGTTAATTTTTTGCTTGGTGATAAAGCAAGGAGCTCAACAAAAACATGCAAACTGACAAACTGTTCAGCTGGTAACACTATGTCAGTGAAGTGTCACTCATTCAAGGTGACTTAAGAGAAGCATCCCCAGTCCCTGTCTAACCAGGTATCCATCTCCCTGCAGCCACATAACCAGTCCTGTGTGCTCAGACGCAGCAGCCCATGTGCTACATGGGGAAGCCGCAGTAACCGCACGTCCAGCACTACAGAGCCTCAGCTGGGGTCACTGCCCCACTTGCCCCCACTCCCCGGGTGATTCTTTAAGCTGGTTTGCCACAAGCAGCTCTCCTGCAGCTCATGTGGCAGTGGAAGCATAATCCCCATGACAATTACACCGTAATCCCAGGCTCTGGAGAGCGACTCGCTGTCACGGGTGCCTCCTCTGCAGCAGAGACGAATCCTCCTGGGCCCTGCTTGCTGAAAATAGGCTTCCCTGCACTTACAAAGTCAAACCTCAGCTACCTTTTAACTCCTGTAAGTTTGCTTACACACAGCCTAACTTCTTCAGACCTCTGTAGGTGCATGCCTTTCAGGCCATGCCATAGAAGCAAGCAGGAGGAGGACAGAGAGAATACAAAGGAATGAATTCTTGTTTAACTGCTCTTGCCTGATTATCAACCAAGAGCAAAGACAAAGATTGAGACCTTTGCCAGGCAGGCACATGCTGGGATCAGTTTACTGCAATGGTGGCAAAAGAGCTGCTCTAAATGCTCAATGCCCAGCTCCAGAGACCAAGCAGGAAGAAGAATGCCGCATCCCCCCTCCAGCTGGGCAGATAAAGCTCAGCAGGCAGTTGTGGATGGCTGTGGGTCAATCACTTGCTCTGAAGCAAATAAAGATATGGTTCAGAGGAAAACTGCAGGAGGGGAAAGCAGGAGCTCTCATGTGACCCGGGAGGAAAACAACTGCAGCAGAGCAATTTCAAGCCCCTGAAAGGTTCTCCTGATCATGGGCAGTAATGTGCACGTAATTCATAAAGAGATGACATTTTTATAGTAGTTACAAACCTGATCATAGGTATTTCACACAATTCACTAACCAGGACTCAGGTCTGAATCTGGAGAAATCTATTTAAGGTTAAAAAAATTATTCAGTTTATCTGGCTCACAACTCACTCTGAGTTGCCCTACTCTATACCAGAAGGATCCTATTGCATCCTTGTCTGTGGAAGAAAAAAAAGGATATAAAGGCCCCAGCAAGGCAGCTTTTCCATCAAGGACAATTTCTCATGCTGATACTTCATGCTTGGGATATTTCACATATTATATGTCCTTCTCACACTAGGGAGAGGCTTGCCCTCACTGCCCTTTCCTAGAATACAGCTACACCCCAATATTTCCCTGGATATGCACACAAGTGGAATTTCCACTTGGCAAGAAACGCGTGACATACATTTTTGAGATCTTTATGGCACCTCATACCACAGTGTTAGCAAAATTAAGCCAGACACCCAACTTCAAAGGGTGCCTTTCCTAGCTGGCTTACCACACGTCTAATCTCAGCTTGTTTGTACAGTCAAGATTCCCAATGCTGCACCCTATAAATGCTTCCCCTCCCACAATCCATTTTAATCTAATCAGAAGTAGTAGCCCAAAGATGTAGGTTTAGCCAGCCAGTTGAGCTCTGCCAGCACAGTTATGCTATTTAAAGTTTTGCTCTGTTGACAAATGTACCAGCAAAAAACTGTAGCAGAGGAAGTTATCAGCATGAAAGCACTCGAGAAAGCATAATTGTACCACTCTGCTATCAGATTACACCCCTGTAAACATTTATACAAACATTTCAACAGCAGGGATTTTCCTAGTAAGCTACAGCAGCAGAGGATGGGGGGGGGGGTTGTATTGTTGTGTTTTGGGTTTTAACAGAGACATTCCTGACTTATGCAGAGGTTGCCTTGGCTTGGGCTCAGGAAGCAGCAGACACAGCATGTGCTATTGGGGATGACACAGCTGTGCTTTGGGAAACCCATTAGTCCCAGGAGCATTTTCCTCTCTCAGAGAGCTCTGGACTCCCAGCCAGGCTTCCTCTCTTCTCAGAGCAGGGGGTGAGCAATTGGCAGAAGTTTTCCAGCCCTCCCTGACCACATCACTGCCCCCTCACTGTCACAGCCAGAAGCAGAAGGACTCGGCTCTTGTTTTGGTCACTGTTTCCCTGGCTTTGCAAAGCCTGCACTCGGCTGGACCAGCAAGTTGTTTAGTAACCAACAGGCAGGACCAGCTCCTCATATTCAGCCTCAGGAAATTTAGAATTAGTGCCAAGAACAGTCCGCACATAAACAGTCTCCTGCAAGATCCTGGCTCCAGAATCTGCCCCACTTGCACGCTGTGGATTTGCAATAAATATTTATCTTGCTGGAGAACACAGTCTTCCAAGCAAAAGCTCCTGACATCAGTAAGGACTATTTCCCTTTGGGAGAGAGACAGCCAGAAACTTCTTTTTTAGAGGTGATCATTAGCTCACAAAACCAGCTTCTGCCCCTTTCCTAGCACCACACTGGCTGGGATCCACTCCTCCACCAATGAGTCCCACTGCTCTCCTGGCCAACGTGGCAGCACCCCATCACAACAGCCACCCCACTCAGTCACCCTGTGCGCCAAGATTTCAGCCTGCTATGCAGTGTGGACCATCTCAGTGCAAGTCCAAGGCAGGCACATTGACATTTTAATTTCTTTATGTTGCTATAGTTTGCCTGCAATGGCAGCTAAAGGGCAGGAGGCAGAGTTAGGCTGCAGCAAGGCCACATCATATTGTATTCAAGTTTTATAGCAGCACAGTTTTAGCTGAACTGTGCTGGAGACACCTTTTCTCCTCCAGCAGATAAGGCAAAGCAACATCAGAAGAGAGAAACTCTTCCAGTGGAAGGCTTTACCTTCCCTGACAGGATGCAATTTGTTTAAGCAAGCAGCAGCCTTGTTTTCGCTTGACATGACATTCGTTGCTTGTGTAACAGTGCTACGGGTCTCCCAGTCTCCTTTCCGCCCGAAGGAGTGTCTCTCTGGGATTTTAATTAACTGCTTTGATTTTTAAGTTATCTCAATAATCTGTCTAACAAGAGTCACTTGGCATTTTATAAGCAGCCTCAGCCTCAAAGGATTTAAGGATAAAACTAGCAAGAGTGCGTATTTCCAGCAAAAATAAGACTTTTATAAGCAGTGGATTTTTGAAGTCAGCCAGCCTTCAGAAATTCAGAGGGACACAGCTACATCTTGCGTGTTCTCCCCTCCTACGCTGACATTTTCTCCAGATTCAGGATAAAGTATTTAACCCCCTCCCGCAACTCTCATGTCCAACTGTAGCTGTCCGAAAACACAACTGCCACAGAGCTGCCAGAGCAAGTTAGTGGCTGCTAGGGACAAGGCCATTTTCTGATCTGCCTTTGCCAACTCTACCTCAGCTGCTGGCAGCAGTCACATGCCAGAGCCCGAAAGCTCTTTTGCCTGCTACAGCCACAGCCCAAGGCAGATCAGACGGGAGGCAGCAGGAAGGCACTCAGTGCCGAGAGCAGCACAGACTGCCAAGCAGCACGAGTTCTGCTTGTCACCATTTTTCTAACCCCATAAGAAGAGATCCCCCTCTGCGCCGCAGCACCTCGGAAGGCTGAGTCAGTGCTTTGGGGAAGGGGCCAGGGCTGTTACTCAGAGGGTGACAGCGGAGTCTCCGGGAGCTGCAAGGCCAGAAACCCTGAGTCAGAGTCAGATTGCTGCGAGCCAGGGCTGATGGTGACACACAGCAGAGTTGGTCAGCGGCAGCAGTGCTCACTGGACAACCATTCCAGCACAGGCTTAAAGACAAAAAAAAAGAAGTCTGAACTAACCTAGAAGCGCAGCCCTACCAGCTCATTAGTGTAGGATCTTTTACAGCCCCTGGAACAGCAGCTTATTATAAGTTAGTCTTTAACAGGGCTGCCCTGTCCATTCAGAGCCACCAAGCCCAGTCTTATCACAAGAGTCTCATTCTAGTGCAAATCGTTAGAATCCTTAATCTAAAGCATTTGCATTCCAGTAAGTCTCAAACAAACAGCCACACATGCTCAGCCACAGCGGCTGCAGGTCATGCAGGCGCAGGGTTTGTCCCCACTGGTTTTGTAGTGCTTCAACTGCATCAGTTTCCAGTTTCAAACTGCAAAAGTAGCAGAACCCTGCTGTTGTTACAGGCATAAACGAACAAGCTGTACTGAGTGGAGGACAAGAATGCAGCTGTGAGGATCTTAGGGCAGGATGAAAAGGATAAATGTTAACTCAAGAGCAAGGTAGTGTTTCAAAGGATGGATATTCAGTTTTGTCTAGCCAAAGTGATATCTGAGGAGCTCCACAGGATTGGCGAGCCACGATAATTTAATCAAGTCATCTTAGGAGTCAACCTAATCATTTACATTGCAGACCGTAGAACCACAGCAATCACCCATCCCTTGTTGGTACAGCTACTATCACTGAATTCAAAAAAAGAAGGATGTTGATTTTAAAGACAAAGTCCATCAATCCACCCATTTGAGGGAGAACAACATAACACATTCAAAACACAACACAACCTAGTGTTAACTTATAGCCAAATGGACTCAAGCAGCCAAGAGCATTTACCAGCACCAGAGGGGAGGGAAAAGCAGTTGCAGGAGCTGCGTGAAGTCACAGTCCCTCCTCTCCATCTTCACTCTGACAGTCAAGTTAGCAACTTCCAGCTTGCATGAAAGTGGGACACAAGTGTATGAAGAAGGCAGTGAGCCACCAGAGGAAAAACATGGCAAGGTTGCATTAGGCTCCACTTCAGGCATTTGAGAGCAGCAAATGGCCTCCCCACCCCAGCCACTCAACAGCTCAAGGCAATAGTAATGCCGTTAACAGAGGCTTGGAGGGGAGAGGGAAAGACACATAGGGAAAAAAACATTTCACTGTTGTTGGACTTGACACAGGCCTTTGCAGGACCTCTAAGTGCCAAGCCCTTGGGAAACAACAGGAGGGGCAGAAAGAGAGCAATCACGGTGCTAACAGCTTTAACTTCCTAGAGAGAATGAGTCTCTACTATCTTGAGTTCATAAAGTACCAAGTTCAGCCCTGATTTGCCTCTTGCATAAGCTGTTTGGAAAACTCAAATGCACAAGAAAGTGCTCTCCAGGACCGGAGCTGGCAGACACTTAGGACAGAGACAACTGCTCAGCAGTGCTGTTTGCCTGACTGTGCTCCCACCCATGTGGGTATTTCCACATCAGGTGGACAAGGTGCTGGGCTGCAGAGGGACCACACATCCCTGGCCTCCCACCCCTTGTTGAACCGCACGCACAAGGTGCTTAAGAGGCTATTTCTTCCTACACAGGCATTTCATCCCAACATCCCTAGGTCTGGCTACCAGAAGTCACGGGCTCCTTCATTTCAGGACTGAGGGACATGGCCTCAGACACTGTATTCTTGCTGCTCTGTGTTTTAGGGAGGTTGAAGCAAAGCAAAGCAAAGATTTGCTCTACACGCTCAGCTGCCCCATGAGTTTGCCAAGCCAGAAGGTAAAATAAAGTAAAACATGCAGATAGCAATGTCTTGATTTGATTGGGAGGGACAGATGAGAAACTGGGCAAAGAGCAGAAAGAACAGGCCTCAGGGATCAATGGCAGCAGGACAAGCCAAACCGGTTTTAACATTAATAATGCTGCACTACTTTCCAAACACAGCTATCATCAACAAGACACCAGCTTTGCCAATCAGGAGGCCTCCAAGCATGATTGCTTTAAACCAGCAAACAGAGCCCACAAACAGTGCGAAGTCTCCCCCCTCTCCCTGAGCAATCCTCTGCCAGCAGCTTCTGGGTTGGATTTCTGCTTGTCTGTGCTGCTGGAGATGCACAAACACAGTGCTGCATGGTGGTTTTTCTGTATACTTCAAGGCAGAGAAGTAGGACAGCTGGAAGAAGCCTGCAGCCCATTAGCACTTGCTGCAGCGCAGTGAGCCCAGGGCACTCAGAGGCCTCTTGCAGCTCAAATACAGGAGCAGCCCAAGCCCGCAGCAGGCAGGCACCTATGCTGCGGGGGGATGCCCCTTGCTTCCCTCCTGTGCTGCCAGGGGCACTTACAGATGCTAAAAATGCAGGAGAGCTCAATGATGCACCTCACCCAAGAAAGACATATCTCGAGTCCTTCACCAGCTCCACTGATCCCATGTCTTGGCTGCACTGGTGGCTTTCTGCCCACCCCCAGCTGCAGGTCCCTAAAGCATCTTTTCCAGGAACCCCATCCTCACACAGCACAAGTGGAGGAGGCACCCTGCCCGCACAGACTTTGCTTTCTGAAGTACTTGACCAGAGAGGGCCAGGGACCACCAAGAGACAGCAGGCTTCAGCCCCGGCCTCCCCCACCCCATGGGAGCAACACTGTGTTCTCAGAAGAAGGTGTTGGGCTGTCGTAACACTACCCACCCACAGTCTAAGCACCAACGTCACGCTTCGGCACTTCAGTAATATTCCCCACCCTCTTACACATCCAAGATTGCTTCACACAGAGAAATCCCATCTACATCAGAAAGCTACACAAGGGGAAAGGAGCCAAGGCATTTTTGTTTGTACAGGCTAGGGGACACATTTGAGCACCGAACCGCTCTCAACAGCCAGGCGCTTGCATAAGCACCAGAAATACAATCCCTGTCTTGTTAAGAAACAGCTACCTGTCTTCACCCTGCCCGCACAGAAAAACCAAGAGCTGCATGCTGTGCAGCCCTGCACGTTTTGGTAGTCCTACTAAAAGAAAAAAAATATATATGGGAGGAGCACAGCAGAACCCTCCCAAACAGTGTGTCATCCTGTTCTCCTCCCCAGCAGCCTGTAACCCAAACAAATTGTTTGGATAAGGCTTTATAGTAGGGCAGTGTTACTCCTCAAGCATACACTCCCATCTTGGGTTGCTTAAAAGATGCAGCCAGATGCAGTACAGAGTATTAACTCTGTACAAGTTCTATGCAAGGATTTACAGAATACATCTGTGCAATATTTGTTGTCTTTGCAGAAATCCGATGCTTGCAGACCACTCGATTCCCCTGGGGACACCAAGTTGCATTTCATACCAAACATGGTCAATGCAACTTCCAGATGCTGTCTGCCCCAAAGGTTTGCTCTACTGGTTTGGGCCAGTTCTCAAACCAGCTATTCACGTGCTTAATAGCTGGGATAAAGACACCAGATTAAAGTGGATTTGGGCCAGTTGGTTTTAGCACGGAGTAGCTGACAATTACTACTGATGCTCTCTGTGGGAGTTTCCTGCTCTACAAGCAGCAACCCCCAACCTCATGTCCCTATTAAGAGAGCAAGCGAGCAGCAGAGCCTTATCAGTTCTGATCTGCCCACCCAGCCTTCAGTCCAGATCAAAGCCTCGTGGATGATTAAATCCCGTTTTCAGAATCCCTGGTCTCCTGGAGTTACCTTCATCTCAGCAGCTCTTTCAGATTAGCAGAGGAATCTGCCCTGACTACACACTCAGCAAGATGGACACACACAAACACAAAAACAAACAAATAAACAGCAGGGAAGGCAGAATCCTGCCCAGAATCTCTTTGTCACCATGAAGATCCCACATGTGCTCGGCTTGAAGCATCCAAGAAACTCTTAAACCCTCCACGGTAAAGCATCATTTTTTCACTCCCATGTGGAAGTGAGGAAGGTTTGATTACACTACAACGCCAGGTACCACCACAACCAAGCTCAGGAAAGCCTACCCAGGCACCGTAACCCATCGCACTGATCCAGCCCATCCCTCATTGACAATAAGGGAGGGATTAAAGGACTTAAGTCCGTTATGGGCAGTGGGAGCCCAAAGCTGTAACGAGGAGCAATTCATCTCTACCGCGTCCCCTTGTCTCCTGTGCCACTCCGATTCCATCAGCCCTGATTACAGAAAGGCAAGAGGATGCACAGGGAGGGAAAGGAGTGGCACAACCGCGAGGGCAGCTGGTGACAGGGCAAAAGGTCCATGGGACACATCTGGGCTTTGCCATCAAGCGGTGGAAGCAGCGTGCAATCCAGGAAGGAGGCAGGGGAGCCGGAGGAAGGAACGGGAGCTGCCCTGTGGCCATTAACCAATTTGCCCCCCATTCCCTGGAGAAGGACGAGGGGCCGGGGCAGATCCTGGGCAGGCAGCGGTGGCAGTAGACTTCAGGCTGCTGGGGTCACCCACCCCCAGCCCCGGGAGCACCCTCACAAGGGAAGGAGAAGGAGCAGACGCTGAGCTCTTCTCTCTGGTGACCGATGACAGGACCCGAGAGAATGGCAGGAAGATGCGCCAGGGAAGGGTTAGGTTGGACATTAGGAAGAGGTTCTTCAGAGGGTGGTGGAGCACTGGAACAGCTCCCCAGGGAAGCAGTCATACCAAGACCGACAATATTCCAGAAGCGTTTGGACAATGCCCTCAGACACACGGTGTGAATGGGGTGTCCTGTGCAGGGACAGGAGCTGGTCTCGATGACCCCCGCGGGTCCCTCCCAACTCTGGTCACTCCGTGATCCAATGACCCCCCCACGCCCGGTGGCAGCAGGACTCACCGACTCGGCGGCGGCGCGCAGCACCAGGACGAGCCCGAGCAGCAGCGCAGCGCGGAGCAGCGGCGGGACCCGGGGCAGCGGCATGGCTGGAACTGCGTTAGGCTGGGCTCGGTTAGGCTGCGCTCAGCGCGGAAAGCGAACTGCCGGGCACTGCTGCCGCCGTTCTTATAGGGGCGGGCAGAGCCCGCGGGGCGGAGCGCCGCTGCCCCCGCCCACGGGAACGGCCCGGGACACGGGAGAGACCGGAACTGGGACCGGAGCCGGGACTGGGAACGGGGAATAAGGGGGAAAGAGAGGAGTGCAAGGGGGTTGGGTGTGGAATTAGGGAAAGGGGGGGTGGAAGTGGGAGAAAAGGGATGGAAGTGGGAGACAAGGGGGGTGGAAGTGGGAGGAAGGGGGGGTGAAAATGGGAGAAAGGGGGAGGTGAAAATGGGAGAAAGGGGGAGGTGGAAGTGGGAGAAAGGGGGAGGTGGAAGTGGGAGAAAGGGGGTGGAAGTGGGAGGAAGGAGGGGTGGAAGTGGGAGGAAGGGGGAGTAGAGGTAGGAGGAAGGGGGGGAGTGGAAGGGGGAGAAAGGGGGAAGTGGAAGGGGGAGAAAGGGTGGTAGAAGTGGGGAGCGGGGGAAGCAGGCAGTCAGCATTCGCTTTCGCAGCATGGCACAAGTGACAGTCTCACATTTACAGAAAACTGAGCCCGACTGGCGGCCTGTCATCGCTGCGGTTACGAGTGGGGTGTTACATCACTGGATTTGTGTTGGAGATGGAAAACGAAACCACTCGGTCTGTTTTCTCTGTAAGCGACAAGTGAAAAAAGCCCACACAGATAAAGAACGGAAAACCCCAACAACACAGTTCAAGTACTTCAGTTTTTCTTCTCTTGTTAATAACTTTGCCTGATCATGGGAGTTTGCTTGAAAGCATCCATTTCAGCCCCTTAAAAGCCAAAGCTGCATCTAAACTACTTCACTGGTCTGTGCTCCACATAGGCCCCTTGGTTACACTGTAGTCACCTCCAGTGACTCCAGTTTGTAGAGGATAAAGTATTTTCTTAACAGATGACAAAGCACATGTGCCATGATCCCATGTGCCAGGTAGGGATGTGAACTCCGCCAGACCTTGTTCTCAGGCTGCTTCAGCACTACAAAGCTATACTGAGAGACCTTGTGGCCTTCCCCCTTTTCCACCTTAGCATGATAACCCTCAATCCACAATGAGCTCTACGGTGAAGCAGCCTTCCCAACTGCCTGTTCCTTTGGGAAGAAAGAGGTACAGAGGGTGCCAGCTGAGGTCAAGAGGTCTCCTCAGTGTTTGTTAGGACTGTGCCTGCATGCATGAGTGCTGGCAGCAGAATCTCCTGGCAGCACCGTGCTGAACTGGCGTAATAGGAAGTGACAAGGGGTGCTGCTCAGAATTTAAAGAAATAAAATAAGATCCCAGGAGAGCACACATCCAGCTAAAGGCAGGAACCAGCCTGGAGGAAGCAGTGGTGGAGTTCCTGCAGCACATGACCCTCTGTGCTCAGGACAGTGAGGCACTGCTAACCCTCTAGTCCACCTCAGCATCCAAGGCCTCCTAGGACACGAGGGAGGGATCTGCTCTGCAAGCTGGGTTAGCATCCTTTCTTATTACCCTCACTTCATCACACAGAGGAGCTGATGGAAGTCATGCCTGTTGTGGCCAGGGAGCCCAGCAGAGGTGGGCAGCAGAAAACTGAGCTGGAGAGGAACAAGAGCGCATGAGCTGGGGTGTTGGTCTCTTTTCCCAAGTGACAGGACAAGAGGTAATGGCCACAAGTTGCAGCAGGGGAGGTTCAGATTAGACATCAGGAAAAATTTCTTCACTGAAAGGGTGGTCAGGCACTGGAAGGGCTGCCCAGGGAGGTGGTTGAGTCCCCATCCCTGGAGGAGTTTAAAAGACAGCTAAATGAGTTCCTCAGGGATATGGTTTAGTAATGTACAGGTACAGTTAGACTCCATGATCTCAAAGGTCTTTTCCAACCCAGCAATTCTATGATTCTATGAATGTTCAAACACTGACCCATACCATGACAACATCTGCCAGAGAGGAGACAGACCCATCAGCAGGAGGTGGCAAGGACCACTCTGCTCTTCCCCCAATGGCAGCTGTATTTGTGTACTGTGGCCATGACCTCTTTACACCTCCTTCCAGGTAAAGCAGCCACCGCAAAGATACTTTCAAAACCAGCTGCTTGTATTGTGGCTACAAACACTGCTAACTTTCCTATTAACTTCCTCTTCAAACTAGAACAATATCCTACTCCTCCTCACTGTCACATCCTTCAGCACACCCCCTCCACCAAAAAGTCCCCCTGCACAGCACAGGACACCATTTCTCCTCCCAGGGAAGTTCTGCTTTGACAGAACAGAGAACAGCCAGGCTGCCTACCTGTCTCAGGGACCACACACACTGTCCATCAAAGACACACAGCACGCACAATCCTTCATGTGAACTGAGAGAAATCTTGGGCTTCTGGAAACAGAAGAGAAAATTAAACTTGACCCTAATGTATTTTCCAGCCCTGAGAACAGATTTATGTAACTTTCCCAGTGACACTTTCAAAGTGCAGTGTGCAGAACCATCTCACTCACACATACACACATAAACTTTCTGTGCCTGTATCTCAAGAAAATTCACAAGAGGAAATACAGCCACAAAAATCATAATATGGATCTGTAAACCTTAAGCCTCCTTCATTTTACCCTTCAAATATCCCCTTTAAAAATGTTGACATTCTCCTCTCTCTGGAATAATGCAGAAATCGTGGGTCTATGACGCTCACTGAGAGCAACAAGGTAAAAGGGCCCCAAGAGGAAAGATGCCCAACTGAAATGTACCTTCCTGAGACCTCGTTCCAAGTGAGAAAAGCACAAAAAAATAAAACACGTGTTGAGCCACACATTTGTTCTGGGGGACGAATTCTCACATGGAAGGCGTGTCAGTTCCCTTCTCCATTTAAAAATTACAGCTGGCAGAGACATAACACAGGCTGGGCACCATTGTGCTGAGTTCAAGAGGGAACAAGTTACCAATACCTGCCAGTTCCCAATACATGGCACAAACGTGCTGGGGCTGGAATGGAGCGCCCAAATACAAAGCACTTGGAGGGTGAGGGAAGTCACATTTTTACATGACACAAAGAAAAGTCTGGAAATCTCGAGAGTGCTAGAGGCAGAGCTCTTTTAGACAGTCAGGGGTCATAAATGCTACTGCACTGGCCAGGAAAAGAGATTCTTCAGCCAAGCTCGGCATAGTTCCTACAGACAGATTTCAAAGCGAGTTTAGGGCAGGATTCTCAAGCACTAAGAAACCTTAAGTAGAGTTGTAAAAAAATTTCAACTCCCAAAGTCTGTTCAGTACGTTGAGCTCTTTGGAAAAACACTGCGTGAGTGGAGGAAGAAAAGCAACCAAACACTCTCATTCCACATTTTGAGCTACTCGAGATCCAATTATTCTGGAATGCATCTTCTCAGCCTTACTGTCCCTTTAGGAAAGGTCACCTTAGCACAAATCCTACCTGCGGGGCGAGAGGGAAACAAATCCTGGCAAAGGCCAGTTCAGATACCACTGCCCTTTGGACACCAGGTGGTAAAATATGGATCACCTAAATAAACAGCTTCCTGGTTTAGACAATGTTTCCTAAGGAGGAAAAACAATACTGTCCTCCACAGCCATTTGTTGTGGAAAGAATCCCTGGCTAAATAGGGCATTTACTTCCACACTACTGATAAAGAAGTGAACACGATAGTTACATGTGATCTGAGTACACTCTTGGGGCACTTGCTATATCCAGAGCTTATCCTCACTTCTCCTTCTCCCTGCTGCTCTTCACGATGTGCAGGTGTCACACACAAAGCAGACAGCTGGTGAAAAAAGGACATTCTAACCAGAAGCCAGACAGGCAGCACCTCCCATGGCACCCTAGAAGGCATGACCTCTGTGTTTCAACATCCTTTTCCCCTTAATTCATCTTGCCTTCAGAGCCACCTCTGCATTTTATCTGAAATAAGGAGGAAGAAAAGGAAAACTGGAAATGCCACTTATTTCCCAAAAATGTTTGCTTTCCAGGTTCACTTTAAACCCTTCTCCACAGAGCAAGGATGTTGGGTGAGGCTTCCCGTGGGGAGAACACCCTCTGTTACAGAAGAAGGACATGGTCCCCTTTGCTTGAGCAGCCTGGAGAGGAGGGAGAGCTGAATTCCGGAGCGCAGACAAGACCATGCAACATGCCATCACAAAATCATACAGGACATGAATTAATGAATTGGGCTGCAGCTGATTCACAGCGCAAATTCCTGTCCCACAGCACTTCACTGCATCCAAACTGGTACAGGCGGGAGGGAGCCTCAGCTCACACCTCTGACGTGACTGCTGCCATGCAATGCCTTCAATTATGGGGCAGCAACAAGCAGGGAGGAGTCTCCAATTTGGAAGGAATTCAAGTCAGCACCTCCCAAAACACCAGCTCGTATCTTGTGGTCCCAGAGACTACTGGATAAATCAGAAATATTGTTGCTGATGGCTCTGGCTGTGGAAAGACACCCAGTAGTTACACCAACAGTCTGACCCTGTGCTAGCTTGGAGCTGTGACCAAACAACCAAAATTTTTCCTGGTCAAGGAAACTCAGCCCTACGAAGCCTGAAAATGAAAGAGGAAAGTGAGAATTAACATCTAAGCAGTGGCTTGCACGTCTCAGAGAGCCAAGCACAGCAGATTTCAGGAAAGGAAACCAATTTCTACTAAAAGTTAACAGAGAAAATGTTGAGTCTTACAATTTATGCTCAGCAATGTGCTGGCAGCAGGCAGCCTGAAGAGGGCTGGGATTTTCCCGTGTTCATTTCTGCATTGGCTAAGGCTGGTAAGCTTCTGCAAAGATAAATTCCCAGAAGTCCCAAATCAGAACTCAGAAGCAATGACCCACGTCCACCACACACCAGCTCTGCCTTGCACAATCCTTTGTAGGAGTGGCAGGTCCTGGAACAGGGAGGAAAATGTGTCAATCCTGCTTGGCACAGTGACATCCACAGAACAACGAAGGGAAAACAAGCAATAAAGCTGCCTAGGGAACTTCCCATATGGGGATGTGGAAAAAAAATCATAAAAGAATGCCAGAGACGATAATCTGAAAAATATTCCACACCCACGACTGATGTGAGTCTACACCCTCCCGAAAAAGCTGGATTCCCCTTTTGTCCTCCCCCACTCCTTTCCAGGTGATGAGCTCTGTGGTGACTCCCCCATCCAAAGGAGCAATCCAGGGCTGCCTCCTCTCTTTTTCCAGTGAAGAACTCTCCAAAATGCTCTGTTGTCCCACGCAGCCTTGGGGATTTTAGTATTCAGATAGCAACAATTCTCGTATCTCAAGGCATGCAAGGAGGAGAGGTTATAGAGGCCACTACAATGTGCTCCAGCAACCAAGAGCAGAGCACAGGGCAGATACGGCTGAGCTAAACCAAGTCTTTTAAACACCTCCAGAGATGGGGACGCCACCAGTTCTCTGGGCAGCCGATTCCAATGCTTGACAACCCTTTTGGTGGTGGAATCCAATCTAAACCTCCCATGGCGCAACTTGAGGCCCTTTCTTCTCATCCTATCACTTGTTACCTGGGAGAAGAGATCAACACCCACCTCTCCACCATCTCCTTTCCTGGAGCTGCAGAGAGCGATGAGGTCTGCCCTCAGCCTCCTTCAAGCTAAACAGCCCCAGGTCCCTCAGCCACTCCCCAAACCCCTGCACTTCAGCCTCTTCCCCAGCTCTGTTCTCCTTCTCTGGACGCGCTCCAGCCCCTCAATATCCCTCTGTAGTGAGGGGCCGAAAACGGAATACATGATTCGAGGTGCAGCCTCACCACTACCCCTAGAGTAGAACCAACACCCCCCGGAGGAGGGCCAAACCCCCCCTAGGGGACCATTACACCCGGAGGAGGACCAACAGCCTCCAGAGAAGGACCACTGCCCCTAGAAGAGAACTATTATCCTCCAGAGAAGGACCATTACTCCCGGAGAAGGACCAAGAGCCCCCTAGAGGAGGACCATTACCCATAGAGAAGAACCAGCACCCCTCTGGGGAGGACCAATAGCGCCCTAGAGCAGGACCAGGGCTGAGCGCCGGGTCCTCCGCTCCGCTAGGGGGCACTTCCGGCGGGCGGGAGGCACTTCCGGCGGGCGGGCGATGGCGGCGCAGTTCCGCAGCTACGTGTGGGACCCGGCGCTAATCGTGGCGCAGATGGTGTTGCTGCAGGCCGCCTACTACAGCTCGCTCGGGCTCTGGCTCGCCCTCCTCGGCGCGCTGGGCAGCACCGGGCCCTCCCTCCAGCAGGTCTTCAGCGACGAGGTGAGGGCGCGGAGCCTTGCTTGCGGCTCCCTGCGGGCAGGCAGAGCCCGCTTCCGCTGCCCGCGATCCCCGCTGTTACAGACAGCGCCCCCCGCCCTAGGGAGCACCCCCGTGCACTGGCAGGCCTGCCCCACCCCATGTAGCTGCCGCGCAGTGTGCGGCCAGACTCGTGTCTGTGCCCCGGTATGGAGGCAGAGCCCTCTCTTTGCATAACCCATAGCCCCAGTGGGGAGACAGCGCCTCTCTACATAGCTGGTACCCCCCAGTACGGGGACAGAGTCTTCCCTTGGATAGCTGGGACCCCCCAGTGCAGAATCAGCGTCTCTTTGCATAGCTGGGACCCCCCAGTATAGAGACAGTGCCACTCGGTATAGGTGGTGCCCTCAGTATAGAGGCAGGTGCCCTGTATATGTACCCCCAGTATAAAGACAACCCCTTCCCCATAGGTAGCCCCAGTATGGAGACAGACATCCTTCACATCCTCTTTAGGTAGTGCCCCTCGGTACAGAAACAGACCTGTCCCTTTTCTGTAGGTACTGCCAGGCAGAGAGGCTGCCGTAACTGCTCAGGCTCCTCTTATGGATCATTATCAGCGCAGGGCCGTGCCGATGCGGCTGGGCCACGGGAGGAGATTACATGCTGTGGGCTGTGATTTGTGCCGTGGTTTCCTACTAATAGTCCCGTGTAGATTTTAGGCTTCTCAACGCCGCCGGGGAGGCTCTCCATGATGGCTTTCATCCTCAATGCACTCACATGGTAAGTTGACAACCAGCTGGAGCACCTGGGTTGTCTTCTTCCTTAACATTAAAGTCTAAGAGAATTCAGCATGACCAACTGCCTCTCTCAAAACATTTCAAGTGCCTGTCCAAGCACCTCTGCTGAGGGCACTGGGGAACTGCTGACTTTCTAGATCCTGGATAAGTCATTTCACTTCACTGCCTCAGTTTCTCAGCTTGGATTGAGCTTTGTTTTTGTGAGAGATTTTACTGAAAGTTAGAATTAATGTATCTCAACAGACAGTAAGCGATAAATGAGAATGTATTTTGCCACTGGGCAAAGATTACTGGGGAAGATCATGCAGAGCTCCAGGCAGGAATTTTTAAACTAAAAGCTCATTTCCCTGCAATTATATAATTAAAAAGCTGTAAGCATTTAAGTCTTGCTGCAGCAGCTGGGAGCAAGGTCAGAAACAACGTACCCCTAAAACATTTAAGAAGTTCTAAAGCAGCTAAATAATTAGCTTCGACAGCCCCTGATAGCTCTCACTGTATCCCCTTTTCCATAGCACAGCGTGGTTTGTTTATTAATCTCTGTCTTTACAGCGCTCTGGGCTTGCTGTACTTCATCCGCCGAGGAAAGCAGTGCCTGGATTTCACAGTCACGGTTCACTTCTTCCACCTTCTGGGCTGCTGGATTTACAACTCGCACTTTCCCTCGACGCTGACGTGGTGGCTGGTGCACATCGTGTGCACCGCGCTGATGGCTGCGATCGGGGAGTACCTCTGCATGAGGATAGAACTCAGAGAAATCCCCCTCAATTCTGCCCCCAAATCCAACGTATAGACTCGCTCTGGCTACAACATGCTGCGTTACGTCATTGTTTCCAGCACAAGTGCATCTAATGCCCGAGAGTCATCACTAAAGAAGCACAGCAGGTCTGTTTAGACTTTCTTTTCCTTTTTTTTTTTTTTGGACCTTGGTGACTGCATGAGTGTGAGCATCTCCTCTGGCATCAGCCAGCAACGGGAGAGGAGCAGATGTTTATTTTGTTAACACAGAGCATTTAATACGACTGTATGGTGAGTGTGCTCTTAAACTCTTCGCTCCTGAGACTGTTAAAAGTCTAGGTAGCAAAACTTGATGCGTGAGGAGCATCTGGAATTTAACAAATGTGGGAGAGCCCTGTATGGGTAATGCAGTGGTCAGCTCTCCTTGCGGGAGCTGGCGCAGTGAGCAGTGGAGCTGGGAGCTGCTGCTTCCAATGTGTAACTTCTTTGGGCTTTGGTTGGAAGGAAGTCAAGGAAGTAGATGGATGGGGAAAAAGAAAATAGGTGTACTTACCTGAATCACCAGCTGAGACCCTAAATAACCTGTTTGTTTGCTGTTTCCATGTTTAATACAGGCAGCAGTTTGCTGAAGAAATCTTTTGTAATAATAAAAATATTATGTTGCTGTGGCGTGTTACGGTTCTGTTGGGAAGCTGAGCATTTCAGGAAATGCCAGGAGTGCCTGTATCATGGCAACAGAAAGATATGGCCAGAGAAGAACATGTGGCTGTAAGATGCCCCCTCTCTAGGGCACACAATGTTTCCTACAAGAAATATTTCATTCCTCTGCCCCGAAATGAAGACATCAGTGAGTGCTGTCTTGGGAAGTCAGCCAGCATAAATCTTGCTTCAGGAGGAGTATCAGCAATCCAGGGACTCCACATGTCCAGCCCAATGTGAAAGCTGTCCTGGGGAAACCTGCAAAGGCGTCCTGGAGCCTCACTGCTGTTCCCACTCTCCTTGGTCTTCCCATCAGGCTTCCAAAGTCCAGCAACAGGTCTGACCTGATAGAGGTGATGCTTATTTAAGTGGGAGACTGCAGCTTGTTGCTCCATATAATAGGATGTGCCTTTATTTAGAGGCACTTCAAATAAACATCACCTGTGGGCAGGCAGGGACAACCACCTTATGGCTAAGGGGCCAAAGCCAGATAGTTCCTCCAGATCCCACAGCCCAAGCAAGCAGACCTACATCCATCCTGCCTGCTTTCCACTGAGGGACAGCCTGTTTCTTTGAGGAAAATCAGTTCTAGAGAGATTTGCTCCTGTGCAGCATCTTGCTGCAGTAACCTTCCTTTGTGTGTTAATGTTTGTAAGTGTTAAGTTGCAAATATTATGTGTTAATTCAGCTTGTTGAAAAGCAGTGGGATGATTTGAGATGCAGAAGCTGATAAACTCTTTGAAGCTGCTCTTCTGGCTTTTGTTACTGGGGGAGCTGTATTTCAATTCCTGCTCTCTTATTCATATACTATGAATTGAGGCAGGACAACACCCTGATGTTTTAAATATCTGGCATTCTGCCTCAGAGGAGGGTTGCCAGTGACATTGGTTTAGACAGAACTTCTTCTATCCCAAGATGTCACCAGGACCTCTTCCTGACCAAACCCCCTAAGCACAGCTTCAGAAGAGCAGCAGTCCTTTGGAGGGAAGAGTTCACACAAGTGTTTTCCTGGGCAGGAGCCAACAGTTGCTGGAGGGCCATCCAGAGGTCAGTTCCCAGGACTTCCCCTGCTATGCAGTTAGTAAGACAGTTCATCCCTTCTCAAACTCTGCTCGTTCCTTCTTTAGAAGGATACTTGCCTTACTCCCAGTCACCTTCAGCCTAGAGATAAGCAGATCTTCCAGTAGGTGCCAGCATCTCCCTCAGAGAAGAGCCGTGAGCGTTCGTGCGATCCGGATCAGGGCACACAGCGGAGGGCAAGCTCTGCCTCGGGGCTGACAAACACTGCCTCAGCATCCGTCTTATTTTAAGACTCTTTCAGGGTCATTTTGTCCTCTCCTGATTTTTGTTGCTATTACTGAGAAAGAAATCTCAATCCTGCAGAGGAAAAGTTTGCACACCAAAGTGCAGTGTGAACTCCTGTGTTCCCCAGGGGTGGTCTTAGGGCAACTGTGAGGTAGAAAACCAATTGCAGTGAATGAGAGAGCAGAGGGGCAGCCACATTCGTCCCATTTTTTGATGGGCAGCCTATCCCAGAGTTGCTGTGAGGCTGTATTACAGACATGCTATTGTTATTTCTCTGTAAAAACACGGATGATGGACCGAGGAACACTTAACTTCCTTACATTCTGAAAACATGAGGTGTGTTTTAACTGTTTCAGCAGCCTCCCATGCAGGGCAGTGAAGTCTCGGTGCAGGTTTGTATCTAGAGGCACTCAGAGCACGGCAATGAGAAGAATCCTTGACAAGTATGGATACAACACGGGCTGTTGGGACACCCAACAAGCTGCACTGCATCAGCATAAAGTGTGCTGTAGGAGTAGAAATTCTTTCTGAAAGTCTGTTGACTTTGCCTTTGAGGACTGAATCTGTGTTACTTTTTTTTAACAAAAGAAAATCTTCTATAATTGCCTTCGTCATAGCGGAAGTGCTGCTAAAAATGAAATACTGATTGAGGAGGGAATCTCTCAAACTCATCACCCCCATGCTGCGAGACCTGATTTTCAGTCACATGTAGGAGCACATTTGGCTTTAAAAAAAATCTGCTCCTTTATACCTGAATGGTGGCAGATGGTCTCTGTTTCTTAATGAATCTGGTTTTTGTGTGCAGTAGAGTTGAGGGATGCGCTTCTGGGGAAGATATGCCCCAACACCTGCTCTTCTTGGAGACATTGGCGGTGTCAGCTAGCCATTTGCATCCATGGTTTTGCAAAAAGATGACTTCTTGGAGATCTCTGCTGAGATTTTTACACTCCTCTTCCCCAAAGCTGTTTAAAAGTAGAAACTTTTAAGAGAGAGGAAGTTGCCAAATCCAAAGAGAAGTTCAGGGTTGTGGAGATTTGGGAGGCTGTGCTTATTTGTTTTCCTAAAGGCATTAAATGCTTGTTCTAAACAAAGAGCAGGGACAGGATTTGGATCCAAAGGACTCCAGCCTTGGCTGTACACAATACCTACCTGCTTCAGCTTTCTCCATCTGCAAAGCACAAGCAGGAGAAGAAGGGGAGGGGGAAACAGGATCAAACAGCATATGCTGCTGTTGGAGCACAGTAAGAAGAAAAACCCAAGCAGCTTAGCAGCTCGCTCCAGGTCTGCAGTGCTCAGGTTTACCCCTTCCTCCACTACTTATCTTAAGGCTTTGTGCCCAAGATGCTGAGTACATGAGTAACGACTCTTTTCTGTAGAAAGCTGAGCTGCCTCAGCTGCCTGAACACCAGCTGCTCCTCCCCGGCTTATTTCTTGGTATTTATCTCCATTTATTCATTCCCTCCTGCTGCTGCAGGAGCAGAGCGTTAAGTGATAGGGAAGGTAAGAGTAGGAACATGTGAATGCAAACGGAGAGCAGCATGACCCATCTTTAAAAAGCCCAACACCATTGTTGGTAAAAAGATCCTTTGCAGTAGCAGAAGCTTCTGATGCGCCTGTGATGCATCCAGTGGCATCTCTGGGGCTGGCAGGGCCCCACACCCCCTGCTCACACTGTAAAGCATATTTTCTGGTTTGAGGACACCACTTCAGCACCTCCCAGTCCATTTACTGCTGGAGGTATCTACTCCTGTGCCCATGCCTAGGGCAGGCAGTGCTCAGACCACCAGGGAAAGACCTCGTTGAACATCTCTCAGGACTGTGAGGAGCCACAAAGCTTACCCAGCTCCGTGCAGGACTGTTAGCAGCTGCCTGCCCCCTACTGAAGACAGAGCAAGTGCCCTGGCAAGGGGCCAGACAGCCTGTGGGAACGGCCAAAGAGATGTGTGACACATCTAGGAGAGTCAGGCTGAAATACCCTGCTAGTTAAACATGGAAATTTCAGCTGATAAAAGACAGCTGAGTCACATAATTAGAGCATGGAGCTCACCACCACATCCAACTGTTGAGCCTTGATTTTGAGTATGATGAAAACCACCTCCTTCCCCATTCTAGTGTGGCAGCACCACATGAGGAGTGCATTGGAAGCAACAGAAAGTCCCATCAGGAGTCACTGTGCTTCCTCTTAATGAGGAACTGCCCCAGGACCCTCATAGGAACAGGTTACAGACTCACACAGGATACTACAGCCCTGCACAGCCAGGCAGGGCACAGAGCTTCTTTGGCATCCTTAACACACAGATTTGCATGATACTGCCTAAAAATACTGAGTTTTTCTAACAGCCAGAAACCACTTTCCAGCACCTTTCTATTGCAAGTACTTTCATCCTTCTGCTGAAGCTGCAAAATTAACTGCTCTGAGCCACAAAGGAGGCAAGGACAGACTGAGCCATTGAACAGAAGGCAGGACAAAAAACTTCTACCATGCTGTAGGCTGTACAATAAACTTTAATACTGTGGAATTAGACACTGCCACCTACAGAGTTGCTTACAGGTACCTTTGGGGAAAGCTTTAAAGCAAGAGTTGCTATAAATCCTTTTTTGTTGTGCTAGCTTGACCCTCCCTCTTCCTCCAAATATTTTTGCCCTCTGTTTCCTTAGAAAAGGGACTTAAACATACACAGGAGTTACTCAGGAATCCAGATGGGTGCAAGAGAAGAGGTCATGCACCTGCGATTACTCTTCAGCAGGGGTTTCACCATGTCCTCAAAGAAAAAAGGCCAGTATGGAGCAGTAGGATCTCCTTTCTGCCTTTGATAGGACAGACACTATCCCCTGCACCTCACCAGTCAGTGGTAAAAATGCCCATCTTGTTTTCAGTGCCTGGTGAAAAGAGTCAGCAAAGTAAACACATTTCGTTCCAGTAGCCATAGAAGAAGGTAAAAGAATCCAGTGTTCACAAGGAATTTATCATTTTCCCCAAAATTCTCTACCCTGTATCTACAAGTGCCCAGATTCTGCGGTCAGTCAGATCTGTGCTGCTGCCTCGAGGCAGAAGGGGACAGAGGTTATTCCAACTTACAGAGAAACAGCAAAACCCAGGAGATGCTGCCAAGCTCTTCAGTGTCTCATAGGTGCAGGATGGAGCCAAGTGTCCGCTGAGCACCGCACAGTGTATTCCTCAAAGGTGTGGAAAAACAATCGGAAAGATGCCATGACCCACGCTGCTGTCTTTGTTGTGATACTTACAGAGCTGCAATTTATAAGTTCAGCCAAGTGACGATGAGGGGGATACCGAGGATGGAAACATTGGGAACGTGGGTCCAGGCAAAGCTTTGGGGCATGCTGGGACTACAGAGGTCAAACAAGCTGCCTTGAAATTTGATTTTTCGAGACTCCCTTCTCAGCATTTCCCAGATGGTCGCTGCTTCCTTCTGGCACTCCCAGAGCACAGTCAGGACACACATGTGAAATTCATCCCAGTACCTACAGCCAGGGGAGACACCCATCATCAGTCCCTTTGCTGTAGTGTAACACTGAGGAGCCAGGCAGGGCCCTGCTTCCCCAAGTCCACCCTTCAAGCAGTGGCAACCTTGGTATTTCATCATTCCCTCCATATCTCCCAGAGCATCTTGGCTAAAACACCAAACACACTGAAATTATTTAATCCTTTTTTTGTTTGTTTTCTTTCTATGGAAGTCAATAAAATCCATTATTTTCCATCAACAAATGTTTCCCATTGGCACTGTGCACCCTGACTATCTAAAATGGGCTGCAAAGGCCCGGTGTGTTTCATTCATAGCTTTCTTCAAGCTGAGTCAAGGGTGAAATGGGAGCACAAACCAAGGAGAAGGACAACAGCTCCTGCAGACTGTCACAGCTTTATAACTCAGGTAAGGGCAGGAGCAGGAGGGTTATTCACTCTGTTCTCATTGGCTACATCTCCATCTACCTGCTGGGTATTGCCCTACGTGAATAAAAGGCATTCAATGGAACGAGGCTCTTGGGGAGCACCAGGGAAAAGCAACGAGACAGGCAAAGATAACCCATGGTCCTGCAGGAACAAACCAGGAGCTGCTTGCTGAAGACCCCTGGGCTGCCTCCCCTGGGCACAGGGACTTGGATTTTCTTTTTTTTTTTCCTCTTATCCAGATCTAGAACCAAGCAGGGAAAAATCCCAGCAGAAACAGAGCTGAAAACCTCGGCTCCCAAGAGGACTCTCCAAGAAGGGGCACAGTGAAAGCCACCCCCTGGTCCAGCATGCTGGGGCTAGTACCACACTGCATTTATCCAGAGCAGTATCCAGCCTGCCAAGGCTTTTTCCCTCCCTGAGCTCCTTCCTTACCTCTGGTGAAGAGGTGTGGTGGCTCTGAAGAAGATGGGTTTGAGCCGTGCCCAACAAGCTCCCTACCCCAAGTATCAAAGTGCACAAGCATGGGTGGGTTCCAGCTGTCAGGGAACCAGGACAGCAAGTACCAGGCTGGGCCACGTGAGCTCTGCCAGCACAGAGAGGACAAGATTGGGAATCCCTGACTGATTTTTTTTGACTGCTGAGTATCTGAGGACAGTGGGGCATTTGGCTCCGTATTGGACTCCAAAAGGCTGCTGTAGGTACTGTGATGGGGAGGACACCCACAGCCTGCCGGGCGCTTACACATGCATTTGGGACTCACAGACACACTGCTCAGCTGAACTCACATTCAAGGTCTCCATTCTGTAGGTACAAACCCACAAAATAAACCAGCAGGATCCTGAAAGGTTCAGCAAATGCCATGGGCCATCCCTTCATCTGGAAGTGGTGCCTCTCCAAAACCAAAACATCCCCAAGGGACAGATAAGGCTCTATGCCTCCCTGCCACTAGAATTCCCCCCACGACTTCTTTCAAAGAGAGTTCCTTTTACCTGAAAAGAGCTTTACAAAAACATGTTGTATTGCAATTTCTTTGGAGCAATGCATATCCTGATGCCAGGGCAAAGCAGGGACCATCTGCAGGCAGCACCCCACTGGGTTCCAGCTGGCTCCCCACCTCCACCAGCCCACAGCACCCCGAGGCACCTGCCTGCCCTCCCCTCCTACTCAGTTTTGCTGTTCTGTCCCACCTTAGTGTGGGCTGGGCATCACCTCTAGGCCATAATTCACCCGCAAGCTGGGGACTGCCTAGAGGACAGGAGCAATTGCTCTGCCCCCTTCTCCATCCTGCCAGGACACCAGGTACACATGCCAGCCCTCGGGAAGGAGATGCAGCCTGGCCAAGCAGGGACCCTGTGCAAGGGGCAGCTTCGTTTTGTCCAAGTGCTCTGTGCTGGAGACAACACTTGCACAAGCAGGTGAACTCAAGTACTCTGCTTAGTAGTTTTCCTACCAGGGCTTATGTCAGAATGCCAGCTGTGAGGGAGTTCATTAAACTGAGGCACTGTGGCAGAATAAATGTCCCCAGATAATGAGAAAAGCTGGTGCCGACCCGGGAAACCTCCCACACTCATTCTGAGCTGCAGCAGGAGGCAGCTCTGACAGGTGAGGGTTAAACCTGGCCCATGTCTTCAGGCAAAGGATGGGGGAAGGCAAAGGGGGGATGACTGCTCCTGCCTGGTTCTGCTTTCAGCAGAGATGGCAATTCCCAGTGTTTCACCCTTCACAGTCTCCATCTGCTCAGCCAGGCAGGCTACTGGCAAGCAGCTCACCCACAGCAGCTCCTGGGCAGCACCACGAGCCAAGATGCCACCAGTCCCACACCAGGTCCCAGTTTCACATCCATCCCTCACCCTTGAGAGGGGACCACAGCACCAAGAAAGCAGAGAATGCTGAGGGGTAAAGGCCAGTAATTCAGCAGTACTTCCTTGCAGGAAGCTGGGACATCAGCTTTCTCCCCCAGCCACTGCAAGCCCAGCTAGCAGCGCACTGGGACCCAGTGCAGGAGAAGCTGGAATGTCCCCGAAGGTGCAGAGCCCCAGCCCTGCTATTGGAGAAGATCCTGGGACCTGTTCTGTGACAGTTTGTGCCCCAGAGCCTGTAAAAAACCCTCATCATACATTTCATGTCAGTTTCGGCAGAGGAATCACTCTGGCAGACAGCCACAGCATGTGCTGGGCAGAGTGCTCAATTGTTGTCTGATACCAAGAAGACACATATTCCAAAAAAAATACAGATTAGAGCCCAAAGCAGAAGGAACTGTGTTTCAACCACATCCCAGAGACGTTGTTCATCCTGAGCTAGGCTGTAGAGAAGGGGGAGGAGCAGGTCACTGCCAGCTGTCCACGGGAGTTTGCTGGCAGTGGAACGCACAGACAAAATAAATTTAAAAAGAACAGGGGGGAGTTAACTTTCCATTCTCTCTGAGCAAAAGGTTTTGTTGAAGTGTTTTCCACTTCTGGCAACATCCAAAGTCAGATATCTCAGTTGGGAAGGCTGGGGACCCTCAATTTCCATCGCAGCAGCACCAGCTCCTCGTCCTGGCTTGCTGAGAGCCTGACCCTCCTCCACCAACTGCCCCATCCCACCGCAGCCCAGGCAGATGCCAGACAGCTGTGCTGGTACTGCAGAGCAGGTTCCAGAGCCTCAATGCCTTCCCCTCTCAGCCCAAGGGGTGGCTGTCAGCAGCTTGGAAAGCCTGACCCAAGGGCACTCAACCCTCCACCCTGCCCAGGCAGGCTTCACCACCCCAAGGCACACGAGTTTTCCCTTAGTTGCTGTCTATGTTTCCATATAACTCCTTTTCACACCTCACAGCTTGCTGCTGGGGACACAGGACTGCCTCCATTTGTCTCTCCAAATATTTTATTTTGACCTGTCACTTGCTTCCCCCCACGTCACTGCTTCTGCTTGTTTTCTTTTTAGGCAAACCTTTTCCCAAATCCACAGAGCGCCAGCCTTAGTTACCCAGCTCTTTCACTACTATTCCAGTTCTGCAGAAGTTAACATCCTCCGAACACCATCATCTTGGGACACTTGCTACAAACTCACAAAAACCAGGAGTGGGGCAAATTTAAACCACAAGGACAAAGGGTCTCAGCAGGTAGGGAGGAGGCTTGGTTTGGGTAGCAGGATCTGAGCCTGAGGCTGGTTACAGGCTGCTTGTGCAGCTCTGGACCCCAGGACAGCCCAGCCACATGCAAGTCGCTGGCTGAAAACTGGGTACCCCAGGAAGTCTTTCCTGCAGGGCAGAAGGGTTCAAGTCCCACCAACCCCATTCCCCACCCGCAGGCACGCAGGGGGCGGTAGGATGATTCCTGGGGATTGGAACTATTGCTAAGGGCCAGGGATGCACGGCTGGCAGAGTCCCGAGGGGATACGATGCTGTGAGGTGCAGGAGTGTAGGAGCTGGCTCGAGCTGCGCAGCACCAGACTGATGGAGGGATGGTGAGAGGGAGCTCAGAGTGGGGTTGTGTGAGATTGGGGCAAGGTGGGAAGCACACGTGGTGCACACACCAGAAGGACCCAGGAGTGCAGGAGGAGAAGAGGTCAGAAGCAGCACCTGGCACAGGGCTACTGCCAAAAAGCCACGCGGGCCATGCACCACAAACAGCCCCCCAACCCACCAGTGAGGGTCACGCAGGGGGTCCCAGCACGGGGCCATGCTCACCCACAGACTCGGTGCAACTCCTGCAGCTCGATGCTGTCCACGTCCCCGTACATGGCCATGTTCTCCCCTAGCTTGAGAACGCAGTCTGAGAAGCCTTGGTAAACGTTGGCACAGGCAGTGCCTGATGCCAGCAGCCCAGCCAGGTGCCCTGTCAGCCACCAAGAGGTCAGCGTGAGCACCCAGACTTGTGGGGATAGAGCGCACCTCCCTCCCGGGGGGATCCAGGCACCCCTTGGCCACCACAGCACTGGTGCCACACAGGCACAGGCGAGATCCCCGTTCCATGCAGGAGACCCACGAACCCAGCACCATCCTCCGTCTGTTCCCAGCCCTGCCTGCGTTTGCAGAGAGCCTGAAACAGCCAGGGCAGGGAGCTGATGGGGGGAAGTCGGGGCGCCCCGCTCGCAGCCTGTCCGATGCTTACCCGCACCCAGCACCTGCACCCACGGGGGACAGGGACAGGCAGCCAGGACCCAGGGAGGAAGAAAGGGAGAAGGGGGAAGAAGGAGGGAGAGGAGAGAGGGATGGAGGAGGAGAGAGGGAGGGAGAGAGGAGGACGCCGCATACCCACCCGCCCAGACACCCCAGAGCCCACAGGAGAGAGATGCCCGGATCCGAGAGGCAGAGAGGAAGAAGAGGGGACTCCGCATCCCCTCCGTCCGACCTCTCCACCCCCCAGGCAGCCTCACCCAGTGCGAGGAGTAGCATTGCCGGACCCCGCCGCCGCTGCCCCATCGCGCCGCCGCTTCCCGGGACACAGCTCGCGCTGGAACCCCAGCGCTACCCGCCTCTACTCGGACCCGGCTGCCGCTAATGAGCAGCTCATTACGGAGGGGGCTGGGCTAAGGAGCACCTGGGGGTAGCCCCTGCACCTCTGGAACTCCCAGCATCGCATCTCCTAAGGGCTCTGCCAGCAACCCCTGCACCCCACAGCCAGGGACCCTCCACCCCCAACCCAGGGCAGCCCTGCAGCTACGTCCCCTGAAGCCTCCCATGCTCTGTGCACCGCCCGAGTGGGCAATGGGGTTCAGAGTCCATTGCCAGCAGCAGGAACCCCAGCGTGGCAAGGGTTGCTTTGCTTTGCTTCACTTTGGGCTGACTCTTCTGTGAAGGCGCAGGGGAAGGAGATGCAGGACGTGTGAAATCAAAGAATCGCTTGGTTGGGAAACACCGCGGAGATGATCGAGTCCAAAGCCCTGAGCATGTGGAGGTTCAAAGCCTTAAGCATCAGCACCTACAGCTGCAAACCCTTCTCCCCCAGCCTGGGACCAGCCCTCCCCAAGGCTGTGCTGCCTTCCAGGGCATCACTTGGGATTTTGCATCTTTACAGCCTGATCGTGGCTCTTGTCCCATCAGTCCCTCTCCTTTTCCTCCAGCAGGAAGGGGAGCAGAAGCTTTCCTGTCTGCTCTGATGGCATCACTGCAGGGGTGATGGTCCCACCAGAGCTCACTCTCTGCTAGTGACAGCTTTGCTGTTGGGGACACCTCTCTCCAGCAGCCCATGAACCCCACTGGTGCCCGGTGCCATCACCTCCGTAAGTGGGACCCCCTCTGTGCACAGGGACTCCCTGCCCCTGGGGCGGCCGGGCCAGCACCCACAGCCACTTCCAGCCGTGGGAACACAGAGCAAGGGGAAACCTCAACTCTGCAAGCGCCTCGTGTGCCCACAGCAAATGCAAGGTTAAGAGAGAGTGCTTGGGTCAGAACAAACAACAATATTTATTATGGAAAAAAAAACAGAAGACAACATCTTAAAAGTCGTCATCTTCTTCTTCATCTTCGCTCTCTGCCATTCTCCAGGAGCCAGGGAAGTTCTGTGAGACCTGGAAGAAAAGCAGGGCCACAGCCATTTTGCTATTGAGCAGCACCTCACCCAGCAGAGAAGGGGGTTCCTGAGCCAGCTCAGCAGCAGCAGCTACTTCAGGGTGGGGGTTCATCCTGATGGGCATTGGATTTGCCACAGCTCTGGGACATGCTGGGGACAGCAGGACCCTGTCCCCAGCGCTAAGCCCTGGCTGGGCTCAGGGTTAGACTGGCCCCAAGAAATCCCTCCCTTCCCCAAGCAGGTCGGTGCTCAGGGCAGGGGGTGGTGGCCGTGGTGCCACCAGGACAAGGGGACTGGGTGCTGTGTCCCTGCAGCAGGGCCAGAACTGCCCAGCCCCAGCCTGGCTGTGGGCAGTGGATGGGGAGCACGTGCCTGTCCTGGTGTCCATGGGGCTGCCAACAGTTTTTCCTCTTCATCCATATCCTCCTCCTCTTCCTCCTTCATGTCTAGATTCGTATCTATTTCCATCTCCACTTCCTTCTCTCTCTCCACATAGGCCTCCCACTCCATGTCCTCAACTGCAGCCTTGGCAGCCGGCTCTGCAGCTCCCAGCAGGAGGTGGAGCAGCCTAAGCCAAAAGCCAAGCAGAAAAGTGCTCTGGTCCTGCCCTGGCCAGCCAAGGGGACCTGGGGGACGGTGGTCTCGGCAACCCTGCCCCCTCGTGCCGCCCGGGGAGAACCGTGGGGTGATGGGGCCCCTGGGCTCGTCCCCAGCCAGGAGGGGGCTGGAGCCCGAGTGGCTCCTTCGACACCTGCACCCACCAGGAGCGACGGGCCAGCGCCTTCAGCAGGAGGATCCTGTGCTTCAGCACTTGGGATGCCCTCAAGGTCTTGAGGATCTGTCAGAGCAGAGAGCACAGGAATGAGCAGCCCTGCTCCCTGCCCCGCGGGGCCTTGGGCACAGACCCCGGCCCCACGCCCGCCTCAGAGCCCAGAAGCTACTTACTCTGCGCAGGAGGCTTTTCGGCTCCACGCTGCTCCGTGGGCAGCGCTGAACTGCCATGGCTCCAGCCTGGAAAGGGGCAGAGAAGGGACTGGCTCAGGCTCTGGGCAGGACACAGCTGCTCCCAGCAAGTGTCCCTCTGCTACAAGCCTGGGGCACTCAGGGGTCCCATGGGACGTGTCCCCCCAGCCAGGGATGCTCAATTTCAGCAGGGGAGGAGCAGCCCACTAGGGCTTCTCCCAGCCCGTGACATTGCTGGGTGGGTGGAGAGGGTGAGACAAGCTCCCAGATGACCGAGCTCCCCAGAGAGGGGTCTGCGCCCCACACCATCCCCACAGTGCCCACCCCAGCCTGCCTGGTCCCTGGGGGGTGTCCCCCTCTGTGGAGCAGGACTGTACCTCCAGCAGGATGGGCATCATCTTCCTGCAGGCCTTCATGGTGGGATGGGGAAGGAGGCACTGGGACCAGGTTACAAGGGCTGGGTTAGGTGTTTGAGGAGTTGGGAGCAGAGGATTGAGAAGGGCAGAGCTGGGAGAAGAGCAGTGTCAGGACCAGGGCAGTTGGGCAGTGTCAAGGGCAGAGGAGAAGGGCAGTGTGGAGAGCAGGGCAGAAGCTCTGTGCTGTGCTCGTTGCCTGGCACTGGCAGGTGCAGTTGAGCACGAGCTGTGACATCACACCTCTGGGGGGGGGGGGGGGGCGCGCGGGGGGGGGGCGCGCGCGGGGGGGGGGGGGGGGCCTCTGGTGCCAGGTGCATTGTGGGTGATGGGGACAACTCCCCCATTGGTGGCTATGGATCTATTAACCTGCACCCCTTCCAAATTAATAATCCCAACAAATAATACTTCACTTGTCTTAAGAGCTTCTTCCTGACCATCCCATCGTGCCTGGCTGCCATCCACACCCCTCCATAAGGGTTTTCTCCAGCTGTTTCATGCAGTACCTGATGTTTCCCTGATATTTTATGGATGCTCCTTCATATTCTCTGATCTCAGCCTCCATCTGCACTGCACGTGGTGCTGACCAGTGCCCAGGGACCTTTCTCGAGTCATGAGCACATCATTGAAGTCCATCGCATGGTGCAGGGCTGCCCGGGATGCTTGTCTTCCCTCCAGCTGTAGGGCTGCAATAGCAATGCCTCTCTCTGCCATGGCAGCAGAGCTACTTACAACAGCTCTTGCTGATCCTGATGGTCCAGCCAAGGGAGGAATGCTCATGGACACTGGTGCAAGGCAGGGTGTCAGGTATTTAACAAGTGGGTTCTGCCCAGACTTTCTCTGGGATGTGGGGGCAAGTTGTGCCCATCCTTCCAGAAGAGGTCTGAATGCCAAGGAAGAGCCAAACCCATCCTCTCGTACAAGTGCCAGCCACTCTCCAGCAAGCACCTTCAGAGCCTTAGAGCCATGCACCCCTCATCATCCTCTGTTCCTTAAGGTCTCATCATTCCACAGTTCTTATGGGTCAGTAGATGAGCAGTCAGAACAGCAACCCAAAGGCAAAATCCCAGCTGCAATTCCTGCAATCACTCGACAAGTTCAGGTGACACCAACAGGGTCATCACAGTCTGTTTGCAGGGCTGGAGCTTGTCTTCTGGTGACATTTGATCCAAAGCAGCTCCTCCACACCATCCAGTTCTGCTGGGACAGGCGATGCCCTCTGCATTGGCTCTGAAGATGGTGGGACCCTTGGACAGCAGAAATTCCATTCACAGCTCTTCAACAATTGGGATTTAAGTGTTCGAACAGCCCTCTGTTAGCAAGGGTCAGTCATTTACACCTTAATTTCTGACAAAATGAAAGTCCCTGATTGTTCCAGGCTCAATAAAAATGCGGATGAACTATATAAGTGCTAAATTGATGTAGAGTATTAAAAGAAAGGTAATCCTAGATAAAATTATTTAACTTTCCTTTTCCATCTTAGCTGTATCTTCAGATACACCAACATTGTATTGATGAAGACATTAACTCAGTGACTTCATTAAAGCATTCTAGGGGTTCTCATTCCATGCCCAAAGAACGCTGAGAAGAGAGGAAAAACTGAACAATATATGCACAAGAAAAAAATGGAGCAAAGCAATCCTGCCATGGATTGCTGGTGTGGGTGCTAATGGGGCACCCGAGCAAGGGCTGGGGTGTCTGTTCTTCTTGCTGAGCCACAAAGCCCATTTGCCTGCATTTTGCAAGGAGTTTTAAAACCCTCCATCCAGCTCACGGCAGGGTCTTTTCTGTCTCCTTGGGCTGTTGTAATAGAATCATACAACGGTTTGGAAGGGACCTTAGAGATCATCCACAGCCAACATCCTGCCATGGGCAGGGACACCTCCCACCAGACCAGACTGCTCAAAGCCCCACCCAACCTGGCCTTGAACACCTCCAGGGAGGGGGCATCCACAGCTTCCCAGGTCAACCTGTGCCAGTGCCTCCCCACCTCATTGTGGAGAATTTCTTCCTAATGTCTAATCTAGATATTCCCCCTCCCAATGTGAAGTCATTCCCCCTCATCCTATCACTGCAGGCTCTTCTAAATTGTCCCTCCCCAGGTTTTCTGGAGCCCCTTCAGGTACTGGAAAGCCACTCTAAGGTCTTCCCAGAGCCTTCCCTTCTCCAGGCTAAACAACCCCAACTCTCTCAGCCTGTGCTCACAGCAGAGGTGCCTTAGCCCTCGTATCATCTTCGTGTCCCTCCTCTGGAATGACAAGTCCCGTGGGCTGTGGCCACAGTGACTCATGATCATGGCTGGTGACTCTTGGGGCAGTGGGAGCAAATGCCAGCAAGTGCCTTCCCTGCAGAGGCAGGAGCACTGCCGGCTGCACCCCTGGGAACTGGCCCTGGGAGCTGAGAACCCTGACCCAGGGCACGGCATGCCCGAGGGGCTGCCAGCTTCTGTCTCAGAGCTGAACCCCAGCCAGGTGGCACCTCCACACAGCCCAGCTCCCCCGGGTCCGGCAGAGACGCTCGTCTCTCAGCAGCTGTACTCCCCCAAGGGTGTTTATGGCTTTTCTGTCTCCCTGCTGTCCCAGACTAAAATCGCGCCTTTTAAGGGAGCCACAGGGTCGCTGGAGCCTTGCCTGCTGCTGGCTGCAAGCTGCTCCCTTGCAATGTATCACCTCATTTACTCAGAAAGCAGCCTTGTTTTGCTCTTGACTCCACGATTTACTGATGGATCTGTGCTGTAGCTCACTCCCAGCCCTGTCCACGCACGCCTCCTAGAGAATAAGATCCATTTTCACCAGCGAGTGATTCACCTGCCTGGCACTGGTTCACCTTTCCCTTAGCACCCTACTCCTCCACAGCTCCCTGACTCAACTCCCAAACCCACCTGAGCGGGAAGGGCTGGAGGAACAAGTCATGTTACATTTTCTCCTGATGACCGTCACACTTTGATGCTGCCTTCCCTGGGGGACTTTTGGCAGGAGTTGAGCTCTGTGTCCTGGGAAGAAGAAGAGACATCATTCCTACCTGAGCTTGTGACCTGGATATCCAGGGGACACCTCCCAAGGACCTGGGTATCTGCAGTTAGGGTGAGGGCTGTTGACACATTATGGTGCTGTCAACCTGCGCTGGAGGCACAAGGGACACGAGGATGCTGTGGCGGCCAAGGCAGACCCTGCAGGGATCCGATAAGCCCTTATTCTTAGGGCTCCCTATCAAAAGTGGAGATTCGCCACTGACTTCAGTGTCCCCTCTGTCCCCTCTTGCCTTTTGGCCAGGGGCAAGCATGCTGAAAAAAAAATCATTATGTGGAGCTGGCTTGCCTTCATTCATTTAATTGGAATAAAATGGGTGCCCTGCTGAGCAGCACAGCTTGTGCTGGAGAGCTGAGATGAGTCAGGCTCCATGCTGATGATATCACTGCTATTCCAACCCCTTCCCTGTAAGGCAGGATGGATGGGCCACAGCAGCGGGGGCCCTGTGTACGTGTCACTCTGCACCCATGCGCGTTGTCCCGACCACAGCGACTGGGACTGGGGTGAGGCCTCGGGAGCTTGAGGTGCTCCAGGGGGGACTTGTGTGCGCAGGAACAATCTCCATGCCCTGCAGTAGTAACTGGTGCCAATCGACACAGACGTGTCACATAGCAGAGACCTGAGCTAATTCTCCCATCCTGCCTCTTCTCCTTCCTGCTGGGAGGGCAGGGGGTCAACGGGGGTGGTGGTGAATGGTTTATGCTGCCCAGAGGCCAAGCCAGACCACACAAAGCTGAGATTTGTTCCTGCAGCTCCTCAGAGACCATGACATCCCCTTCTCACTACACCAGCCTGGCTGGGGGACAAAGCCACAGCGCTGGCTTCCTGTCCTCAGGTGGAAACGGTCAGGCAGGGCTCAGGGTGCTTTTTGGATAAGGATAAACATCATGTGGGCAAAGCTCATCCCTCGGAACCACTGCCAATGTGTGTGAGCTGAAGCCAGCAGCTACAGGCAAGTGTGTAGGGTGCGGGCACCAAGTCATAGAATCATAGAATGGTTTTGGTTGGAAGGCAGATTAAAGCCCATCCAGTTGCAACCACCCTGCCATGGACAGGGACACCTCCCACCAGACCAGGCTGCTCAAAGCCCCATCCAGCCTGACCTTGAACACCTCCAGGGATGGGGCATCCACAGCTTCCCTGGGCAACCTGTGCCATGGCCTCCCCACCCTCATCATTGAGAATTTCTTCCAAATGCCTAATCTAAATCTTCCCCCTTGCAATTTAAAGCCATTCCCCCTTTGTCCTATCATTATTTGCCCTTGTAAAAAGTTCCTCCCCAGTTTCCAGTACCAAGCCAGATTTTGGCAGCAGGAGCTGCCAGGAAGAAAGGGGGGTGGGGGGACAGCAAAGCAACAGTAGCCAAAACAGAGCTGGGACACAAACAATACCCAGTTATCTTTAGTCATCCAGACAGTGAGAAAACCACACTGAGAATGGGGCAGGCGGGACATGCCACAGAGACTGGGAACTCCCTTTCAGGCAGAGAAAAGGGGAGAGTGTCTGCTCCCCCCTGGCAGTGCCCAGGCTGTGGGCAGAGCTGGCGCTGGGCACGGGGAGGCACTGACTCACCCTGCTGAGATACAGGAAAGAGACGGGTGGCCAAGTCCACTTCTTTGCCAAGGATCGGCCTTGATGTGCAGGGCAGAACGAGGGAGAAAACACCTCGGAGTGGCATCTGCTGGGGAATGAGGGTCTGAGGGCAGGAGTGAGCTGGGGAGGGGGCCCACAGCCCACCCACACCGCGTGCCTACCTCTCTCCTGTGTGATGGTGTGAGCTTGGCATTTAGAGGAGAAAAGCAAAAAAACAGATGTCAGGAATGGTAACTGTGTTCCTTGCCCTGAGGCATCCTCCGTGAGGATAGTCCCGTGTGTGGGGACTGCCTGCAGGGACCTCCTCTACGGACCAGGGACCCCCCATGAGGGCTCTCTGTGGGTCCCGGGAATGCAGAGACCCTCCGTGAGGACAGGGTACCATGCACGGGGATTCTGCTCTCCAAGGGGAACGGGGACCCTGCGTGGGGACTCTCTACGGGTCCTGGGAAGACAGAGACCCTCTGTGAGGACCAGGTACCGTGTGCGGGGACCCTGCTCTCCATGGGGGGCCAGGGACTCTGTGTGGGGACCTTCAGCAGGGCCATCTCCCGCCCCTCCTCACTGGCACTGTCCCGCAGCCGCTCCCTGCCCCGCAGCCGGTGCCTGAGCTGGGTGCGGGAGGCAGGATGGGGAGGGCTGTCCCCGCCCCGCAGCTATCCCCGCCCCGCTGTACCCGCCCCGCAGCGCAGCATGGGCGAGCGGCCGGCGGGGGGGTCGGCCGCCCCGCTCTGAGACCAGCCGGTCCCCAGCGCGGTTCCCGGCCCCGTCCCGTCCCGATCCCGCTCGCAGCCGCCGCATGTCGGGGCCCGGGGCGCAGAGCCGCAGCCGGCGGCTGCCCGGTAAGTGCCGGCCGGGACGGGAACGGGGCACCGGGCGGGCATCCCTCCTCCCTGCATTCACCGCATCCCTCCCCGCAACCCTCTTCGCATCCCGTTGCATGCCCCTGCATCCCTCGCCGCATCCCTCCCCGCACCCCCTTGCATTTCCCCTACATCCTCTCGCATCCCTCCCCACGTCCTCCCTCTTCCCTCCCCGCATCCCCCGCATCCCTCTCCACATCCGCCCACATCCCTCCCTGAACCACCTCGCATCCCTCCTCGCATCCTTCCCCACATGCCTCCCCGCATCCCTCCTCGCAACCTTCCCCGCATCCCTCCCTGCACCCCCTCTCATCCCTCCCCACCACACTTGCCCGATGCCCCCCAAGGCGTCCATGCCCCCCATTCCACCCTTGCTCTCTGGGCTGCTGCAGGCAGGGGCTGCCCAGGAGGTCCGTGCCTGGGATGGGGATGCTGCCGGTGGGAGCACCTGCCTGGGAAGCAGCTGAGCTCGGGGACCTGTTGGACCGTGGGCTTATTGTGGAGTGGCATCGGTGTCCCTCAGAGCCCCAAAGGCCCTGGGAGGAGTGGATCTCCCCCTAGGGATTTAGGAGAAAAGGAGGCTGAGCAGAGCAACCACATCAGTGAGTGGTGGCTGGGGTGACAGAGGGGTTGCAGGAGGATAGCCTGCCACAGATGCTGTTCTGTGCCACACGGTTCCTTGAGCACTGAGCTGCCCTCCTGGCTTTCTTGCCCTCACGCCGATTTCTTCGCGAATCGAAGCAGGGCCCCGTAAATAGCAGGGTCTTATGACACAGCCTCTGCTGGGGAAGGAGCGCTGGGCAGCAAGGATATTTTTAGTGCTGAGACGCAGGGGATTTGGAGCTGGCTCGGAGGACCACAGGCAATGAAATCGCAGCACCGACAGGGGTTACGAGGTGCCATGTCCTCCCTCTCCAGTTCCTCCCCACCCCGCTTTTCCCAGCAAGTGGCTCTGCCAGAACCACTGCCTCCCTCGCACTCGCCTGGTGCGTTTCCTCTCACCAGGGCTACGGTTATTTTTGCTGTGGTGCAACGCGAGGTCAGACACGCTGATAGAGAAAAGACCGTGCACGGAATTAACGCTCAGGCAGCCGGGCATGTCCAGGCATCCCATCTCCTAACAGCCTAACTGCACGATTCTGTGGGGAATTCCCAGCTCTCCATGCCTGCTTACTTCTCCTAAGGCTGAGAGCTGAAACCCTTAGGATTTACCCTTGTCCTGCAGCAGTTCTGTTGGGGCAGGGCAATAAGGAGAAGCTTGTGATCTCTGCAGGGCCTCTTGAAAAATGCTGTGGCAGCCAAGGAGCTGTATTTTCCCCCACCCGATCTCCTCGCAGCGCTGCACGCAGGGACCGGGAGGGCAAGGTTCACTCCAGGAAGCCAGGCAGCAGTGGGGTGTCCCAGGCCTCTCTGGGCAAGCAGAATCAGGGGTTCAGGCTCTGGGAAAGTGCAGGGAGAAGGACAAAATCTGTCTGGGCTAGTCTGCCCCAGTACTTTTAGTCACCACGGAACTGGCCCATGTCTGGAGTGACCCCTCTCAAACTCTGCTCCCCTCCTTGTCACTCCCTGTTCCCTTTCCACAGCTCAGGTCATTTTTCAGAAGCTTCTTTATTTTTTTTGAAATGTCTGCAAGGTGCTGCAGAGCCATGGCCTCAAGAAAAGGCCATCCCCATCCTCTCTTGGCTTTGTGCCTCCACTGACAAGCCTTCTCCACTCCCCAAATACTCCCCTCCTGTTCACTGGCACAGAGGCGGGGTTGTATCAAGATCCTGTGGGCCAAAGAGGAATGAAAAATGCCTCCCCTCCCAGCAGAAAGGCAGCTAGACCATTGATCCGCGCTTGACTCCTGGCTTGGGCTCTGGGTCTGAAAGCACTCTTAGCTGGTGCTCCCAGTACCCCCAAGCCCTCTCTGGCTTTCACCCCATGCGAACTGCATCCCAGGAATTGCTCCTCTCCCAGCCTGCTTTGGCAAGGGTGCGAATGGGAGAGCTCACAGTGGTTTGATTCACAGCCAACCCTCCTGCATTTTTCTCCACCACGGCAGTGGCCACAAGCCCACCATGTGCTGGCAGGGCACAGGGAACAGTGGTGCTGGCATCCTTGCCCACAACCCACCCTGGGAGCAGGCAAGAAGGAAATCCCTGCCTGCACCTCCTGGGGGATATCCTGCCCAACCAGCCTCTGCACCAGCGTTTGGTCCCAGTTCCTCTCCCAACTGTGCTGGCTAATAAGCCATGAGAGCCGGAAGGATTTGAAGGCAGCGGGGCGGCTCAGTGCCGTCGCAACCACACTGGGAGGTTCAGCCAGTGGGGAAGAGCTGGCTCTGCATGCTGATAAGCCTCCAGCCCCTTGGCCGAGCGGGCTGTAGTAATAACCATGACAATAGTAATAAAAGCCAGGCCACCAGCAGGTACCGACAGATCCCCCACGGTACACAGGGGCCGCTTTGTGTGTGCGAACGTGTCCCGTGGTGGGAACATGCCAGCCAGATGAGACAATCCCAGCGATTGACAGCCAGGGAGTGTGACTGGCCATCACATGGGGAAAGGCCGTGGCAGGGAACGCTGCTCTCCTTTATTTCTCGGTGAGGGTTGCTGAGAGGCAGCTACAGTAGCAGGGCTGTTCGTTCCCCCCAGGCCTGGAAGAGCCCCGAGAGGAGGGGAAGGCTTCCCCGACTCTCACTGCGGTCGTGGGTCAGGCAGGGCCAAGCACAACCCAGCTGCTGTCTCCCGCTGCCGGCGTTCCTTACATAATGGGATCTCAGTGCTCGTGCTCAACTCCCCAGTGAGAGCTTAAAAACAAGTTCATAAACAGGTCCTGCTAATTCCTCCCTCAAGAGAAATCCCGGCGCCCACAGGAATGCTGCCACCAGCACCCGTCCTGACTCTCCTCAAGCACCCTTACCCAGAGTATCGGTCACGTGCTGGCAAGAGATGGGCAGTGAGAACATTAATGGCACGGATCAGCCACACTCACAGCACTGGGGGCAGCTCCCACTAGCATTTTGATTTATTTTGTATTTGCACTGCAGAAGGATTTAGAGACTTTTCTCCTTACCTCCACACTGGGTCCCTTTGGCAAGATGCTGCACAGAGACCTGGTCCATCGCCTTGAATCTGGGAGGTAGCAGAGCCTCTGCCCTGACCCAGCCTCCCTACAGCTGGAGCCTGATGGGCTTTTCTCATTGTGAACTGTGGCATTTTGCCATGGATTCGACACAGCTGGGCTGGGGGGCAGAGCTCTGCCTGGAACAGAGAGGACAGGGCTGGCTTCAGCTGCTGAAGGGAGCCAGCTCCATTATCAGTGCCCCAATCACCTCCTCCTTGTCCCTGGCTCCATTCTCTTTTGCAGCTAGTGCAGGACAGGCAGGAGGGTTTTGCCTTACAGCAGCAGAACTGAGCTGCAGCTGTTGGTCAGTCTTGTGAGGAAAGCTTCACCAGCACAGCGTGTCCACCACTGTGGCTGTTGGCCTGAGCCCTACACAGCAAACCTCTGCACCCAAGAAGGCACCCAGCGCTTAGATCAGACATGGCAAGGCAAAGCCCCTTCAGGCAGCAAGGACCAATGCCCCAGGCATCACAGGAAGACACTGAGAAGCTGGAAGAGGACCAGAGCCTCTTCCAGAAAGCATGTGGTGACTGGCCCTGAGTCACAGTGCATCCCCACGCTGTACTGCAGGCAGAACCCAGCCTCACTGGGCAGGGACCTGCAGATAATGGGGTTTAGCTGAAGGATGACCTAGAAATGGGGTGCAGAGGAGCTCTGTTAGGGCTCTTGGGAGGATGTGACGTTGAGCTCCAGGGCATCTCACCAGGCCCACCGTGTCCTGTTAAGGCCCTATGCTGCTCTAAATTGCTGACAGCCAACCCCCTTGCTCTCCTCATCCCTGTTCCTGCCAGACAGGGTGGGGATGCTGCTTGCTCTGCTCCCTCCTCCCCAGCCTGGAGGAGCAGAGGGTTTGGGCCATGCTTAGGCAGAGCAAAGGATGTTTGTTTGGTTTCCTTGGTTACTGCACTGCCTACTCCAGTAATCACATTTTCCTTGTGCGGGCTGGGCCAAGAGCAGCAGAGAGGAAATCTGGAATGGCTGAGGTCAAACACCAGCCTGGGAATAGCCAGAGCAACCAGCCACAGCCCCTCTGTGCCATTTGGGTCTTTGCTGTTGCGGGTACCCGACACGAAAGGGAGGTACCAGGCCCAGGGATGCAGCAACAAACTGTTACAGCAACAGCCCAAGGGCTCCCATTGCTCCCTCCCGTGTGAGCCAGGGACACGAACACCGCACCAGCGCTGAACTGCAGGAGGAATTACAGGAATGATAATGTTTGTGCAGGCAGAAGCCAAGCTGGCTGTGCAAGCGGGGGATGTGAACGGGGGAGCCTGCGAGCGTGGGTGCGGCTGTATTTATAGCGGCGGGGGCGGCAGGGGTGCACGTGTGCAGGGGTGACAAGGTTGAGATGCCTTTTATTCCTTATGTATCCCTCAGCCCAGAAAGCCTGGAGCGCTAATGCCAGTTCTTGTCCTTAGGAGTTTTCCCTGCTCTTTAGTGTTGACAGACAACCCTCTGCTTTGTAGCATGGAAAATGAAACCTGAACATGTGCAAACCATGGCTGATCTCATAAAAACGCCCTTCCTCCCTTGATAACTCACTTCAGCAGCCACAGACATAGCATATGAACTCCCAGCTCCTGGCTGCCCCGCGTCTCAGAAGTGAGATCTGAGGCTCCAGCACAGCAAGTGCTTGGTGATGCTGCCATTCTGGTGTGTAACATCTATTGATGGTGACTAAATCAATGTGCGCTGGTAAAGCACAGCTGTACCACATGAGCTGGGATGGACAGAAGAGCCTGGACAGCTCTACCTAGTCTGACCCTCCTCACCTTTCTCCCCAGCCGACATGGAGCAGGCACAGCGGAGCTTGGATGCAGAGCAGATGCAGCAACAGCAGCTGAAGCTACGGGACCGGCAAAAGTTCTTTGAGGAGGTTTTCCAGCATGACGTGGATTTCTTCTTCCCAATGTCCCACCTGCAGATAGAGCATCGGAGACGTAAGTGCTGCAGGCACTGGCACGGGGCTGGGGGTGTTTCCGGGAACAAGGACACGGGTGTTAGAGACCAGTGGGACATCCCCAGTCTAAAGGTGGCTGGGGACACGTGTGTCCTGTGCTGACAGGACCACTCGTGCTGCGTGTGGGCACGCTGTGGATTACTCACACTGCTTAACCAAAGTCACCACACATGGGTACCCAGGCTGGTGCCCTGCATCATCACTGGCTTCAGACAGGCTTCTCCAGACTGCAGTTTGGAGCAGGAACCAGTACTGCCATGAGGCAGCAGGGGTTTACAGAGAGGTGTTTTAAGGAACCATGATTTTCCTAGAGTACTCTTACCAGCAAGTGGAATTCAGTTTCCCCACAGCAAGGCTGGGCGCATCCTCAGGGTCCTGCCTGCACAGGGCTCACAAGGTTCTTTGCCAGGAACCAGCACTCACCTTTCCACTGGTCTCTCTCTCTGCAGCCCCCCTAGGCAGCATTTCCTCCATGGAGGTGAATGTGGACATGCTGGAGCAGATGGACATGATGGACCTATCAGACCAGGACACCGTGGACGTGTTTCTGGGCTGTGGGACAGAGGAGAGCAGCGTTGCTGGGCCCCTGCCAGGTATGTGCAGTCCAAGCCTTTCCTGTCCCCACCTCCCAGACTGCCTTGTTCTTCAGCCCTGTCTGCCCTGTGTGCAGATCCACACACACCTGTACAAGGACAGCCACTTGATGCTGGGGTCTGTGAGGCTGGAGAGACTCTTCTGATATCCACCTCCAGAGCCCAGAGGCGCAGACCCCTGTAAATATCTTATGCTGCAGAAGTCAGGGAAATCCAGGCAATCTTTCAGAGTCTGTGGGACAAATTCTCCTATTCTGAAGCCCCTCTTGAGTGGCCAGAGTCTTGTCATGATTTCCCAGGTGCCCACTACACTGAGCAGGAAGGCTGCGGGACACCTTTGCCTACCAGCCAGACCCCAGGGAGTTGGGCTTGGATCCTGCAGGGAAAGCCAGGGCTGCCAGCACCTTCCTCCCCACACACAGAGGCGCTGCAGTGATTCACTGAGGCTGGGCCAGACATCTCCTTGCCTGCTGCAGTTGATGGCCTCACGCAGTGTGGCTCAGAGCTGTTTCACATGAGATAGAAGAGGCTCCACTGCCAAAAACGGGGAAGGAATGTGCGGCACTGCCCAGAGCCAAGCTGAGGCTGTGAGGTGGGGAATGGCCAAGGCAGCCGCATTGAGAGCAGCTGGGGAAGCACAGCCTGCTGATGAATAAGGATTGGGAGGGGGGCTATCCATGAAGCCTGGGGAGAGAAACCCCCCAGGAGCCTTTTTCTTCCTTCTCTTACCACTCTCTCCTCCAGGAGCAGATGCCGAGCAGTGCCCAGATGAAATCACCGTGCAAGTGCCAAATGCAGCTGAGAGCAAGTCACGCATTTCCTCCACATCCTCTGTCTCCACGGATCCAAACAGCCTGGACACCAGCGAGGAGGGGGCCGAGACCCCCGTGGTGCAGTCAGATGACGAGGACCTGCAGGAGGACAGTCCCAAAGAGCAGGAGGCAAGAAGCTAGCAGCCAGCTTTGCCCTGCTCCCAGCCTCCTCCATACGAACTTGCCAGCCTGGAGGAAGGAAAGCTGCTGGCGCTTAGTAAACCCTATGCTGGACTGCTGTCCTGATGGAGGAAAGAGAAGGTTTTCCCCTCCTCTCGCTCCGCAGGTTCTCCTGGCAGCCAAGGGAGAAGGAAAGGGGTATTGTAGGCTCCCAAAATTAACTCTTCAGGCTTTGCTGCTAACACTCCCTGCTTGACTCCCACAAAATGCTCAGCATCCCACAGCCCCACCATTCCCAGAAAGCCATCCCTTGGGATCCCAGCTCCCCTGTCCTACTGACAAAGTTTCTGTCCAGACAAGCATTTAACGATGGCGTACAGAGAAATAACATGGATCAATACAAGCAGTGGGTGTGTGCGTTATTGGGAGAAAGAAGCACTGGGATGCAGGTTAGGCACGGATTGCAAGAGAGAGAGTGGTGTGAAGCCAGCGGGCTAAGGGTGCAGCCCAGGGATGATTCCCGTGCCCAGGGTGGGAGCAGGCAGCACGGACATCAGCAGAGATGGGTGGCTGTTTATGGAGCTGGTCACCACACCGAGCAGCTCTGGTACTGCCTCCAGGAGGGAGAGAGGCAGCGGCTGCAGCACAGATACAGCCAACCCGAGCAGGGCCTCTGGTGACCTCTAATTGCCTGCTGGGAGTCCACCGGGGCATCCCCACGCCAATCGGCTCAGCGGAGAACAGGAACGCTTGCAGACAGCAGCCCTGCTTCCCCAGCACAGCACGATGGCAGCAGCCTTGGATGGAGGCTGGCTGAGAGGAACGAAGGAGCAGCCATCAAAATGAAGCCACTCCACAGCCCACTACACTTGCTCCATGCAGGAGAGGTCATGAGGAGTCAGGCACAAAGCCTGCTTCTATCAGCAGCTGCAGGCCAGGAAAGCCCTGTCCCTGCTATGGTTGCGTCAGCACAGCTGCGGTCACTCCCACCAGGAAAGGAGCCTGGGAGATAAGCCACAGGAGCCCAAAATGCTCCTCGTTCTGGCTGCCTCCTGGGGGAGTGTTCAGACCTTGCTGCACTCCCTCTTGTGTCAGCCAGCTCTTGTGAGACTGGCTGGAGCACCCAGGCTATCCAGGCATCCTCTGTCAGCCAGCCCTTTGTGAGACCGGCTGCAGCACTGATGTTATCCATGACTGGATATGACTGGCCAGAGCGGGAGGTGTGAGCTCCATCAGGCTGGCACCCCCAAACTGCAGCAGCATTTCCTTACTCCTGGGGAGGCCTCAGGCTGGCCGGAGCTGGTGGAAGCAGGGTGCTTCCGGACAGCTTTGTGCCTGGAGATAGGAGATATGAGGAGAGGGAGAGCAGACAACAGCAGGAAGAACTGAGAAGAGGCAGCCACTGTGGGAAAAGGCAGAGTCATATAGTCATAAAATCATTTTGTTGGAAAAGACCTTTGAGACTACTGAGTCCAACCATACCTCTCCACTACTAAAGTTCAGTTTTGGGCGCCTCACTGCAAGGACATTGAGGGGCTAGAGCACATTCAGAATGGAGATGGGGAAGGAGCTGGAGAACAAGTCTTACAAGGAGCAGCTGAGGGAACTGGGGCTGTCTACAGCTGCCTGAAAGGAGATTGTAGCAAGGTGAGTGCTGGTCTCTTCTTCCAAGTGATAGGTGATAGAACAAGAGGAAATGGCCTCAAGCTGCACCAGGGGAGGTTCAGATTAGACATCAGGAAAAATTTCATCACTGAAAGGCTTCTCAGGCACTGAAAGGGCTGCCTAGGGGAGTGGTTGAGGGATGGTGACTCCCCTGTTCCAATGCTTCACCACTGTTAGTAAAGACATTTTTGCTAATATCCAGTCTGAACTGAACCCTTCTTGGTGTAACTTGAGGCTGTTTCCTCTCATCCTGTCCACTTGTTACTTGGGAGAAGAAACAAGCACCCACCTCACCACAACCGCCTTTCCGGGAGCCCCAGAGAGTGATGAGGTCTCCCCTCAGTCTCCTCTAGACTAAACAGCCCAGCTTCCCCAGCTGCCTCTCATAAAGCTTGCTCTCCAGCCCCTACCCCAGCTCCCTCAGGAGCCCTTGCGAGGTCTAGCAGCACCCACCCACGCTGGGGCCGCACGGAGACTGTCCTGAAGCTCCAATTACACAGGCCGGGAGTCCTCGCTCGCGAAGGCCCCACCGCCCCGGTCCCTCAAGGTAACTGCCAAAGGCGGGCCGCAGCACCGCTTCTCCATAGCATCCCCAGGAAGCGGCCGCCACCGGCCGGCAAGGCCCGGAGCGGAAGTAGTTGCGATGGCGTCCCCGCGTCTCCATGGCAATGCCGGAAGCGGAAGCGCCGATGGGCGGTGCGATGGCGGCTGCTGTGGTGCTGCTGGTGCTGCTGGCGCTAGCGGGGCCGGGGCTGGCGCGGCGGGATGCGCTGCGGGAGGAGCTGCTGCTCAGCCCGCTGCCCGCCGGTGATTTGGCTGCCACCTTCCAGTTCCGCACGCGGTGGGACGCCGACCTGTCGCGGGGCTCCGGTAGGGCGAGAGATAACGTCAGGGTGACGTCAGGGAGGGCGAGTGACGTCAGAGGAGGGGGCTGGGGTGAGCAGGAACAGGGCAGGGGGTTCTGTAGAGGGACCGGGACATGCTGGATCGATGAGCCAAGGCCAACTGTATGGGATTCAACTAGGCTAAGTGCTGCATACTGCACTTGGTTACAACAACCCCACGTAGGGCTCCAGGCTTGGGAAGCGGCTGGAAAGCTGCCCGGGGGAAAAGGAGCTGGGGGTACTGGTTGACAGCAGCTGAACAAGAGCCGAGGTTGCCAAGAAGGCCAATGGCATTTTAGCTTGGATCAGCCATGGCCAGCTGTGGCCAGCAGGAGTAGGGAAGGGATCGTCCCCCTATGCTTGGCACTGGTGGGGCTGCACCTCGAATTCTGGGTTCAGTTTTGGGCCCCACACTACAAGGAAGACATTGAGGAGCTGGAACACATCCAGAGAAGGAGAATAGAGCTGGGGAAGGGGCTGGAGTGCAGCGGTTCTGGGAGCAGCTGAGGGACCTGGGGTTGTTTACTCTGGAGGAGGCTGAGAGGAGACCTCATCACTCTCTGCAGCTCCCTGAAAAGAGGTTGTAGCGAGGCAGGGATTGGTCTCTTCTCTCAGGTAACAGAAAGGAAATGGCCTGGAGTTGTGCCAGGGGAGGTATAGATTGGATATTAGGAAAAATTTCTTTAGCAAAAGAGCAGTGAAGCACTGGAACCAGCTGCCCAGAGAAGTGGTGGAGTCACCATCCCTGGAGGTATTGAAAAAGTGTGTAGCTGTGGCACTGGGGCATGGTTTAGCAGGCACAGTGGTGTTGGGCTGGCAGTTGGACTTGATATTAGAGATCTTTTCCAACCTTAATGATTCTGTGAAGCTGGGGGGAGGGGGGCTGAGGGTTGTGGTGGCATCAGCTTGAGGGAGCTCAGTGTGGTGATGCAAGCAGGCTGTGTGTGACGATGCATGAGAATGATGTCATGGACCCTGTGTGACATCAGGGGGTGGGAGGGATGAGATGAGCAGCGCAGAGGCTAATGCTGGCCACAGTCTCTCACTACAGGCTCTTCCCAAAGGCGCTGGGGCAGCTGGTAGCAGCGCTGGGTGTGCGGGAGCTCCACCTTGCCCTCACCCAGGGCTTCTGGCGCACTCGGACCTGGGGGCAGCCGCCCCTCCAGGCTCCTGCTGGCGCCGAGCTCTGGGTCTGGTTCCAGCCCACCGTCACCGAGTAGGTACCTCAGCCGCGGGTCTGTCCCTCGGGGTCCCCTCCACAGCCACCACTCCTGGGAGTTGTCACCTTTCTCATATGAGGCAGCTGTGGTGTGCATAGGAGCCTCCTGGGTTGGAAAATATCCGCTGGAATAAAAAGTCTGCAACACCAGGAGCAGCTCTAAGGAAAAGCAGAACGTAGGCTGCACAGGGGGGTTTTGGTGTTGAGGGCAAACCCTTATTCACTAAGGGAACAAGTAATTTTCTTATTGGCTCTGTGATGACAAACTCCTTGCTGTGCTAATAAAAGAGAGTTATATCTTGATCTCTCATCCTTGACTCACTTCCTTTGACCCCCGTCCAATACCCATCACCATCTCCCTTAACACAGCCCCTGTTCGAGCCGCAGCAGCTCTGTGTGAACTCACAAGTGGCCCATTCTGGGTCTGCTGGTTGGGTCAGCCTTCTGAGTTGCACCAAGGTGCTGCTCTAGGTCCCGCAGTGCCTTCCCTGTACATCGCACATCAGCTCCCGCCTGCTCCTCCAGCTGCTCCCCTCACATCCCAGCTGCACCCACTGCCACATCCCTGGCTGTGTGGAGCCCTGTCTCCCCCATATCTCATGTGTTAGAGTAGAATACCAAGAGAGCTGGAGAGTGAATGGCCTCTACCTGCTTGCTCCTTGCAGCTTCTGAAAGCCAGTGGTGTCACCCCCATGTATTTATTGAATATTACTTAATGATTGTTGTTCGGAGGATTCAATTTGCTGAGTGATCTCTGGTATCTGTTCTTGCACAGTGTTGACAAAGCCTGGAAAGAACTGAGTAACATCCTCTCAGGAATATTCTGTGCTTCTCTTAACTTCATTGACTCGACCAACACAGTCACTCCAACAGCGTCCTTCAAACCCCTCGGCTTGGCCAACGGTGAGCCTGGTCTGGCTTTGCCCTCTCGTTCTTGTCTCCAGCTTTAATTCTGCCCCCTGGGGAGTCTGGGCACAGGTTCTGCAGCGACTCTGGGTCTTGGGGTGTACAACAGGGCCTGTTAACCTCCTCCTGGAAGCATTTCCTCTCCCTAAGAATGAGGCTTGGATTTGAACAGAGGAGAGCCACAAGCAGGATGTGCAGATCCTCCCAAGCCCACCTGTCTCTGAAAAGTATTTTATGGAACAGGACTAGAGGATTTAAGGAACTCATGGAAACAATCTGCTACAATATCCCCTTACCTGTTCTTTCTAAATCACTCTGAACAGAGTGGGATCTATTCCCAATTGAGCTTGTGGCATTTCAGAGATATTGAGAGGGTGGGTGGGCTGTGGGGTACACCATGGGGTGGAAATGGTCTCCTCCTGCACCCATACCTGTAGAAGTACCAGCCTGTTGACCCTCCACCTCCCTGCCCAGGGACAGATCACCATCTCCTGCGATACGCTGTCCTGCCCCGGGAGGTCGTCTGCACTGAGAACCTCACGCCTTGGAAGAAGCTGCTCCCATGTGGCTCAAAGGTAATGGCAAGTCCTGCTGCCTCACTGGCCCACTCCTGATGGGACTGGGTTCCTGACAACAATCCAGGAACTCACACTGGGAAGTCTCAGCAGAGCCTTTATCTTGGTGGGAGCCAAGAACAAACCTGGGGCTGAGTTTCTCCTTTTCTCCCTGCAGGCTGGGCTCGCTGTGCTGCTGAAGGCCGAGCGCTTGTTCCACAGCAGCTACCACTCGCAGGCAGTGCACATCCGCCCTGTCTGCAGGGTAAGCACAAAGCTCGGGGCTCCCTCCTTTAACGCTCCCAAGAGAAAATCCAAAGCCTTTTTGCAACACTGTATGGTGACAAATGGGTTTGTCTAGCTCCCCTGTGTCTAACAGCTGTCATCCTGCTTCTCTGGTCTCACCTGCGTCCCGATGGGATTCTGGTGGAGTTCCAGCTCCCTCTTGGTGCCCTGCCCTTCCAAAACGTGTGATCAGAGCTGCCTTTCTTTCTCTTGCCCAGGATGCCTCCTGCCTGGCTGTGTCCTGGGAGCTCAGACAGACGCTCACTGTGGTCTTTGACACCTTTTCCAGCGGCCAAGGAAAGAAAGGTAAGCTTGGCAGCGGTGCACTGTGGTCCTCGTCAGGTGCCCACTGCACTTCACCTGCCACTGACTTTGTCTCCCACAGACTGGTCCCTCTTTAAGATGTTCTCTCGCACACTGACTGACGCCTGTCCTCTGGCATCGGAGAGCAAAGTCTACGTTGACATCTCCCCTAAGAACAAGGTAACACTCATAGATGAGAGAACACTCCCCTGCTTCCTCAGTTCAGCCACTTCATGTGTCTCTGAAGCATCCTCGCCTCCCCCACTGGGTGGCCAAGTCCCCCCCTAACAGAGGAAAGTGATTTCTATCCTCTAAGCAGGGCTGTGGGGATGAGTGCTGAGCTGGCTGTTGGGTGGGAGAGCTCAGGGTCAGCTGGAGGGGCTTTGCCTAGCACTGCCAGTTACTTCAAGGGGCAGTTTTCCTTGGTCTATTTGCTTTCTCAGGAAAAGGAGCTGCTGGAAGTGACCCCCCCTCCGGCATCTGTCCACGAAGCTATTGTCCAGGGGGAGAAGAGGACCTATGCCGTCTATGACCTGCTGAGCCCCTCGCTCTTCAACACATCTCGCAGCCTCAATGTGCAGCTGAAATGGAAGCGGCCTGAAGACATCTGTGAGTGACCAGAACCGCACTCTACCTGCCCCACTGGTCAGGGCTCCAGGCTTAAAATTCACGTGGCATGGCCCCCAATTCTCTTTTGCAGCAGAACTGCCCACACCTGTACTCCACGCTCACCGCTATGTGAGTGGATACGGGCTGCAGACTGGAGAGATCAGCACACTCATCTACAACACCCACCCATACCGGGCCTTTCCCGTGATCCTGCTGGAGACTGTGCCGTGGTATCTGCGACTCTATGTGCACACTCTGACTATCACCACGAAGGGGAAGGAAAACAAGCCAAGTGAGTAAACCCTCCTGAGAGCACATGCCACACGGTTCCCTTGGCATGAGTAGCTCATTCCAGAGATGGTTTAGTGCCTCCCTCGGGTCCCGATGATCACTGGGAAACAGGACTGGGAAACAAAACATCTCAGGATGTTTTTCTAGCCTTCAGTTCAGCACTCACAGCAGAGGAGACCTTAATCTATCTTATAAGAGGCACATGGACAGTGTTTCATAATCCAACAAGGGTCTAAACCAAACTGAATTGATTTTTGTAGTAAAGGAGGCTTGATTTGAAACTCATGACTGGGTCTTATTTTGCCCTTGTACCTTCCCTTATGAACACCTGACTTTCATTGGTCTTTATAGCTCTAAAGACCAGCCAGATTCAGCTTTAACATGTGCTTTTTGCTACCCGTGCGTCTTCACTTGCCCATAAAAGGTCTCCCAGGACAGTGGAAGCAGGAGCACCCACCCAATGGGAGATATCCAGGTAATGTGGGGTTGGACAAAGTCCCCCCCAGTGCCACTGACATGTCTTTGGGGTTAGGTTACATCCACTACCAGCCAGCCCAGGACCGGAGACGGCCTCACCTCTTGGAAATGCTGATCCAGCTGCCAGCCAACTCTGTAACCAAGATCACAATCCAGTTTGAGAGGGCCTTACTGAAGTGGACCGAGTACCCGCCTGACCCCAATCACGGCTTTTACGTCAGGTAATGACATACCTCAACTGCTCATCCCCTTCTGGGCCTCGTGTAGGATTTGCTGCCCATGTCTCTGGGGAGGGGCAGAACTCCTTCTGTCACTTTGCTGGTAGGACTGACACCAGCATGTCCTTTGTCTCCTTAGTTCATCTGTGCTTAGTGCCCTGGTGCCCAGCATTGTTGCGATGAAGGACGTGGATGTGGAGCAGAGCCCTCTTTTCACCTCGCTGTGAGTGCGCCTGTTCTGGGAAGCAGGGCTGTACTGCAGTGCCCGTGGGCTGCCAGCAGTTTCATCCTGTGTGCTGAGCATGAAGCAGCAGTGCTGTGCAGGCTGACACTCCCTTTCCTCTTCTGCTCTCCAGGTTTCCTTCCTCTGATGGCTCCAGCTATTTTGTGCGCCTGTACACGGAGCCGCTGCTGGTGAACCTGCCAACGCCAGACTTCAGCATGCCCTATAACGTCATCTGCCTGACGTGCACCGTGGTGGCAGTGTGCTACGGCTCCTTCTACAACCTGCTGACCAGAACGTTTCACGTGGAAGAGCCGAGCCGGGGTGGGCTGGCCAAGCGGCTGGCCAACATCATCCGCAAATTCAGGGGGGTGCCCCCCATCTGAGAGAAAGCATGGCAGCCAGCCCTGGCCTCTCTCCATGGGGAGACCCAGGGCGCTGCTGCCTGCTGTCTTTGCTGGAAGCAGCCTGCTCCATTTTGCTGCCTGGATTCCTCTTTGGGATCCAACAAGCTGAGAGATTGCTTCCATTGTTAAGATGGGAAATCACTCTGACCTCACTGACTACTGAACTGCACTGCTCTGGGACTGGGAAAGGTATAAGACTTCTGTTTGGGAGGTGGGTAACTTATATGCTGGGAATGATGCTGAAAGTAAACTTGAGCTGTTTTGTACATTTGTGCTGCTCCTGTTTGGCTTTTACTTTCTCAACCCCAGTCTGACCTTGTAAAGGTGCTGTGAGCTGCTACGTCTCTAGCACGATACCGAATCAACTGGGAGGAGACTGGACGTAGGAAGGGGTGGGATACATGGTGCAGAGCTGGGTTCATCTGCTCTATCAGCTCACCTTCCACACTGCTATGTTGCACAGTGCCCTCCTGCCAGGCTTCACCACCTTTGAGCCAGATTTCAAATTAATTTTGGAGCATACCAAGGGTTTGGGCATACCTCAGCCATACCAAGGGTTTATTTTATTTCTCAAGAAAAAGCTTTTCTTGCTCCCAGCTTCTATTTGCAGCATTTTGAAATGCCATCTGCTCACCCCTCTGCTGCAGCACAAGATTCTCACCTATCCACCCAGTATCTTTTCTGCACCTCTGCCCAATGGCTCCCCTGCACCCATGGTGTTTCCAAAGCTTCGAGGAACCTCTGGGCTCAGCAGACCCAAGGCACTGAGCTGTGGCCAAGCCAGGCTCTGCTGGTGGGCAACAGCCTCAGCCCTCCCAGAGCCCGAAATGCAGCAACAGCAGCACCATTGCACCCTTCAGTGATTTGTATACAATACACGGTGTCACTTTGCTGCGGTTGCTGCTGCAGTGACAGGACTCTGGTGCTGCCACTCAGCCTCCAACAGTGCTGTTTTCAGGTTCATCCTGTGAATCCCAGATGTCCCTTTTGTGATGGGAACAGACAATTTGGTACAAGCAGCTAAACAAAGCACAAGGAAATCATTAAAAGAAATATTCCCCAGAATCAAAGCAGAGCACAGCCTGAGGTCCTTTAAAAGCTTCTGCCTGAAGAGAAAGGCCCTAAAAATCTTGTCCTGCACTGAACAGTCTGTTCCCACTGGCCTGGGATTACCTGGGATGCCCTTCTCTCTGCAGCTCCTTACAGATCCACTCCACTGGATGGCTCCATGCCATCAGCAGAGCTGTCAAAATACCTGCATTTGGGACAATCCCTCTCTTTCCATGCGTGCTGAGATGGACACCATGGGGCTGGGAGCTCAGCCACAGGATGACTGCTACAGCTCTGCCAGCCACACTTCAAGTGCAAAATGGCACTCCATTATAGAAAGCTAGAACGACAACCAAACAAAACCCAAGTGAGTGCGCAGCTCCCTCAGCAGTGCAGGGGCAGGAGATGTGGCCAGGAGTCTTGGGCACAAGGGTCCACATTGCAGTTTGCAAAAGGATTTGAAGAACTGAGGTTGTTTCAGTTTGAGTCCAGGATAAATCATAGAATGATAGAATGGTTTGGATTGGAAGGGACCTTAAAGATTGGCTAGTTCCAACTCCCTGCTCATGGGCAGAGACACCTAAATCCCACAGAGTGCAACTATCAGCATGTGCTGGAGCTGCTCAGAGCACCCAGGGACCTTCCCCAGCCCAGTTCCCAGGGAGAAGCCTGCAAGTCATGGGTGTTAGGTGGGATCCATCAAAGACCCCTGAGTGCTGAGGCCAGCACCCACACATCCAGCTGGCACCTCAAGCCAAACCAGCCAAAAACAGTGTCAGAAATACAGCACTGCTGCAAACCCACCATATCTTGTGGATATGATTTAGTCATGGACAAGTACAGTTGCACTTGATGATCTCAAAGGTCTTTTGCAACCAGGTGAATCCATGGTTCTATGGTCATTTCTGCAGGAAAACAGGTCCTTGTGCTGAGGATGATGAGGACAGCCTGTGCCAGGCCCAGCTGGGAGCCGCCAGGGGCAAAGAGTGTCAGAGCTGGCATTGGGGCCATTCTCATGTGGTGCCACAAACCAGGAATTTAAATGGCCCTGAGACAAGGGTATTAGTTCAGCTTTAGCTGTTAATCATAGTTAATGGTAAACAAGAAGAGGAATAAAGCACAAAGTGTCTGTTCATTGTATTAAGACAAACACAAAAAAGCCATCAAAAAGTCTGGCTCCAAATACTCCACTGCTATCTGCTAAGAAGTCACTGATCAGACAGCTGTGGAAGAAGACAAAGGATCAGAATTAGTTTAAATGGACAGAATTAGTTTAAAGGGAGGTACTGTTGTATTATAAATCAGACACAAAATAATATGTAATTAGTTCAAGGAATAGGAGGGGAATAATGAAATTATTTGGGGGAAATGTAAACGTATGTTATTTAGTAAATATAATGAGGAGACCTACATGCACTCTTTGGGAGCATTTACAGAGGAACATCCCCAGTCCTACCTCAGCGCTGAAATCAAAGAAATTCTGTTAAACAGTATTTCAGGCTGTTGGGCTCCTCTGTTTCAGCCTTTGAAGAGATTAGGGAGGGCGTGGAATGACAGAGCAGGAGGGGAGCCATCCTGGGCTGGACTGGCTTGCCAGGGAATCGAGGACATCGGTTTTATCACACTCATCAAATCCATACGCCAGCCAAGCACAACCCAAGGGCTGGCCCCGCAGCCATGGCTGGGTGAGTTTTACACGGCTGGGAAAGCCAAAATCTGAGGGTTCAGAGTGTTTTTCCTGGGTTATTTCTCTCCCTTCAGCGCAGAGAAGATAAAAATACTTTTAAATTAAAAAAAATACGTGTACTTTCTTAAAAACAAGGAAACACTAACAACAGTGCCACACAGTGCATGCGTGCCAGCGCCCGCCCCCGCCCTGTGCATGCGCAGTATCAGTCCACCAGTTCCACTCGCGCATACGGTGCCTCCAGCCCCACCGCTGCACATGCGCAATGCCCGTCCTGCGCTAACCCCGCACTCGCTCCTACCGCGCATGGGCAATGCGTGCGGTGTGCCTACCCAACACCTCTCTGCGCATGCGCAGTGCGTGCAGATGCAGCGCCCTCTCCCTACGCAGGCGCAGCGCCCGCCGCCCCACGGCGCCCGCTCAGATCGCCGCCGCGCACACGCAGTGCGTGCGAGTGTCCCGCCCCGCAGTGCCCTGTCCTGATCCTCGCATGCGCAATACCCGCACGCTCCGCACGCGCAGCACACACCCCCCTGTCGCGGCGCACGCGCATGGCCCGCGCGCGGGGCTGCCCGCGGCGCCGCCTGACGGAGCGGGTTTCCCGCCGCCCCCGGAGCGCGGGCCCGCAGCGACAGGCGAGGCTCGGTCTTGCCCTTCCCTGCTCAGGGCCCCGCGGTGGCGGCGTGAGGCGGCGGCGCGCCGTGAGTACGGGGCGGGGGCCGGGCGATCTGCGTCCCCTTTGGGGCCGAGGGAGGCGCTCGGGCCGCGGGGGAGCCGGGGGGGAAGGAGCCGGTGCCCGCTCGGGCCGGCCCGGCGCGGGAGCAGCGGCCCCTGGGCCTCATCCCCCGCTCGCAAATTCCCAGCGTGGAGCCGGGCCGAGAGAAGGCTCCGACAGGCTCTTGTCCGGCCGGCAGCCCCCGCGGACTCTCGGAGCCGGCTGCAGGGCGAGCGTCCGGTAGTTCCGTGATCCACATTGCTCCTCACATGCCAAACGAAAGAGAAAGCAACACCCAAAGCTCTTAAACACCGTCTCACAGCACACTGAGGTCTTCTGCACTCCCTTACCCCTGCAATAAGACATTGCAACTGATTTTACAGGCGCTCTTGTAGTGGAGGAACTATTGCCCGTGCTACCTGTGTGTTGGAACTCCCGAGAACCCCTTTTTGCCTCTACCCAAGACGCAGAAACTGTCCTCCATCAGGCTACATCCAGACTTCTGAAGGCTGTCAAAGGCACAAGAGGTAGAAAGCAGATACAAACTAAAACTAAAAATAATTACATTTTTCAGGGATCTTGGAATGGGCCTTGAATTCATATGTTTGGCATTTAAAGGCAGAAAGCATGAGGGAGGACCACTGACAATTAAATCAGTACAGATAAAAGATGGCAGCTGTCAGTGTTGACATCGTATCCTACCACAGAGCTGGTAGGGTTAAGTTCTGCTCCTGTGATTTATTGTGAGGAGAAACATGGGTAATGCTGCTGCCCTTCTGCTCCCAGGTAAATTTGTTGGCCCTGGTGCTGTGAGCATGCTGCAGTCCAGATGGAGTGGGCAATGCACTGCCTCTGGATACAGGCTATTTAGTCCCCCAGTCAGTAACGAACCTCAGAGAGCAGCTATGGAAGTGGTGAAAAGAGCGGCTCAACAGCCTCTGCTTTTCATGAAGTGAGCTGCTTTGGCTTGTCTCTAGGTTGAGAAATCAGAACAATTCATAACCCTGAGGCTTGGTCAGTCAAGGACTTGCTGCTCTTTTGGAGACTGTTTGCAATTATATTGCACCATTTCTGGGCCTACATCAAGTGCTCAAGGCATGAACTTATCAAAGACTGGGGTAAGGCGTTTGCCAAAAATGGAAGACTCACATTTTCCAGCTGAGTCACAATAGCAAATGAAGCTTTAAAAAAATAGGAAAAAAAATAGCAGCAAGACTATCCCTGAAGTTAAATCCCTGATACTGCAAATAGGTCTTGGAGTTTGAAGAGTTATGGTTCTTGGGTTTTTTTTTGAGAGAGAGGGTTGGCATCTAGAAAGCTGGTCTGCTGTTGCTTTTCTTAGCTGAACGCCTAAAACCTGTCACTCAATAGCTCTTTCACCTCTTTTTTTTTGCCCCAATGCTTTGGATGTTGTGTATTTGGATGTTATGTATTTTTAGCAGCTGTTTTGGGTGCTACCTGGTGTTTGAGGGTTAGTTTTGAACACGTTGGCAGCAAGGAACAGTGCCTACACACATCAGTCCATGTTATGTGTCTGTGACGGGGTTTTTAATTAAAGCAGTTTTCAGTGAACTGTACTACAGGTGAGCCATATAGTTAATAAACTTGGTGCCAGTAATGTCAGTTCATGTGCGTTGCATAACTTGAAAGATTTTTATCTCTTTTTTTTGTCAGGGGCCTTTCATTCCCAAGCAGAAACTTCCCTTCTGGAAAGGGGTAAGATTAGCACCACCAGTCCCCAATAAAAAGGTTACTCGGTCCTTTACTGCAGAGCTTTTGGCTGCCAGCCTGGGTGACTGTTTCTGTAGCATCTGCTGGGGAAGTTCCTTGCAGATGTTACTGGCTTAATAGCTACCTTAATAAGGTCTAAACAAGCTTATCTTTTAAGTGCTTAGTGAAAGCCGGCTGATTATTCTCCCCGATAGGGTAAATGGACTGCTAAGGAATTAAGACATTCCTGAGAAAAGCACAGAGTTGATGTTGGCAGACTGCTGTATAAAACCCATGGTATAGGAACACTTCTTGGCCTCTTAACTGCTGGTTTAGCTTGCAGAATATCAAGGAACAGCTTGCTATCTCCTCAGATGGAGTTATTCTAAAGTGTGACTGATCCTCTGCAAAACACTACAGACTTGGGCTATGCTGCTCACTTTTAAGTTGTCATAATTAATGTTTTGTTTCTGGCTGAGAAAGGTGTGCTGCTGCCCTCGCACTGGAATTTGAAAATCCTCCCCACAAGCATATTCTGGTAGGACCTGCTGGTTTTAAATGATCTTGGAAGGGAAGATGACAGAAGGAAGGGCTGTGAACATGATGGAAGCCAATTAATAAGCATGTGGAAAAGTATTGGTGTTTGCTTACTAATTAGATGCATAGGGAACCTCCCCAGGCTGCTCCTCTGCCTGCAGGAACTGCCACACGGAGATCAGACGGAGCCACTGAGCACTGACTGTGGGGAGAGCAGCGGGAACATTGCTGGCCCTCTGCTGCCAAGGGCTCTGAAGCAAGTTCAAGTGACTCCAAGAGCTGTGGAGGAGTAAGAGGAGGCAATGGTGGTGCAATGAAAAAGGAGCCATTCAGTAAACAGGAGTGGCCGCCAAGTCGGATGACTTGAGCAAGAACACGAGAGCAGTCTTGAGAATAGCAGGACACCAGACTGGCTAAGGAAAGAGATGAGTCAGACAGGAGAGAACTAGAGCAACTGGTTGAGGAAAAGAGAATGTGGTTGTGAAACAGGGAGCTGGTAGAAGTATTGTTGGGCGACAGGTTACTATTTGCTCTGGGACATGGTAACCTTTAGCTTGGATCATGAGGAGGGGACAAAGAAAACAAAACAGAAATTTCTCATTTGCAAGTTTCACCTTGCTTGAGAAGGTAGGCAAAACTGAATATTGTTACAGCTTCAAAAAGTGACTCTCAGTCCTGGGTTGCAAGGAGAGTGATGGTTCCCTTCTCAGTAAACAGTCCATAGCAAGAGATGCTCTGTCTTTTTAATCAGTAGTGTGGAAAGAGAGGTCAGTCTCATTGCCAGCTGTAAAAAGGAATCTCCAGTGAAGAGTTAGGAAGAGTACGTATCTTACGACTGGAAATTCCCTCAAGGAAGTCTCAAGTACCTTTACCTTGGATCTGCTGTGTGATACAGCAGACAAAGGGGTTTCTACCTTTAACTGGTGGAGAGCAAAGGGGCCCGTGAAAATATGAGCAAACTGACTAGATCCCAGACTATTCGATGTTTCTTAGAGTCCAAGAGGTTTGCAGGTTGAAGTCATTGACATCAAAATAATAATAAAAATAACCACTATTAAGTGGTTCTTCATTCTGCAGAGTGATTGCATTGATTGCTACAAGCAACTGGCTCTTCAGGAAACAGCAATATTTAAAAATGGGTAACTTGTTCCGAGATGGATTTGTGTTTGTAGGAGGTGTTTAGGTAATGCTTACACACTTAGAACCAACTTGCTGTTCAGAGTGTTATTGCTGAAGTCTCTGCTGTGACAAGGAGGGCAGATTGAGGGATTCCACGCAGCTGCATCACAGGTTACAGTTATACTTTTGAACTGTAGTCAGTTGTAAAGTTTGGCAGCCAAAGGCTCAAATGACATGTGGCCTTGTTAAAGCAGAGAGATTTATGGAATCATCCTGGAGCGCTCTAAAGCTTTGTTCCAGCCTTGTGCTCTTCTGATAGACTCTTCATCAGCACTTCAGAGCTGCAGGAACAGGAGGACTGCCATACATGTCCAGCTACAGAGTCAAGCTGCTCTGATTTCAGGGCTGGATCCAGTGGAAGTATAGCATGATGTTTATGTGGAGGTTTGTACTACTCAGTGTCTGGAGCATGCGGGACAGAATGTCTGTAGGAAGCTCCAAGGAAGAAACATTTCAGGAGGATTAAGGCAGGTCATTGATTAGGTAGAACTTTGTTGTACTTGATGCAACCTGAACTAAAAAGTTAGCTGGTGGGGTTTAATCACCTTTCTGTTCAGATATTTGTTGTTACATCTTTTCTCTCCGTTCTTCCCCTTGGAAAAAAGTATCTGATACTCCTGCAGTACTTGTGCTCCAGAAGCATGTGAGCGATTCACAAAGGCTAGCAGACAGCATGTTTTGCTCTGCAATAAGTCATCCTTATCTCCAGTTTATAGGTGATGGAAACAGGCTTGGGACTAGACTTGCCCTTACAGATATGAGTGACCTGCATAAAACAGGACTAACATTGGGAGTTTTATTCCTTTGACTTGACTTTATTCACCTTGCAACGTATAACACCTTTCTTGTTCTTTGGCTGCCTAACTGCAGCTTAGTTTTACTAATTGAACCCCAGCTGCCCTCTCTGTTGGAGAATGCTCTCTTCCAGGAGCGCCAGCACAACATACTTTCCCAGATACTCTTAATCCATTTGCCCTGGTGATCTTGGCCCGCATTCTCTCGTAACACTAAAATAGATCCTTCTGCTAAGAACACAGTGGATGGCAGCATGCTGCTTGCTTCTGACAACAGAGCTGATTGGTGCCGATGAGCTTACAGAGCTGTAAGACAAGTCTGACCTCAGTAGTTTTTTGGAAGACAACCATGTGTGGTTTTCTCTTGGCTTTTCTATGCAATCCCTCATTCTCCCTCCCTTCACCAGGAAATCCCTTCTCCTGCCAACAGGAGCCAGCAGAATGTGCTGTTTGTTTACATTCTCACTCCTTCATCCCACTAACCTTCCCACCCCCCTGTGGTAATCCTAACCAGCTCGGTTCAGCCCTCCCTTCTTCTGACAGAGTACTGCTCAGCTGAGTGTTTTCAGATGAAGAGATTGCTGCCAGGAACTGGCTGGGCTTTGCAAGGTGGGGGTGAGGCCGTGGCCAACTGTGAGGCTGGGACTGTCCTCTCCCTTGCCTTTGTGCCCTGGCTGGCAGCTGCTCCATTCAGCATTGCTGCATGTCAGCATGATGTGCTACAGGATAGCAAGAAAGAGCACACTTCCCAAGCTTTTCCCTTTGCCAGCATTCCCCTGCATAGTTTTGCCTTCTTGGGGTAATAAGCTTGGAGTCTCTCTGCACCTGCATCTCATGGTTTCCCTACTGAAAGAAATCTTCCAGTTATTCCCTTCTGACAGCGTTGATATCTTTTAGCTTGACCTGCTGTTCTATCCCAGATGATGAACTCCATTCTTCTGTGTCCTTTCGACAGTTCTAGCCCCGTAAAAACACCTGTAAGGCATTTATTATTTTTAAAGCTATCTGAATTTCTTGAAGATGTTTGACCTGCTACAGAAAGAATAAGACCCCACACATAGTGTAGTCGATGCGGTTGCTAAAGGTAGAAGCTGACTGCTTCCACAGGGTTTTATAGTAATCCAAGTAAGGAAATAATCTGTTTACAGCACTTATGAAAACTGCCATTTTGAGGCTGTCACCTCTTTGATCTATGCACGTGTTTAGTATTATCTGACTTTAGCTGAGGGGCAAGGATTGTAAATCCCTTAAGCAGGTGTCTGTCTTCCACTTTGTTTTGCAGCCTGGACACCATTGGGGCTCTTTGGGGTAGCTACATATAATACCTTCAATTTTATGCTGTCCCAGTGGAAGACTTTGTAATGGGTCTGTGCCTGAGGAGGAAGCAGTTTGTGTGCTTAACACTTCCAGACATTTCTCGCACTAACACTTCCTTAACACTTCTTTGTAGCACCTCAGTTGCATTTCTTTATACTCTCACTCAGGTCTTTTGATGGTCTTGAATAAATACGTGTGTAGGGAATGCTGCAGCAGCTTGTTTTCCTCTCTTTTCCCCCCTCTCCCTTTCTGTTCCTGCACTATGGTAGAGAGAAGAATCTCACAGCTGTTATGCTGGATAAAAGCCTGAGGAGCAAAGCACACAAGGGATGCACTTCTACACCAGCAATTTGTGTTCCCAGCAAAGTGGTTTAGAAGGCAGGAAACTTTTCACCAGCTCCAAGACACACCAGAATTCAGTAGTTCAGGTATCAGCATATGATAGTTGGGAGTAAATGAGGCTGTAGGAGAAGAATGTTGATTTTTTTTGTTCTGTTTCTCTGATAGTCTGATGTTTTACTCCTCCCTACAGAACACAGCCTGACTTGCCTGCCTGCCGGAGGAGTTGCTGGAGACTGTTCTGGAGCACATCCAGTTACTGCTGCCACCAGGCCCCAGCCAGCCAACCACAATGTACTGCCTTCAGTGGCTGCTACCTGTCCTGCTCATACCCAAGCCCCTCAACCCAGCACTGTGGTTCAGTCACTCAATGTTCATGGGCTTCTACCTGCTCAGTTTCCTTCTGGAACGGAAACCTTGCACGATTTGTGCCTTGGTCTTCCTGGCAGCTCTATTCCTCATCTGCTATAGCTGCTGGGGGAACTGCTTCTTGTATCACTGCACAGGATCCCAGTTGCCAGAATCAGCTCACGATCCCAGCATAGTGGGCACCTAGAAAACAATCTTCCAGTCTGCTGAGGGCTCATTTTGCTTTTAAAAAGGGGGTGGGCTAGGGAGGAGGGAGGGAATTTTAGACGTGTGCCTGGAGTAAAACCGGCCTGTTTCCTCTAACTGCGTGTGGACTAGAACAGTAAATTCCTCCCACTCTGCCTGTGAAATTCGACTTGTTTACTGTGTGAACTCTGGCAGCACCACCTGCTTTTTTAGAAGGAGAAATCTTTTTCCTTCCCATATCACCAGCCCTCCTGATACCTGGTGGAGAATCGAGCTGCTGGCCTCTACCCAGCTGTTGCATGGTGGTGGAGTTGTGTGGCACTCATTTGTCTGCATTAGGCCACAGTGGTCTAACTCAGGGCACTTGGCCCACTGATTCTGCTCGAGTAGCTTCAAGATTCTCTCCCATCTTCCTCTTTGTGGGGAGCCAGCCTTCCTGCCTTGCTGATCAAGGGAAAGCGCTACAGCTCACAGATGCACTTGGCCAAAAGCTGCTGGAGCCAGAGGCAGTCGAGTCATCTCGTCCTGCTCAGCCTGCCAAAGAGATGCATGCACTGCCAAAGTGCTTTCTGAACTACTTACGCTCCGAGATCATAGCCTGAAAGCCTCAGTTATGCTGCTGCTTTTATAAAGCCTCACAGGTAGTGGAGACTGTCTGTTCCCCTGCTAGATTTCCAGAGTTTACCAAGGTATCTGACTGTTGGAATAAAGAAATGGGATGCTGCAAGATCTGGGGTTGTGAAAGCCATTGTGAACCTTGCCCTATAAAACTCATGGTAGCCCAGAATGCCAGGTGTGGGCAGGGCAGGAGAGGATCCTGAGGTGAAAGCATGGCCTGAAGCAGTAAAAGCTTCAGCCGTGTTTGGTGGTGGTATTTTCAGGCCAGGGTGACAGAAGGTGCTGATGCTACTGACAGGAGAACAGAGGAGGCGAGAGGAGTGCCGTGTGTGTGTCTTCTGTGGCAGAAGGATGTCAAGAAGCTGTGATGATGGGTCAGTCCTACAGCCACAGCTGTGCAGAGCTCCATCCTGCATATGTTATTCCACGCAGCCATGGCTCTTGGGAAGCCCAGTCTGGGGCAGATGTTTGTTTGTGGGAAACCCTAGAGGTTAACACAAAATACTGTCTTTAAACTTTAAATGGTTGCCTCTCCTTTGTCATTTGTTTGTCTTTACTTCAGTCTGAAAGTGGAGAGCAGCAGAATTGGCTGTTGCTGTCCTGAGGAAGTTCAAGTGAAAAGGTTGTAAAACTTCCAGAGTATTGTTTGTTCATTGCACAGCTGTTCAAAATGTTTAATAAAGCTTTATAAGTTTGGTTTGTGGCCTCCTGCCCAGCATGGTGCGTTGGCTGCTCATTGCGGGTGCCTTCGCCGAGCAATCACGTGTCTGTCTTGTTCTGTTCCCAGCTCAGTAACCCCAGAGTCTGCAGTGAGAGGTAGAGCCTGTTTGCCCTGTAGCTCCCAGCTCGTTAGGTGTTTAACCTGAGAACTGTGCTGGCGATTCCTAAACAAACTGATCTTGCACACAGCACAGGAGATCACTTCTGGTTCTCTCTGCACTTACATGATAGATTCCCCCTTTCCTTACCACTTAATGAAATTAAACCCCAGAGCTGTGTCCTGAAAGCCACTAATCTCCAACACCAGCAGTAAAAGTGTTATCTGCCAGGTGCCTACGCGGCATAAGCCCGTCCCACGACACTGCATCTTCCTGACCTGGCTGCCTGCTATGGGCGGAGACCAAGCTGCCACGAGCCAGCCAGGAGGAGATCCGGTTGTGTTGGATCTTCCCCAGCTTTGGCCATGGCCCCATGTAGTACCAGGGGAGAAGGGGGTCATGCTGCAGAGACAGGACTATCAGATCTGACAGGAGCACCTTAGTTAAAGGGTGTAGGAGCTGCACAGCTGGAGATGAAGCTGGCTTCCTCCACCCTTGCTCCAAAGCCCTGAAGACCAAGTCGAGACTGGAAGGGGTTCAGAGCCCATCAGTGTTTATATGATGCATGCCACATCACCGAGAACAGATGGGGCAGCTCTGTCACCTGTCAGGCCTAGGGAAACCCTGGTCACTGTCATCACCTACAGCATAAAGAAATTGGAAGGAGAGGGGAGGGCACCTCATTTTTAAGCTGTGGCAGGACTGTTATCTGCACTCTGAGCAACTTAAGTTTAATTTCAGCTGATGCAGTCAGTTCTTTTAAGAGTACTTTATGTTGCTAACTAGCCAAGTTGCACTCTGCAGCAATTTAAATAAATCCTAGCCACAAAGCCAGACAGTTCTTTGGATGAGAGCAAGCCCTGGCTTTGTACATGGGGTTCAAGACAAGACGTGGCTGTAGGCTTTCTCTGCTGTGACACCCAACTTGGAGCAAAAAAAAGCACTTCAAAAGAGCGATGATGCCCACGTAGCGATGAGAGATCTCTGCAAACTGATGGGTAAGAAACTATTTTCTGCAGCCCTCCACCCCAAATGCAGATAAAGAGCTTCTTTGATATGTCCACAGCCCTCACCAGCATGCTCTTAGTCTCTTTCAGGCATTGAGATACCATCTTCATTTTAAAGACAGAAAATTAAAGAAACTTCATCATGGTCAGACAGCCTCAGGCAGGGCAAGGAACCCAACCAGGCCTGGCATCCTATGCTGGTGCCACGCTTGTCCTTCTCTGTAAAGAGACCGTGAAAAACCAGCCTGACTGCAGAACAGGTTGAACTCGGTGGCTTTTGAAAAGCATCCCGACCGCTTCCCTACTTGTGCACCACAAGCTGGGCCGAGCCCGTACAGAGGCAGCTCCTGTGCTCTCAGGCAGGTGTCTGCTGGCTACACGGAAGAAAACTGTGAGATGTTTTGCCCTGGTCTCGAGGAGAGCCAGAAGAGCAGTGGGGTAGCTCTGTTCCCACTCCAGGAGTAGCTCTACTCATGACTCTGAAAGCAGTGGGGTTTAACGCAACTGCTGTGTTGTGCCAGGTCCTGTCAAGCCTGGACACTGCCCGCAAGGGCTTTGGCACAGAGTCTCATCACCTTGCTGTGTTATAAAATGTCCATCTGCCTGGTGGCTCCCTAGATACACGGAGCAGGAGCCTTAAGCTGTTCCTTTGTCTTCCCATTTGAAGGGGAGATCATTTTCTTTTCTAGGTCACATAACAGATGAGTGACACAGCAGGGTCAGAAAGAGGGAAAAACACCCCTGGCACATCTTCCTGCCATTTGCTCGGGTTCTGTCACTGATCACCAGCAAGAAGAGCTCAGCACCTGCTCCTCCTCATCCTCCCCCCTGTGAGGAAGCAGTAAGTGGCTATGAGGTCCGCCCATTCCTCAGTCTCCCCTTCTCCAGGCTGAACAGACCAAGTGACTTCAGCTGCTCCTGATATGACTTCCTCTCTAGACCCTTCACCAGCTTTGTGCCCTCCTCTGGACACACTCCAGTAGCTTGATGTCCTTTTTATACTGTGGCTCCCAAAACTGCTCACAACAATTGAGGTGGGGCTGCACCAGTGCAGAGCAGAGCAGGACAATCCCCTGTCACACGGCTGGCAAAGCTGTGCTGGATGCACCACAGGACACAGTTGGCCCTCTTGGCTGTCAGGGCACCCTTGGCTCATGTTCAACTTGCTGTTGACCAGAACCTCCAGGTCCCTTTCCACAGGGCTGCTCCCCAGTCTGTCTGTCCATCCAGGGTTACCATGTTCCAGGTGCAAAACTCAGCATTTGCCGTTGATAAACTTCATGCAGTCAGCAATTGCCCAGCTCTCCAATCTCTCCATGTCCCTCTGCAGGACCTCCCTGCCCTCATGAGTATCAAGAGCTCCCTCCAGTTTCACATCATCAACAAACTCACAAGCATTTATGCTCTGGGATCCCTAATCAAGAGCCAGTACTCGATGTACTTAGGGGGAAGCGAAGGGGATGTCGAGGTCAAGCAGCGCCTCACCCTTGCCAGTTTAGAAACCCACTGCCAGCACAAACTGCCCAGCCCAGGACTCCCACCTCCTCACCAGCCCCACTGCGTGGGCAGCCACAGCCCTTGCCCTAACACCCAAATCCTCTCCTAGACTTACAGGGCAAAACACAAGCGCAAAGCAAACAGCAAGATTAAGCCCATTAAAGAAGGCACACGATTTAATCCCCAGGCACATCTGCCTGGCTCACACTGGGATGCCTTGTGGAGGCTCCCGCCAGTCTGAGTGGACCCAGACAGCAATTCCCATCTCACGTCTCTTGGCCCAGCAAGTTTTTGCTTTTCCAGGCTAAGGTCAACCCCTTCCCACCCCACTTCACAGGGCTGGCCCCTTCAAAGGAGTTGGGAATCAAGAGAGGTGTCACCAAGGGGGGGAACGAGTGAACAGGAAAGCAGGCAGGATGGGCAGCAGCTACTGCCAACTGCCCTGATCATCTTTTAAGATGCCTCAGCTGCCTGAGGTATCTGACACCAACTGAGGTCTGCCGAGAACCAGACACTGCGTGAAGAGGACAGAAAGAGGAAGAAGCAAGCGATGCCATAAACAGAGCTTGGAAGCACCAAACCCAGCCCCCTCCTTCCCTGAGCTCCACCAACCACAGACACTCTCACTGCCCAGGGCTTGCGCTGTCGCACAGTGCCCTGACCTCCTGACAGGATCCTGCCTCCTCCTCCACATGCCCTGTCCTGAGTGGCAATGACAAACGGACAAAGCCAAGGGCTGGAAGGACTCAGCCTTAACTCCCCTTCCCGGGGGTGACCCCACCAACCCACCCCAACCCACACATCGCACACAGATCAAGGGACTTGGCAGCAACAGATAATCCCTCAATCACTTAATTGCGATAAACAAAAGCAAAGCATAACACATTAAACATCTAAGGTGGTAAGACTGAGTCACTTACCAGCCCGGGGAGGGGGGAAGCAGCCACATGCCAGCACTGAGCAGCCAGACTCAGGGGCTCAGGACCCTAAAACCATCCCAGAGTGTGGTGGTGGAAAAGCATCACCACTATCAGCAGCAGCCACTCTGCTTCCAGGAGCCTGCTTTTCCCCAATGCTGTGCTATATATCAATTATTTAATCACTGAGCGAGAGATCCCAGTCAGCATCCACTAATTATCCTAATGAAGCAGGCCTGCTTCTTGTAGTTGCTAAGGTAGCAGAGTGCTGAAGGGAGGGCTGTCCCCCGTCCTGTCCCCTCAGCCCAGCTGGTGGGGCTTGGCAGCCTGGTCTCCTGCCTGCTGGGCTTGGATCATTGCATTGGCCAGATCGATGTGCACATCAGGGTCACCGTGTCACTCACAGCCCCGCGGGGACCAGTGCTCCCTGCGTGTGCACACGACCTGGCTGTCCCCGTATGCAGAGGCTCGGAAGCAGTGATGGATGCAGCAGAAGAGCCCATGGGGTCCCTCACAGCTAACACCGTGCGCGGGCAGCGTGTGCCACAGCCCACTGATGGCATCAGTGGCTGCACCTGGGATCCCACCAGTGATGCAGGCTGCATCCCAGCTCAGCTCAGAGCACACTGGCCTGATTCCATGTCCACCATGGCAGTGTTTCCCTGCTGGAGCAGTCCAGGCATGGGGAGCTCGCCCACCACTCCCAGCCAGCTGTCCCTGACCCTCAGAGGATGAGGGACAAGATGGAAGAGGCTCAGGACCAGGCGCTGGGAATCTGTTGGACCATGAGTCCATGTGGGCAGACAGGAATGGCTCCAGCAACACAAAAGTGACACCAGATCCCAGAATCATCACCCAGAAAAAGCATCTGAAGCACCTGGACCCACACACGGGCACTGCAGGTACTCCAGGAACCACCGGCTCCTGTGACAGGGATGTTAAGAAATCCTCTCATATACACAACTGACACACTTTTTTTTTGTGAGGTCTGTTTGTATTTAATTATCAAATTGCAAAGTATTTACATCAACATTAGAGTTTCAAAGCATCTCCACCCACCACCACCCACAAAGCTGGACCTTTTCAGTTTTTTTTCTTTTTCTCCAAAGTTTTATTATCCAAAAAAAAAAAGGCTAAATATTTACTTAGACACCAAAAAAGGCAGGTGGGGGGAGAGGGGAGCTGGAGAGAGAGACACAGATCCACATGTTCTCTGCATAGTCAGTTGGAGATCTTACAAAACAAGGGTTAAAAAAAATAAGAACAGCAGAGGAGAAGATCTTGTAGCCTTTATTGACCCCGGGGTGGGGGTTTCCCCTGGAGCTTATTGGCTTAAAAAATAAATTGGCAGATGACAAGGGTGATGGAGGAGAGGTTCTCGATCCCAGGGGCCTCTGGGTTGTGCTGGTTGGAGATGCTGGGTCCCACTGAAACCACTGCATGGATACACAGATGGACACACAGCCACGTAGACAATGTGTGTGCAGGGATTGCTTTATCGTCTTCTTCGTCAGAGCTTCTCAAAAGCCACAGGAAATTAAGTCAGGCCAGGGTGTTCCTTGTGCAGAGGGTGCATTCCTGCTCTGCTGCTTGCCAGGAAGAGCCAGAAGAAGAATCCACTGGGTTGATCCCATTCCTGCTGTGCGAGACCCTGTATGTGCTGCAGACACCCAAAGGTCACACCTTAACACGTGCTCTTGCCTTCTCTCTCCCCAGCTTTCAGATCAAATCCAACTTTCACACGTGACAGTTTTAAGAGGTTTCTCACAGAGATGGGGGTCTTGTACAGTTTGGCAGAGCTATGGCACAGGGCACCCCTTGGACTGGCTGTGGGGGGACAGGGCTTCTCTGGTAGTGCTGAAGGGGATGTGACAGCCGCTCGTCCTGGGGATGTAACATGGAAAGACCCAGAACATCGAGGTCTGCAGAGCACCTGCCCAAATGCAGGCACAGCAATTCTGCTAGGAAGGATGGGAGAAAAGGCTCCAAGACCCAAAATGATTTAAAAGAATCCATTAAACCAGTCACTGTTCTCCAAGCCAGCAAAGGCAGGATCTCTCCATTCACTGAAGAGCCCATTCAAGCTGATTTTGAAAGTTTTTTACTTATTAAAAAGGAGCCACCAACCAATCAAGCACTTTGTTCATAAATAAGTGGCCAGGGAGCAGCAGGAGTGAGCAGGAGGCAGCAGCGAGCCTGGACCCTGCTCTGCTGGGGGTTGGGGAGAGGGTTTTGGCCGCGTCTCTGCCCCCATTTGGCTCCAAACTGGCTTCCATGGGACACAAGCACCGCAGTGGGCACTGGTGAGAGGTGGTTTGGATTTGCTTCCTGCAAGGAGGATGAGAAACTCCATCCCACAAGCCATGGGGAGGCAAAAATCCCACCACCTCAGGGCCCAGAGTTGGGTGAATAAACTGGCTCCCCTCTCCAGGTCCTTCCCACCAGGTCCAACACCCCTGCCCTGCAGCCCCCCACCCACCCCCTGGTCCAGGACAGCACCCCAAGACCCCAGGTTCTTTCTAAGCAAGGGGCACCAAGGGTGTCCAAAACATGAGAGGTGAGGGAATGAAGCCTCATGAGCCACCACGGCGAAGGTTTTCCAGCTGGATAGAGCTGCAGGAGGGGGAAAAAACAACACATGCAACTAAGTCAATGGTTGGGAGGGTGTGGGGGCTGCTCGAGGGCTATGTACAATGCAGGGGCTGGGTGACACCCCACCAGGCCCAGGGTTCAGCCCTGTGTGTTGGGGGTGACACGGGGCACAGATAACTACCCACTGTGAAAACAGGGCTGAGGCCTTTGGGAACGAGCAGCTCGGAGATGAGGATGCAAATATCTCCTGTGAGGCACCATGCTTCGTGGGATGCTCCTCTGGGGTGGTGGCCATGGGCATGGTCTCACTTCATGGGGACTGCACGAGGAGTGGGGGAAAAGCAGCTAAAAACATACTGGGTGGACAAAAGCATCCATGAAAGGTGAATATTTCCCTCAAAACACTCCCACACCGTCAACAGCTGCCTGTGGCAGCACTGGGTTTGGTGGCAGGGCCAGCCCAAGGTGGGAGAGCTGGCAGTGGGGATGGGGAGGGAGCTGGGGGCTGTGCTTCCCAGGGGCCAGCTGAAACATCAGGTGGAAGAAAGTCCAGGTAGGGTGGTAGGGCTGGCCACAGGCAGTGCTCAGCACTGCTCCCAGGAGACGAGATGGGTCCTTTTGGGGGAGAGATGCAGCTGGAAGACTCAAATGGTGCTCCTGGGTGCTCCCTTGGGATGGTGACGGTAACCAGAGCCACAGAGCCAGACTTCATGCTCCCAGCATCCACCAGAGCAGCTCAGTTGCAAAGCTCTGCCACAGCGAGGCCGGAGGGACGTCTGAGGAATGGCGACTGCCAGCATCTCACCGCCACCACTGCCTCGGAGCATCATCCCATCCGAACCAGCCAGGGCTTGTGCCTTCCCTGCGGTGAAATGTCTCTACCAGCACCCTTGGGAGAACCAGAGCCAAGGTGGGGATGGTGGAGGGGGTGAGTGGGCAGGGAAATTTGTGCTGATTTAGAAAGGGGGTGCAGGAGGCCAGGGCCGCATGTCTGAGGTGCGGGGTGCTGCCTCCGAGTTCCTCTGTGCTCACCCCAGAGCTACTGAGGGTGAAAAGTCTTCCAAAAGTCAAGTCCCTCACCAGGAGATGCTCCGCTTGCCTTCCCAAACCAGCTCCAGCGATGCCTGTAGGCTCCTCTCGCCAGCAGGACAGCACTGCTTCATTAAACATGGGCCAGAGTCTTAATGAACGATGGGGGGGGCCCAGCACCTCCCCTGGCCGCATCCGGAGGCGATGCCCCATCCTGCTCCAGGGCTGCTCCACCAAAACCTGCCCCTCAGTGGGGAGGCCAGCCCTCGGCGCCCTGCAGTGAGGACAGCAGTGTCCCTGGTGCCCAGAGGAGCTCCGGCTCTATAGGTTCTCGCCGGGCTGGTACTGGGGCTCTGTCGAGGTGAAGTAGTCCTCCAGGAAAGCCTGCAGGTACTCGAAGGTGGGTCGCTCCTCCGGGTCCTTCCGCCAGCACTGGCACATGAGGTCGTGCAGGGACTCGGGGCACTCGGGCGGGCAGGGCATGCGGTACCCTCGCTCCACCTGGTCCAGCACCTCCCGGTTCACCATCCCTGCGTGTGGCCAGAGGAGACACGACACTGAGTGAGAGCCAGGCCAGACCCTGCACCACGCCCTTCCCAGACTGGATGCCGAGGGTATCGTGCTGGGTGGAGCCTTACAGGCAACCCCAGTGACCTGACCCGGGAAAAGAGGGACCCTCAGCCCAACAGCACTTGTGCCCAACAGCCTGAGACCTGAGAGGGATGGGGTGGCTGTGACCCTGCATCCCAGGTGGGCTCTGCTCACCCTCCCCTAGCAGGGCAGGATCTGACCAGGGCAGGGGCAGCTCACCCCTGCGCCCACCCTCCCTGCCTGAACCGCAGGAGAAACTTTGCTCCTCTGAAAGATGGCTCTGGGGGTGATGGAATGCATCTGGGCATCACGATGGCGATGGGGTATCTGCTGGCAGATGCCAGCCCTCACCTGGGTATGGCACTCTGCCCTTGGTGGTCAGCTCGGTCAAGAGGATGCCGAAGGACCAAACGTCTGACTTGATGGTAAACCTGCCGTACAGAGCAGCTTCAGGGGCTGTCCACTTGATGGGGAACTTCGCACCTGGATGGAGAGGCAGGGTGAGGGACTGCTCCTGAGGGCACATCGGCTGCGAGTGCCTCCAGGACCCCCAGGCAGCCAGGGCCGTGTGCTGGCTCGAGATGCAACGCACACCCCTGGGGACCAGGGACCACGGAGTGGCCATTTCTCTGGTGCCACCTGCGTGGGCACGGAGCCAGGAGCACCGGGCACGCACCTTGCCGAGCGGTGTACTCGTTGTCCTCGATGAGGCGCGCCAAGCCAAAGTCAGCCACTTTGCACACCAGGTTCTCCCCCACGAGGATGTTGGCTGCCCGGAGGTCCCGGTGGACGTAGTTCATCCTCTCCACATAGGCCATGCCAGACGCGATCTGAAGGGACCAGGACATGGGGCACTGAGGTTGGGAGCACCTGGTACCACCGTGGGGAATGGCTCCACAGCAGGACCCGACCCAGCAAGTGGGAGCAGGCGGTTGCTCAAGAAAACCCATGCAGACACAGATTTGTTGGCCAGGGATAGCTGGCAGCAACGGCAATGGGCAAAATGATGCTCTGTGACTGCAACCCTGCTCTGGGCTGAGCATCCAGCAGGGACAGCAGCATCCAACCCAAGCTGAGCGAGGCTGTGGAGCACCCCAACACCCCACCACCCAGCAGGCAACATCCACCATGGCCCAGCGAGGTGCTCCAGCAGCCTGCACCCCCAGAGAGGAAAGTGGAAGGCCTGGGGTTGCACAAACCCACCTGAGCAGCCATATCCACGAGCTGGGGCAGCCGCAGGTACTTGCCCATCTCACCCTTCAGGAAGTCCAGGAGGCTCCCTATGAGGAAGACCACGGTCACAACAATCCAGAGGACCAGAGCCCCTCGGCCACCCTCCCGCATTGTTCCTGTGCTCACCTTTGCTCATGTACTCGGTGACAATATAAATGGGCTCCTCCGAAACCACGGCGTAGAGCTGAACCAGCTTCTCGTGTCGGAGCTTCTTCATGACCTGGGCTTCCTGCAGGAAGGCCTCCGGGGACATGGTGCCAGGCTTCAACGTCTTGATTGCCACCCGGGTGGTGCCATTCCAGGTCCCTGCGGCACAGGACACACCACTCAAGACATTTATGGGGCAGGGGGCAATGTCCTTTACCTGCTCCTCAACCCCACTGCAAGCTCTGAGTACCCACAGATGGCTGCAGGGAGGATACAGGTGGTGACCGAGAGGGGACAGCGGGGCAGGAGCAGTCCTTACCCATCCACACCTCTCCGAAGCAGCCCTGTCCCAGCTTGACCTCCAGTCGCAGTGATTCCCGGGGGATTTCCCAGGCATCCTTGGCGAGGCCTTGAGTCTGGGGCTTGGATGTGGGGCAGACGTTGGTGAGACGGTGGCACAAGCCATCCGCATGTTCTAGCACAGGAGGAGACAACACTGGGGTGACACTGGGCATTTCAGGTCCAACAATCTTTGCCCCACATCTCCCCTGCACAACACCTCAGAGAACCGCACCCAAATCCTCACCCTCTTCCGCAAAACTCAAGCAGCTTTTCACCAGGGTCCCCCCAAACTGGTCTGGGGTCCCCCAGCCCCACACTGAATTCCCAGCACCACCCATCCTGCAGTGAGGGCAGGTAGAGCACCCAGGGTGTCCCCCAGACTCCTCGGGGACCCGAGTCGCTACCCACTGGAGTAATAGGCCACCAGCTGCTGCAGGCTGTTGAACTGGGTGCGGGAGGTGATGTAGAAGCCGCCACTGTCCAGCTTGCGGATCTTGTAGTGCTTCACATTGAGCCCCTTGGCGTTGTCGAAGTCAGAGACGGAGAGGCAGTAGGCACCTGCGGGCAGGACCGAGGGGTTGAGGGGGGAAATGTGCCACAGATGGGTGCTCCCCGTGGTGGCCCACCAGAGAGCAGGATTGGGCAGCCAGAGTTAGGTGAGCATCCCCGTGGGGAAGTGGGAACAAGGGGCATCAACCCCTCCAATGCCCCCAGCCCTGATGGGTCCTTCTCTCCAGCCACTGCCGCTGCCTCCACAATGAACTCTGCACTTGGCTGGGACATGCAGGGGCCACTGTGGCTCAGAGGAACCAGCACCATGGGGACAGACCATGGCTGGCATCAAAGCAGAGACCCTGCTGGGAGAGAGTGGGGGGCAGTGGGCAGGAGGGTGAGCAGCCCCTGTGGCGAGGGATGAACCCAGCTCTGGAGGCAAAGGCGGATGCTGAACAGAGCAGAGGACTGGACAGAAGGCAGACTGCAGAGAGCTTCTGACCCACAACCCGAACATCTCAGCATCTCAGAGGGAAGCCAAGGGGTTGTGGTGGGTCCAGTTCCCAAATCCCATTGTGGGCATCACTTTTGGTGCCTGCCTCTGCTCTGCCTACACGAGAGCAATACCGCACTGCTGGGGCCACAAATAAAGAAAGGGAAGATCTATGCCACTGCTTGAGTGAAGTGTTTCCACCAGGATAAAATAAATAGTGCAAATTCAAGGCATGAAAACAGAATGGAACATCAAGGAGCTTTTCCCTAAGGTGCATTTGGATCCAAACTAAACCACGTTTCCAGGTAAGAAACAGCATCCTCAGGCTGCTGAACCACAAAGATCAAATCTCACACTCTTCAGAAGCACAAAAACAGTGTAAAGAGTTGTTGGACTTGGAAGAAGGACCTGGAGATTCATCACTACCTCTGCCCAGTTGCCCAGAAGCACAAGTTCATGATTTTGTCAGTATATAGGGATCAGGAAAAAATTCCAAAAACTACCTGTTTAGGGGTGTAAAAGAAAAAAAAACAAACCACAAAAAAAAGAGCATCCTGCTTGGTGGTCCTGGCTGGAGCTGGTGGGGCACCTGACTCCCACCCTGCCATGAGCTGAAGCATCATTTTAAAGGGTAACCACTGGGCAAGCAGCATGGAAGAGAAGCAGCCACATCCCTCCACGAGGCAGGAGGCTCACTGGTATAACAGTGTGTTTGGCATAGAGGTGTCACTGGTGATTTAATGAGTGCATCAGCAGCTGCTCCCTGGGAACCAGCAGAGGAGACCCCAGGAGGCTGCCCATGCTGAGGGGCACCGCTCCTACAAGGTCCAACCCTTTTCTCCTTCTCCCACCCCGTGTGCCTAAGCTGGGGGAACTGGGACTACGCAGAGTGACCAAGGGGACCGCGGTCCATGCATGGATGTCCCCTCACTTCTGGAGAGGGGCTCCCCCAGGCTGGCTCTCCCTCAGCTTCACTCACCTTTTGTGGTCTCGCTCTCCCGGACCAGGAAGGTCCCTCGGGGGTTTTCAGGGTTCAGCAGCAGCCGCTCGGACTCCCGGCGAGTGATCTTCCCAAAATACCACCTGCAAGAGCAGGGCAGTGGCTCAGCGCCCGGCCCTCGCCCGGCCCCTCCACTGCCCGTCCAAGCCGTGGGCTCAGCCCCAGCCCCCTCGCTGCAGGTTTCAGAGAACACGGGCTGCATCTTTGAGCTTGAGCACCCCAGGGTGAGCAGTGCCCCCCATAAAGCCTGGGTTGGGCATCTCCTGAGGAGCCACTCTGCACCACGGATCACCAAAAGTCTTCACTCCCCAAATGAGGAGTCCTGGGGATCCCTGAAGCCCCCCAAGCTCTTGCTGGGGGGTAGTGCCATGCTGCTGGCTGAGGATGGGCTGTGAGGACGTGGCTGGTACTTTCTGCTCTGGGACTTATGGCCAGCTCTGTCCTTGCCCACTCTCCCTGTGTGATGGTCGCCTCTTGCTCAGCCTGATCCATGCAGGCAGAGCCAGCAGCATCCTCACACGTGGTTGTGTATCCACACAGAAGAATAAAAACCAGACCAAAAGCACCAAGTCCACCACAGCCCCTGCTACACCACTGCTCATCCCTCCACCGTGCAAGCACGTCACACCTCCACACCTGATGGGCCATAAAGAAAGGCAGGGAAACACTTATGGGGTTTGCAAATTCCAAAGGGAAAAAAAATAAAAAAGGGAAAAACCCCAGGCCTTGCAGGCTTTGCTCAGGAGAGGGCAGGGGGTCAGGGTGCGTTTGCTATCACTCCTCTTTAAACTGTCTAAAAGATGGCAATTACTCTTCAGCCTGGATGGAGTCTGAGGGCGCGACATAGTTACTGGGGATGTAGCCCGTCTGTCCTGTAGTGAGGGAATGAGCCAGCCACCAGTCACCTTCCCTGCAAGAGAACCAAAACACACTCAGTGTGAAGCCAGGAGCCCCCCCAGCCCCTCTCCCACCTGCAGGCACTGGGATCGGGGGGCTGAGCCAGCACAGAGGGATGCAGCCCCCAGCCCCATGGCAGGGCTCCTGCTGCCAGACCCTGCTTGTGGCTCGGTTTGGACAAACTCTTGGTATTGGGGTCATCCATCTGCATGTGGGATCCTTGAAATTTAAATGAGGGCAGCCAGCCAGGCACAATACCTTCTGAGCCACCTGAATGGGAACAGGGTCTGACTGGAGGTTGAGGGGCATTGGGGATCCAAGGCAATGGGGAGCAACAGGCAAGGGGGAGGGAGGGGAAGTGGGGAAAAGCGACAGAATTATGGCAGTGATTAAAAAAAAGCACCAGAAAACCAAGAGACGGCATTTGTTAAGCACAGGCTGCAGAAAAGCAACAGGATAAGGCTGTAATTTGGGCAGGGGGTGCAAGACCTGCCCTGTGGTGAAGCCCAGCCTGGATGCAGCGGGCTCCATTCAGCCCAGGCACATCACCTGCAGCTCCAGGATGGGCACCCTGCATGGCTGCAGGCCCTGACCATGAGCCTCCCTGCAGCCCCCGCAAGGGCTGTGCCTGTACGACTGCTCTCAGGGAGCCAACACACACCCACTGTGCCCCAGCACCATTCTGCCTCTGCCCAAAAGCCTGGGGCTGACCTGCCATCCCTCCTGCCCTGGGCACGGTGGCGCCAGGCGCCCCCCAGGAGCTGGCAGGGTGCAGGAGCCTTCTCACTGCTCTGTTCTCCTCCCCACATAGGCTCCTGCACGGAACAGGGCAGGAAAGGACAATAAACATAGAAGAACAACAGGACAGTGGGAGGCAGCTTCCCCTTCCCTGCAGACAGCAGGGCTTCCTCCTACCACCTGCATCTTCTCGCCCATCAAAGACGGAGTCACTTAATTCATCCTGACCATGAGGGAGACGAGGCTATGGGAAAAATGCAGATTCATGGGAACTGCACTGCAAGGATGCAAGAACTGGGCAGGATGACCTCCACAAACACTTGGCAGAAAATCCTTAATAACCTCAATCACCACTAGAAGACCCATCAGACCACATCCAGGCCCATCCCTGACCCTTGCAGACATATAAACCTCCATCCTCGCTCCAGACAATCCAGCAGCTCATGACTTCTGGTTGTCCCAGCTAAACCAGCGATGCTTTGAAGTGGCCAGAAGCTGGGACTGGTGCCAGCAGTGCAGGAGAAAGCAGGGACCCTCTGGGCTTCTCCTCCCAACCACACAGCCGGGCTCTGCTGCTTGCCCAGAGCCTGTTCCCAGTCTTGCAGCGGCCCCGGAGAGTATTTGAACTTCTCCCAGTCTTGGCGCATCTCATGGTAGGAAATTTGGGGTCCTCAACCAGAGCTGCTACTCCTGTCACCTTTACTGGGGTGACTCTGAAGGGGACGGGAGGCTGGTTGGATTCCTTTCCCACAAGACCAAAGGAAACATCTGCTTGAGAAATGCCCAGGTTTTGACTTGTGGCTTTATTCCAGCTTGGGCTGCAAGGCTGCAAGCTGGGAATTCAGTAAAAACAAACTATTCCAAAAATGTCTCAGCGGGGAAAATAATAATAATCATCATCATCAAAACAAAGCATTTCAACAATTCCCTGCACAGTCCTACCCAAAATACCCCACCACATCCCTGCTGACTGCCAGCAGGCTGGGAGGAGACCTTCTCCTGCTGGAAATGGTACCCAAGAGCCTTTCTGCACTCGGGTGGATGGATTTGGCCTGTCCTGGAAGCTGAGGGTCACCACAGACAGCCTGGGCTTTGCCAGGACGCAGGGGCAGGGAGATGGGTGACGTGGAGGCTTCTCCTCTCACCCTGTGTGACCCCAGCCTCGTTAGAGCTGCTGAAACCCACAGCCACCACTCTGCAAAGCTGCTGGGGGCTGGTTGGCCCCGTGGCCATGGGCTCTTGCTGGCCTGAGGACCTGCCAGCCCTTCCCAAGCTGACCCCAAGCACCCTCCCCACAGCCCCAGGTCACCAACCGTGGAACAGGACATCACATGCCTGCCTTTTGCTGCCCCCAAAGCTTGGATACAGGCACCCAGCAGCTGAGCACACTCAGCAAGAAGAGATATTTACCCCCTCCGCCAAGCATGCCACACAATGCACAGCCTTCTCCACCACCTCTCTCCCTGTGGACATCCCATCCCAGCCACAGTAGACACTGGAAGGTCAGTACCGTCCATCCTGATGAGCTGCACCACCAAAACAAGAGCTTTTGCTCTCCTGGGTGCTGCAGAGCCCATCACACCCTGACCCTCCCCTCTGACCGAGCCTTTGACAAACAGCATAAGAGGAAAATGGTATGGAAACACCCAAAGTGATATAAGACATAGAGAAAAAAACCCACACGTATGAGCACAATCTGGATCCCTGACGGGCAGAGCCCAGACCAGAATCCAAGCCTGGGGCCAGTACGGTGCTAAAGCTGAGAAAGCCAGAAGCACCAAACACCCCAAGTTCAGGCTTTTCCTGTAGTGTTGAATCTCTGCACACCCTGGACTTCATGGATTAAATGAATCACCGTTAACAAACAGTTTTGGAACAAGGAGAGCAACAATTAAATGGAAAACATGTTTGTGCAACACTGCCTGACCATTGTAGGAGAAATATCAGCCCTGGAACACTCCCTCTTCTTTCCACCCCTTGACTTTGCAAAGCTGTGTTGGGTGCCCAGGCTGGAAGGCAGCAGAGGAGGGGTCAGCAGGAGCTGTGGACCCCAGGGACACCATGGCAGTGCTGGAGACAGCGGCTCTGCCAGCCAGGCCTCCAGGAGCAGAGTCAAAGGATGCTGCAAACAATGCATGCCAGGACAGACCACATGTGGGTTTAATACAGGATCATGTGTAGGAGCATCTTCCAGTCGGTCACACAGCCCTGCTCTACGCACCGAGCGATGGGTGCGCTGCCACAACCAGGATGAGGATGGAGAGCAAACAAACAGGAGCCAGATTCCTAAGGAAATGCTCAAGTCCCCTGAGCCACTCACAAAAAAATAAAGATAAAATTAAAAAATGTAAAAATAAAGGCCAAAAGGTAGCAGAGAGCCAACCAAAAAGGGACTGTGGAGGGGTGCCAGGTGCAGACAAGGAAAGCAGGCCAGGTTCGGAGCTCCTAGGTGCACATACAGCTCTGGATAGAGCAGTTCCCTGCCACGGGAAGGGGCTCCCCAGTCTCTCAGGGAGGACAGACACAACTGACCAGAAAGCTACTGGGCAACCATCCCCTCCCAGCCCCACTCCACCCAACCTTGCCCTAATGTTGGCACCAGATGGGCTTTTACCATTTAAGATCGTTAAGAATAATAACAGCAATAATCTGCAATACACACCTGACATCCACTTTTCTCCTGAACGGCAGCATGGCACGGAGGAGAGAAAACAGAGTCAAGAGAGAAGCTGAGATCAGAGACACCGTGCAAGCATAGGGGAAGCACCCGTGAAGCTGAGGAGATGTGTCCAGGCAAAAGAGGGAGCTGAGCGCTGGTGGGGACATGGCCTCGCACTGGAGAGTGTGGAGTGACCCACAAGGAGAGGAGGTGGCTTAGAGACAAGGCTGCAAGGCAAGGGTGACCAGAAACAGGGCTGGGAGGGTGTGGAAACAGGCAAATGATCGCCTCCAGCACTGGTGTCCTTGGACAAATCACTGTGTCCATGTGCATCTGGGCAGAGCGGCTCCAAAAATGGCACCGCTGGTCATCAGGGAGGGATCACCCAGAGCATCCCTCCTCAAGCACCCATCCCCAGGGACAGCTGGGTGTGGGGGGCTCCACAAGAGGAATACAGGTGGCAGATCACCATATGGGCTTGGCTGCAGGGACAGGGACACTTACGTGTTGTTGACGATTTGCAGGCGCTCTCCTTTCTTGAAGGACAAGTCTGTTTCAGTCCGGGACTCATAGTCATAGAGGGCCACGAAGGTGGTGACTCCACCTGTGACAGAGACCACTCAGGACGGGCACGGTGCTGGGTGACCCTCTTCGGGACCCTCCGCTCCCACCAGCCAATAAGACACAGATCTGCCCCCCTCCAGCTGAAAGAACAGAGTCCCTCAAAAGCAGGAGAGCCCAACATCACAAGAAGACGCTGGAATGAAATCCACAAAAGCCTAACCAGGATCCCCCCTGCCCCCCCGAGCCCCAGCCCACACTGACCAGCCAGCGCTCCGGCACGTTGCGGCGAGGTGACCGTGTCGGAGCTGTTGAAGCCTCCAAAGAGCTTGGACTCAGCAGCCATGGGGCCGAAGTTGCGGCTGGGGGTGCGATGGGCATCGGGAGCGGCCGCCTTGCTGGGGGTCTGCGAGGCCGGGTAGCCCCCGTGGTGGGCGTTGTCCATGGGCTCCAGGCTGCGCCGGCGCTGGCTGGGGTCTTTGGGCTTGCTCTTGCTGCTCCCCATGGTCCCGGGCTGGAGGAGACAGACACAGGTGCATAAGGCTTCTATTATTATTATTATTATTATTATTATTATTATTATTATTATTATTATTATTATTATTATTATTATTGTGGTGGTTGTTTTTATTATTAAGCTGCTTCCCAGGGCTGGCATGACAGATGCCTGCCCACTAGGAAATGAAACAACCTCTGAAATCTGTTCAAGCATCAGTTGCTGGGAAGTCTGGCCATCCTGCCCTTGCCCTGGGACAGCATCGCCCCTCATTAACACTGAGCCACCTCCTGCCTTGTCCCAACAGCCAGCAAAACGCCAGGAGCAGAGCTGCCAGGACAAGCTTTGGGAGTGGAAGGAAGCACGCTCAGCCATGGGATTGTGGACTGAGGATGCTGAGCGGGGAGCCTGGACTGGTGCTTGGGAGCGCCACTGTAGCTGCCCGAGGGACAGGTGCCTGTCATGGGATGTAGCTCAGCATCCCATACAGCCACTTTTCCTCCTACATGAGGGTTTCTACAAGAGAAGGCAAGATCCAGACATATATTCACGAGTTTGGATTGCTCTGACAGAAGAAATTTGGAGAACTCAAAGCTGTATCTCTCTCCTTGCCCAGGATGGGGATGTAAATGCTGAGGATGTTCCTGTGAAGTCCAAAACGTGCAGTAAATGGGAGAAAAGTTTAAATTAGGAGTAGTTCCAGGCAGTCAGAAGCTAAAGACCAAGGGATCTCAGCTTTATATATAGTCGTGCCTTCCTTTCCACTCAAGATCATGCTCTATAAATACCTTCAAGGTAATGATATAAATGAAGGAAGGGAATTATTTGCAGTCTCCAAAGATGGCAGGATATCCAGCAGTGTCCTGAAGCTATGGAAGGAAATATTTAGGCTAGAACATGCACAGCAGGAGGGAAAAGGGAGGTGGAGACAACCAGGCAGGAGAATATCTCTGATAAGACAAAACAAGCAGGAGCCAGCCACTGCCCACAGGGTGTGGACCTGGATGCAGCCACCTGCCAGGCTTTTCCAAGGGCTCAGCCTCACCCAGCAGATGTTTTTTCTAACCCAGCTTCAGAGAGAAGCTCAGGCCGAGTCCCCATGAGTGGGGCCAGAGCCATGGGGCAGCTCCAGCAACCTGCACAGCCCTGGTGTTGGTGGGGCAGAGCCCCCAACTCCTGCTGTGAGGAAGCTTAGGGGTGCCAGGCACAGACTCTGCTCCCCTCCCAGCTCTCCTCCCCAGGGTGAGGGCTTTGCCTGACCACTGGGACTTCTTTTCCAAAAGATCCAACTTCCATCTACCATTTTGAAGCTCCCAGATTGCAGAGAGGACCACCAGCATCCCCTGTCCTGCTTTCATGCAGGTTTGCTTCAGCTGCAACTCTGCTGGTGGCATCAGACCCTGCCAGGGTTTGGGAATTGTGTTTTTCAGGCTGGGTACAGCTACATCAGCAGCTCCAGCGGGAGTGGAGCTGTCCTTCCCCCTACGTGTGCAGGCAACGAGGAGGGACAGATGCCTCTCTGTGCCTTGGGACACAGCCCACGCATATCTGTACCAGGCTTTGGGGGCCTCAGAGCAAAGGAAGGTCAAACATAAGCTTTGTGTTCACAAATCATCACCGCTGGCAATCCAGAAGCAGATCCCGTGGTGAAAGGGAAGGGGTCCATCCCCAAATAAACGCACTTTTAAAAGTCTGGTGCAGAAGATGCTAAAGCAGAACCGCGGGGAAAAGCAGGACCTTAGGAATGATGAGAAAAAGCCCCCATCGCTAGGAAAAGAGAACCTCCCTGTCCCCCAGCCAGCTCTTTGCTCACCTCCACCCGAGGCTCCGGCACTCCCAGGATGGCAGTGGCAGCACAGGGAGGAAAGCGGGGGCACGGCAGGGCTGTGACCACGCGGCTTGTGACTGCCCACGCGACCGTGAGCAAGGGACGCGGCCGCTCAGAGTTTCCCCTGGAAGCAGCACTTCCCCAGGCAGGAAAACACCCCAGCTGGGTGGTGAATTCAGCAGCACTTAGACACAAGCATCCCCCGAGTGCACCCTGCGGGGCTGCCAGCCTGGGTCAGCAACTTAATTATCAGCACGCTGAGAAAAATCAGAGTATAAAGTAGTCAATATGCCTGGAAATCAGCCAGGAACGGAGCCAGAAAGAGGGGGAGTCGATCCTCCAGGCATCTCCCCAATGTCCCAAAGCAGGGGGGTGTCCTCGCCTTCACACTCACTCACTCACAGGCACAGGATGTGCATTTTCCATGCATATCCCAGCCAGGGACCCTGTGAGTTGAGCCCTACTTGTGCATTGCTTTTGGGGAGGGAGAGCTCTCCAACACGCATCACAAGCTCCCAGTTTGCACCAGGGTGCAAACCCTCCTCAGCAAGGGCTTTACTGGGTCTGTGCTGGTCACTGGAAGCTGCTGCTCTGACTCTGAGCTGCTCCCTAGGCAGCAGGGCTTTGGCTGCAGCAGTCAAAGATGGGAGTGGAGGAGGAAAAGCAGGCATGAGCCTGTGGTTCTCTGGGGAAGGGGCTGCAGAGCAGTGAGCCCCACTCTGAACTCTCCTGTTGCAAACACCTAAGCACCCAAATGCCTGCACACACTTGCTTGCATCTGGCTAGTGCAAAAGGCAGGCTGACAACCCCAAAACGTGCCCAGAGACACTCACACCCTCCCCACTCTGAGCTCCAGCCAACACGACCATGTGGCTTTAGCTCTGTGGCTGCCCCGGAGGGAGCATTTCCCACCTGCACCCAGTGGGGAGAGGGGGCCCTGAGAAATCCCTACATCACTGCCTTCGCAGCCGGTGAGGAAAGGGTGCAACTTCCCCAGGGAGGACACAGGGGGTTGTGCAAGAGCCTGGCAGAGGAGTTATTAATGATGGCAGGAATGTGCTGTGCACTCAGGTCCCCAGGGGACTGGGGGGGGCCATGCACCAGCCCCACTGGCAGGGAGAGACTGCCTTGCCTCCGGCAGAGCCGTGACAAAACCCCCCCAAGAGCCAAGGGGCAGAGACAGAACAGCCCAGGAGCAGCACTGGGAGCTGTGGGGCAGCATCGCAGCGGTCAGATTCCAAAAGAAACCACCCACTGCCAGCAGCTACGCTGTGTTTACGTCTAACCTACAGTACCTCTGCGTGTAACAGGCGGCAGAGCGTGCTCAGAGCCACCAACACCCAGCCAGGGCAGCCTGCTGGATGCCTGGCAGTGAATTTCCCTACTCCTGTGCTTTTCAAAGCCAACAGCACTGGGATGGGGGTGCTCAGCCCCGCTCCCCATCCCGCTCGGTGCCCCGGCTTTCAGCAGGGTTTCCCCTCCCACGGTCTGCACGGCGGCAGCGGCGGGCTGGAGCGTGGCCAGCATTCCCGGCGCTCACCTCCGACTGATGCCAGGCGGCGTACGGAATCAGCTTTCCTGCGGCGGGGATTAGCACCCCGCGCACGTCGCAGCCTGCAGGAACTCCTCTGCTTTCTGCTCCGGGGGGGTCAGCATCAGCAGCAAATCACGAACCACCGCGGCGCTGAGTTGCAAGGCCTCAGCTCTGCACCCACGGGCCGGCCACGGTGGGAAGGACAAAGCGAGGGCTCTGCCTTCTGCTCTTGCACCCAGCACCCAACCGACCCACAGGTGCTCAAGGGTCAAATCCGGCTGCTGCACAGCACCCGGTACTGGAGAAATGAGCCCCCCAGGGGGTGGGGAGGGTTTCCCCTTTCCTGGGTGGGTTCATTCAGCAAAGCAGCCTGGTCCCCTCTCCCCGAGCTCTCGGAGATGCCTTACCAGTGCTTTCTGGCTACAGCCTCGCTGCAGGGTGGGGAGGGGCCGCCGGCGAAGTCAGCTCAGCTCCCGCTGCAGCCTGCAAGACAGAAGGGACGTCAGCACCCGCAGCAGCCGCCGCTGTCCCTGCACCCTGACACCCTCTCCCCCCAGCACCACGGTCCAGTGCCCAAGGCTGCCGCTGCCTTCCTCCTCCTCCTCCTCCCCATCCCTCCAGGGTGAGGCCAGCAGCTCCCATCCGCCTGCTCTGATCTCTCATGTGTGAAGAGGGGACTATTGTCTGCTCCACTTCATCGAACCCACCCAGGGACAGGAAAGGAGGTGGTTGAAGCTGCCCTGAGCGACGCGCCGGGGTGAGAGGAGAGTACAGGCATCCCCAGCCCACCAAGAGACTAGGGAGGGGAGAAGCAGAGCCAGTTTCTCTGAATGTGTCAGCACTTCCAGCCCTGCAGCTCCATCAGTGAGGGGACCGATGGCAGGGAGGGTCAGACCTTGACCCCAGGGATGAGAGTTGTGTTCTCCATCCCCAAGAGCACAGACAGATGCCACAGCATGAACAAGGTCTGGGAACACCTCATGCTGCTCAGGCCCTGACTCAGCCAAAAAAAAAGCACGTTTTAGCCAAATTCTTCAAAAAGGGACAATTTCCTGCTGCAAGTGTGTGTGATGGGGGGATGCTTGTCAGTCGCAATAGCTCAGGGTAGAGCTTTGGGACAAAAGCAGAGCAGGACAGGGACCCACAGGGCCAGAACAGTCACTCTGCCACTCCCTCCCATTCCCAGATCCTGCAGGAACTGCACATTCTCCCCACTCTCCTTCTGAAAGCAAAATCTCTCTCCAGCCAGTCCTGCTCACCCAGGGTCAGGCAGAGGCTTCAGCTGCCCCCGAGGGACTCCTGCTTGCCCAGCAAGAAGAGGATTCAGCCCCAATAGCACTCTCAGCTTCCCAGTCCTGAGAAGCACCCCAATGGGCACCTGTCTTGCTCCATGTCCAGTTTTCACACTTCATCCAGGGGGAATATCTTGGATGGATTGGGACAGGGCGGGCAGGTTTTTGCTGTACTGCCATCTAACCCTGCTGGGAGCAAGCAAGGTGACCAGCCACAGCCTCCTGCCTTTATCCAACAGCCCTCAGCTGCCAAGGTGTCATTCCTCTTGCTGGGTGGGTGCCTGCAGTAGTGGCTGCCACACAGGATGTGCCACACTGCAGGTTTATTTTGATGGCCTCCCCTTCCCCCTGCTAATAAGTTTTGTCACTATTTTTAGTGCATTTGATTAGAATAATATGCAGCAGCTGATTGACAGCTCTTTAAGACTTTGAATGGTTTGTAATTTGTACTTGACTAATATTCACTGGCAATAATTGCACAGCAGGATGGAAGGTGGGGGAAGCTGCAGTCTCAACTCCAGGCTGCAGCACATACAAATAAGGCTGCATTGCTTATGCACATGGTGCCTGTGTCCCTGCTGCCTGTGCATGCTGGGCCACTTGGGCTCCTGGGCACACACTGCAAGGCCATGTTTAGACAAAACAGGGCCAAAAAAGCCACCAGAGAACTCCAAATACGCCTCAGACTGAGGTCACCCACATGCCAGGGTGGCGAGGCGCAAGCTCCTCCAAAGGGGAAGGGACAGGTTCCCACATGGCTGCAGGATGGATGCACTTGTATCCCTCATGTTCCCAGGGCTGGGTATTTGGTGGCTGAAAGTGGCTGATCTGGCAGCAGCCTGGCACAGCCTTGCTGTCTGCTCTGTGGCACGACTGCGATCCCAGCCAGCACACAGCTGGCACGGCCACGACTGGCCTCAGTATCTTCCAGCACTGCCATCCCCACGTGCTGATGGGTTCTGCATTCGGGGTCTTCCTGGCCTCCCGAACCCTCCTGAGCCACAGCTGGAGAGGAGGGTGCCAGGGCTGAGCCTAGCGGGCAGAGGCCGCAGCAAGGAGAGATCCACAGCAAGAGGCCACCCCCGCCCTCCCTTCTTCAAAAGCAATTAAAAATGAAGCACACTCAGCTGCACAACTCAGCTCAGATCAGATCACAGCAAGCGAGACAGCGGCGTTCCCATCCTTCCCCGCCGGCGCTGGCAGTGCTGCCTGACCTGACCAGCATTCCCGCTCCTCTGACACCCGCGTGCCCAGGGATCCTCCCCCATAAAAATTAACTGGTAAGTTGGGATACAGGAAAAGGCTCGATTCTCTGCCCTACCTCCTCAATGCAGAGATGCTCTCGGAAAGACAACAGTGAGGGGAACCGGCTGCTCTCTGGCAAGTCTCGCTCTGGCTGTTTTGCTGTGCCTGGATCGCTCAAGGATACAATGGCGGTGGCAACGCCAGGCTGATAGCGGGGCTGGCGGCAGAGGGGAAAATGATCTTATCTTCTTTACAAAGACACTAACAAAAGACACTGATTGGGAGCAGACAAAACACAGCAGCACGGCTTCTGCGAGGCAGAAGCAGAAACCTTGAGAAATGCCGCGACAGGCTGGGGCCCGACACCAGACAGCAAGCCTTGGGGAGGGAGGCACCTCCGGCAGAACAGGCTCTGTCCTTGAGGCTGTTAAAGAGCTGGGTGGGTGCTGAGCAGCACCTCTGGCAGCCAGGATGGGGTATGGAGGGTGAGGTGGGCGAGGGGCTGGGTGCACCCACCCGCTGCCGCCACGAGCTGAGCTGCATTCCCAGCTTGCAAAGCCCTGGCAAGATTAATAACGGCAACTGTCTCATGCCAGACTGAAAAATGAAGCGTGCGGGACGGCAGGCGAGACAAAGCAGCCTCGCGGCGCCCAGCCCATGGCAGCAGGCACGGGGAAGGAACAGAGAGCAGTGATCCCAAACCCACCCTGACCTGTTCCATCCCCCTTTGCACACAGTCGACCCCCTCCCAGCAGGGTAAGGGTCCCAGGTGCTGGTGAAAAGGGGAGCTGCTCCCCCAGCCCCACAAACCAGTGTTTGTCCCTCCTTAGCTGACACCACGACACATGCCTGAGTTGTGCCTCCACATCTGCAGGGACGCCCATTTCTCACCTGCACTGATTCCTGAAACAAGGAGACATGGAGATGCTCTCTTCATCTCTCGGCTCCATACCAGGGACCAGGGAAGCTGTGAGCAGGTGCCCCCAGTGCCAACCTCAGGTTCACCCAGTGACTGCATGTCAAAGGCACCTGAGTTAAGGCACCCCAGCCCTCCCCTGGCTACCCCTGGCTGATGGAAAACTCTCCCAGATGAAAGGAATCCGCTGGTAGAGAAGAGGGCAGCATGGCTGCTGCGCTGGGGCCCATCTCCATGCTCCCCACATACATAAGTCCCAGCTCTTCACATCTGACCTTGTCAACTCCCGTTAAATTTAAAACCGTCTTAATTAAAGCTCCACAGCCCAAGCTAGCAGGGGCCAGTGGGTCATGAAAGGGGAAAGGATAATTAAATCAACCATCCAAAATCACCCACCCAAGCATGGGGGAGAGTCACGATTGGGAGTGACACAAAATGACTCCGAAAAGACATGTCAAAACAGAGAATTTAAAAGATGAAAACAAATCCCTGAGAAGCACAAAAGCAAGTTTTGGACTTTTAACTGTCCAAGAAAGTAGACAACACCAATACACACAGGGAGGCGTGCAGGGAGCTCAAGCTCCCTCCAACATCCCCATCGGGACATCAGCCAAACCCAGGAATTGCCCAACCAGCTCCAGCAAATGCTTTCCAAAGGCACACAAAGACTTTGTCCTGCGTTAACCTGAAGTCAGCTTCTCCCAGACAGGTGATGAGGGCAATGCCCTCCTCCTGCCAACTCCAGGAGAAGGAAACAGAAAGGAGATGCTTCCAAAGTTGAGAGTGCCCATTGGGGTGGGGAAGCACCAAGCTGGGTTGGCACTAGGAATTGGAGCTCCTGGCCATCAGGACTGCTTGAAGCCACAGGGCAATGCTTCCCCAAAACAGCCCTCTATCTCAGCATGGGGGTTCAGAGCCCCCCAAAAGGTACCTTTTTAATATTAGCACCCCAGCATGATGGCAGCCACAGGCTTTCAGCGCCTGCCACCTAGTTCTCAAGTTTCCTGCAGCCCCATCGCACCAACGCTGTTTCCATCCTCCTCCAACTGAAGCACTGGCACAAGGGACTGGCCCTGCTGGAGGGGTGACTGGGACACGGTGACACGAGCTGGCTTCCTGAGGAGGAGGGAGGATCTCTGTTCCCCATTTTGGCAGCGCCTCTCTCTTTGTGGCCAGCCTCGAACTCCAGGAAACGAAGTTTGCTTCTGCTTTCTAGAAGGGACATCTGCTTGGGTCTTGCCCGGGGATGGCCATGGCCCAGCACCCAGCTTGCTCCATTCCCAGCTCCTGGAAAAGGGGTAGGTGGCAACGAAAGGCTGATGTGACTCAAGAGTGGCTCAGATCCGGCCAAAACAGTGCTGTCACAGCACGTGTTTTGGCTTGAGGGCTGCCACACCCATCAGCATTGCAGCGATTTCACCCTGGGTGAGGATGGCAGCGCAGGCAGGCAGCAAATCTCTGAGGCAGGGGGAGGAAGGGGGCAAGAAACACACAGGAGGCAGAAAAGTTCTGGATCTGAGCAAGTTACAACCACCCCTGGCCACGCTGGCGTCACTGCTAAAACATTTGCACTTTCAGAGAAACCAGCCCATCCAGTCCAGCGAGGAGAGAAGCTCCCCGTGGCTTCAATGTCCCTCTGGCACCGGCTGCAGCCCTGTCAGTCCTGCAAAGGGGTCATGTAGGACCTCCATGGCACGAAACCTGCCAGCAACCCTACTGACAACCTCTGATGCACAGCAGGAACTGAAACACTTGCTGGAAAAAAGGGAAAATGCAGTGAGGGCATTTCCACCCTCAACAGAAATCCCTTGGGGCCGGCATCATCCCACTCCTGACTGGTAGGACACGTGCTGGGACTCACTGCAAGGGGAGGGTATGAAGGAGAAGCCAAGCAGAGGCCAAGGATCTTCCATCACTTCCTGCTTTGCAGACCCCTGAACAGTTTCATATGAATAAACAGTATCCCAAGCAGCAAATTTATGCTGATTATTGGCTTATTTTCCTGGGTTACTTTGGGACTCTGGGGCATCTGCGTGACAAGCCACAAGCTCCTGGGAATCATGGGGCCACCAGCCCTAACGCAAGCATACAACAGGGGCAATGAGTGGCTGAGGGTCAAGGCTGATGGGAGGAAAGGATCAGCCTCCAGCGATGCAAGCTCGACTCCCTCTTTCACCTCTGTGGTCACAGATGGGACTGGGAGCAGTTCCCATAGCAGTGGGCACAGCCCAGGACCGTGGCTCTGGTCTTGGCACTGTCAGTTCCCACGCTGAGACATGCCCAGAGAGCCCCAAGAGATGCTGGTCCCCACGGCCACTCCCACTCACACCACCAAACAAAGCAACTTGCTCAGGATGCTCAGAAGCAGTAACCAGGGAGGGTCTTGAAGGGTAAACAGAGAAAATCTGCTAGCCCTGGACAGTATTTCCATACCCCAAAAGCTGTGCTGTAATCCCCAGCCACTCCTGGGGTGAGCAGAACGATCAGCAGCGCTGCTGGAAGAGAAGTCGGTCAGGAAGGTGCAGCCCAGACAGTGCTCGCTACAAACAGCCCGAGCAGATGAAAAACAAAGAAAAACGCTGAGCTGGTGTCTTTTATCCCTGCTGTTCCTGGAGGGAAGAACCAAGCTCCACACATCTCCTTGCCTCGTACCACTTGCTGCAGCAGTGACATGGATGAGATAGATGGGACGTGCTGTCACCAGCCAGTGGTGCGGAACAAGCTGCACATGGACCTTGCACCCTCCCGTGACACCTCTCCAGCCCTTGCTCCTGAGGCTCTTCCAATTCAAAATAACTATCCCAGGCTGGAGCTGCCCCCTCCGTGCCTTGGGTAGAGTTTGTGGGGATGAACGGATGAAGAGCATATCTGGACCATGGCATCAGAGCCACCTGCATCCCCAAAGCAGCAACAAGGGCTCAGATTAGAGTATGCACACACATGCTGCATGCACATAGAATCATGGAATGGTTTGGGTTGGAAGGGATCTTAAAGATCACCCAGTTACAATGTCCCTGTCACAGGCAGGGATACCTCTCACCAGACCAGGCTGCTCAAAGCCCCATCCTGCCTGGCCTTGAACACCTCCAGGGCTGGGGCATCCACAGCTTCCCTGGGCAACCTGTGCCAGTGTCTCACCACCCTCATCATGAAGAATTTTTCCCTAATGTCTAATCTAAATCTTCCCCCTTCCAATTTAAAGCCATTCCCCCTCGTCCTATGACTGCAAGCCCTTGTAAAAAGTCCCTCCCCAGCTTTCCTGAAGCCCCTTTCAGTACTGGGAGGTCACTCTAAGGTCTCCCTGGAGCCTTCTCTTCTCCAGGCCGAACAACTCCAGCTCTCTCAGTTTGTGCTCGTAGCAGAGGTGCTCCAGGTGTGCACAAGTGCAGGCAGATGTGGGGAGCAAGCAGCTCCCTGCAGCTGCCCCCATGCACTGCTCTCCTGCTCCAGCCCCAGCTGCACACACCAGTCCTGGCACCCTGAGCCTTTCCACCTAAGACACTTCCAAATTCAACCGTCCATGATAATGGCGTATGAAACTCATCCTGGTAACGGTAACTTTTGCAGTTGCATATGCACCCTCCCTCCCCAGCAGCTCTGCCAGCTTTCCCAATCCCTTCCCCACCACAGCAGGGCCCTACCAATGCCCACTCAATGTGCAGGGGAAAGAAAGAGCCTAGTCAAGGAGCTCTTTCCATGTTTGGTTTTTTTTCAGAAGTGACCAAGCACGCATTTCTGCCCTGGGAGCATCCAGAGTCCCTGACAGCACCAGCTGCAGCCCAGCAGCACCACAAAGCCATCAGGCTGTGAGGACTGGTTTCATCTGGGGAAGCTGGTGTTCAGCTGGCCATGGTCTGGGGAAGAAAGCCCTCAAAAACACCACCTGAGAGGAGATGGGGCGAGGAAGATGGTAGTGCTTCACAGAGATTAGGTTATATTTGCCCTGCGTAAAGAAGAACTTTGCCCACGGTGCATGCACAGTGTAGGGCAGTGCAGCTGGACCTGGTGAAGGAGCAGTGGAGAGAGGGAAACTGAGGCATGCACTTGATGTAAAGCCTCACCAACCTCCAACAGCAGCTTCCCAGGTGCTCCTGTGGCATAGTGAAGCACACAACACTCCTTACAAACAGGGGAAGTAAGTAGTGAAAACCAGACAGTGCTGCACCTCCATCCTCCAATTCCGTAGTGAGAGATTTTTAGAATTGATTTAGCACTGACCTGGCCCTATCATGCTGCCCTCAAACCAGAGCACGGTGTGGGAAGGGGGATGCTGTGTGGGAAGTGGACACGTGGCTCAGGATTGCTGGACTTGTTAACCTCATCCGTTGTGGAGAGAGCAACGCAGCAGTGAGCTTTTACCCCATTTCCCATTTGATGGCCAAGACTGCCAAACACAGTTGGGAACGATGGGAGCAACCATGGCGGGTGGAAGCTATTTTTGCAGCATGCAGTCAGGTTTTCCTCTGTCCATCCAGCCCTTATGCAGTGGGCTCAGGGCCAGCCGAAACCTCACAGTCACAGGAGCGAGACCGCAACAGGTCAAGCGTGGGACGGGGCTGGGAAACTCGGGACCAGCCTCCGAGACTTGCAGTGCAGTGCAGGAAGCGCAGCACAGCCCGAGTCACAGCTGTCCCCACGCCACGCATGGGCAGAGGCGCTGACCCAGCAAAGCCCCTTGACCTTTGCTGTGAATCCCAAAGCCACGCTGGTGCTTGTCCTGGCATGGGGGCTCAGACATTGCCAGTCTGCACCCCCTGCCCAAATCTCCCCCCGTTCCCCGGCTGTGAGGTGAGGCCGGGCTCTCTACACACGTGTCCCATTAAGTATATTTTGTCTTAAATGCCTGGGGACATGTGAGCAGGGGACAGCTTGTCCAGAGACTTCGTGCCTGCCCCATCCCTGGAGGCGTTCAAAGCCAGGTTGGATGAGGCTTCAAGCACCCTGATCCAGTGGGAGACGTCTCTAACCATGGCTTTGAGGTCCCTTCCAACCCAAACCATTCCATGAGTCTATGATAATTCCCTCCAGACAAGTCTGCCCACCTTGCACAACAGCCTGCGGATATTTCAGCCGCTGCATCTCTGCCGAGACCACCTGGAGCCAAGGGGCTCAAGCAGATTTCTTTAAGGTCTGAATTAAAATCCACAACCAGCTTCCCCCTTGCCCAGCAGCCGATGCTCCACAGCAGCCCTGCCAGCCCCCAGCCCTCCCAAACACCTCCCCACTGCGCGGTGAGGGCAGCCAGGAGATCCATAGCCTGAAGGGAAGTCAGTGTAAGACGCAGATTTACAGGTCCTGGTTCCTGGCCCGGGTTCAAACCACATTTGTTTCTGAAATCTGTTTCAGGGCTTTATTTTCAGAGCGGGCATGTGCAGAGGCATGTGCAAAGCAGCACCGGTTCCCACTTCAGCCAGCACAGAGGTCGTCTGTGCCAACACGAGGCCAAGCTGGGGGCCAGGGTGCACCCGAGCACCGACTGCAGCCGACGCCAATGCAGCCGTGCTCAGCCAATTCATTATTCTATATTTTTTCCTCCTAAGCACACAATATACTGGACCATCTCACAGCTTGCTGCCCATTTAAAAGAAGGACCAAAGGCATTACTATTTTTCTCTAAAATAGCCCCACAACACACTGCACATTGCTTGCTGATGGGCGGGAACTTCAGCAAGACATGAGCCCCAGGGGAGTCAGTCCCCACCACCCACAGCTATAGACGGTGAAAAAGAGAAGTCTGGACTGGAAACAGCGACAATCCATGCTCCCATCCCAGGAACAGCCACGCAAGGATGGTTATTTCCATCCAGAGTTCCAAGCTGCTCTCAGGACATCAGATAAAAGTGATCTCTCCTGCACAGAGCGCTGCAGGGACACACTGCTCTGTGCCGAGGCCGCTTCCCACAGCTGATGGGATGTGTGCTGGACATGGCTCAGGCTCCAGGGTGAGATGTGGAGTGCTGCGGAAGTGAGCTCAGATGGGAAATTGTTCCGAGAGATAAAAGAGCAAGTTGGAAACCGAGCTGCAAAATAGACAGTACAGGAAACAATAGTGCTTCAGATAGGCTTTCAAATTTCCCCCAGCGATGCCAAGAGCACAGCGCTTTGTCCCAGGGATGCTCGGGGGTTCCCCCCCTGCTTAGCCATGCTGGGAGGAGGCACGGGCTGTTCACTCGCTCCTGCCTTTTCTCTTTCAAGATGTTTGCTGGTTGTTAAAATGAGATGTTACAGGCCAAGTCCTTCAGGTTTCATTAGATAACAGTTTTAGCTCTATAAATGATCCTGGCACCAGTGGCAGGGAGAGGCGGACGGGATTTCAGAGGCATAGGAGCCCCATGGTCCATCTTCTCCTTGCCATGGTGAGTCCAGTGAAATGGTGATGCTCCCCAGGAGCTGCACATGCTGCTGTCAGGACCACTGATGTCCCCTCTGTGCTACCAATGCAGCAAAGGAGCCTCTTGTCTCAGCAGCAGTCTTTGTGTTGGTCAGCCACCATGAACCACACTCTTCCTCATCTTGCCCCCCAGCTCCCAGGCCAGGGACTTGGACGGCCCCCTCTGCCTTCCCAGTACCTCCATGATTTTCCATCACTCTAGCACAAAGTCATTAAAGGGCAGAGCTATCGTTAGGGCATCTCCATCACACAGAGAGCACAGCAAGGCCAGTAACGATCGAGACAGGGAACATTGGACTTCCCTTAGCTGCTGCTGCACCAGCCCATAAATAACCCCATCTCCAAAAGAAAAAAAGAAATCATCAGGCTGTGCTATGGCCAAGTCGCTGAGGCGAGGTGTTTGGAAGAGCCTCTGCCCCGCTGCTCCTGGTTCAAAGCTTGGAACAGGGAACTGACCCTCGATCTTTCAAGCAAAGGTGCCTTTCTGTGACAAACGAGCACTAACTGGCTAATGATTACAGAGACACAGCTCCCCAGGGAACCAGCGCAGAAGCCTCATCTCAGAGACACCCAATGGCCAAGGTTTTGCTGGATCCTGAGCCAGCACCAAACGGCACAGAATGGCAGCGCAGGATCAGCCTCTCCAGCTGCAAAGGTGCTGAGAGCAGCCCCACAGTGGAAATAATAAAAAGGATATTCATAGAACCATAGAATGGTTTGGGTTGGAAGGGACTTTAAGGATCACCCAGTTCCAACCCCCCTGCCATGGGCAGGTACACCTCCCACTAGACCAGGTTGCTCAAAATTTTTTTATATATAAATTTTGTATATAAAATTTTTAAAGTGCAAGATTGCTGATGTCCCCCCTGCACGTGCCCATCCTCATGTCTCCCCAGAGAGCCCTGCCAGCCCCCCACTCTGGTTTGATGGGGGGCTGAGTGCGTGTTGAGCCATCAGATGCTGAGGGAGGGCCTCTGAGCCCATCAGGGACCAATGGCTTCCCACTACCAGCTGGACCTTGGGAGAGGTTGTCATGACTGTGTTCTTCCACGCGTGCTGGTGGTGCTGGCAGTGGGTATCTCCTCAGCTGAGAGAAGAGCGACAAAGCCCTCCAGCTTGCTCCTCCCGTATATCTCCTGCTCTGGGGAGCACCAGTCAGGCAGGAGGAAGAAAAAACAAGTCTTTTGTTGCCACCTTCCCGCAGCTCAGTTTGCATACAGTGCTGCTGGCTACTGTCTGTGTTGTGCTGTGCTGTCCTGTCCCTGTCCCCGCTGCATTGGCAGCATTGGCCCCAGGCAAGAGCTCACCTCAGAAAACCTCCGGGCTCTGCACCCTCCACCGCCCACAGTTCTTAATGCCATGGGGCAGCGGGATCAGTCTTTGGTCTCCTCCCTGGCTGCACAGAGCAGCCACATCATGTCCCTTCCTTTGCATCGCTCCTGGGAAGCTATGAGGACAGCGAGCCAGCAGCACATGCAGGGAAGCACAACCCTGCCATCCATGACCTTTACTGACCCACTGCTTGCCAGCATTGGGACCAGGAGCAGGACCAGGACCACAATCACCCCCCAGTCCCAAATCTGGGGGGGGGCTGAGCCCTGGCACATCACAGCAGCAGTGGCCAAGAGGGGGAAGGACCAGGGAAAGCGTGGAGTGCACTGTACAGGGCCAGCAAAACATGGGGAGATGTAGCAGATCCCCTCTTGTTTCCAGCAGGTCTCACAGGAGGCTGCACAGCTCCCCAAGACAATGCTCAGCACTAGACAGGAGCACACCAGGGTCAGCACGGTGAGATGCCACCCCTCCTCCAGCCCCCATCCCCAGCACACAGGTGGTCCTGTGTGGTGGGTCCCATCCCAGCAGGCAGTCCCTGTGCCCATCCCAAACGTCCCAAATGGCACCGGGACGCAGCAGTGCTGGCAACACGGCCCCCAGGCAGTAAGCAGGGAAAACAAGCCCACCCCACCCCAGCGTGGTGCAAGGCAAAACACATGATGCTCTGCCACGACAGGGACAGTGAGGACACGCCACTGCCACTGCTCACAGCCACACACGGAGGTTGGGTGGCTCAGGCTGTGACTTTAACGGGGCAAGCGGGGGCTCTGCAGCCCCCCAGCAGCCTGGGGTGAGGAGCCTGGCTGGACACCGCTCTCCAGGCCCACCAGGGCTGGTCAGGAGCTCCAGAATCACCGGTGAGCAAACACGACAAGGGAAGCGGAACAAGAGACATCAAAGCAGGGGGGCGATGAATATTTCATGTTCTGGCCTACATAACCGCCCTGTTCTCCCCGCCCCGCACTCCCGGGGGTCCCCGCAGCCCCTGATCACAACAAAGGGGAGTTGCAGACAGGCGGTGCCGCTCCACCAGACCCCACGGTCGCGCTGCGGGACCCTCAGCATCCCTGGCTGGGCCCATTTCTGCTCTCCTGAACAGCGGCATTCCCAGCCAGACCCACAGCTGACCCACTGCACCATGTGCATCCACTGCTGGACCCACAGCCACCCCACCGAAACCCATAGCCTGACCACGAGCATCCCTGCTGGGAGCTATAGGCAGCTCACGGGACTGCGGGCGTCCTTCACTGCCAGACCCACAGCTGCCCCACCGGAGCCCGGGGCACCCTTGGCTGGACCCACAGCTGCCTTGCCAAACTGCCGGCATCCCCGGCCAGACCCACAACCACCTCACCCGACTGTGGGCATCCCCCCGGCGCCTCGCTGGACCCCACGGGTGGACACTGGCCATCCCCCGGCAGACTCATGGGTGGACACTGGGTGGCTCCCGCTGGCCCCACGGCCGGACCCCGAGCATTCCTCGCCAGCCCCCATAACTGGACCCATGGCCAGACCCCGAGCATCCCCTACCGGACCCACAACCGGACTGCGAGCATCCCCTGCCGGACCTACAACGGAACCCCACGGTCGGACTCCGAGTACCCCCCCCGCCAGCCCCACGGCAGGACCCCGAGCATCCCCGGGCATCCCTTACCAGCCCCATGGTTGGACCCACAACCGGACCCTGAGCATTCCCTGCCAGCCCCACAACCGGACCCCGAGCATCCCTCACTAGCCCCAAATCCAGACCCCACAACCAGATCCCGAGGATCCCCCGCCAGCCCCACAGCCGGACCCCACGGGTGGACCCTAGGCACCCCCCCACCGGCCCCACAACCGGACCGACGAGCGGACCCCGAGCATCCCCGCCTGCCCCATGTCCAGACCCCGAGCATCCCCCGCTGGCCCCACAGCCGGTCCCACAGCCAGCCCTACGGCTGGACTCCGAGCATCACCCCATGTCCAGACCCCGAGGAAACCCCGCTGGCCCCACAACTGGACCCACGAGCGGACCCCGAGCATCCCCGCCAGCCCCCATGTCCAGACCCCGAACATTCCCCGCTGGCCCCACAATTGGACCCACGGGCGGACCCCGGGCATCCCCCGAGCATCCCCCGCCGCCCCTCGCTCACCTCTCGGCTGCGCACAGCGGGTCTGTCCCCGCCGCTCTCCTCCAGCGCTCGGCCCCGCTTTGTCTCGGCGCCGGGGGCGCGGCCGCCGCCCCCCGCCGTCCCGGTGTCGGTGCCGGTGCCCGCCGGGCGCTCAGGGCTGCGCCGGCATCGCGCAACGCCCGCCCCCGCGCACCCAGGCTGCGGGCGGGGGGGGGGGAAACCCACGGGGAGGGGAGAAAAAAAAAAGAGGAATATGGCATATGGCAGCAAACCGGAAACGGGGAAAAAAAGCAGCAGCCCCTCCTCTTGGGGGGGTGGAGGGGGGTGTTTTAAGGGAGAAGGCTGCGGGCGGGATTCGCGTGGGAGCGGCGGGGGGAATCTTCCAGCCCAGCCGCGCTGTCCCGGCGGGGTCGGGTTTGCCTGGAAGCCACAGCTAGTAACAAAAAAAGTGATTTTCAGAGGGTTAAACCCCTGCTGGTTTGGGGTTCGCTTTATTAAACTGGTCTAAGGCACGGCGAGTGGCTGGGAGAACCGCTGCTTTGTGGGGTTCTAGCAGGGAGAAACCACTGTTTTGTTGGATTCCGCATTTGGATCTGTGCATCTCTGTCCCCAGGATGGATATCTGGCCATCCCAGGGGACTGCAATCTGCATTCCCCCATCTCTCAAGTGAGAAGGAGACACAACTTCAGCGTTTAGGAAAAGCAGGGGAAAGATAAACCACGTCCTGGGCTTTCCTGGGGAGCCCCGGGCAGCTGGGATGTCCTTTGGAGGCAGCACTGATGGGGAGCTGTGGCTGTGTCCCACTGGGGCTTTCGGCCGATCTTTGGGTTAATTCACCCCTAGGTGCCCCCAAGAGCTGGTGTCAGCCTCCAAAGTGAGGCAGAGAGGAGCTGTGGGTGTTCCTGGGGTGCCCAGTCCTTGGCTGGCAGCATCACCCCGTGCAGGAGTGGACAAGGTGCAAAGTCCCCCAAGTCCCACCCAGGCAGGTGGACATACAGGGACAATTCCAGCCACCCCTCCTCTCACTCCTCAGCGCCTTCTCTTTCCAGCACCAGGAGGAGTTGGGAAATGCCCACCTTTCCCCTGGTACAGAGCAGTACTGGGGTGCACACGTGGGCCCAGGACTCGGGCCAGGCGCCCCAACGCCTGCACCAAGCCCGTCAGGGCTGCCCGACCAGCTCAGCCACGCTGCCAGCCCTCCCACCTCCCCCATTAGCGATCCACTAAGGAGTTCCCTGTAACTTCATCTTCCAGGAAGAAATGGGGTGAAGCAGTCTGCACCTTAAGCCCCCATTCATCTCATTTACGAGTTGCACTTGGCTGCTGGCCGGTTCCAGTGACCCATGGGCTGCATTTCCACAGCCAGCAGGACATCCATCATCCCCTGCCCACCCCTCAACCAACACCTGCAGCCACTCAGCGGGGTTTTCTGAAAACCCCATTACTCTGAGCAAGACCTGACACTTCAGAAACAATTTGGGAAGTTAACAAGTTGCAGAGAACTATGTGGCAGAGTTTTTCTTTGTTTCCCACCCCTCCTGCCTTCTTCTTTTGAGTTATTAAAAAAATATTTCCCATGACACCGGGGAAGGCCAGTGAATCCATGAGTCACCAGGAACAAGGAGTCACGCACACATGGATCCATCACCCCTGGCCAGCACATTGTGAAGGGGCCCTTCCCTGGGAGGAGCTGCTGCTGATAAGGTCCCTACAGCTGGGCTGAGCCAGGCTTTCCCTCCTGCCTCTTGAATTGCTCCCAGGGCTGGGAAAGAGTGACTGGGGTTCTTGCACACCCATGGGGCAGCTGGTGCTGGAGTTGCTGGTTCTGTGGTAGCAGCACTGCTTGTTCCTTTGAGGAGCATCAAACCACAGCCTGGGTTGTACTGAGGCTTTTTGGGGGTGTTAATTCCTAGGTGCCCCCTCCACTATCTGGCTGGTGTGGGATTGTGTAGGGAATGGGATTAAGGAATTAACTACACACGGTAGGGCAGCCCCAGGGTGCAGCTCTGCTGGCTCATACTTTGATAATCTGGTCACACTATAGGGTGACGATGGGGGCCTGGGTTCTCTTGCACCTTTTCCCACTGCTCCCGCACAGGGACATGGTGATGTTTCCCTCTCCTTCCTGATCCCCAGAACACCCTCTCTGCAGTCCTGGAGCAGACGTCAGGAGTTGCTGCCAGAGGGGAGAGAACCCTGGGGGAGCAGGGACCCAACCCCAGCCCCGGGTGAGCTGGTTAGGATGACTCAGCCTCTACTGGATCCAGACCCAAATCTAAGATGCAATTATGACTTATAAATATTTGAATTTTGTTTTCCTCTTTTGCAATCAACTCCTTTTCTACAGCCTGTCCTACAAGCGTAGTTTTCATCTCCAGCGGTGCCGGCCTGTTCTGGAAGGCAAACAGCAAAGGCACTGTGCTGTTAACATCCCAGACCAAGTCCACGTCATAATGTCTTCTTCAATGAAGGTGCCAACATGCAAATTTAAAATGGCAAGTAGATACTCTCTAAACCCAGCCTCTTATCTTTTGGGCTTGGATTCAGGAATGTGCCCTCACAGGACTCTGACATTAAACATGCAGCGCTGGCAAGAATGCAATTCAAGACCATTTAAGTTTAAGCAACCCAGCACACCTCAGTGCGTCCCTGAGTCAGCCATGTGGTCCTGAGCCTGCTGGCACCCCCAGCCGCCTGCTTTCCCTTCCATTTTGCCCCATTCCAAGTTCTTACCTTCAAACAGTCTAATCCATGATTTTTTTTTTTAGGAATTATGTTCTTGAGAAGATTCTTTCTCCTCACATTTAAATAGTGCCAATAAAACCAACCCCAGGGAAAGGTGAGGGTGACAGAAACTGAAGACCAGGTGCTTTCAGATTTAAAAAAGTAGCACTGAATATTTCTGGTGGCTCAGTTATTACAACACATCTTGATTTCTTGTTAGAATATAATTTCAAGACATGCCCAGGTATTTCTGTGCTTTCTTGCTGACCTTTATGCAAGTTTCATCAGGAAAAAATGAAAGATACTACAGGCATGAGTAAATCAGTACGTGGCTCCTTCCCCCTCCAGGTGTGCAAACTGCTCTACGGGGCTCCTGAATTCTTTCTGTGAAGTAAGAGGGTGGTTTTGGGTCCAGTAGTTGATCTGAGTCCCAACCTCTCCAACGTAGCCGTGGATTTACAACAAAACATCTATTCATCTCCAGCCAGATTTATTTTTAAGCATCCCCTTGGCAAGCGTGAATAAGTTTTGCCTAATGGATTCTGTTCCTCAGGCAAGCAGCATTGTGTTTACTGCAAGTTCCAAATATATTTGCACGAATTATTACTATTAATAATGTAATGGTTGCATTTGAGATGCTGGACAGACGCCAAAGCAGCCATGGCTCTTGCCCTGAGATTTGATGATCATTGAGCTTTACAACCCTGCAAACAGTGAGTGTGTGATGGCAAATGATTGGCACCACCAGTTCTGTTAGGGAAGCTGCAGCTCTGAGCTGATTTACTAAGGGAGATTGACCAAATAACTCCTGCAGCATGAGCCATTTGGCAATATTTCATGGTAGAAATGCTAATTTTGGCCATTCTCTCCCACACTGATCATCAGGGCTGCAAGAGCTGAGCAGCAAACACCAGGGTCCCGATGGCTGCAAGATGAGAAGGGGCAGCTAAGAAGATATCACCAGGACAGCTCAGGACCCATTGTGTCCCTCAGAGCAGTGACAATCTGCTGTGCAAAAGGGACTCCTACCCCCCAGCACCGAGGCGGCCCCAGCCAGGAAGTGTCACTGAAAAATTCCCTGGGGGAAAGGACCATGGGGAAAACCACTGACTCTTGGTGATGTGCAAATGTTTTACAAGGAGGCACCGAGTCCAACAGCTGCGAAAGGAAATTATCTGCATGTTCAATAGAGGCACAACATTTCCCATCATGTTTCTGACTGACAAAGTACAATGTTTTGATACAAACTGAATTAGGTATGGTGGAATAGCTCATTCCAGCAAAAATCTGACACTTTCTGCTTCTTGCCTCAGCTCAGCAGACAAAGCTGCACACAACTGTTAGCATTTCCCAGGGGTGGAAATTCTGCTTTCTGGCCAGTCTCAGCATCGACAGAAAAGAGCAGTTCAGAAAACCCCACGGAAACTTGTCCAGATGAGATTTATTGCTCTGGTTCTCACTTGCTTTGCTCAGAGAGCAGCAGAGAGATGGCTGGCTAGTGCAAAGCTCTGGGAGCCGCATCCAGGCGACCCTGCCCTAGGGTCTGTGGTGTCCCCTCAGCAGCAGAGGAGTCCCAAAAGCCTCCCAGGCAGCACCCAGCTGCAGCCTGCGCCAAGCAGAGCCAGAGCAGACAAAAGGGTGTTTCCCCTTAATCATCCAGCTCTGGTCCTTTGAGCGAGGGATGGGCTAAGGAGGCCAGAGTCTGAATCTAAAAAATTTAAACCATATGATGTTTGGATCCATGATCAGTTTAATATGAACTTAATAAGGGGGGAGATAGGGAGCAGAAATATTTGCAGCTTCTCCCCTTCTCTCACAAACTGCTCCCCCTGTGATTCCCTTCACTGCAGAGGGCTGACACTCAGGACATCTGCTTCAAACACCCAAGGGAGGCCCCACACCATCAGAATGAGCTGCTTCACAGAGTCCACAGCCAAAATGACCTTTGCCCATGCAGACCCCACAGTTCAGGAGTTCCACTACAGTGCAGGCCCACCCCGCACATAATGATGTGGAAGAGCTGCCCTCAGGGAGCTGGAGGGATGCGGCCCCACAAGCCCCACGCTGCCAGCAGGGCTACAGCACGGCTCCTGCCTGCGCTGCCGGAGCAGAGGCACAAATAACAGCAGGAAGTGTCTGGAGCTGGGTCCCTGAGCGGAGGGAGCGGCTTTGCCCTGCAAGAGCTCACCAGTGCCTGTTGTACTCTGGGCTTTGGCTTCTGGTGAGTTGAATTTGCAAGCTTGGGATGGCTTTTGCAGAGGAAGCAGCCAAAAGGAAGGAGGTAGGAACTGCCTGTGAGACACCCCAGGCCAGTGCCAATGCCTTCTGTGGCCCCAGTCCATGAACAGGGTGAACCCAACACACACAGGGGTTGCACATGAGAGGCTCAGCCTTCTGCCAAGAAATAAGGGGATGGTCCAGAGCGCAGGTTTCACAAATAAGAAATGCTGCACTTAGCATGTAAATAGACTCTCAGTGGAGCGTGGTACTGGGGACACAGCTTCTTGCCTAGAACTGAAGACAGGAAGAAGTGAAAGCCCTGCAATGCCCTCCACCCACAGCATCCCCCACTTGGGAACTGACCTATTCAAGTGTGGCAAGAGATATCATCTGGGGGACAGATCTTTTTAAAAAAGCGAAGCAAATGTGCTCCACAGTAGCTTTACCTTCTATCTACCAGCCAAAAAGTCTGGACTCAAGCTACAGAGGAACCTGTCAGCCTCCCTGCTGCAACCACCCGCTCTGTGTTGCTGCGGTCCTCGGCGGGACTGTGGTTTGCTGGTGCGGGACTGCTCACGCCTCCAGGAAAGCAGAGTGCAAGGAGCATCAAAGCCACACTGGGGCCTTCAGGCACTAAGTGAAACCAAGGAAGCTGGGAGAAGGGAAGTGAGCCCTGCAAGAGCTTTGGGATTGCACAAGACAAATCTGCGTGTGCTGGCAAGAAGCAGGTTCTGAACAGGTGGTGCAAAGCACGCACAGCACCGTAGCGCTCACTTACCGCAAGAGCTTGGAAGTGTAATATTTAGTCATGGCTCGGGGGTAGGCTGATGTATATAGCACAGATTCCCAGGGATACCTGGGGCTCCCAACACAGAAAGCTGTCCTTTCCCTGCTCCTACACCTGCCCGTTGAAGAAATCATCAAGGAAGTGAAACATGCTGATGGGGCTGATTACAAGGGGACACTTTTCTCCATCCTGGATGCTTCTCCATGTACTATTCCTCTGTGTCAGTCCTTGTCACAGCAGGTGATCTGCACTGTCTCTCACTGGCAGGTAAAATTTGGCTGCAAGGACAGAAGAACGGCAGTGGACATGAGTCTACAGGATGGAAACCATGAGAGGGGGCAGGAGGTGATTTTACAGAGACAAAAAAGCCAAATCAACAACAAATGGGAAAATCAGCTGAATTTCAAGAGAGGCAGAAAACAGAGTTCATTGCCCTGCAATTGCCTGGACCAAGCAAGAAACACTTAGACCAGCTGCTGCACACTGGCCGGGGTACCAAAAGCCAGCAAACACCCCCACAACCAACCGCTTGAAGGCCACAAATTCCCAGAGGAGAAGAGTGGGATCTGGGACCTGCAGTAACTGCCAATTTAAGAAGAAATGCAAACCTTGATTACAGCCCATGTCTCTTGCCAGAGAGAAAGGGAGTGCTCCCCAACCAAACCATCCCTTCTAGTTGGATGAGGAAGAGAAGGAAGGTCAGATCCCTTCCCAGCACGAAAGCTGGTAATCAAGCTAATCACCAAACAAGCAGCCATGCTCTGTACTCCCGCGCTCTCCATTCATCATCCCATTTTCTCGCTGCAGTCAGTCTCTGATGCCTCATGAGATTAATAAACAAACAACTAAATCAATACAGTCATCTCGATCCCTGCAGGCCACAGGCTGTGAACCACATAACTTCTGCCTGAAAGGAGTATCAGCGTATGAGAGAGGCTCCCAAGAGAGAAGTCCAGCACCCCAGCTCTCAGCTGCCCAAAAATTAACACACGCACATAGGGAACAGCTCTGCAGTTCCCTGGGAAACAGAGATACTGAGCAGGTCCTACAGCTTATTTTCTCCTCGAGCATTGTGAGATCCAGTCTTGACCCTCCCTGAAATCTAGGCACTGAAGGAATATTTTCACATTCTTCATGACAGGCTGGGAAATAATCTTATCTTATTGACTTGACAAGGGGGCTGCTCTGCAAACTCAGCCCTCTTCAAAGATGGCCTCGGGCTCCTCGGTTCCTGTCAGTGGGGAACTTCACCAGAATCTCTCTGAAGCAGAGAAAAGAGTGTGTAAAAGAATGAAAGTAAATGAGGTCTGAACAAGATTAACAGGGATTTAATTGAACTATGTGAACTGGAACTCCAGTCACGAGCTAGTTATTAGCCTGTCTCAAGGGACTGTGCTGCTTGCACTTGGAGGGGCACAAGGATGCATTGTGAGCGCGGGACAGCTCAAGGGAACAGCGACGGCTGCAGCTCTCGAGGTGAGCGAGGTCTGAGGGGTAGAGCTGCTTGAACACCATCAAAACCAGTGCAAGTAATTCTCAATTCCTAGCCACACTTCTTCAGAGCTGAGGCTTGGCCTGTTGAGGGGAAGGAACTTTGGAACAAATAGGAGCAGAGGAAACCCAGCTCTGGGCTCAGCTCCTGGGCTTGGGGTGGCAGAGCAAGGTGCTGTTCACCTAGGTGCTACCTGCTGGCAGGTATCTGGAGGCAGACCTTTGAAAACCTCCCCTTCAATAAAAGCGACTTAATGAAGTCTTCAGCTCCCTTTGGGATGTTAATTACAAAACAGCCTGGAGAAAAGTGCTTGGGAATTAAAGGAGTCACCACGTTAGTCCTTCTCTAGTTTTGGTTTTCTGGAGAGGGAACCAACAGCTTGTGAGAGCTTGGTTACCACACCGGTCTTACCACAGCCATGAAGAGCCACCAGACAGCACCAAGCTCCAGCCATGGAAACTTGAGCTACTATCACACACTGAGGGGCCACTGAAAACCCCAAATATCAGTCTAGTGAATCCCCATCTCATCCCCTGCTTGTATTATGAACACGTGATGACTTTATTATTGCTGCCTTCAGAATCTCTCATGAGAAGCAAATTAATTTAGTCATCACGCCATTTCCTCCTTCCTCCAGGAAGGGGAAGCTGTACTGGGAGACAGTTTGCTACTTCCAAGTCAAACAGAGACAGAGATACACACATGCCTGACAGGATTAACTAACCAATTTCCCACAGATTAAAGGATGTGAAAGGCTTTCCTTTAATGGATCATTTCTATGAAGAGGTTATTTCTGTCCCTGTGTTCCTATAGTCTGAGCATTCTGGCAGCTTTATCAATGAATGCATGGGAAGAGGCAGCATAACTTTAAAAAGAGATTTCTTTTTAAACAAAGAGATTCTGATTGCTTTTATTACATACTTCAAGAGAAACTAAAATACATGGGATATAGATAATCTCTAAAAGCACACTGCAAGTTCAGGTAACAAGAGGTTTCAAATAGGTATAAAGCTGTTAGGAACACACTGGGAAATTTATCTTAATCCCTCCTCTCCCCAACAAAACCAAACCCCAATATCCAAGAATTCTATTTAGCCATGAGTAAGCCAGCCTACAAATCTCTAGATGTAGATGTTAACGTGGCAGCCTGCTATTTCAAGTGACCACCACACAGTGTCCACTGCTAACTGGTTCTCAGCTGCAGCAGCACTGCTGTATTTCAGGTAATGAGTGTGCTACTCTTTCCACAGTTGCAATTCCATTAAAGCATTAAATCCCTCCTTCAGTTAACTTACAGAAAGCCAGAGTCGTTAGATAAAACCACTACCATTCTCTTCATTAAAAGGGAAGAAGTGATCTGCTGTACCTACCCAGGGCAGCAGCAATGCTCTTCTTTCCCCTGCAGATCACAGACAGGAATACAGGTCTGCAATGGAAACTCATAGCATGATGTTGTTCTTTGCTATTTGTGGGGGAATTTTTTTGTAATGTTTCTTCATACTGAGAACTCAAAGCAACTTCAGAGTGCTCCTGTCTCCCATGCTTTGTTCTGTCCTCCTAGTATTACCTTTTTTTTTTTAAGCTACATGAAAAGAGAAGAACAAGAAAATGCTGAATATAAAGCAAAACTCTAAGCTGGATTTTAAGCAGTGCAACTTGGTGTCAGCATTCTGGTTAAGAAAAGCAGGGAACCCAGAGCAGGCAAGCAGTGAGAGGCTAGACTCAGCCTGGTACTGGGATCCATCTCTCTCACCCACGAAAGGCAAGAGTGAGTGAGAACGTGGCCATTCTCAGCACTGATGATTCCTGTTAGAGAACTCCTGTTAGAGAACACACAGCACAACAGTGCTGCTGGATCTGGGCTCACAGGGCATTTGTGAATTGAGGATGGGAGTCTATGTATACAAAAAGGATCTCAGACTTGCAGCCCTGCCAGAGAACCCTTTCCTTCAAAGCTGTTCTGAACCCTGGGTGCGCATAAAAGAGCAGGTTCTCCTCCCATTGACTCATTCGTGATCAAACAAACCAAGATGTGAGCTGGCATCAGGAAGCTTGAGCTGCCCTACAGAGACTGTGGCTACGTCACCACCTATCTCTTCCCAGTCCTGTCTAGCCATATTTAAATCTAATACCAGATTGTCCCTGGGCCTGGAGAGCCAGAGCCTGAAGGAACACAGTGTATATGTCTCTTGCTACATGCTACACAGCCAGTCTGCCACCCCTTGGATCTTAAAATACCACATCTCCTCAGGCTGAGGTCGTATTTACCTTCAGGAAGAATTCAGCAAGAGAAGATGCAGCAGACAACAGCAGGTAAGGCTGGGAGGAAGTTTGCAACTGCAACAAAACGCAGTTGTGTTGAAACGGAGCACTCAGGACTCAGCTTGCTGACAGGAGTGTTTATCAAAGCGAGGCGGTGCTCTTTGACACATGACCGATGCAGCACTCCCAGACATCCGTCTCAGAGCAACTTTTCTCCAACATGCAGTACCTGGTGTTCCCAAGAACACCTCATTAGCACAGACATTAAGTTCTGCACATTCCAGAATGAAACTGCTCCCCGATTCTTGCACTCACTGCCGTCCCCAGCACAGCCTCAACCCCCTGCAATGGATCTGCTTTCAAGGGTGGGAACAGAAAGGAAAAGCACATGGGTGGGGAATACGGAAGAGGTAGCGACGCTAGGGAAATGAAAGCTTTCATCTACAGCAGTCTGGAATCTGATGAGTTATTACCTAAAGAATTAAAGAATATGACAAAGACACTATTATTAAGCCATAAAATGCAGCTATGTATTTCAGACTAGATGACAACAGAGATGAGTACAAAGCTTGTAGTGTGGTATCCTTGATCCATTTGATCCCTCTGCCTTCAAAAAATACAACACAAACCGGTATCCAAAGTAGCAAACACACACTCCACCTTCCACAGGGACTTTACTACAAATCCTAGCCAGCATGGATAACAAAGAGCAAGGACAACAGCCCTCTCTACCCGTCAGAAATGACAGAAGTCACTTTGGTGGTGACTGACACACTAATCATGTCAAATGAAGTCTTGGATATGGAAAGTCCTCTTCGCTTGTAAGAAATCTATGGCAGAACTCTGCCCCTTCTGCTCTTACAAGTTCCTTCTCCCCAAAAGGTAAAGCATGGCAATGCCAGAAAACCATTCAATACAGTTGCCTTTGATGTTGTCTCTGAGGAAGCATGATTAGAGCTGATTATTTTGTCTTTTGAGGCTCATTGGTCGTGGCTTTATCGTTTCTTTTTGGTTTCCTTCTTGGGTTTCTTGCTTATCTGTGGAGCAGTTGCCTTCGGCTTCTTCACTGTCTCTGGATTCTTAGGCTCAAAACTGTCCGAGTCCTGCAAGAAACAATTAAGAAACAATCAGTAACTTCGTTTTACAATTTGCTGACAGCTCACTTTGGGAATTTGAGTGTAAGCCAAAGGAAGCAAATGCTTGGTGTCTCTATTGGAACACATCTATATCAAACTGAGTCCACATTTAATGAGAGTTGAGCAGCACCATCTCTGCTTCTTCTGCATGTGGTTTTTGATGAATGAGTGTTTATGCACAGAAACAGCTTGTTACTAGAGAAGCCGTTAAAAGCTTATGTGTCTAAAACAGGCTTTGGAGAAGAAAAACAAACAACTTTAAAGTCAAGAAGAAAATCAACACTAAATGAAAACTATTGAAATTAGGAAAAGGAGAAGTTACCATATAAAGACCAGTATGTGTGGAAACATTCAGCAGGTATTGCCAAATGTTAATGATTATCATGTGTTTTATCATGTTATCCATAACACTGGAACAGGTTCGTCAGATAAGCTGTGGATGCCCCATTCTTGAAAGCGTTCAAGGCCAGGCTGGATGAGGCTTTGAGCAACCTGATCCAGTGAGAGGTGTCCCTGCCATGACAGGGGGATTAGAACTCGATGATCTTTAAGGCCCCTTCCAACCCAAAGCATTCCGTGATTCTACAGGAAAGACAAAAACTATTACCTCAAACAGCAGTAAGAACGTAAAGTTCAGAGCCTCTAAACAAAGCCCCAAATCCAGGGAGGAAACTGCAAGCAATGCTTTCTACACCTGGACTAACAAGGAATGCTTAGATATCCTGCCTGTTTCCTTCAGGGGAGATGACAGATAATATTTCAGCCATGGGAAATAAAGTCTAGTTATCTGGTAAAAACACAAGGGAACAGAGCCAGTCTCATCTGAGAAAGCACACACATGCAGATTGCCTCCTTTCATTAAATGCATTGGAGTATAAATATTGCTTTAGCATCTTGGTTTCTATCAGTCAGAGCTTGCCAACTGGAAAAGGACACACAAAAAATGGCTGAGCAAGACGTGCTAGTTTCAAGCTTCCAAGACAGCGCTCCAGATAATGGAGGAGGAGGCGAGCATCTGACAGTATCCTTTTAATCAAGCAGCTTAGTTTAAACGTCTCCCAAGTTACTGGGCTATTACAGTTCACATCTGTGTGGCTTTCCAAGGAAGGAGACTTGGCTGGCTTTCCAAAGGCTGTAATCGGCGCATGGGGAGCTGGCAGGCTCTGGAGAAATGAAAGAACATGCAGTTATTACTCAGGGAATGCAGTGTGCTGCTGCCATAACGTGAACACTGCTGCCTTCTAATGTTCAAACCAAGGTAGACTTCAAAGCCTGAAACCTCCAAGACAGAGAAGCTCCTCAATATCCTGCCCAGACTCAAGCATCATTCCCAAGATCTGGAGGAGAAGCCTCTGGTGTTTACGGTCTTGTAAATTAGTCATACGGACAGCAAATCAAGTGGACAGTAAACATATGGAGAAAATAAAAAGCAGAGCATGCAAACATCAAAGCATGCTTGCAAACTTTAACAATAATAGGTTCTTGAGCTTTATCTTTTTAATTGTGGGGCTGGTCTTCAATTTCCCACTTCAAAATAAAGCTCTCACTGTTTTCAGCTTTCAAGAATGAGGCTATTCAGTACTTCTCAAAAATTTATTGGGGAAACTGTGGATTCTGACACATGGGTGCTGGGGGCTGCAGAGTAACAGTGTAAGACTTGCACATGGCACTGCATCGTGAAGGGCAGCAGGACTAGCAGGAGGGAGCATGCCCCCACACCAGGACAGTGGCACTAATCCAGTGCATCACAGCCCACTAACAGCTAAAAGTGACAGAGCTGGGTCATCAACTGCATCCTTCACACTGTACCTCACCCTTACGCATTCTCTTCCCAGACAGAATCAAAATTTCCATGCTTCCTCTGTACCAGAGGGAGCAAACATGGCAATAAAGGCAGCCTGAAAACAAGTGTTCCCATGCTGACTTCTTACCAAAAATATACGACAAACACACATGTTTAGACAAAATCTGTACCAAAGCAGCACGCTCACAGCCTGCTCACCAGCACCACAATCCCTGTCCCCAGCACCACAGACACGACCAAGCACATGGAGCTCTCCTGTCAGAAAAGCCAGGCAGATGCAGTCAACTCACTGTGGCCCAGATTGGAGGAACTGGAGTCCTGCAGCTCACCTCAGCCTTTCACTTCAGCCTCCTCCTGTAGTAACTGCATCAAAGGACCCTCCCCTCGCCGGCACAGGGCTGGGTGTCAGTATTGAAAACTGACTTCCTCATGTTAGAACATACTAGAAATTTCACCTGCAACTTGTTTCCAAAAACTGGAAACAAACTAGAGCCCACAACCATTTCCTGAAAGGCCCTGCCAAGGGGCAACCCTGCCTTGCAATTAATAAAGTAGACGAGCAGCGGGATGACAATATGGGGTCAGGAACATGAGGTACATTTAGCACACCTTGCCATTACTTCAGGTCACTTTTCACTGATATTCAAAGACCCCTGCCTTTATAATCTGAGGGCAAATCATAAGACAAAAGCTGGAGGTGGGAAAGCTAGAAGGAAGGGAAAAAAATGAACAACGAAACTGCTATCAATCCCAGGGGAAGATTACTCTGTCTCCGTTAGCTACCCCAAGTTCCCTCCCACCCTGTTTTCTCTGACTCTGCCCATCTGTATCAATATTTCAGAGCACTACTTACTGTCTTATGGGACTTAGAAACAGGCAGGATTATGGCCAGCACACAGATAAGCTGGAAAATGGCTCCAAAGAAGAGTCCGTAGCGTAGCACATTCTCCATGAACGTGGGCTCAGGGATTTCAGGTGGGGAGAAATCCAGCTCCGCAGCCATTGCCAAGTGCTCCCTTCTTCTCCTCTAATGCTCTAACAGAGACTGGTTACTACAAGGAGGGGAAAAAACAGCAATTATTTGCATCATGCTTTCTGGCATTCACTTTCCATTACCAAAAAATGACAGACTACCTCATGCAGGTTTTTTGCAGATACCTTTGATCTACAGAACCAGTAACAGAGGGAAATGAACGTTGCCTTTTATTTGGATTGTTGTCTTTTACCACCTGCTTATAAAAATATCCCTCAAATGCCACTATTAGTCTGTTTGCAGGCAAAGGGAAGGCAAACAAAATACAAACAACATTCATGAAACAATAAGGGAAAGGCTTAATAAGCAAGAATATTGACTCCTTGAAGTCATGCAAGATGACTACTATTCATTTTCACTTACTATGTATACGTGGCCACAGCCTTCTTGTTTCAGATGGTGTAACAAAACCAGCTGCTGCTGAAATAAACCACACAGAAGGTAGATCTGCTGAAAACAGAGGAGTGAGTTACATGTTTGAAGTTGAGCATGGCTTTAGCAGCCAGTTACACCCCACATACTTTGTGATGGCCACACAGGTAGTTTGTGGAAGACTTAAATATTGATCTCCTAGGTCCCAAGGTACTTCCTCAGCCACGAGCCCATTCTTCCTTCTTTTATCTTTTGCTAATGGAGTTGTCAATTCATTCTATGAATGACTAATGGCTCTCTACAATAACGGAGAACTCTCCTGCCAGAATTGCTGGAGAATGTCACAGAAAGTCCCAAAAGGGAAATCCAATTAGCCCGAGATGCCATTAAAACTCAGCTGTGATTACTGTCTCACTCAGCTTTCCTGACCCGTGTGATGCTCGTGTGCACTTATTGAATCAGCACTGCTTATCGATACCTACAGCTCTCTACAGTGCTGAAGCTTGGGTGTGAGACTCTGCTGCACGTGTGTCTCACCTGAATGGAAGCAATCTGTGTCCTAGAAATGACCCCAAAGCAGGCTCTGTATTTCTCAGGCCAGGAGGAGATTTCTACAAATCTGCAGCTGAGACCCACTTCAGAAAGATGGAAAACAAGAGTACAATTTGAATAACACTATAGCTGGTAAATTTGAGAATGAATCAACAGCTCAATGCTGTTGTGTGAGCGGCAGATATGAGTTGAGGATGTACTAAAAGGTGTGATATATATACATTAAAAGAAATATTTTGTTTTAATTCAGCTGAAGTATGGGACATTATTTTGAATTTCAAAAGACAGGAAAGAATTCCCATCTGTGCAGACTGCCAGCCACTGGAATACAGAGTGGAATCCCTGTTACTAGTGATTCAGAAGAGCAGATCAGATAAGCATTTGCCTGGGATGGGGTGTGGGTGTATTTAATCCTGCCTTTGAATCAGGAGATAAGAATAGGTGACCTCTCATGGTGTCTTCCAGGTCTGTAATTCAGTGAAAGAACTTTTTTTCAAATTGTGATTAAAATACAATGGCAAAGGCTACACAGGACCTGCACATGAAGCCGGAATCAACGCTGGGCTGCTCAGGCTCAGCACATCCCAGTGCAGACCCAAAAGCTGCACTGGACACACAACAGTGTCAACGAAGCATGAGTGAAATGCCTCATCCCTAAACAACTCCCTCTCCCCCATCCACTTAGGCAGCAGCTCCTAAGGAAGAAACAGAATCATGGGACACTTCACCCCTGAGCTGTGTTTTATCTCAATTTTATTTACTAGGATATCTTTTGAAAATGTTATCCTTGCCCTCCTCCTTCCTCAAATAGAACAGGAAGGGATGTTGCTTCATTCCCAACCTGGAATTTTCTCAGGACAAACTCCTACTGATAATTCTGATTCATATGCCTGAGACATAACACACAAAAATAAACCAGAAAAGGAAACTGAAACAATGGAAAAAAACCCAGAATCTCCATCCTCATCTTCCTCAAGTCTCCCCTCCTTCCCCCTTTCCATTTCACCTCCCTTGAGAGTATTCTGAATTTTCTAACATATCCCAGGTGGCACAACCAGCATCAAGAGCTCTCATGCAGGCTGGCAGCAGCTGCCACTACCATTTTAAGCACCATTCCATGAGTTATGATCAGAGAGGAAATGATGTTGTGCTCCAACCAGTCAAGGTAGCACTCCTCGCTCACACAGCAGGCAAACCACGTTTGGACTGTTAGTTCTCCTGCTATCAGTGGAGCTGAACTAATATTAGCAGAACCCTTCCCTGTTTTAAAACACTCCCATGATTAAGGAAAGGCTGAGACTGAACACGCAAGGAGGCAAACCCTTGTGCAAATGAGCAGGCCAAAGGGGCACAGTGGGGAAGGAGGGCTCAGCCCCAAACCCAGCACTCGCAAAGTGAGTTTTCGCACTGAGAGTTCTATGTCCTTACACACTGCCCTGCAGCTAATCCAGCAGGCCCCTCAATAATGGAACCTTCTTCCCTGTTCCCAAGAAGCTAACAGTTTCACCACCTCTTTCTTTTGTGTCTCTTCTTCTCCACAGGTATCAATCACCTTTTTCCTCAGATCCCTCACTTATTAACATGGCTACACTTAAAGCAGTTCTTCTTAAACAGCATTTGAAGATCAGTACTCCTATCTCAGGCCCTGAGAGGAAGCTCCCCCCCATCATTCCAGCTTACTCATCCCATCCAACAGCAGCTACCCCCTCTCCCCACAAGCCTGGCCACCTCACTGGAACCTAACAGCAGCAACAGGTCACAAACAGTTGGGCTGCACAAAAGGAATTACTTTTGCCTATTTCTTTAAAATTATTCAGTCTTGCCTCTATCAGGGCTCTACAGCAAGCTGGCTCCTCTTGAGAAATGACCTGGTCCTGTAGCAACCCCAGAGCTGCAGCACAGACCCCACAGGGCCACTTGGGCTCAAGGCTCTGCTCAGTGACACCACAGGAAAATGATGTGGCCATCCCCCCTCCCTCAGTGCAGGACAAGGCCCCGTGATAAACAACCAGGTGTTTACAGGACCAGTGCCATAAGCCAGCCATCCCAACAGAGCCAGGACAGGCTCAAACCTTTCTTCTTGTCGTCCTGTGTTTCCCAGTTGGCATCTTCAAGACCAAGCACCATATAAGTAATCAGAGTAGGACAAAGCCACTGGAGCACTTCAAGTAATATATATGAGCTGCTTCTCAGGGTGGAAATAAAGAGCAACAGTATTGGTGCAGAACATGAAAGCTTCTGTCAAAAGATGAGGCACAGGAAGGATGTGGATCTGTTAGAGCAAGTCCAGGGGAGGGCTATGAACATGATCAGAGGGCTGGAGCACCTCCCATACGAGGACAGGCTGAGAGAGTTGGGGTTGTTCAGCCTGGAGAAGAGAAAGCTTTACAAGGGCCTTGTAGCGATAGGAGAAGTGGGAACGGCTTTAAACTGGAAGGAGTAAGATTAGCCATTGGGAAGAAATTTTTCACAAAGAGGGTGGGGAGGCACTGGCACAGGTTGCCCAGAGAAGTCATGGATGCTCCATTCCTGGAAATGTTCCAGGCCAGGCTGGATGGGGCCTTGAGCGGCCTGTTCTGGTGGGAGGTGCCACGGCAGGGGGGTTGGAACTGGCTGGGCTTTGAGGTCCCTTTCAACCGAAACCCTTCCGTGACTCCCAAAAAAGCTCCCGCTGCATTTCCGAAGCGACCGAGCCGCTGCTGGGATGGAGACCGGCGCATTCCAACCGGCTCCAGGGCCGCCGAACCCACGCTCCCCAGCGGAGCCGAGGAACCCGGGGCTGCAGGAACGGGAACACCCGCCCCGCTGCTGCTCCCCGGAGCACGCCCGGCCCTGCGCACCCCTCCCGCCGCCGAGCCGCCCGGACCGCCCGCCTCCCCCAGCCCCGCTCACCGGCTCCGTTCCACCGCCCCGGAAATGATCCCTCCGCAGCCGGAAGTGCCGCCGCGCCGTCCCTAGCAACCGCCCGCGGCGCCGCGTTGCTAAGGGCGGCCTGTGAGGGATGGCGGGAGGGTTCGACCGTCCGCTTCCTCCCAGAAATGCCGGAAAATGAACTCTCGTTTACAGACTCATTAAAGACTCGTTTTGAAGTTTCAGAAAGCACCATCCTTTAATTCAGCGCTGGATGCTTGAGGGAATTATTTCTATCGTGCGCGACAAAAGAGCTGGGGACAGAGTGTATTTCCCACTGACATGCATATGTGTAAATTCTCCCAGAAATCTTATGCATACTCTACTACTTCCCAAGGATTAATTTTACTTTTATTATGAACTTCACCACAGCCAAATCTCTGCTAATAGGAGCTTTGGAGCCAGCTCTCTGTCCAACCTTGCATTCTTAGATAAGGAAAGGCATTATTGTCTGGGAACAGCACGATTTAAAAAAAATATCAGAAGAACAGTCTGTGTCTGTCTAACGTTCAAAAAATATTTTGTTACTTAGCACTTAAGTTAGTTAGAAAGCTAATTCTACAGAAAACTTAATTCCTTTCTGCTCAGGGTTCATGCAGTTGCCCCCTAAATCGATGCGAGAGTTCAGTCCCCACCATGAGCAGTGTGGCCTTTAGGTCCTGGAGGGTTTATCTCCTCACAATCAACAGGCAAGAGGAAATGGCCTCAAGCTGTGCTAACGAAGGATTAGATTAGATGCTAGGAAAAATTTATTTACCAAAAGAGTAGAACCGGCTGCCCAAGGAAATGCTGGGGTCCCCATCCCTGGAGGGGTTCAAAAAGCTCTAGACAAGGCACTTTGTGACGTGTTTAGCAGGTACAGTGGTGTTGGGCTAATGGTGGGACTGGATGAGCCTAGGAGTCTTTTCCAACCTTAATGATTCTCCAACCTTAATGATTCTATAAAGTGCAAGGTTTTCTGCTCCCTTGAAGCACTGTGGCAGCAACAGTTAAGATGCACCCTCTGGCTTTGCTCTTACTGTGCATTTGTTTTTAATTTCAATGTCCTGATTCTTGGTGCCCCACTTGAGGACCCTACTCCTGGGACCTTCATGCTCTGGGATGGAGAGACAGTGTAGGAGAGGGTCTGTGACCACCCATCCTCTGCTTAGAGGGCTCCAGTGACTCCTCTAAGACACTCCATCCCCGCAGGGCAGGCTAGCGAAAATCCAGCTCTGAAATGGAGATGTTTCAATAAGATAACCTGCAAAGGGAAAAATGCCTTGTGCTCTGTTTTGCTGCTTTGTGGTATTTAAGGAATCTGATTTGTTTTGCCCTTTCCCTAACCTTAAGATATCAGCAGTGCCAGGTTAATTTTGCTGCTGTTATTATCAAAGAGCCTAAATACTTCGAGTAAAACCCAACTGGTTACTTATCATCCAACAGAGTAAGGGATGGCATTTGTAATAGCAGGATTTTCTAGTTTGTTACCAGGCATTTGATTAAATGGATATTAATGAAAACAATTTCAAAGGTTTTGAGCAATTGGATTAAAAACCTTTCATCTTCTTTAGTGCACAAGACTTTACAGACAACTGGAGAACGTGCACAGCTGTGAGTTGCAGAGACACTTGTACAAAGACATTCTTCTAACATCAAAATCCTAAGAAAAAAGTTTCTCTTAAATAATGAGCAGAGCTTTCACTGCCCCTGATGAGTGGCTGTGCTGGCTGAGGGGGAACCCCAGCACTCACAGAGGCAGCAGTCTGCCCTTCCAACTCCCAAACACTGACTATTCAGGACACAAATACACTGAGGAGGGAGAAATAATTCTGTGAAAGCAAATGCCAGGAGAGATCCCACCAGTATGGATTAAATTCTTCCCAGCAGTACCAGTACGGTGGATTTGGTGGTGCTGCTGTCCACATGCACCATCCCACAATCTCCATCCTTGTGGTTCAAAGGCTGCAGGTGAAGGGAAAAACATGTAGATCACAACTGAACCTGTCTGCTGTCTGCCTTTCTCCTTCTCTCCCTGGCAGAAACGGCAGCGCTTGTTCACAGCAGAAACAGGCAGATGGGGACTGCCAGCCCCCCGAGGCTGTCGGATGCACCCTCAGCAAAGCCAGGTGCTGCCCAGGAGAGGAACTTGGCCTTGGAACTGCATGCTGCCTGCCTTTTGCCAACATCACACTCCCCCCACTGCTTTTGTCTGATAGTGAAACCATAAAAAAGGAAGCTGTTTCTGAAAAAAAAAGGGAAATGTTTTTCCAAATCCTGTGAGATGTGAGTGGGTTCCAAAGCTAAAATTGGTTCAACAAGCGGAAATGGCCATTTTGTCAGCACCCAGTTCTAAGTAGTAACAGAGCTCAGGCATGAATTCTGCCTCTGAATCCAAATCATCCTTAGCTTTTTTAGCTCTTTCTACATCCTGCCGTGGTTTGCATTGCAGTTTTTCCTCCATCTGAGCAGAAGGTGGGCAGTCATAGACCCTCTCCTACACTGCCTCTCTGTCCCAGAGAATAAAAGTTCCAGTAATTCCAAAAAAGCAAGAGCAGGATCCTCAAGTGGGGCACCAAGAACCAGCAGCTGAAGGACCTTTGTGAGCCTGGTCACTACAAGTCGGCAGGGTTGGGACTGAAGCCATGTTCTTTGACTTGGCTGTAACTGCCATTTAACCTCCCAACCAAGGCTTCTTTTCAAACTGAAATGCGAGCAGTGACACCAAAGATGAATTTCTTAATTACCGAGATTCACTGCTGGCACCCAAGAGCTCTCTGCAGGGGTTGGAAGAGGAGGGAGATGGTATTTAGAGAGCCAAAAATTCAGGAACCGGTAACTCTCAAGCCGACAGCTGAGTGTAACGTGCTGACATCTGGCTGAAACTCTTGGCAGTTCACTTGGGCGATGCTGAAATGCTCCAGCAGCTCCACTCGGAAATAAACAGAGCCAGACAGGTATGGGCTCTATAAATGGATCTCACCCGCAGCGCTCCTCAGGCCCCTGACACATACACATCTCACAGGCTGCTGCCATTTGTGCCTTTGTCATCTCAGTGATACGTTAATGTTTGAAGATTAAGTAAGCTTTGCAAGCAGGCTTTTAACTCTCTGAGACAGTCCTTTCTGAGAGCACTTCTTTGCACACTTTGAATTACTGATTTATTTTGTCTATTTTTAATCTGATCTCTTGCTTCAGACTCATTCTCACAGTGCAAACTGTGCTCGTGTCCAGAGGGACTCCTTCCTTGAGATTATGTTGATAAATATTTGTATTCAGCTTCCTCCCAGTCTGAATCTCTCAAGGGAAAACTCTCCCTGGGAAATCTATTGATGTTCAAAGGATTGAATCTGGAGGATCTGAAGACCCAAATCCCAACACTTTATCCTTCCAATGTGGAGAAACCAAATCTCATACGATTTTCTAATGGCAAGTCTCACCACACCTGCTGGGTTTAAGTTTTGAGTCCTCAGAAGAAGCTGGCAATGTAAGCCAAATCTTGGCTTTCTTGTCTCATTTTTTCCACAGAAAGGATTGCATTTTTGCAGAGAACTCAGAAATGAAGGTTACTGTGTACACACCAGTAACAGACGATGTAATTAAACGATTAATGATTATTTATAATATACAACGTAATTATATACTTTAGTTCTGCCACCTAGAATAAGACATCTGAACCAAAATGTGTCCCATCCTACATCTAAGATGGCAAACCTAGGCAAAAAATATAATTTCTAATCTTGGGCAGTTCTGTTTAATTTACCATTAGGGCGTTTGTGATCAGTTAGTCACCACCACATCTCGCAATGGTAGTGTGGGGCTCTCTCAGGAGTGGTGGGCACTGAAGCAGCTGGGGACCATCAGCCACCTGTCTGTGCCTTTGGAGAAGTGCAGAAAAGCTTTTGATAGCTGAGAATACAGGATGACTTTTTTGCCACTTGATGAGTTACTTCTTACTGTCATTAGTTTCAGCCTCACAAGGTGAGCAGGACAATTTCACATGCTGCTCAGCTTATTTGAAGCTACGTGTTGTGCAGCTGGACCAGACAGGGGCAATTTTTTAAAGCATGGCGTGGAGACCGGAGGAGGTAAAGCTAAGAGGAAATCAGTGTCCGTAAAATGTCTGCAGGATCCTAACACTATGTCCTTTGTCAGTGAAGGATTGGCACTGAAACAAAACTAGCTGGTGTGTGCTGCACTAAGGACCCTAGGGAGGTTAGGTCTGCATGGATGTGACTCCAAAATCTGGGAGTTCCAGCTGCAGAAGGTACCTGTGGCAGCTCGTACCTGGCTGTGGATTCCATTGGGCTGCACTGGTGGAGGCTTGTGTTTGGGGGGAAAACAACAGTTACCCAGCATGCACTGCTGACCTGCAGTGCTGATTTGTGGGAGGCAATTTGAGGGTTACTCACCTCTGTTTAGGGAGCCAGTGGTTGCTGACAGCACTCGTTGTGGTAGGGAGGAGGGGTGGGGATAAACTGGGAAGGGTGTAGGTACAAATCAAGAGATATTCTAAAGAGAAAAAGCTGCTCATTTTGTGAAGAAAGTTTGTCATCTGCTATTATTATTGATCCTGTTATTGATCCTGCCCCTAAAACGAAGTTCCTGTGAGGAATGTTGTCACACAACCAGTTTAGACTTTGAGTGCCACTGATGCACACAGAGCAGTTCTCAGGCTGTGAGGAGTGGAGCACGGCAGCCAGAGCTGCCTCCTGCGTGTGCAGGTAGCAGGCCTACCTGGAAAAATGCCCAGGAGAACACAGACCATAGCTGCCAGTTTAAATGTACACTGCAACATGGATGGATGCAAAACTGGTTCCAAACAACATTGGATCCTCTCACAGTTGGTAGCATTTTCATCCAGAGACGTTAGCAGCCAGAACAGCCTTTGTGGGACTCAAGCTGAGGCTGAACTGCCAGATGCAGTGGGAATCACAGCCATTGCTGCTGCAGGGGAAGTAGTCTCAATAGGGAGAGCTCAAGAAGCCTGGTGGAGGAGATCCACAAATGACCCTTCTGGGTCCTGGGAAGATACAAAGGTTTTTACTAAAGCTGGGACAGGAAATCCCAGGGACAGAAAAGCTGCTCTGTTTATGGTATTTCAGAACTCCTAAGCTGTAGACACCCGACAGAGCCTGGAGTGTAGAAACTTCTACTGCTCCCTGCAATTAATCAGAAGTCGTAGAGAGAGCTTCTTGTTGTGTGAGTCTTGCTGGGTCAAGCTGTGCGTGACAAGAACTCAGCCCAGGCAGAGCAAGGAAACCCCTAGGACGATGGAGCTTTACACAGCCTTCTTTGAAAGCAGCTCACTGGAGATACGAATGCAGATCACAGCCCTCGTAATCCAGGCTGGGCAGCTATGAACAAGTCAATTATAGACTGATTCCCCTTGATCTGAGAGATATTTCCCAGTATCTCACAGCAGCTCTGTGTAAAGCAGTGGGCCAGGTGGGTAGAGAATTAGCTCCAAATCACACTATCAGATAATACCTTGATAGAGCGCTGGCTTTTGACTGGTTTAGTAATATGGTCTGATTCATCCGTTCAGCCAGCGTGGCACCGAGACAGTGGAAAAGTCATGCTGAAAAATTGGTGCAACCAGTTTCGCACATGAGAGAATGCAAACAGTTTGTTTCAAAAAAGCAAACAAAAATCCCTTGAGAGTCTGCAGAGATGGTGTTTTCCAAAATGGAAAACCTGCTCTGTGCTACCCACAAATCCCCTCCTCCGATGTTCATGAGTAGATGATACATGTGATATACCTGCCTGATTCACATGGCAGCTCCTCTCCCCAGGAACAGGCTGGTGCCATTTCTTTTTACCACTGGAGGAAGGCAGTAGTTCTTGCTTCTCTTCACATTGCTGTTCTGTTTCTGGATGGCACCAGAAGGCCCCTGGTCAGCTGCTCAGTTCAGGATCAGCTCCAGCTCTGGCTTCAGTCCATTCAATTCTTCTTCATGATTTCTCTGTGAAGTGGCCTGGCCCTGATTTGATATCAATGGGAGCGTGAGCCCTCGGAGCACTCAAAGCAGGGAGAACCCAAAAGCATTGGTGCACATCTGTCCAGGCATACAGTCACTGTTGTTTAACTCCACAGAGACATTTGGTGTGCTGAGCTCACTCCAGCCTTTCCAACAGCTGGGTAACTGCTTACTGAGAGCCAACAGTTTGGAAGGAGGATACAGCTTCACTAAGAAGTGAGCCAAAATCACTGTGCTGATTTTTCACCTTGGCAAGAAGCAAAGGGGCAAAGGCAGAGAGTTAGACCAGGGCTGAATGCTTTCGAATCCCTGCACACACAGGTACCCCCAATGCACTGTCCTTCCCTCAATCCATCTCTGCCACCAATAGCTGTGACGAGTGCTCTGGTGCAAGGTGAAGGTATTCTGCAGCAGGCAGACATGAGTCATCTCACCTGCTGAAACTTCTTCCGAGCATCGAGTCACGCAGGCCCTGAGACAGGAAGGTCTGGGTCTCCATCAATTCTGAGCATTATAAAGTCAATACGAAAAATCTGACAGGTAGAACTCATGCTGGCTCCTCATTTTTAACTCCTCTGAACTGTCCTGGTCTTCTTGGCACCAAGGCTATGTGTCCTTGTTAATGGGGTTTCATAAACCTTGTTCCAGGAATGAAAACAGCTGCCAGAGCATGTAGCACCCCAGGGAAGACCTTTGCCTTTTTCCAGGGCACACGAACAGAGCAGGGCTCTCCAGCTGCTTTGTGTGCTGTGATGTTTGCGAGGGACTGAAGCATGAACTGCCCCGCTAATGCTAGCAGGTGTGAGTAACAAAGGAGAAGGGGAAAAAGGCTGGTAATCAAAGAAAACAGCAAAAAGATAAACCTTCCTGAGCAGGCAGTGTGAGAAAGTATTAATGGTTAACTGTCCCTCATTGTGAAGGAGGAGGGAAAGAGAAGTTTACCTTTCAAAGCAAATTTATCATTCACTCTGTCAGGTTACTGTTGTTATTATTTGCTCTTCACTCTTTAAATGATAAAGAGAAATCACGTAAATGACCCCCGACTACAGGTGTAACCTCCTCCTCACAACCTCTCTGCCTGTGTCCTTGCACTCACAAAAAAGACGATGCTACACACAGGCTTTCAAATTCAGGAGGATAATTGATTCTCTGACGCGTGGAAGCCCACAGGACTCCTGAGGGAGCACAGGTATAAAAGGAGGAGATGCACCTCCCTGGCAGCCAGAGGACAGCTGGCTGGAGATCCGAGAGTGTCCTCCCTGCTCAGCACCCAGGTCCTGCCCAGGCACCGCACAGAGGGGACCGATCCAGCAGGGCTGACAGAGCAGCTCCAGTGAAGAACTTGTATTCGCAGCAGGGGAAGGGAACACCTGAGCAGGAGCCGAACTAGGAAGCGCCTGTTTGCTAAGGGAACGGTAAGTGTGAGTCTCTGCATGTGCATTTAACAAGATAAGTTTAGCTGGAAATTGGAGACAATTAAAGTGCACTGAAATACAATCAAAGCTGGCATCAGTAATTGGCTTTGCCAGGTACAACATCCTTTGTACCATAAGAGATTTTTTATACCAAGTTACAGAATAAAACCATAATTGAACAATAGAATAAGTGCAAATCAATAGAATAATACTATAGCTGACCCTTGTAAAAACATGCTGGACGTTTACTAGCTGTAGCACAGTTTTCCTCTTTTGCTATGCTGCTGCAAGTTCCTTTTACCCTGGAAAATGAACATTGTTTTACTCACCCAACCATAAAACTGTGCTCGAGCCAAACCAAAGTGCGAGGAGAAACGCAACAGTGTGTTACGGATAAGGCGAAGCCAGCTGCAGCAAAGCAGAGCAAGGCACTTAAAAGGATTTCTGCTTTTCTAATGTACTATTTCATAGCATAAAATTTGAACTTTATAAAACTGCAGACACAGTAGAAGCTTTGTTTCATCTACATAGTGTTATTTTTAAGACTGATCAGTTTAAGGTTTCAGAAACAGTAAGAGACAGTTCCCCATCTCTGCAACATCCCTGTCACAACGCTGCTGTTAGCACTGCACAGGATGGAATGAAGCTATTAGGCTTTATCTGCTGGAATGGTGCTAAAAGCTCTTCATCTTAAGGGGAATTTATTTATTAATCATTTTTTCACATGCTGTTAGGATGGAAAGTAAGCTGTCCCTCGCCTCAGGAGAATTTTGAAGGCAACAAGGTTTTGCAGAGCTGTCAGGCTGCCGGTACACAGGGTACAATTAAATTCCCCAGCTTCTCCTCTGAAATAGCAGAACACTTTGGGGAAAGGGTGTAGCACTTTCATTTCAGACTCCTTCCTGAGGGAGAAAAGGAGATAGAATTACCCAAGAAGTAGGCTGCAGTGAAGGGAGAGAAGACAAAGCAAGAATGGGGAAGAAAGGCAAAACTAGGCACTAAAGAAAAAAAAATTTTGCAAAGAAAGTAATAGCAGAGAAGAGAAAAAGAAATCTCTGGGGGACAAAAAGTGGTTCTGGAGAAAACCCAAGCATTCAAAGAAGAGAAACCATATACAGAAATAAAGTGGTAATCAGGGCTGTATCCTAGGAAGAAAAAAAGCAAAGCAGACAACATTGGACTAGGGTTTCTTTTATTTTACATTGATATTTCATGTCTCAGCTCACAAAGCATCTCCTGGTACTGATTAAATCTTCCGTTTGGCACTTTCTGTAGGTGCCGGTGCTACAGTCTCCTGGTACCCCTTGGCAGATGCTTTGCATCACTTCTGTCTAGAAAGAGATCTGATTTGGGATTTGTCTTGGAGATATTTGGGGAGGGGAGAGGCACAAGAATAGCAGGCTTTTTCAAGTTCAAATGCATAAGAAGGGGGAAAAAAAAAACATGCAGGAAATTTGCCCTAAAACCAGGAGCCCTGTAAGTCTCTCAGACTCACTTTATTAATTCTCTGTGCATTCCTTGGCTCTTTGCAGGGCCAGTGTGGTACTGTAAGAGACCAGGTCTTAGAGGTAGGTGATGCCACCCTTGTGTTTGCAAGAAGCTCTGCTGGAGCCAGGAGTACCAGTGCTGCTCCCAGGGGAACAGATGGAAGCATGCTCCAGGCTGAGAATGAGCTTGTGATAAGAAACCCTGTTTCTTAGGGCACTGCCTTGCCTATGTCTGTCCATGCACTTCTGGCACTGTCACAACTGAAGTTCTGTTAGTAACTTCCACAGTGTAGAGATCAGACCCACCTGCAGGAGCACCAGTCCTTAGTCAGCCTTCCCCCCTCTCTGAAAAGAGCAGACGGCTATGTCCAAGCTCACTGCTGTTTCCCATCAGAAAGGGCCCCCTCCTGCCACCATCAGTAAAACCCACTGCTTGGAAAGTTTGCTTGAGGAATTAGAAGCCAAATGAAACCCCTTCCTTTTTGCAACACAGTATTGTTATACATTTGAAAGGCTTTGTAAAAAAAATAAAGTGATTACTTTTTTCTGTTATGGAGATCAAACATCTTTCTGCTCTTTGTGTAAAATAAGACAGGGAATGAGGAAACTTGTTATTTTAAAGATTTCTATCCATATTCTTAAAGAAACTTGTTTTTGAGTAAAAGATCAGTCACTTTCAATCAAAACTCAGGAAGAGCAGACACTGAAATACCTTCCTGCTGTCCCTAGCTTCCAAGGACAAAAGCATCACATTCAGCTCCCCGAGGGTGTGTGACCTCCGAGGGCAATGTCCTGAGTCACTCGCAGCCCTTCAGCCCCAGGATGCCTCAAGTCCACCTCAGCTCCTGCTGAAGCCGTTGTTCAGAGCCGGGTGGGTGCCTTGCAGAATGGCAGGAGGGCTCCTTCCACACAGTTCAGCTCTCCCAAAGGGCTGTATTTTGCAACCCCTCTCCCCAAGCACTCTGATTAAAGGAGCAGCCTGTGTTTTGTTCAGGCTCAAGCTCAGCACTGCTGTCTTTAGTGAACAGGTTTGCCAAGGTTACCTCTAGGCCAGTATTACCCCTCTGTTCAGGAATTTTGTTTGGATTTCTCTGTTTCTCCTGGATATCTGGACAGCCAGCAAGGCAGCCCAGTTGGCTGTTACACCGTACAGCCACGTGAGCAGACACACATCTCCAGGAGATGTCCCAGGCTGATCACTGACGGTTCCATTACTTTTGGCAGCCCCTGCTAACTGCTGCCCTTCAGCTTCCAGGTGCTCCTACACTGGTGTTCACAACCCATGCAGTGCTCTTTGCCCCAGCTTGAGAACTCTCCAACCACAGGGGGGGACACAGGTCAATAAGAGGGTTCCACAGCATGAAACCCTGCTGATCAGCCCTGCCTCCCAACCCAAGGGAGGCATCAGCTCCCAGAGGGGTCACACACAGCCACTGCCTCCTGCAACTGTCTGCCCTAGCAAAGACTTTGCCACCTCAAGGCATCTCTGCATTTGGAAACACCATAACCACAGACTCTGAGGCATGTTTCCAATCATTTCGTGCCAATAAGTGAGCAGGGGGGCTGAGAACACAAAGGTGGCACTTGGCTTCCCTTCCCTTCCTGAGCATCTCACTACCACTGACTCAAGACTGCTCTGCATTTCAGGTGACCCCAAAGGGTGGAAGATGCTGGATAAGGCCACCCTGCTCCTGTTCCTGCATTTAGTTGCATGCTCCATCTCCTCTCCTCTCTACCCAGCTCTCAGGTAACCTGCTGAGTGTTTCATTCATGCTGACACTCCCTGCCTCATCCCTGACCTTGTGCAAAATATGCACATGGCAAATTAAGGCTGCCAGCACTTCTGAAACCAGATGAATTGTATGCACATTGGTAAACCTACTTCTCTACCCTGGCTTGATTTTGAGGAATGCTGCTAGCCTAGGGGTGGTTTCCAAAGAAGGCAGGCACCTGACATGAAATATTTCAGCCCAAGCAGTTGGTTTTGAAATTGAATACTGGGTCCTATAAAAGGAAATGTGGCAATCTCCAGAGCAACCAGTATCTCCAGCTCCATCACTGATTAAAATTTGTGCCTGCAGGCCACCTGCATTGAAATCAGAACTGCAGATATTCTACTACATGAACTCAACAGCTGTCTAATAATATTTCAAGTATTTCCTTGTTGACTGTTAGAAGTTGTAATATTACTTCCTACCACTACAAATCGATGGAAGCACAAAATTGGGTTCTATCATGTGGATTTGCAATGTCTCATAGAAAAAGCTTTAGTCTTGTGCCAAAGCTATGGCATAACGATACCAGAATCGCTGGAATTTTGCTTGAGGATGCTGGGAGCTCAGTGAGGGGAGGATGTGTTTGGGACAACTCTATCAACCATCTTTTTCCCTGCTGAAATAGCTTCAGGGCAGTTTCCAGCTGGGGAGAGTAACAGGCAATATTTACTGTTGTTACCAATGAGATGAGGATGATAAAATGAGAAAGAGAAAGCAGGAGAACAGAGAGTAGTGATCAAGGAGACTGATTCCCGATTGGCAACTGAGTATGTCTCACAGTTTGCCTTGTTTGCCTTGCAGGTACAGTCCAGGGCCAGCTGCTGGCAAGGCCATCAGCACCCAGCTACATCACAGCAGCCTATTGCAGAGCCACCACCCCTCAGTGGAGGAACAAGATGAAGAGGGTTTGTTAACAGACCACTCTGAAAAAAGGTTTGTCCCTCAACTCTCAGCCCCGCTGCAGCTGGTTACGATCTTCCCCCAGCACAAGAACAGACCAGCAGGGCACTATGTGCCACCAGCACCACAAAGTCCAGGCTCCAGGGGCAGAACCCAGCTGAGTCCTGCAACCAGAGTAGAAGGCCGGGACCGTGGCAGCTCTCACCATCACCCATGCCCAGAGCCATGTCCTGCTGTCCTCCTGCAGCAGGGATGTATGGATGGGAAGGTCATAGGCCCAGCACTCCTGTGGGGAGCATCATTTTCCACTGAGCTCTGTATGGTTGTTAGAAGTCTCTCCTTTCCACCCCTACCAGGAGATGGAGGATGGTTATTTCTATCTGAAGCACACAGGACTCACCCTCACAACTGTGGGGACCAGTCAAGTGGTTTGTACTTCCCTTACCTGTGGATTTCTGGGAGCCTGGGTCTGACCATAGGCTTAGAGACTGGATGGAGGCTTCTGCCACCCTGGCCCAGACACAGCCCTCACAGGAGATGATGGTGCTTCTGCAAAGCACAGGAATATCCCAGCCCCAGCTCTGCCCTCTCCCGGCCCGTGGTTCTCCTCCTCCTTTCCTCTAGTTCTCTTATCCCACCTGTGGTTTGTAGGCAATTCTCCTTGCTTATTTTAGCATGGATACTGATTAACAGACATTGTAGAGATTTAGCGCTGCTCCATCTGGTGTATTCTGACATCTGAAACACCCATTTCTCACCAGGGATTGCTAGCTCAGAGAGCAGACCTTCTGCTTGTCTTTCACCCCTAGGATACAGCGCCATGCTGATGCCATTTTCACTGACAACTACCGGAAATTCCTGGGGCAGATTTCCGCCCGCAAATTCTTACAAACCATCATCGGCAAGCGGATTGGGTAAGCCACAGCGTTTTGCTGTCCTAGGGCTAATGTTTTGCTTATTATACTGAGCAGTTTCTTTCATGCATGTAGCAGAAATAGCTGCCTTCCGCTGCAACAGAAGCAACCTCTCCTGCTGTTACACATCCTGAAGGGCATCTCACATCCCAACGTCTCAGATCCCCTATTCACAACTATCATTAAACAGCCTAATTAATCCTCTCCTCTGAGGCTATCAGTGTCAGATCAGCTGAGAGCTCTATCATAATATCGACAAGTAATAATATTTGCAAATAGGAGTTGCAATGATCCTTCACTGGTAGGAAACAGTTATTCCTGGTCTGGCTGGAACACAGAAAAATTATCCCTGGCCTTTCCACTGCCACTTGGGTAGCTTTGGCTACATAGGTCAGCGACTGCCACTAAATAAGACCAACTAGTCAGATGTCAGCCAGCTCCAGTCCCTCTCCTAACACAGTAGCAAATACAGCTGAGCAATTTCTTGCTGGAATTAAGCAGAATGGCCCCAGGCCCAGCAGGTTCCCTTGCTGTGCTGCTCAGCCTGAGCTAAACTTCGAGTGAGGGACTAAAAAGCACCTCTGAAACAAAGATGTTTTTCATCTTTGCATAACAGAAGCGGTGAAAGCAGCCCGGGAGAAGGGGTGCACGGGTTTCTGACAAGGCGCCAGTCTGACAGCATCCTGATGGACAGCCGCTACCACCAACAGATGGAACTGAGGGACTTCCTGGGAGCCACTCTGCAGAAACAAAGGTAGGTGGGAATCAGTTCATTATCTGCTCACCACAGGAATAAGACAAGTTCCTTATTGCTGTCTGGCTTCCAGATATGAAGCTACTGGATTAAGTATCATCTTTCAGGTACACTCAGAGAAAGAATAAATCTCCTACCTGACTCCTCAACACAGCCCTTCCCTTACGTGGGCAGGTACAGTGCAGATAAGGAACAGCCTGTCCTAAGCCAGCACGCACCACACACACTGACACATCACTGAGCTGTCTTCTTACCCTCCTAATTCAGTAAAACAGCAATGGCAAAAATAATTTCTCCCTCAATCACGATTATACCATCACTGTCCTGTTCTCTTCTTTCACAGGCCTCAGGACATCAACAGCAGCCGGTTAGAAGGCTTTCCCAGCACCCTGGCTAAGCTCATGTAAACACATCTCCCATTTTCATCTCCCCATGCTCTGGTGAGTACCATTCCCTGCTCGATTCTGTACCTATTGCACTGCTGCTGCACTGCTCAAGCAGGTTCAAGGCTGTCCATCAGCAAAGCCAACTCTCACTGCTGTCCTTGAAAAAGGGCACTTGCTGCAATTTAAAAGGAAAAAACTCCAAATGAATTTTGGCAAATCCCTAAAGTACTGTTAGTCTGAACAGATAGACCACAAGTGTTGTGCAGCTGCCCGTGGATGTCTGGCAAAGGCTTGCAGCACCAAAAGCAGCCTTCTAAAGCTATCTGAGATTGTGTCCCTGCACCTACGGCAGAGAAAAAGTCTACCCCCAGGAGCAGAACGTGCCTCAAGATCCCTGTGATGTTTCAGGTTTTCCCTGCACTAAATAGAGAGGAAGTCTTGCTGTTTTCTGTACCCCTCACTCCTGAAAGTAGTCACCTAGAGCTTGAATTATGCTCTAATCTTTGCCAGCCTTGGGGTCTGAGAGCCAGCAGACAGTCCTTCCTTGGGAATACCTTCATTCGTACCAGTGTCAGTTGTTCTGTTTGAAGAAGCCTCATCTTACTCCCTTGTCCCATAGAAACGAAGTCTGTCCAGCCCCAGCCAGCACAACACAAAGGGGTGCAGAGAGACCTGTGAGCATACAAAACAGAAACAGGGCTGGTGGGATGGGAAAGATCAGTACTTTATATAAATTGTGCCTATGGATTCAGCTAGGAGAGCAAGGCATTTCAGCATCTGTTGCCATGCTTGACTTTACTACCTTTCCACAAATACGGTCAGCCAGAAAAAGCCCACAAAGAATTAAAAAAACCCACTTCTCTGTGTCCTCGGTTTTCTCATAATTCTCTTTTCCTCCTGCTTCTATCCAGAAGAATTCAGAGCTCATGGATCTCACTGTACAGTAAGCCCTTCTCAGCAGTGAAGACAGTCCTGGATGTGACCAGCTGGAAACTGATGCACGCATTCCTCAGACCTTTCTAAAGGAATGCAGCACTGATGTGCTACCTAATTTACTTCAGTCTTCATAATTTAACTCTCTAAATTCTGGTCTGTGTGCTGAATCAGAATGAAAATACCTCTGTGGTTTAACCTCAGGCTGCTTTCCATACAAAGATTAAAAGAACTTGTAATCCTGGGGATGTATTGGGTACTAATAAAGGCTTTCAAATCACAACGCATAGCAAAATTTCTGCTAAGTCATCACTGTTTGAGGGCCTGATGAATAAACATGAGGCCACCAAAAACTACCTCTAGGCAACATAGTAAATTGATTACAGCCTCCTCTAAATAGAGGCTGATGGCACAGCCACACAGGCAGCTCGGATTGGGGTGAGGTAAGGCACGAATCCCACATCTACCACCCGACAGAAACACCGTTGTGGGCTGCTGCCATCTCCCTTCTTGATAGAGAGCCCTCGCAGCAAAACTGAACTCTAAATGCTCTGCTACAATTACTTGGACACTTGAGGTGTCCAAACTGAAGCTAGAGCTCTGTGAGAGTTAAAGGAGATCCCTGTGCATCAGATTGGACTGTTGCTAGGTTTTAATTCAACTTGCCATCCAGCGGCTCTGAACTCCATCATAGCTTCATTTTCAACTGTAAATGTTTTCAATAAAGTATATTATTAACCCAGTGATCTCACACAGCAGCTTCCTTCCCTGTCACCCCAATTCTCCTATTGTTTGTGTAATAATGATGTCTTCAGAAATGTAAATAACATCAGGATGGAATCTGCTTTGCCATCATTAGCAGGAAACAGAAATTGTTCTAAATAAACCTGTCCAACAGCAGGTCAGGATGGCTCTTTGTCTGTTGAGATGTTAAGTCCCTTGATTCTGGGCCCAGAATGGAAGATGTCACTCAAAAACAGCAGCCAAGTGCTCTGAGGATGACTTGGAGCTGGGATAACGAAGGCATCAGGTCCAGCACCAGTAATTTAAGACCAGGCTGGAAATATAGTTGCCCATAAACATTTGTTAAGGCTTCTGAAATCAGCCCTCCTTTTACCTGAACAATTCCTTGATGGTCTGAAGTAGACAGCATGTCATTTTTCGTCAGGTAACCATGTTTTAGCACAGCAGGCTCCAGCACGCATGGAACTGAGTTCATACTTGCACCAAATCCCTAGAGATTCCATTCTCTCTGTTCAGCATTTACAATTCTAGCACTAGGAAGAAATATTAAGTGCCCAGCAGGAGGGGAAGCAATGAGGGGGTTTTGAGGGAGCTCAGTGAAGCTGTGACAGCAGCAAGTGCACTAATGGGCAGTCTGTTACCCTTCCGCAGGCAGGCGGCTGTCACAGTGAGCCTTAAGTCATCCTTCTGCTGCTCAGTACAGCCAGACAACCACCCAAAGGAAAAACACCTCAGTAAGCCTCATTCAGAAGGGGTTTGTAAACCTGTGCTGTGACAACTAACACACCTGAAGCCATCAGGATTTACTCGCTCCAAGGAAAGGAATTAGAAAAAAGAATCAGCTTCCTGAAACAGTGAGTAAACACTGTGACAAAAAAAATTATAACTGTGTGAAGTGGCATAAAAGCTACATGCAAACACGATGTTGGATACTCCAAATAAAATCAAAAGACCTATCAAAAATGCTTTGGAAAGACCCAAGTGTGTATTATTAAAGAGCTGGGCGAGTGCAGCTATTTGGAATGAAAAGGACTCCTCTGAAAGTTCAGTTTGCATCAAGATGAAGAACAAATGCTCAAACTCTAGGAGACTACATATAGAAACAAATAAAGTCACCCAGAAAACATCTGAAGAGGCCAAAAGAATAAAAACAACACTTCCTAACACATAGCTAAGGAGGTATAAAATCACTTAGAGGTGATATATCACAGTAGCACACCATGGTTTTCTTTTTGTGCCTGTGCTCTCCTTGGATAATGTGCCAGAGCTCTACAGGGAAAGGACTGGAGGATCAGTCGAAGCATGAGTAGAAAAATAAGTTATAAATCAAAGCTGATGAGTGAGCAGTAACAAAATACAAGGCTCAAAAAGAACTCACCGGAGTAAAACACTACGGATAGTAGCTTAACTATTTCTTGCTTAAAATTCCTTTAGTCCCAGAGAGCTCTCCTGCAGCCCGAGATCTGGTTTTTGAAGGAGCACAAAGGAGGTTGAAGGAGTTCATTAAACCTCTGTGGTGTCCAGTATAATGTTCACAATCAACAAACAGGTAGGAGCGATTACAAAGAACAGAAACGGTGAGCTAAGTGTGAACTGCAGTGGGGAAGGGGCAGGATGGTTTTGATAGAGTAGAGTCGTCTCTCACATGTGAAGTTCTTCTTTGGAGGATTCAGCTCCCACATACTTGCTGGTTGATATAATTTTCTTGGATCTCCAAAAGACATTTCATGAAGCTCCTTTGCCAAAAGGCCTCTATAGAAACTAGCCTGACACAGGCCAACACAGAGATGCAAGGGAGGGAGCAACTGTTAAGTTTCCCATGTGGAAGCTGCTCATCAGGAGGAGATTTTGGCCTTTGGTTGTTACTGTCAGTATGTCCTTCAATAAAGCTCGAGTCTGCTTAGCAGTCTTGAAGGCAGTAATTAACTGAGAAGTCAGAGCTCAAGTGACTCAAACATGGCCACAAGGCAACCAGCAGATTCCTGGCATTGTGTTTCATAGAACAGAGGCAATAACCTCAAACACACACATATTTGGAGTGAAAAGGTTGCTTTCAGAGGCTGGAAAGAAAGTGAACCTACTCAAGGGACCCACCAAACCTGCCAGGGTCAGACACAGCCAGGCCCGTCAGCTCCCACCCAGGGCCCACAGCAGCTCAGCACAGCACAGCCTGGCGCCACCCTGGAGACAGAAAGAGCAGCGTTAGCAGAGAAATGCAAACCACAGCATCACACAAGGGAGAGGCAAGAGCAAGAACCACCCCCCTCAAGAAACAGATCCTTCTGGGAGAGGACGTGAAAGAACAGGAAGCTTCACTCAGCAATGAAAAGACCTTTTTCTGGTGGCTCATGTGAGCACAGCTCCCAAGCACAGCCCCTCAAACAGCCAAGAAACAAAATTCAGGACCGTTCTTTTCTCTTTATTCACAAATTGTTTAGGATGAGGAGAGGGCACCGAGGGAAAGGCAGAATCCTATTTTCTTTCTCCTCTTTTCTAAAGGAAATTCAAATGTCCTGGGAGAAAAACGGGGAAGGATCCAGGGAAGAAATTATTTTCTGGATTCATATGAAAACACTCAGCATGAACACAATGATGAAAATCAGGATTTTTAGAAAAGTATAACTGGCACCCTTTTGACTTAATATAAAAAAAAAAATCTGTTTCTGCCTTCCTTCTTCTGATCTTTCAGTTATTTATTCACTTCTGTTCTGAAGGCATTTGCTCTGTTTTCCCCCATTTCTTCCATTCTTCTGGTACTAGTGTGTCCTGCAATGAAACATCAAAACAATTAACTCTTCTAGGCAACAAAGCACTTCCATGCACAGTAAAAGTGTCCCCAGTCCCCTCAATTCTTTCTCTAAAGGAAACTAATTGGGAGTGATAAAACCAGTTCTTCAATGGAATGGAGAACTGAATTCAAGGAGAATGGAAATGGTCAGACAAAATGAGGGTTAATTTCTGGTGCAAAAGGGATAAATGAGCCTTGTAAATTATGGAAGTGAAGAAAAAAGCAGGGCTGAATGCAAAGCCTGCGGGTGCCTTAACTGCTCTTCTACTTTAAACATTGCATCCACTTGGAATCAGTTTATCCATGCAAACACAAAGTAAAGATCTTCAGGTCCCCAGGATAAATAATCTGATATGAGTACAGCAGACTCATCTTTTGGGATTCTTTTCCCTTCCGATGCCACACACAGGCCTTGCTATGGGTGCTGAGTTCTGACAGTCCAGCCCTAGAAGCTGGTAACAACCCAGCCTTAACTGACACATCTGGGACATCGGAAAACCCAGCAATAAGGAAAAACGCTTGTGACTGCACACGGCAGCACAACCTAACTTACAGTTTGTGGATAAGAAGTCATTGGCAAGATCTTTCAGGATTACTCACAGCACACAAGGAGTTAAGGATTAAAATACCAGGTTGAGAAGCAGAAAACATGCAAACTGTGGAGAACACACTCTGGAGAACACACTCGTGAGGCACTGGTAACAGGTCACTAAGAAGCTGAAAATCACTGGCCCAAAGCTATGGTAAAAAAGCATCCAGGGATCAGAACAGCACCAGCAAACATGGCCAGGGAGCAGCCAGCATTCAGCTATGAGAACAAGTGACAGCCATCTCTAGTTCCTCCCCAGTGACTGGTCAGAGCTTGTTCTGTGCTCAAATACCTCAAAACGCTCCAAGAAGAAAAGGTAACGGAGTGCTTTTCTATGGGACATGATGCCAAACTCTCCATAGGTTTTGCTTTGTGCCACAAACCCAAGCTCTGTTCAGTGCATTTTGTGTGAGTGCTGGGAGGTCTATGAATATGAGAGAAAGCAGATGCTCCTGAGATGTACCAGGGCACGCTGTACAGTGATTTCAGCCTCCTCACAGGACTTGTCCCAGATGCTCTCTCCCTTCCCCAAAATAAAACAGTGCACTGAATGAGAAATGAAGTGACACACACATTCAGAACTGGGCAGCATGCAGAGTGGCAGGTAGTCCTGCCTCCTACACCACTGTGGATGTGGCAAACTGGGGCCTTACCTGTTCAGAATGAAAGAAAACCAAGGGCTTTGCAGTGATAAGCAATAATGAAGAACTATCAAATGATTATACTGAATGGAGGGGGCTGGCTGCTGCTGCTGCCATCGTGACCAGCTCCATCTAATAGGAGAGTGAACCCTGGATTAGGTCGTGTTTTCAGCTGAATGAGGTGGTGCTGACCTGGAGCTCTCAACACCCAAAGTGAGGATGTAATTCAGCAGTCAGAGCACTTGGCAGCTGAATAGCTCAAATACTGCAGATGGAGAGAGGGAATACCAGCAGCAGAATGGGAACAGCCCAGGCATCAGTCATTTTCACCATGTTCTCCTCCAGCTGACACTACTAACAATTTTACAGGAACAATATTGCTTAAACTAGGTTTATTTCATCACCTGAGAGCTGCTTGGTGCCCAAGACTGTAAATTCACATGTACTCACATTACCATACAGCATTCAGATGATTAAGAAAATCACACAAAAGCAATTTAGTCTCGGAGGACACGCACTGCTAATATGCAAACCAGCCAAGGACACCCAAGGACTGATTTAAAGCCCAATAAGCAATGCTGGAAGGAAGCAGCTTCAGCTAAGATATCTTTCTGTAGAAGGAGTGAGTGATGAAGTGAAATGAAACAGGCAGCATGCCCAGGAAATGCAAATTCCAAAAAGGCCCTTACTTCTAGAAGAGCTGGTCACTAGCAAAACCCCCTTTTACCGCAGCGTTCTATATTTTGCCAACCTACTGCTCTGCTCTGCAGCGATCCTGCCAAAAGGAGAGAGGAAGAAAGGTTCAGAGAAGACAGGAAGGAGGAAGGCAGCCCCGCTCCAGGAACCAGAGCCAGTGACAGAAATGCAAAAAGCAAAACCAGGCCTTCTGGTAACTTCTGTAAAAAGATGGTTTGTGCAGTCCCCTTCCCACACCCACAGTGGAGGAGCAGCTCTGCCTCAAAGTGCAATCCAGTTAATTATCACTGCACTTCAACATCTGAGACAGGCTAGCAGCGTGTTAACAAAAAGATGTCTTTTTGAACTTTAAAATCACGTACAAAGGGTTTAACTTTAGCCTAAGGTAGAAGTTTTACTTTCAAATTTGCCATTGTAGTCGCAGCTTCATGTCATTTAGAGTGAAAAAGCATACAGACACCCCCTGCAGTGTTTTGAATTAGGAACCAACCACCTGCATTTATGTGCTAACAGAAGCCCTGGTTAAGCAAAGACACTTAGAAGTAAGCTTCATTGTATTTTTTCCCCAAATTTGTATCCTGGGCGATTTGTAATTAATAATGATTTTATCATTACTCTAAATATAAAAGGAAACATTAAATGACATAACATAATGCTGTAGGCAACAAAATCCCTGTAGGATTTTGCTAACAAGAGAAAGTGCCACAGTGGAAAGGGCTGGACATCCAAGGGAGCAAGGCTGAGAAAGCTGGGAGGATGGGATGGAAAGAGCTGATTACAATAATCATCCTCCCTGCTACAGCCATGCAAGTAGAGATGTTTTAAAGACAGCAAATCAACGTGTAACCCCTGAAAACTATATTATTGTGGGGTTTTTTTACAGCTCTTGTCCTGGTTTTAATACAGTGTATATAAAAAAGTGAGAACCCAGGGATATCTAAGCAAACAGGTATGTAAGGATAAACAACTCCTAGTGGCTGAAAAAGGGGAAAGTAAGAAAAGCACAGGTTTGACAGCAAAGCAGATCAATAAAATCATCTTCAAAGCCAAACTCTACCTTAGTACAAAAGGGCTAAAACTTAAGTCTCACATGGAAACCCCGTGTGGCAGAAGTTAAGGAGAGAGAACAGCCTGACCTCTAATTAATGCACTATATTAGAAGCTTGGGTCAAACTGCCTGCAGGCTGCCTAAGCCGGGGCATACTCAGGAGACACCGCCTGGCAGAAAGCATGTGTGAAGCATCTCTCCAATGTCAGCACAGAAATGAAGGTTGTACCTCTAACATCTATCAGAATTTCTCCTGGTTTTGCTACTGTGTTGCACTTTGTGCTGCTGCACACCTCTGACAAGCATCTGCTTCCCTTTACTCTCTAATCCCCTGTTAGGTAGGGGGAGACAGCAGTAAGACACCCTGCCTCACCTTCCTCCCCCTAAGAGCTGGGCCTCTTTGGCATTTATTCTGGCTCTCATTATTGAACCATATTCTAAGAGCTTGATACATCATGTAGTAAAACAAATTTGTCAGTGAATGCTCATGCCAAATGTCAAAGTGCACCTACTTCAACCCTTTCCTTCCTCCATGTGCCCAACGGCTTCAGCAAGTGGCCAAGTGGAAAGGAGCAGCCAACTGCATCTCAGTGACCACATCAGCCTGGTCAGCTCCAGCCCTTTTTCTGACAACAGGCACAAAAGTGGGACCGAGCAGCCCATCCCCACGCACAAGAGCCAAAAGCAGTGCTCATCACTGTATCAGTTACTGACACACGATAGCATCAATGTGGTCTCCTCCCCACTGATCTCAAAAGCAGCTCCCACCAACGCATCCGCCCCTGGCTTTACCGCTTGACTGCTTTCTGAGCCAGCATCCTGTTGCCTGCCAGGAATGTGACGCCACCCAAAATGGCCAAGTACTTCAGAGTCTGGAACATGTTGAGCTGAGTCCAGTAGACATACATGAGTCCCAACATTGCTGCGAAAAAGAGACAGAGCCCGTGACTGAAACTGCATTTCAAAGACCAACGATTCGTTATCCTCAGAACAATTGTTATGTTCTACTGCCAGGCCTAAGCATTTGGTTTCTCTCTCGTCTCTGAAGCTCTGCAATGGCAGCTCTAAAGGCTACACGTTATTGCCAGGGGAAGAAGGCGTCTGGGTCTCCATAATGTTGAAAAATACAACCCTGATGGCTTGCAACCAACCCTCTTGTGCCAGAATTATGGACATATTGTAGACATTAAGGGCTATTAAAGGCAGAAGGATACTCTGGATTTCAATAGAGGATATTAACCTTTGCACATCTGTAGGAGCTTTAACAGGTTTATAAAGCTTTCAAGGAAACTGGCTTGGATTAAGCAACACACAGTCTCTTGGGAAAAAAACAGTTCCAATGTTCTCCCAACCTGCTATGGTTTTGAAATTCTACCAAGACAGTAAATAACTGTGCAACCAAGGGCATGAACAGATGATGAAAAAAATTGGTCCAGGCAAAGAACCAGAGCAGCTTTCACAGGAAGAGCTTTAAAGAACAGATGGAGACAGCGGTCCCACAGGTTTCAATCCCCACAGAAACTCCCCGCTAACAAAGGACAAACATGCAATAAAGAAAGTGTGACCTCAGGAAAGAAGTTCTATTAAGTACAGATAAATGGTGTGCAAGAGGAGCCCAGATAATGACTGCTGTTACAATCTGATGGCCAAAACAGGTTTATCACTGTATTAACAATCATGAAAAGCAGGAAGGCAGATGAAAACAAGAGAACAAATGTTATGCTATTATGTCATTATAGTTAATAGACCACAAGCCCATTAAGCACCGGGGCTCTCATCTGTAACTCAGGTGAGAAGGTCAAACAAAGCAGAAAGCCTCTGACACTTACCAGCATGGCCCATGTGAAAAACAATGGTGCTGGGAGCAAAGCTGAAGTTGGAGATGTTGGCACCTATCTTTATCCACTAAAAGAAACAAAACCTGAGTTAAACAGCCTTGTAAACACAAGCTTTCATTTTTAACGTCAGTATCTTTCAAGCCTATTTGCTTTAAGTTCTTCAACAGCTACAGTGTATTATGTACAGAGGCACTTGTTTCCTACTACAAGAGGACACAGCAGTAATTTTGATAAAGACAGTGCAGTTGAGCTCCTTCAGTGAAAATTTCTCCTGCTGCTTCTGACTGCTCAAAAGCAGTTCCCGAATCACCTTTCTTAAACTGGTGTGAGGGTATTGCTCCAAATCTACATTTTCCAGAAAAATAAACATTGCTGTTTCTATCCAGCTGAATTTATTTCAATTAAAAAGACAAAAAAGGTAAGGTTTTAGTTTTGGACTCAGTGAAAGAACAGGAGTAGATATAAGATGTTTGCTCAGAAAAACAATTTCATTTTTTATAGTACAAAAGAGCAACGTGTGAAGGATGGAAAACAGGAGCAGGAGCAATGAGATTTTTCATAATGTCACACAATCATAGAATGGTTTGGACTGGAAGGGACCACGAAGGTCACCTAGTCCGATGCCCCTGCCCTCAACTAGATCAAGTTGCTCAGAGCTCCATCCAACCTGAACCTCATCAACATGTATGTCATGAACTCCAGAGACCAGTGGGCACTAACTGAACGCCAGCTTTCACTGAGACTTGCTAATGGGAAATTGCTGCCCAGCAAATAAGGGATCATTTCATCCTCCAAATAAGGAGTCATTTATCTTGACCAGATGAGATTTTGTATTGCATTAAGTTCAGAACACTGACGATACAGTGAGTAGCAGTAGATGTTTCAATTACAGACACACAAACCCCAATTATGTCCATAAATGGGAATCATCTGATAGGATTAAGTCACACAGAATTCGTGATGGATATGAAATGAGAGGCAGAATCACTGTTTCTTTTCCTGTGGAAGTCTAATGTTAGTTATAACTTAATCTGCCCACTGTTACTCAACAGCCCTAGCAGAAGCACATTGGAGAAACTTATCCCACCTACTTCTCCTACCTGGCAATAGCATTTTTCTGCTTTGACTATAAACTCAAAAGAATAAACAGTTTAGGAAAGGGACAACACCAGACCAACGCTCCATACTGACATTTGCTGGCTACGACTGCAGCACTGCGGTATTGACCAGGAGTTTTTAAAAGAAATTTAGCTGGCCAACCTCCTAAGTAACTTTGGACTGGATGGGAACAAATTGTCTTCTTCTGTGGCCCAGCTGACTCACCAGAATGAGCAGCAGAAGCAGGGGGGAGAGCACCAACGCTGTGAAAGTGTTAGATACCACAGTGGGAGGCCTCTTCTCAGGTTCCCTGAAGAGGTGCTGCAAACAAACAAAACCAACTCATGAGTAGTAGTATTCCAACAGAGCAGCTTCTCAGGCTGTTACCAGACATTCCTCTGGATGATAAGCATCCCTCTTTAGGCAAAGACTGACTCTTAAGGGTACGACTATTGCAGTTTCTGCACATTTGATCTCTGGCTCAGTTAACCTTTCCTTGCTCACAGACACACTGTTAGCCTGTCATCACCACAGACGGCTGGAATGAAGCAAGAGAAATCTTCAGAAGCAGAGAACTTTCTGTTCTCACCTAGTCAAATTTACATCTGAATCTTCTCAGTGACACCAGTTGCTATCACAGGTAGGACACACACCTCATTTATTCATACTCCAGAGGACTGCAACAGATGATTTCTTTCCGTTAAGCAGTAACTCTGGTGGTCTAATTACATTACTTACGCAGTATTCATTTTTTTCAATAAGAGATGAATTTTCAATAGTGAATTACAATGAGAACAAATAATACCAGTAGGACCACTTCCCCTGTCTCTGCACATAATTTTTGAGTTTGACTGTACCTGGATTTCAGGCTTGGGAACAAAGAGGTTCTTAGACTGGACTGTGGATGGTGCATCCTCTTCTGGGAATTTGATCACAACATCAGCCTGAAATGAAATCATGCAGCTTCAGAAAGTTTCACCTTAGTGTATTATAAGTTTTACAAAACCTATTCCATTACTGTGGCCCACTTCCTTATTTGTCAATATACAATTGACATGACTTTTAAAGGAAACTAAGAAAAAGCCATTACATTTTTAAAGAAGCAATTTCTCCTAAGCAGAGGCAGCAAAGGCATTCACCCATCACCAAGATCCGGACTTATTTCCAGCATAGCAAGCACAGAAAGGCTAAACCTTGAAGTGTTTGCTGTGAAATTTCAATCAAACTCACAAGCATTCTCAAGTTTCTGTTCTATCATTATTAAGTGAATGTTCTCTCCAGTCTTGATTTGATGCTTATTTAAAAACTTAAATTGAACAGCAAACCTCAGAGTCCATACACAGCCAAAAGGAATCTGTTTCTCTACAAAGAATAAACACGTTTGAGTGTTTTTCTTCCGAGCCTGTACCATACTCTCCTGTTAAGACTGCCAGCAATCTCAAAGCCATGTTACCACACTTCCAGCTACATACCACATTCCACAGGATTGGATTTTCCAGAGTGGCATCTCCAATTATCAAATAAAGAGTGTAGGTACCAGAGGCAGAGTCAAATTCAGTCTTTCTTTCAGAGGTATCCAGTTCAAACTTGTACACGTTCTTGCTATCTGGTTCTGCAACAAACACTACCTCCTGGCCAGTCTTCTGGTTGTGAAGTCGGACAAAAGTCTGAAAGGAAAGATTGTAACGCTTCTGGAATATCTTCAGGTGCATTTACAAATGCCAGCAAAATGAGATTTAGCCCCAAATCAAAAAGCAAAACATTAAAAAGAGTTGGGAATATAAACTGGGAGTCTGGGTGCCTGGATTCCTGCAAATGAGCAGAGTTCACTATCTCTTCAAATACCCTTTTTAACCAAGGGCTCCAGTAGCTCCCTTGGGTGCAGGGCAATGTATAAAATGTTACTCAAGAGTGTGTGCAACAGGATACAGAAGGGATGTAGGGATGTATGTGTTTCAGGGTGTTTTCCTATTTTATAGAAATATAGAACGGTTTGGGTTGGAAGGGACCTCAAAACATCACCCAGTTCCAACCCCCCCTGCCCTGGTCAGGGACACCTCCCACCAGACCAGGCTGCTCAAGGCCCCATACAACACTTTCAGGTATAAAGCATCCACAACTTCCTTTGGCAACCTGTGCCAGTGTCTCACCAACCTCAGCATGGAGAATTTCTTCCTAATGTCTAATCTAAATCTTCCCCTTTCCAATTTAAAGCCATTCCCCCTTGTCCTATCCCTGCACTTCCTGATATAGAGAGCTCCTGTCCAGCTTTCCTGTAGTCCCTTTCAGTACTGCAAGGCTGCTGTAAGTTCTCCCCAGAGCCTTCTCTTCTCCAGGCTAAACAACCCGAAGTCTTTCAGCCTGTGCTCACAGCAGAGGTGCTCCAGCCCTTTCATACAGGGGGCAAAAAAAAAGGACCTCTATATCCAAGGACTTTTCCAGTAAACAATCTACATTAAAAAATCAGAAGTGTGCTTTTACAGCACAAGCAACTGCTCTTATGTTACTGAGTTAAATAAGACACAGCACCAGAAGAGGCTTCACTTAAAACACCGCTAAAACAAATGGACCGAATCCACTTCCCATCTACCAAGACCAGTGATCTTTCATGGTCCATGTCAGAAACAGAAGGCTTCTCAAAACCTATCAAATATTTCAGGAGCAACTGTCACCTTGGATGCTTCAAGATGGAACATCTTTGTGACACAGTAAAGACAGAAATTTGTCCTAACCTGGTGAGGGATGAGTTCAGCTCCAGTGTTCACGTCTATCAGCTGGAAGGATAAAGCAAAATTCTGATGGCTGTCAGCAGTGAACGAGCCCTTGGCTTTGGCTGGGTAGGCAACCCTAGGAGTTAAAAAATAAACAGAACTGAGCTGAGCCTCCAAGAGAAGGCCTGGTGTTCAAGGAAGCAGAGATGCACAAGCCTGTCCAGCAGTACTGCAGCCTAATCAGCTATTTTATCAAAAAAGTCAACTGAACCAACATGTTTTTCTCTCCACCATAAATACAAGGAAAAGAAATGCAATTTAGCAGGATTTTTGCAAGCACATACCTTGCCCATTTTCAAGTAAAATGGTTGGTTGTTGTACAGTTCAAATGAAAACCAGAAGCAGGTTTTGCTAATATCACACCCCACATTCCATTGAGCCAAGGCTATGCTACAACCAAAGGTGTGATGGCAGCAGGACAGAAAACACACACACTCAAACTTCAGCACAGGAAGGCTGCATGAACATACACAGAGGGGCCTTAGAGAGGTTGTGCAACCTAAATTACACTCTGTGCACTACATTTTAACTGATGTCAGTTAAAAACCCCAACTATTTTAAGTTCAAGTACATCTAGTGATGGTGCAGCCACATTCCCCTAAACACAGCATACATGCCCCTTCAGAGCATCTCTAATGAAGCCCAAGAACACCAGAAACATTAATACAACTCCCTTAACTTTCCCTATGGTGAGATGCCAAAAATGGAACAGGAGACTCTGGCTTACTGACTTCTTGTTAGTACTTATTTCAGCATTAAGGAAAATCACCTACAAAAATAATTGGTGTTCTCCCAACGAACTCACAGGTTCAAGAGAAACAGCAGGAGGTATAACTGTAGTTATTCCAACACAAGACTCCTCTGGTTTAGCTGAAGTAGGTTAGCTCAGAAGATCTCCAGTCTAGAGCCAGAGTTGGCCAGAGTTGCCCCTCAAATGATCACAAGCACTGAGCTGTTTTACCTGGTTGTTTTTGGCGCAATGCTCTGATCTTTATCCACAGTAGAAAGATCAACATTAGTAATACCAACTTCCGTGGAAACTTTCACTTTCAGCTGCAACAAAACACAAGAGAAAATTACTCACAGCACTCTACATATACTAATTATGGTGAAGCTCACTGTAGAAGTTTCAGCTCTTCTGTCCCTCTTCCTAGAGAGGGTCTTCACTAAGCCAAAGCCAGAACTTAACCTGAGCAGAAGAATCTACAGCAATTTACCTTCTGGCAAAGCTCCTGCGTCAGTCACTAATCCGAACCCTAACCCATCCCCTTCCTCCATGCACGAGCAACCAGCTCTGGAGACACCAGCATCCCAGTCCATGTCAGAGTCAGCTGCCCTTTGGAGAACTGTTTTTTATGAAATGGTCTAACTATTCAGATCTGACTATTTTTCCCTTCAAACTAGCAGAAATTAGCTATTAAAGATTACATCATATATGATACAACTTAAAGCTGCATGTGCATATGTACTTCTGCTTCCTGAATAGCAATTTGAGAGGAGAGGTCTCCAGACACCAACCAATGCCTTTGTTGGCTCCTAACAGATTTCTGCTGATTTTATCACGAGCAGATAAAAGCCAAAGCATTCCTGCAGACCTGCACTTCGTTTGGCAAACCTTGCTTCAGTCGCAGCATTTATCGCTTAGCGCAGGGCAGCCAATCAGGCCCTGCCATTTATCACTCTCCTTTGTGCTGTGCTGTATAAACCCAGAGCAGAGGAATGACTTCCTGCCCTCTCCCCAGTCCCAAACCACAGACCATCCAGGCAGTGAGCCTCGGTGGGTTTGACTGATTTCAGTCCTTTTCTCAAACATAAGCAGTTACTTCAGTCTGTAGTTTTTAATTATCACATTTGTTTTCACAGGTTACAAATGCTTGCCTGGAGAAATAAAGTTTCATTGCCAAGATATTTTTCATCATATACTATAATTTGTTATTACAGGTTTGCTCGTGCAAACCTGCCCCACACCCTCGCCCTCAAAAATAAATCACAGGAAACCTGTGGGAAAATTATGTAAAATCATAAATCAAACCATTCAGGTCAGACTTCAAACACAACAATCTTGGCAGTTCCTTTACAACAAAAAGTGTAATTTAAGATAGAGGTTAACCCAGAAAATGGATCCATTAACACATAGGTTATTCAAAGCATTAGCTTATTCCAACATGGGAGCAAAGAAAGATGGACTAATGAAATAATTATTTAAAAAAGTTACATGAAAGTAACTCAGAGCTGCTGCACGCAGACCCTCCAGCGGAACAGTACACAAACATCTCTCAAAAATTTTAATGCCAGGAAATGTAGTCTCTGCCTGGAGTAATAACCCACTGGTTTAGCTCATTACTGTCAAAACGATGGTGCATTAAGGACAATTAATGCTAATAACAGTAAGGAAAAAAAGCAGTTCCCCCAGCAGTCCTCCCCCATAACAATGTGTCTTATTAGAAGCAGCTCACACAAAGCCACCCCAGCGTTAATGCATTCCCACCAGCACCTCTGTGTGCCAGCAGCCAGCTTAAGCAAGACCAATCAATGCCCTTTTGACACTCTTAAGTGCCATTACTACTACAACGGCACCATCAATTTGATACACAGAGTAAAGGCCAGCAATTGTAAGTATGTGTCTTCCTCCACTCCAAACTGACTATGTTGAAGACTTTAAAAGCTCATATTTTCCTTAAATAGGTGATTAAAGGCAAAAACTAACCCTGGGAATAGCATTCTCAGCTTTTGCCACTGGGGTGACTATATGAATAGTCACAGAGGCCACATGCTACTCACTAACAAATTTGAAGGAAGTAAAACTCTGAATATGTATGTAAAACTCATCATAAAAGTGTGGTGTAAGTTTTTGCCACCAAGAAGGGGGTATGTGTACAAGACATGCAGACTTCATTTGCATTTGCTTTGGTCACTATTTCTTCACTACAAAAGCATCACCATATAAACAGTTCTGAGACAACTACAGATGCCCTTGACTCCTTCCTAGAGCTCATATAAACAGAGAACAAAAGCTTAGCTTCCATACATCAGGAAATCACCAGACAATTGTTAGCCAGGCTTTGAGATTTACAGACTCAAATCTTGAATATTCTGAAGAACTACTACTCTTAGTAATCAATTCTGCATAGCCACTTTGGGCTGCTATACAAACCCTTCCACTGTTAGCCTTTGGTCATGTGCTGTCAGATTAGCACCTAAGTGATAAGTTACTTTTGAAATTTACACAAATCTCTCTTGATCATATATTAATCTGGTTAGTGGTCATGATCCTGAGTTGAAATCCAAAGCATTACAGAAAAACATGTGACAAAAATGCCATACAATTGCAATATCATTAAGAAATATAAATAAAGAGCTGTTTCAGTGAATAGACACAGAATTAAAATGTCATCAAAAAGTGTCCTCACCTCAACTTTGTTTGCAATAAATCGCTTATCTCCATCAACACTGATAGAGAAATCATAATATCCACTGGCAGGTTTCACATTCATAAAGTTCAGCTCAAAGACATCTCTGTTAAAAAAAGCAAGGTGTTAAGTATCCTCTAGGAGAGCAGCTTAGAAACAGGTAACACCTTGCTACCCATAAGTCTCCGGATATGTTAGATTAAGCAGTCAATCAGACAAATGCAGCACAAAACTAACATGGCTAAGTGCAGTGGGGAAACAATTTTCCAAAGTGCCCCAAAATCAGAAGAACATTGCAATTCCCCACTCCCTGTCAAAAGAAAAAGCAATAGAAATCCCCCATTGCTACCAACCAAACAACTACCGAATTTTGAGTTTCCACCATAGAAACATTTCTCTTATGGACGAACACATACAGAAAATAAGTTCAACACTGTTTGAATAACATCTGTTTGCCTTACCAAGTGTGAAAGCAAGATTACACTCTTACCCTGAGAGAGCAAATGCTGTCTGTTGAAGAACAGTGGCTTTGCTAGATGCAGACTTGGCGTAGTCAAGCTTTACAGAAGCTTGAGTCAGTGGCTGGGACATAACATCGGTCACTTGTAGCTACAAAAAGAAAATAAGAATTTCCGTGAAATCCATTGTCCCAGAAGGAATGCAAGAGCACAAGTGACTCACTGCCTCTCTGTGTTATACATCCAGAATTCTCCCCTGCCCAGCATCCCATATTCATCAAGCTCTTTCTAAGCCAACTGGTAAAGCTGAGCAGAGCTGACTTTCACATGGTGCCTTCTCAAGGCAGTGTCTGGTAAGCCCTTCGTAAGCAGAGGTTACTAAGAAACCCTTCATAGAAGCACTAAACCCCCAGATCTACTTGGAGCCCAAGTCCTGGAGCTAAAAATGAAAGACATCACCTTACACAGTCAGCCCAGACCCACAGCACTAAAGACCAAGCCAAAAGCTGAGTTAAGATTTGGGGCTAAGGACTCACCCTGAGCACAGGCTGATGGTGAGACACAGCTGCCGGCCCATCGGGGACAATAACGACAGGCAGGTGGTAGCGGTTCCGGGATAAAGAACCTGCAGCACAAGCAACACTGAAGGCCTCTGAGAGCGTCTCAAAGTTTTTCTTGCTAAAAATTGCATTCATCAACTGGATAATTTGATCCTGAAAGAGGAAAAGCAAATTTGTAAATTTATAAAAACATGTAAGCACCAGCAGCTTACCACAACACTGCAAACCAGCTCAGTACAGGGTTATTAACAAAAACATAATTAATAAAGACTGTGTAATTTCCCTTAATTTGTTTTAAAAATAGCTCAAGTGATGAGGTAATCCCAAATTAGCCACCTTTTGAATGTCACATTAGCATTCTTGTTCTTGGCTGGGAGGTTCCCACCACAATTGCTCTAATTTGTACAGAAAACTCGCAAACCCAGAATATGGATCTACCTCTTCAAACTACGTGTTTCATAATGGAAGATGCCATCAGTTCAACTATCCAGACTGTGTGCAGCTGCAAAAAGACAAATTGGCTCCAGGAGCTGTACAACTGTCATCATACACTGGAGAAAGACTAGGCTACCTGCCAAGCTGGGAAGGCCACAGAGAGGTGATGCAAAGCACCCTAAATGGTTCTGGAAGGAGCCAGCCTTGGCCCATGCAGGCTTATCCCCTTAGGCTCAGCAGTGTCCTCAAGTTAAGAGGATTAGCTTTAAAGCCGTACCACAAGGAGCACAGAACCAGCTCTGGCTCTGGGATGTGCCAAAGCTAATTTGTTCTCTCTGAATGGGACTGCATCCCCCAGCTGATTTTGCAGCCTGACTTCGTGAGGTTACTGTATCTGCACCACATTCCGCAGGGTATCACATACTATTCGGATTCTTCCATTACTCCTTGCTAGACTGCTAAAGGGTTTGGTTACCTATACTTCGATACAAGCAAAGGATTGTGGGATAAATCCTAATGAGAATAATCAAAGACAATTCCAAATAAAGCAACAGCCATACAATTTAGTAACCTACAAAGAACACTTTAAAATGAAATCCACTGCATCTCAAATTTTCACCCTCCTACTTATATTAATGAGCACCAACATACATGACCTAACTAGAGAAAGCATCCAGACAATCAACAAAACTCCTGCACAGTGCAAATCCTGCACTGTTTTTCACTTATATGGAGCGTATGACAGCTCCAGACCTTAATCAGCAACTTACACTCTCATTTAAATTAGGGGGGGAAAAAAAGATTGGAGCTACTTTTTAAGACACGTTTATTTTTAAAGAGAGATTTGTGGCACTCTGGCAGCACTCTCACCATTCACACAAGAGAAAGCTTTAAACCCCAACAATAGCACTCCTGACAGCACAATTCCAAAACAACACTGAACGATTTTCCTTAATTGGTCTTTTTTTTAAACATCATTTGGATGCTGACAGTTTGAATTGTGTGTAGCAGAATCACCACCTCAAACATGACATCAAAATTACTTTGCATTAGTCTGTTTGGCAGCAGCATGGAAGAGAGCCAGGAATGAACTCAGATGTCTTACACTGGCTTCAGTCTCAACCTGCCACTTTGGCTTGTGCTTCAGGGAGCTGCCATTTTCAATCAGAAGCACATCTACCTCAGTTAACTTTTTGTGGGAAAAAAAAACCCAAGTGGATAGTTTGCAGCAATGATTTCTAGTTTTATGAAGCTCAAAAGAAACTTCCAACAGTCTTTCACTTTAGACAACAAGTTTTGCATCTGGTTTCCTCTAGTCACACTGTAGTCCCCCTTTTGGGTACCCCAAACCAGGGCGCCTGCATTTCTTACAGGTAAATAACATTTGCAAAACATTTTGAAATGCTGGAAAGTGCTAGACAAGTGCTGAATACCAGAACAAATTCTGAAACAAGCGTTTCAAGAGCTCAATAAGCAAAGAAAATACAGGCCCCATTTGCCATTTGTTTCTGTACATTTGAAAAAGGAAAAAATAAACCAAATTCAGCCTGGGATCTTGAAGGTAGAATTTCCTCCTGCACCCTCTGAGATGAGTGTGCTCATTATTTTTTCCAGTAGAAACTCTATCCAGTTACTCCAGCCTCTTGTCCTGCACAACAAGGACAACGGATCTTTTTTGTGGGCTACAGTGTGCAAGGGAGGCAAAGGCAGATACAGACCTCCTTCATTGCTGGCTCTGTACCCACGTGGTCTGACAGCTTATAGGCAGCAGCAACAAACAGTGCAGTAGTCTCAATTCCTTCTTCAAACTGCAGATAAACTCCACCCAAGTCATCCAAGCGAGCAACAAGATCCTAACAGAAAGAGTTATTAAAATTTAAATTGCATTCTAGTAGATCCACAGAAGTTAATTCTGTCAGGTCTGTAATCAAGAGTATGTATATGGGATCACTGAATTATTCTGTAATAGTCATTTAGAAACAGGAAGAAACAGAAACCGGATTTAATTATATTTAGAAGTCACTACTTTACGTGCCTCAGTTTACTATGAAACAGTTAAAAGTCCAGAAGAGATATCTGCTAGGAAAGAAGAGTCAAGCCAATCCATGTCATGCAGGCAAAGAATTAGCCAGTTGGTTTTTCATTTCGTGTTTCACATTAATACATTTTTTTTTTTAGTACTACAGAGGTCTAACAAATTCCTGCATAATTAGAGAGCACAGTGAGTTCCTACCTCTATCTCCTCAACAATGCTGCTCAGATCTGCTTGCTGGGATAAGTAAGATGCTGTCTCCAAAGCCTGGATTGTTCTTAAACAAGAAGAAACAGAACCAAACAATTGTATGATTTTCCTTACTTGAAAGACAAACACAAATCAAAGCAACTACAGTTTCTATTATGAATGAAGTGTAAACCGGCTGTTACTGCATTCCATTGACTCAAGCTATGAATCTGAAATGATTTAGTGGAAATGCAGAATTCAGTAGGGAACACCACTTCAGCTGCATCAGTGCTGTGATTAACTCGGATTCAAACGCAGAGAACAAACCAAACTTTGAAACCTGCACAGTGCAAATCCCCAGATTTGCTGCTGACATGGAACTATGGCTGGGTTTACGTCAAAAATTTGTTGTGAATCTCTTTAGACCAGGAGGGCTTCTTTGGGATGTTTTACAGACCATTATTTTTGAATTGAAGACAATATGCAAGCTCATTTGCAAAAGCACACAGAAATTATATTTTTCATTCCCCCAGAGGAAAAATAATGAGCTGACCAAATACAAATAAAAACACGGTATCTACATTACAAAGAGTAAGTGTTAAAATACACTTTACTCCAAAATCCAACTGCTTAGAGAATAAACATGAGATGAATCACTTCCATCTGAAAGACTTACGCCAGCACATTTTCTTCTTTGCTAAGACAAGCAGTAAGAGCACTAAGAGCTTCCTGAGATGCTAAAGGAAGGCCAAAGCTGCTCAGGGCCCCAACTGCATGGAAGATCTGGGTGATTGAGGAATCCTCGCTGACAGCTGCAAGCAGTAGCTCCCTGGTCTCATTTGAAATGGTAACCTGGAAGAACACAGGGAACATGTTGATTCAACACACTTGACTGGTGAGCTACTACAAGCTCCTTGGGAAAAGCCCTTTATCATTCATTATCTTTTAGTTTAATTAATTAAATCCCTAAGTTTTGCTGTCAACTATCAATTCGCCAGGATAATCCACGATTCAGATTTATCCCTGTAACCGGATACTGCTTTTCATCTGGCATCATATCACTGTGAAACTGGTGGTACTGCTGAAAAATGGGGCTTGGATAACCCACCCACAATTCAGTCTTATATCATTGCAGTGTTTCAACACAGGGTTTACATCCAAACAAGTCTATCATCTGCTCAAAGAGCTTTTAATTCACACAGCCATTGTGAATTCCATTAAAATCTGTTGGCTCCTTTTTTCTCAGCCATTGATGTTTGATCAAGAGACATCCCCTCAGAATTACTCTGGCCCAAACACTTGCTTTATGTCTTCGTATAAAGCACTCCCAGACACTTCATAAGTTATTTACCTACGACACAACAGAGAACAGCCCACTAAAAGAAAGTAAAAGCAGAAGTTCTGCATAAGGGAAAACCAAGGAAAAGATGAAAGGAAATATTTGCTTGGTAACACCCATCATCAAAGCTCAGGGCTCCAAACTCACCTCACAGCCTGACAGGACACGGATGGACTGGGCTGCGTAGAAAAGGGAATCGACACTGCTGGAGTCCACATGGGATTTGATGAAATTGCATGCAGCCTGTGAAGAAAGAGAAGTTACCCTATGGCAACAGGCTTGATTTCAGGCACTGAGAGGATGTTTAAAAGATACTCTAAGACAAATTAATATACACTGTTACAAAAATGCAAATGAGATCCCTAATAACATTTCTGATGCAGCAGAGCCGAGACTCCCCAGATCCTACCCTGCCAAGTGCTGCACATAAACAAAGATGGTTGCTGCTAAAAGAAATAAATGATTTTCAATGCAACTAGAATCCAAATTTAAATTGAGCACAATTATAAAACCTATTAAATTAGAAGTCCCACGTGCATATTTAGTAGGAAAAGTCTCCCAGGATAGCTTCTGCAGCAGAACTTCCTTCCCAGCTGGATATCACACAATTAATGGATGCAGAATACAGAATTTCAAAAGTGTACCGAAAGAAAAGTTGAGTAGGCAGCTACAGTATGAAGGCAAGCAATGAGATCATTCAGAATCTGCAGCCAGGTTATTATTAACTGACAACTAGATAGACAGGTCATTAAGACTCCATTTTAACCAGAAAATAACCAAGAATTTAATTGCTCATACCCAAAGACCAGTGACTCACATATGTGGAGAATGGATTTTTACAAGCAGGACAGGATTTTAATGCTACTGTTACTTTAGGAATACTGATATAAGTTCAAGTGTTCTGCCTAGCTATTATTTTTTACTACCTCTAACTTTTAAACGGTCTCACCCTGCATAGAGGTAGACTGTCCAGAAATAGATTCTTGTTGAAAACCTCAAGGAACAAATAAATAATTACTATTTATTTACAGAAGGCTGTATTATTAGTACTAAATTCAGGAACTATTAAAAACCCCAACCACACTGAAATACACGAGATCAGCAATTCCCAGCTTAGCCCACAGCTGACCAGTCACCAACTACAGTAAGATGTGCAGCGTGGTGAACCACAGCACCTCCAGGAGCCTCACAGTTAAGTTTGTGGTGCAAACGCACAACACTCAGAGAGAAACTCCGTGCAAATGGTTTAGAACCAGTGAGCTGGCTGAATTCATGAGGAAAGCACTAACTCAGGTTTACCATTCAGGAGCATGGATATGTATGCAAGGAGGTATTCCAGTGTAAGCAGGCTGTTACAAGAACAGCCAGCAACACTTAAAACTAGAAAAGCTTAAAGACATGAAAGGGCAGGAAGCATTCTGCTGATACAACAGCCTTTGCTTCTAGTCTGCACACAGGAATATATTTTATATATAAAAATATAAAGATCAAGTGACTTCAGACTGAATTCAGCACTGGAACTGAAGTGAAATGAGAGCTCTACTTAAAAGGGCACTAAAGCAAACATGCCACAGGCAGAAATCTTCACAAAATAGTGAAGCAAATTGCTGGCTATAGTAATACCACAATGGGCCATTGAGGAGGAGCCCCAAAGCCACCATTTAGAAGCACTAAATGTAAGAGAGCCTGTGGCACAATCTGCCTGGACAAAGATCCAACCTATTCAAGTAGTGGAACTGTAATTAGAAAAGCTTTGCTTCAAATAAATGTACTTACTAAAAACATAATGCATATGAGCCTTCTGCCTTCCTCACAGTCCCATCAAAGCGCAGCTCACTGGATAAACACGCTGTGCCTTATCTCTGGCTGCTGAGCTGTGGCCGCAGCCCCCCAGCGTGGCCCTTGGGCCGAGCTACACAGCACAGGGAGGCTGGGAGAGCAGTAGCACCACCAGGTCCTCCCCCCCCCTCACCTTTTCATCCGCCACCCGCACCCCCAGGCTGCTCAGCCCCACGATGGAGTAGAAGGCAGTCTGCACATCGGTGAAGGGCCGCTCTAGCGCTGCCCTCAGCTGGGCCAAGTCACGGGTGGTGAGGTGGTGGCTGGGGGCCAGGGCCTGGGTACCAGTGAGGAGGAGGAGGTTGAAGGCCGCCACCAGGCGCAGCCACAGACCTGTGGAGAGACAAGCATGTTATCCCATGGCCCTGCCCCACTGCATGGCCATCCCTCAACACGAGAAATAGTTACTATTACAAAAAGTGGAATATTTAGATTTAAGCCAAAGTAGAACTAAGCTTCATCTAAGTAATTGTATTTTTTTGAAAGTCAGACAGAATGTTCCTCTGACTCCATGTTTTCTTGATTTTTTTTCAGATTGCATTTTCCAGACACTGTACAAAGTGAAATGATGACTTGTGTTAAGTATGGCAAGTACTGAACAGATGTGTCTCCTTCTATAATCACCTTTGTCTGCAGTCTTTCCTATCTAAAATACAAGATCATATACAGAACTGGCTCCAATTAGCAGAAATTTAGCTGTTATAAGGTTCATAATAAACTTAAAATTAGTCCTTGGAAAGTAACAGAATATGCATAAGATTTCTGAGAAAACTGATACATATCCATGTAAGTGGGAAACATATTCTTCAACGAGCTCTTGTCTCGTTACACATGACTGATGGAAATCATTCCCTCACGTGTCCAGCGCTGTATTAAAGGATGTTGCTTTCTGAAACTCCAAAACGAGTCTTAGAGAGTTTGGCTGCTGACATTTTCGGTATCACCTGGCCCCGCCGCCCAGCCCTGGCCCCTTCCTTCCCTCCCTCTCTTTATTTCCCTCTCTCCCGGCTCCCTCCTCGACTGGTCGGGTCCGGGTCCGGGTCCGGGTCCGGCCTGACCCAGCCCAGCTCTACCTCGGCCTCGGCCCCAGCCCCGGCCCATCCCGCAGCCTTCGCCTCACCCCACGCCGCCATGACACCTCCCGCTCCTGGGCCACGGTGCCGCTTCCGCGCCGCTTCCGCCCCGGCCCGCCCCACCGTCGCGGGGGAGCCGGGGGGGGGGACGCCGGCCCCGCATAAGCCCCTCACGGGCACCGCGGAGCTGGGACAAGGAGCACACCGGGGGGTCCTGGCAGCGGCAGGAGAGGGCCGTGAGCGGCGGGGCCGCCCAAGAGGAGGCGGAGGGACCACCTCCTCCCTCCCGGACGGCGAGAGTGGAAGCGGCCGGGGGCGGGGCCTGGCGGCGATGTGGGCGGCGCTGATTGGCTGAGCCGCGCGCAGTGCCCAGCGCGCTACGGGGCCTTAAAGGGGGCATGGTGGAGGGGGATCGAAGCGGTCGTAGCATCACGTAGGACGGCACGGAAGGAGATGGCACGGCAGAGCACGGCATTTTATACCATGATATATGCTGTCATGCCAAGCTGTGCCACACCATGGCGTGCTGTATCACACCTTGGCACATTGTGGGAAGCTGTTTTGTGCCGTGCCATGCTGTTCAACATGACACTGTGCCATGTTGTGCCATGGGCTCTGTGCCCTGCGCCCTGCCGTGCCTTTCCACGCCATGAGCCATGTACCATGCCATGCTGTGCTGTGCTGTGCTGTGCTCCATGGGCCATGTACCATGCTGTGCTCTGCCATGCCGTGCTGTGCTATGGGCTGTGTGCCATGCCGTGGCACCCCACGTCTTTGGGCGCTCCCACCCCCTGGCCTGAGAGCCCCACTGCACCAATTCTCTGCTGGCCCAGCAGCACCAAATGTCTCAGCGTCTTCTTTGCAGCCATGGTGGGATGGTGCTTACACCTCAGGGAAGTGCAGGGGTTTCCGGGGGTGTCAGCAAACCCCCAAACCCCCTGGGTCTCGAACAGCCACTGAGCACTACAGGGCTGCTAATCCGCCTGGGATGCAGTTATTTCTGCTACCCCTGAGCAACAGGCAGCAGGTATCAGCCTCTCCCATCACCCCCTGCAATTAACCTCCTGCTCTTAATTACACCTGACCACCACAGCCAGCCTCTGGCAAAGCCATGAACTCCTCGGCTGCTGCTGGCCAAAAGCTTTTTCTTCCCAGCAAAGCAGGGGCAGAAGGGGCAGTGCCCCACTGCACGCTTCCCTGAGGGAAACCTAGAGAAGGTGTTTCTCGTGACCTTTGTTGCCCAGACCCTGGAGCAGTGCCCTTGTTTGTGAGAAGGGAGCTCCCCAGCCAGCAGCGAAGCTTCAGGAAGGGTGTTTGTAGGCAAAGAAGCAAATCTTTGCAGCTTGCTCAGATTCCTCATGAGGCATGCAAGGTTCAAGGGATCATTTCAGTGATCCTTGCTTTAGGGGAGCCTTATTTTGCATCTCTTTATTTTCTGCCTTTGTTTTTCCCTAAGTATCAAATAATAAAAAAATGAAATAAAAAACCCCTCTGCTGTTCAAAACCCAAACCTGTCAGTTAACCAAGCTGGATTTCCCCGGGTTTATAACCAGCACTGTCTATTTGCCCTGTTTTGGTTATTTCAGGTGACTCTTGGGAATGGTCATGGCCACACTAGCAGGGACCCCAAGTTCCTTCAGTGGAGCAACATGTACATTGATGTGCAAAATGCCTTCTTCCCTGCAAACCCCTGGGGTCGGGCAGGTGTGCCTCCAGGTCTCTGTCCCATGGAAGACGCAGCAAGCCATGTGTGCCACACGGCATCCCATTGCTCACTTCCCTCCTGGAAGGCCCCAGAATTTGGGGAAAAGGGCTGTGCTTCCTCCTGCAGAGGGCACTGGGATCTTGAGCTTTTTGCTTTCCAGGGAAGTTCCCATGAGTCGGTGCAGTTCCCACTTACACATCCATCCCACTGACCCTCTATTCTCCCCACATTTTGGGGTGTTTGCTCTGTGTAATGCAAACAAGGCTCTTGGTCTCGCTAGGGGAAACAAAGAACTCGACAGCTATGGTGCTGCTTAGGTGTGGAAAGCCACCGCTGAAAAGTCATCCTGCTCCTCCCTCTGCGCCGGAGCTGTGGTGTGATGTCGACTTATCTTTGGGGTTGAGACAGCTTCGCTGGTGGCTTTATAAAGTCCACCTGAGATGTGCTGCCCCTCAGCTCTGTTTCGACAGCGCCAAACCACCAATCTCACCTAAATCACCTAGTTATTAAGCCTGAAATTGTTTGACTACCTCGACACAGAAGATGCTCACAGCCTGGATGCGTACTGATATGAGGATAGGGGCACCAGCCCATCGTGGATGGGCATGACAGGATGAGGATATGGGCACCCAACTGTGCCATGAGCATCTCCAGCACTGAGGATGCTACTTTGCACTGGGTTATTCCTCTGTCATTTTCTCTTAGGGAGATGAAGCTCCAGTTAAGTGTGTTGCAAAATCCCGTCAACACAGCTTTCCAAGGGGAAGGGAAAAATATTCTGCATCAGAGCATCTGATTTTGACATTCTGACCCAGAAAGGGCTTTTGTTTAGCTGAGTTGGGTTTGCATCACCTTACAGCTTGCAGAAAACAAAAGCCACATTTTGGCCAGTGATGGCATTTTTCATTCTATTGCGCTTCTTGGAGAGAAACTGTGGTGAGGGGAAGATTTTTTTTTTTTTTACTCAGGGCTGGAGCAAATCCAAACTAAAATGATCTGAAAATTCCTTTGTGAAATAGCATTTCTCTTCAATTCAAGCTATCAGATGACTCTCCAGCCATGCTCTAGCCCTGCTCTCCATCAGGAGATGATCATGTAACTCCTCCCTGCAGGGTGGCTGACCCCACCATCACCCTGGGACAAGGCACCGGCACTGGCCAAGAGACTAAAGAGAGCCTAGCTGGCTCTGCCACATTTTCCCCAGAAGCACCAGCCCAGCCTTGAGAAGAATCTGGAGTCGTGCAGCCAAGCTCTTCTGCTGTGACAGATGGAAATGTGAAGGGTTTTTATTTTTTATGAGATGGGTGAGAAAAAGCTAAAGGCCACTTGTGCAATTAAGTACCTTAAGTGTGGATTTCATTTCAATGTAATGGGACGGTTATTGCATATAAAAGAAGTGCCAGATGGTTGTTAAAACCACTTTTATTAAGTTCTATTAACAGTGCATTTGACCTGTAGCCCATCAAGAACTGCAATCGCTCATCATAAAACAGCTTGGGAGCCCTTGCCCCGGGCAGAATTTTGGCTGGTCCTTGTTAGGACCTTTGCACGACAGGAGCACTCACTGTTCAGTGCAGGGCTTGGCCTCATGGCACAGGTCTCAAGTCACAGGATGCTTTGCCCATCTATCTTTGAGTTTCAATTGGTTGTTGGTGGTGACAAGGACAGAGGGATACAGAGGTGTGAAGGTAGCTGAGGGCATTGATTCAGTCTGGCCAGGTTGCAGAAGTGTGGCCCCACTCCTGGGGTGGTGGCCTGGGGAAGAGGAGGGGACACAGCAGCATGTGAGATGGTGAGAGGTGAGTCTTCTCCTCTACTCTGCTCTCACAAGTCCCCACCTGGAGCATTGTGTCCAGTTCTGGAATCTCCAACAGAAGAAGGATATGGAATAGTTGGAACAAGTCCAGAACAGGGCTACAAATATGAGGGCTGGAGCACCTCTGCTACGAGCACAGGCTGAGAGAGTTGGGCTTGTTCAGCCTGGAGAAGGCTCTGGGGAGACCTTAGAGAGCAGCCTTCCAGTACTGAAAGGGACTACAAGAAGACTCAGAAGGGACTTCTTACAAGGGCATGCAGTGACAGAATGAGGGGGAACAGCTTTAAATTGGAAAGGAGAAGATTTAGATTAGACATTTGGAAGAAATTGTCAACGATGAGGGTGAAGAGGCACTGACACAGGTTGCCCAGGGAAGCTGTGGATGCCCCATCCCTGGAAGTGTTCCAGAGCAGGTTGAATGGGGCTTTGAGCAGCCTGGTCTGGTGGCAGGTGTCCCTGCCCATGGCGGGGGGTTGGAAATGGATGGGGTTTAAAGTCCCTTCCAACCCAAACCATTCTTGGATTCTATGATACTACAACAGCCCAAGGAGGCAGAAAAGACCCTGCCGTGAACCTGGATGGAGGGATTTACTGCTCTCTGCAAATTGCAGGCAAATGGGCTTTGGGGTTCAGCAAGAAGAACAGACACCCCAGCCCTTGCTTGTGCCCACACCGGCAAAGCAGCCGGATTGCAGCGCGAGGGCAGAATGGTTTAGCTCCATAAAATATTAGGTAAACTTCAGGTACTGCATGAAACAACTGGAGAAAACCCTTTTGGAGGGGTGTGGATGGCAGCCAGGCACGATGGGATGGTCAGGAAGAGGCTCTTAAGAGAGCAGTGAAGTATAATTTGTTGGGATTATTAATTTGGAGGGGGTGCAGCCCATCATAGCCACCAATGAGGGGGGGTTGTCCCCATCACCCACAATGCACCTGGCAGCAGAGGCCCCCCCGCGCGCCCCCCCCCCCCCCGCGCCCCTCCCCTCCCCCGCGCGCCCCCCCCCCCCCCCAGAGGTGTGATGTCACAGCTCGTGCTCAGCTGCACCTGCCAGTGCCAGGCAACGAGCACAGCACAGAGCTTCTGCCCTGCTCTCCACACTGCCCTTCTCATCTGCCCTTGACACTGCCCAACTGCCCTGGTCCTGACACTGCCCTTCTCCCAGCTCTGCCCTTCTCAATCCTCTGCTCCCAATTCCTTTAATCCACATCCCAGCCCTTGTCATCTGCTCCCAGTGCCTCCTTCCCCATCCCACCATGAAGGCCTGCAGGAAGAGGATGCTCATCCTGCTGGAGGTACAGTCCTGCTCCACGGAGGGGGACACCCCCCAGGGACCAGGCAGGCTGGGGTGGGCACAGTGAGGAGTGCAGACCCCTCTTTGGGGAGCTCGGTCATCTGGGAGCTTGTCTCACCCTCTCCACCCACCCAACAATGTCACGGGCTGGGAGAAGCCCTAGTGGGCTGCTCCTCCCCTGCTGAAATTGAGCATCCCTGGCTGGGGGGACACGTCCCATGGGACCCCTGAGTGCCCCAAGCTTGTAGCAGAGGGGCACTTGCTGGGAGCAGCTGTGTCCTGCCCAGAGCCTGAGCCAGTCCCTTCTCTGCCCCTTTCCAGGCTGGAGCCATGGCAGTTCAGCGCTGCCCACGGAGCAGCGTGGAGCCGAAAAGCCTCCTGCGCAGAGTAAGTAGCTTCTGGGCTCTGAGGCGGGCGTGGGGCCGGGGTCTGTGCCCAAGGCCCCGCGGGGCAGGGAGCAGGGCTGCTCATTCCTGTGCTCTCTGCTCTGACAGATCCTCAAGACCTTGAGGGCATCCCAAGTGCTGAAGCACAGGATCCTCCTGCTGAAGGCGCTGGCCCGTCGCTCCTGGTGGGTGCAGGTGTCGAAGGAGCCACTCGGGCTCCAGCCCCCTCCTGGCTGGGGACGAGCCCAGGGGCCCCATCACCCCACGGTTCTCCCCGGGCGGCACGAGGGGGCAGGGTTGCCGAGACCACCGTCCCCCAGGTCCCCTTGGCTGGCCAGGGCAGGACCAGAGCACTTTTCTGCTTGGCTTTTGGCTTAGGCTGCTCCACCTCCTGCTGGGAGCTGCAGAGCCGGCTGCCAAGGCTGCAGTTGAGGACATGGAGTGGGAGGCCTATGTGGAGAGAGAGAAGGAAGTGGAGATGGAAATAGATATGAATCTAGACATGAAGGAGGAAGAGGAGGAGGATATGGATGAAGAGGAAAAACTGTTGGCAGCCCCATGGACACCAGGACAGGCACGTGCTCCCCATCCACTGCCCACAGCCAGGCTGGGGCTGGGCAGTTCTGGCCCTGCTGCAGGGACACAGCACCCAGTCCCCTTGTCCTGGTGGCACCACGGCCACCACCCTGCCCTGAGCACCGACCTGCTTGGGGAAGGGAGGGATTTCTTGGGGCCAGTCTAACCCTGAGCCCAGCCAGGGCTTAGCGCTGGGGACAGGGTCCTGCTGTCCCCAGCATGTCCCAGAGCTGTGGCAAATCCAATGCCCATCAGGATGAACCCCCACCCCGAAGTAGCTGCTGCTGCTGAGCTGGCTCAGGAACCCCCTTCTCTGCTGGGTGAGGTGCTGCTCAATAGCAAAATGGCTGTGGCCCTGCTTTTCTTCCAGGTCTCACAGAACTTCCCTGGCTCCTGGAGAATGGCAGAGAGCGAAGATGAAGAAGAAGATGACGACTTTTAAGATGTTGTCTTCTGTTTTTTTTTCCATAATAAATATTGTTGTTTGTTCTGACCCAAGCACTCTCTCTTAACCTTGCATTTGCTGTGGGCACACGAGGCGCTTGCAGAGTTGAGGTTTCCCCTTGCTCTGTGTTCCCACGGCTGGAAGTGGCTGTGGGTGCTGGCCCGGCCGCCCCAGGGGCAGGGAGTCCCTGTGCACAGAGGGGGTCCCACTTACGGAGGTGATGGCACTGGGCACCAGCGGGGTTCATGGGCTGCTGGAGAGAGGTGGAGGTTTGGGTTAGGCAGCAGGACAGGAAGGGGAGGGCAAACAACCTCCGCAGCACTCCTGGGCTGAATCTGGCCCTTGTGCATTCAAGTGAAACTCCCAAACCTGTGGGCTGTGCTGTAGCATCGCTACCCCAGCTCTGCCTGCTGGAGCACAGCCGCCCTTCCTTCTTTGGAAATAACTCCAACAATTCCCTTTTTAGGCTCAATACCACCAGTTTCGCGAAGGAATGGGAGTCTGATCCCCAGCCATGCATGCTGGGATGGCTGTGAGTGGATGTGTTTCCTGCAAATGGCTTTTCAAGACATCCCTTCTTCATGGCACTCCCACCCCAGCAGCTCCTGCCTCACTGCAGAGGTAATGCTGGTTCTGGCTCAGCAGGAGCTCGGCTGCTCAACCTGCTTTCCCAGGAGTACTCCTCGCCCCTGCCAGCATTGAAGGTATTATTGTGCTGGCTGGGGCTGCTTTCTTTGTTACTGCTCCTGGAAATCTCTCCCTGATAAATCCCAGCTGGGACATATTTTTTTAGGATCTTTTTAAATGATTCCTATTTTTCTGCAGTGTCATTTTCCCTCCCCTCCCTGTCCTGCTGCCTGACCCAAACCTGTCATTAACCCTGGATGTCACACCCACAGGCTTCTCATCCCCAGGAGCCTTGCCTGCTGTAGGTCTCTCCCATTAGCCCAGTCTCTATACTGGCAGGGGCTGGCAGCACCTTCAGCACCCCACATCCTCCTGACAGCACCCCTAGAGCATGGTTCCCACATGACCCCCCACAGCATAGTCGCTCATTAGCAAAATGATTTACTGACTCCTCTCTCTGTGCTGCCACAGCAACGTGACCCACATCCTAGTGCTGCCCAGCCTCGGACAGAAGGATGGAATGGGAGCTGTATGGGAGGTCCTTCAATGCCTCCAATAGATGGGTTGTGTTTGTACCGTTCCCGTCCTACACATTGAAGCTCTCCTGTTTTCATAGGATATGTCAGACCCAGGCTCCTCAGGTAGATCACCTCTGCTGCAGGGAGAGAGAGGAGGAGGTGGGAGCAGAGGCTGTGGGAAAAAGGAGAAACCTGGCCAGAACACAAGCTGGGGTTGCACACCTTCTCCATTACGTGAGATGGGATGAGGCAGACAGGTGAAATGCTACAGCTCGACCTGCTGCTTTTCCCTGCTCCTGTTGGCTCTGGCTTGCCAAGATGAGGTGTTTTCCTGGCAGCTTCGCCCTGACCACAGGCACCGCTGGGGTAAAGGGGTCATAAATCCTCACCTAACTGGGGTTTGGGAGTCAAAGGGAAAATGCATCCCAGGACATCTAGAGGCACTGGGGAGGTGCAGCTGGCTAGGAGGGGGCAGCAGGGGACCCTGCATGCCTGGAAGATGCCCTCCCAGATTTCCCCTGCATTTGCCCAACCTTAGCTCATGCCCAGATGCACTTCCCCCTGAGCCCCAGCCATCCACAGTCAGAGGAGCAACAGCTCTTTCTTTGCACCAGACCTGGACAGTGACAGCTTTGAGTTTTCCAAAACAGACCATAGAAGTGGGGAATCCTGCTGAAAGAGATGAATATTCTGGGTCTGGAACAACAGCAGGGGGGTAAATCAGCACGGCTCCAGGTACACCAGCCTGGCTTGGCCCTGCTGGAATGAAGCTGGCTGGCTGATGGGTTTGTCTACTCCCTCCTGCCCTGCTGTCCCAAAGGACAGGCTGCTCCTGCCCCACAGCCAGGAGGAAGAAACTGGTTCCTGAGTCTTTCAGCATCTGCAAGTATTAGGTTCAGTTTTCTTTGATTCCTCATGTTTGCTTTGCTCTCCTACTTCATAAATATTCAACCACCAGATGCTTGTAAAAGTGCCTGTAAATCCCCCAGCCTCCTGTGCATCAGTGGGAGCAGCACCCACAGCCCACAGCCCTATCCTACTGGGATCCAGCAGCAAGGCCACAAGCTGCCCAGCCACTCTGGCCTCATGGCCAAAGCCAACAGCTCATAAAACCATAGAATCATCTGGTTGGAAAAGACCTCTGAGATCATCAAGTCCAACTGTACCTGTCCCCTTACTAAACCATGTTCTTAACTCACCTGCCTGCCTTTTAGACACCTCCAGGGATGGCGACTCCACCACCTCCCTGGGCAGCTGTTCCAATGCCTGAACACCCTTTCAGTGAAGAAATTACACTCCCTCAGTGCGCAGGTACTGGGCATGGGATGCAAAACAGCTTGTGGCAGCTCTGGCTGGGACACGATACACTGGTTCCTCCCTCCTGGTCTGCTGTCCAAGGACAAAATCCATAGCCCAGGGGGTGATGGGGTTAGAGGGAGGCTCTTTACAGTGGATGCAACATTTCCCTGCTCCCTTTCTCCCACACCATAGACAAATGCAGATTTACCCATGCCATGTGCCCACTTGACCCATCTGGGACGCTCACCTGCACCACCAGCACACAAACCTGCAAAGCTCCAGGTTGTGGACACTGCTCACTGATAGCTTTGCCAGGGATTGGAGGGACGGCGGTGAGCAAAAGAGGGAGAAAATAAACCCCCCAAACCCTGCATTACAGAGTGCTCCCCTTTTAGCAGGACAGTGCCCTGGTGGGGTCAAGGACCGAGGAAGGGTGGCAGCTTCAGGGTGAGGGCTCCGAGAAGGGTGTGGGGCCGTGGAGCACAGCAGTCCTGCAGCCCCCCTCCCCTCCAAGGTGTCTGTGCAATCCTGCAAACCCCAGCTTCAGCTTAGCTTTCCCATTTCTTGCCAAAATCACTCCAGAGCATGTCAGCACGCTGTCATGTAAGGAATCTCATTTCAGAGAGGCTTTTTCTTTCTCTCTCTTTTCCCCTTTAGATACAAACCAGACGCAGCTACATTTTATTGGGTGTGAGGGCAGGACTACCCGCATCCAGCCTTCCCCTGCTCCCTCCCCAGAATGATGCCGGAGTGGATTTGGAGGGCTGGGGCTCTTCAGGATACTTTCTGCTGTGCATCCATGGACCAGCTAAACTTGGGGGGCTTACGTGCAGAATCCCTCTCCCCACATCCAGCCACAGCATCCCTGCATGGAAACCATGGGAGAAGGAGCAAAATTGATCCATGAGATGATTGTTTTGGGGCTACCCACAGAGCACCCGGGGCTTGAGAAGCCTTGGAATAGTGGGATGATGGTGCTTCTCTCCACTGCATCATTATTTTGAGCACTGAGGAGCACTGCTCCTCCACAAAGACACTGGGAGATATTGCACTCCTCCCTTAACACCCATCACCTCAAACCCACTCAAAGAGGCCAAAGACCCTGCACATTCCTCCTTCTCTTATTCCAGGTGACTGCACAGACCCTGGAGCCCTTTACCTGCCTGATCTTGGAGCTCAAGTCCCATGCTCTGGGGATGGATAGTGACAGACAAGTCCTGGCCTGGATTCCTATTGCCCCCCTCAGCTCCCCTTGGTCCCACATGCAGATCAGCAACATAATTAATTGGTTTGGGTGATTATTTATGGGAACAGAGGTAATTTCACTGATGTTTTGCTGATTTTAGTTCTGCTCAGTGCTCAGGGCTGGTTGCCACTAGTGCCATTTGCTGAGATCAGGTGGGATCAGGGCTCCCAGCTTAATCATGCACATTTGTGCCAAGATGGAACATCCCCAGGTGGTGCTGGTGGCTCAAACACAGGGGAAGTCAGGCCCTGTGATGCCAGCAATTCTGCCTGGTGCTTTCTGCATGCTGTCACATCCATGATGGAGCAGAGGCTTCTCACCACTGCAAAGACCTCTGTTCTCCAAGCATGTTCCACACACCTTGCCCTATCCCACCACCACCTCAGGACCAGCAGTCTCTAGCCCCCCAGAAATGACTGGGCTGAGTGAGGATTACTGGGATGGAAAGTATTTGGCACATCCAATGGATCAGGGTGTGAGAAGTTAGAGCATCTCCCCAACCCCTTCCCTACCACTGCCTTCAATGGGCCAGGCAAGGCTGGGAATGGCCATTTCTGACCTCTACAGATATCAGGAAATGTATTTTCTGGGAGGTTTTCTGCTTTGCTGTTACTTTTTCACTCCTCACCTCTTGCTCCCAAGGAACCACTGTCCATCCCCATGCTGCAAACCCTGCGGCCAGGAGCAGCTTGCTCTCCACACCTGATGTAATCCTCCTTTTCCAAGATGCTTGACATGGAAAGTAAGAATAATCTGCTTAAGTCAGTGAAGGATTAAAACCATCTCTTGGTCTTCTGAATTGTCCACCTGCAGGCTCATGGAGGGGGGTTTGGAGCCAGGGGCTCCAGCCAGACTTGCAGAATTTGCCTAAAAAGAGCTACATGAGCCAGTGAGCTGTGATGCCCCTGCAATGGAGAGCACTGAGGGGCTCTGGTCTAGCCAGCCACACAGCTCTGTTTCTATGCAGGGAAAGCCACCCCACACCTGGTCACAAAGAAACCAGACCATCCCAGGATTCCTCAGCTCAACAGCCAAGCCAAGGACACAGAAATTGGAGGTTTTGAAAGGCTCAGAGTGCCAGTGCTTCCAGGAGCTGCCCCAAATCCCACCCAAGCCCCCTTCCAGTTCTGCCCTTCGCCTGTACTGTGCCAGCTGGGACAGGGAGCTCTGTCCCCATCACTGCCTGGGACCAGAGGGGGCTGTGAATAATGAGTCCACAAAGACCCAGAACACACTTGGTGCCTCTGCACAGCACCTCTGCTTTCTCCTGCATGAGCCCAGCCATCCCTGACCTCATCTCTCCCCACTTGCAGCACTGGCCAAAGGTGTCCTGAGCAGGTTCTGCAACTCCAGGGAAGGAACGACCCTCTTCCCCAGGGAGCCCCAGAGCCCTGGCTCATACAGAGCACAGCTTTGCAAATGTATAAGAATTTGTTCAAGAGTTCACCGAAGTTTAAAGTGAGAGCTTGTCTCAGACGCACCCTCTGTGATTCTTTTCCACCCTAACTTGCATCAAATCATTGTTGGACATTTATTGTTTCTGGGCATGCTCCAGTTCCTCCAGGATACAGCAATCAAAGGGCCCCATCCTCCTTTTTCTTCTGCCATCCCTAGGCTCAGCCCCATTCCCCTTAGTTTCCAAAGCCTCCAAACCTGACAGCCCCAAAAGTCCCCACCAGGAGCTGGGCTGGACCAAGTCCTAAAGGTGAGAGAGCACTGCATGCACCTGGGACTTGGTCCAGACCACAGAGCTCACTCTGGAGGGTGCTAACAAGAGGGTAAGCAGGGTTGAAATGGGTGGCTGGGAGCAGACCACTCCAACCATCTGGGGAGACAGAGGAGGTGAGGATGTGCTGGGGGATGCCAGCATCCCCGCAGACCAGTGGTTGATGCTCCCTGCTGGAATTTGAAAGCTGCAGCCTCAGGATAAGGTTTCCAGTACAAACACTTGGAGGTTTTCACTCCAAGTTTATGTTCCAAGACTAATTTCTCAATATTCATTTAGGGAGTCTGCCTTTCTGGGGGTGTAAATTGCTGTACCTCCACCGCCTTGGAGAGGTCTGCACTGATTTATATTAGCTGAGATGCTGACCCTAAATTTGCAGTTTGCACAAATGTTCCTGCCAATAAAACTCTTATTTAAAGTATTCACAGAAAGTGAACCCAGGAGGCATGTGAACATGGTCCAAACAAATCTAATTAAAGCTTTCATCCAGAAAATTCTTTCCCACTACAGAAAAAGAATCCGTGCATTAACACTTGTCCTTACTTCACTGGGGATAAGAACCTTGATTTGGAGGGCCAGGCTGAGTACTTACAAACCCTGCTAGCTTCAAGACACCTCAAAGCTCCTTTGGTCTCCCCCTGCATCCTCATCCTTACGGTACCTTTTTGGGTGGCTCTTAGCTCTGTAAGGAGCTCACTGCTTAATTCAGGCCAGCCAGGCTTGGCTGCACTAGAACAGAGCCATATGGTTCTGGCTGTGCTGGGGAAACATCTAAAGAAAGTAACCTGGCAGGGCCTGATGGAAGCTGTGGGAGGACAGAGGTGGCAGCAGCAGTGGAGGAACCTGGATGCCACCATGTCACACAGCTGATCCAGCTGCTGCTCCTCAGCCAGCCCCAAGGCTGAGGTCCTGGCTTGGAGGTGTGAATTCAAGCCCTTCCTTTGGACACATCCTGCCTGTTTTTAATCACTGATCACTTGATCTGCACAAATTATCACAGTAAACCTAGCAAGGAGGAGGTAATCCAGCCCTTGCAGCAGCATTTCGGCAGGCTCTGTGTTACCCATGTCCTCCCCAGGAAACTGGCTGTGTAAATGTAGACACATGGCCAGCACAGACACAGCATCCAGGACAAGCATCACTTTTCACTGCCTCAGTATCTGAACTATGAGTGGAGCTGGTGCATGAAACCTCTCACCTTTCAGCACCTGCACAGCCACCCCAGCCCACACTGCTGAGAGACAAAAGCACACCACCAGCCTCGCTGACAGATGAAGTATTTCTCCCCTGGCTTGGAAAATAGACTGGCCAAGATCCTCCCCCACCCTTTCCTATCTCCCAGTGTTACCAGCATCAGGCTCTGGGGTTAAAACAAGCCATGAGCTCAGCAAGGGACACAACATAGCAGGGGCTGCATTTGCATAGTATTCAGCAGGACCAGGGCACACAGTGTGGGCAGGGAGAGCCTGCTCTATCTGCTGGGTGTCTCAGTGTGTGGGCACACAAGACTCAGGCTGGGTTCTTTTCCAAAAGCATCACCCCCAGGATTACTTCTCACATCACCACAATAGGACAACCTACAGTGATGCTGTACTGGTGCATCTCATGGTCATATGTGGGACCCAAGCGCCAGGTCTGTAGGAGGCATCTCTGGCACACTGAAGTCCAAACAATACCTTTCTTTAGCCTCTTCCCATTTTCTTTACTCCTTCCTGTCTTTCTCTCCCTTGTTTTCGCTGGCATTAAGTGCAAATCACCACATCACTCAACTTCTCTTCCCCACTGCCCTTCCAAGAAGCTAAGCAAACAAATCCAACCCCCTTGAACCACCTTCATTTCACCTGCCCTCCCAAAGCCCCGTGTTGTTCTGCAGGATTCCAGAAAGATGGCCCTGCAGGAGTTTTCCAAGACAGGAAAAACTTCAGACAGCAACAAAAATGTGTAGAATTTGGCCTCTACTATTTCCTTACCTTTCAGTGACCTTCAGGGAGCTTTAGACAGGCTAAGTCTTCCCTTGCTCCCTGACATGCCCCAGGACAGCTCCTGCCAGCCCAGCCCAGACTGCTTGCTGGGGAAACAAGCCACAAAAATGGGAATAGAGAAAGAACATGACAGGTGGGGAGAAAAAGATGAGTTCACTGTTAATGTTAGAACTTATTCCATGCACATTCCTTGTGCAATCAAATGGATAGAGCAAGAGCTTTTGGTGCAAGGTGTGTTCCTCATCCCTGCTGCTACCCTGCCTGGGCCAAGGCTCTGCATAGATACCTTGTAAGATGCACCAAGACAGGCATTACAGACCAGTTTGTGGTGGGAGCCAGGAGCTTCTCAGTCTCCAGGGTCTCAAGTTCTTGTTCTTTGGGCATGCTCAGCTATTGAGGGAGTCTGGCTGCTTAAGGGGACTCCTAAGTTTTAGGTTCACATTCATTATACTACCCCTTTCCTCCATTGCTTTGCCAAGGGATTGCCCAAGAGCACAAACCTCCTTCTCTGTGGGGAACCAGGCCTGGTTTGACCATAGGACAAAAAATGTGTCTCCTGTCAGTGCACTGGAGAACAGTGGTGTGCAGAGGGGACTGCTGCTTCTTCAGCACCAGGGCTGATACCCAAACCCACTGCTGCAGCTCACCAGGAAAATCCAGTATTTGGAGCAGGGGATTAAAAAAAAGTCAAGGTATCTCCTGTGTGGCATTGCAGTCTGCCCAGACATGGAAGATGCTCTTCCTCCAGCTCTCTAGCCAGGAAAGCAGCCAGCTTTTGCCCAGACACCCCTGGGTTTCATGATGTGCCCAGGACACAAGCATTCTCCAGGATGGCTCTTCTGAACCGTGACTGGTCTGCCTGCAAATGAGGTCTCCAAGGTCTACAAAACCCAGGGTTGGACCATCTGAAGGACAGATGCTCCCAAAGAAGATTTCATTGCATTCCTATCCTGATGACTTTATCCTTGACCTGGAGGGCTCATACAGCAGGACCTAATTCATTCCCTGTGCTCAGCCTGAAGGACAGGGCTGCTCAGGGGACATGGGAGACACCTGCATTGCCTCCGCATGCCATGGCTGCTCAGAACTTCCAAGCACCCCGCTGGGCTCCCCCAGATAAGCAGGAAGGGCAGCAGGACATGAACACCATCTCCTCTGTAAGAGTGTTTTACGAGCATGGCAGATGATATGAAAGAGCAGGAGAGCTGTAAACAAGCTAATCTGAGTGTCTCCCTGGGGCCTTGTCAAGTCAGCTTCAACTCCAATCAACACCACTCACATCAGCCAGAGCCCCACCCAACCAGGCTGCCCAGGGGGACCCGTGTGGTAATGGCTTTCAGGTGCTCCAGCAAGGTCCAGAGGAAGAGCACAGGAAAGGCACTCCCTCCTTCCCACCCGTGTCCCTCATGAAGTCCCCTCAGTTGGCTCCAGATTCTGCACTCAAATGTACATTTCACTGTACGATGCTGATTTCTAGGCTACCCAGCAAGCACTTCTAAGGAATGGTTCTTACCACAGTGGAAAAATATTCTTTCACCCCAAAATTAAAGTTAGAGAGGGGCCAAAAGCAAGCAAGCAAAAAAAAAAGAACATGAAGAGAGCCTGTTGAAATCAACTGAGCTTTTTAATAGAGTTCTAGAGATTATTTCCTGCCCAGGTCTCTTCTCCCTGGCTCCCTTTCTTCCCCTCCCCTTTCCCACTCAAGCTGAAGCCTCCTTCTGAGCCAACATCCCACCTGTTTCTAAACCAAAAGGTCCTCTGCCACATTTCCCAGCAGAAGTGATGAGGCATTAAATGGAAAAGGTAAAAGGTCAGGATGGAGCCATGCCAGGGCTGTAGAACACAGCTACAGCTGGTAACTGCCAGAAGGCATCCATTCTTCCTGGTGACAATTCTCAGATGTCCTAGAGATGATACACTGAACACAGCTTGCCAAGGAGGACTCCTCACTTCCTCACTGCAGTTCGGGAGCCCAAGCATCGTGAAAGAGGTAACAGCAACCCCAAGTGCCAACTGGGAAAATGTAGAACCCGATTTGCAAGTGCAAAGGTGCAGGAAATCAGGTAGGCAAGCATCTGATCTGTGGCAAACTGGGCCACTGACTTATCAGGCAGGCAATAAAACAAAGAGGCAGTGATGAACCCGGCAAGCCACCCTACAGCCAGCAGCAGATGTGTTCAATTAGCCCAAGAGCCAATATCCAACCAAACACCAACCTAGCCAGCTCAAAATAGACAATAGGCTACTTGTTCCATCAAACAGCTGAGTTAATAGCAAAAATGTGCAGGGAGTGAGCAAGCAGCCAAAAACCCACGCCAGCCACTCAATAAGTCAATTAACCAAAGACCCACATAATCAACCACTTAAGTAGAGCTGAGCAAATAACTCACAATGAGTTATTTATCCATTGAATTTAGCCTCTAGTTTTGCTTGGGCCATCTCTGTGAGCACATGTCAAGTCCCTTCAATTGATTTTCAATTAACCTAATTTTGGCTTGTTTACTCTGCACATGGCTGGCCAAAAGTTAACATTTGAACCACACTCATTAGCTCTGATTGCCTGGGAAGATTACATGTTGCTCTCTAGTCTCAGATTAGATAAGCAGAGCTTTGCCAGTGAATCTCAGTCCCCAGAATGCTCAAACATGACACAGTGATCACATTATTCAAAGAAAGAGCTCAACAAGCTCTTATTGAGCACTGATCCAGCCATCCAAGAAGTTCAGTTAAATAGTCCTGCAGGAAGATGGCAAGCGATGCTGCTCAAACAGAAATCGGGAGATTGGAGGGTTTGGGTTCAGTGCCCTAAGATTTGGTCCCATTCCTGGGGATCTTTTCCATCGCTGCAGGACATTTGCTGAGGACACAGCTCCATGGCAGGCAAGGATGGTCGAGCTCTACAACTACAGCCCCTTGTCAGGGAGGTCCTCATACCCTACCTGGGCTATTGCAGTGCCTTCTCCAGGGCCACAGCAGGGCCTCCTGGCAGACCTCACCTCTTGACTCAATGTCACAGTTTGAGAAGTACTTCCATGGTGGCAAGCTAGGGGACACGGCCAGACCAGCTCTTCCTGACAAGGGCTGGGGACATAGCAAAACTCTGATTCAATCTGGATGCCCCACCAGAGCATTAAAATAACAGTAAGCACACACTGAGAAACACAATCACCTGACTGGGAGCTCTAAGCACAGCTGTGCTCCCCACCCCATGAGCCTGGGAAAAGGGCTGCATGGTGGCATGGAGTCCAGGGCTGCCGTCATCCTTCTGGTGCAGGAATGTCTCCTTCCCCTGCCTCACCAGGCTCTTTCACTTCTTGCCAAGACACCACAGGTCTACTCATGCAGATGTTCAAACACAAGCCCAAAAGCAAGGGCTTTGCCTGTGGAGCTGTTCCACAGCAGGATTTGGCCCATGCCATGGGTCACACTGCACTTCATAGAGCCAGATGCCACCAAGCCATGGCCATTTCCACACCAATGCTACCGATGATGAGGAAGGGACAATTCCTGGCCTTCTTCAGCTCATATTGGCCACAAAAAGAAACCCAGCCAGGCAGGCTGGGCCGGTTCCAAGCGTGGCCCCACACAACTCAGGGAGCTTTATGTCTCTTCTCCTCCCAGGGCTGCTGCGAGTGCTGTGCATTCGGCGCTGGCCTGGGAAGAGGCTTGTGCTGCTGGCTCAGCGCTGCCAAACCACATTGTCAACTGCTTCGCTGCTGCCTGTGAATCTTAATCCCACAGGCAATATATAACCAGCAGGAACAACACCATCTTTGAAGTGCGAAGGGGAATATCAGAGGAACACTGTTATCTCCTGCCTCTCTGAGAGGCAGTCGCAGGGACTGTCAGAGATTAGGACTAATAATACTTAGCTCACTTTAGCAGCCAGCTGAAACAAATGATCCTTACATGCCCTTATGTCCTAATGAATTGTGCCTGATTTTTCACCCAGCTCCAAGCATGGAGCAGCAGTGCAGCTCAGACTTCACTGCTTCCATACTGAGAGGACTGGGAAAAAAATAACCACTCTTGTTACCCATGCAAATCTGCCTGGTGTTTTTCATCTAGACAGCATCTCCTGCAGATCCCACTGCAGATTTAGGTTTGAGTTTGACTTACAAAGAGAATTGACCTCTCAAAGCCAAGCTCAGCTGCAAGCATCAAGCTTCATCTTCAAGACCAAACAAAACCCACCTATTTCATATTACTTCCATGCAAAGCTATAAATCAGCTCAGGCTTGGCTTGACTCTAGGCCAAAGCTTGACTGAAAGGTTCATGAACCTTAAGGAATCTTTTGACAAGCTTAGTCTGAGATTCAAATTTGTAATGAAAGCCCAAAACAGCAAAGCTCTGCTAGTTCATATAATTTCAGGTTTTGTTGTGAACATTTCATGCAGCTCTGGGGACACAGAAACCCAGTTGCTCCTTAAAAATCAATAGAGCTGGCCTGGATTTATGCCCATGTAAGAGCAATCATCCCAGCCCAGAAAAAGTGTTATTTTTATTCCTTGCCTTCTGTTTTGCTAGAATCCACCCAATAAAAGCTCCCAGCCCCAGTCCAGACTGTCGAAATGCAAATGCCAGTAGAGCATAAACCCCAGCATGTGTCTGGAGGAATTTGTGTAAACCAGCAGGGTTACTCCAGCTGCACAAGGCTGCTTGTCTGATGTGTGACTTGATCAAGCTCAATGAAAACCAACAAGAGCCCAAGGACCCCTCTCGTCATCCAAGTCCACCAATGCCCCGAGGGTTTCTGTGAGAAGTCTAGTGGGTTGTTGCCATAGGTGATGCCTGTTTCTCAAGGGCAGGAAATTCACCATGCCCCATGAGACTGACCTCAGGACAGAGGTTCTCACAGCCCACGGGGGCTGGCTCCTGCTCCCCTGGTCCAGTGTTGGGCTCCCAGCAGGTCTGTCAGGCTTATTCCCACCAATTTTTCACAGAGCCCCAGCTCTAATAAGGCAAACTGAGTTTGTGCTCTGAAAGGAAAACACTGTGGGGCTCAGGGGATGCTATTCTCCACCCTCACTCTAATTTTATAGCATGTCTGCAGTGCTGGGTCAACATCAAATTGCTCCAAATGGGAGAACTGATGCAAAGTGCTGAGCCAAAGCTCATTTAGGTCTTTTCTGTCCCAGCAAGGGAACCAACCCATCTCTGCAGGACCAGCTGGGTGGCTGTTAGGGTAAAGTATTTCTGATCCCTGGCTTCCTGCTTGCACAACAGAGAACTCCTGAGCTCTGAAGCCTGATGCACAAGCAGAGCAGAGCACAGCAGCCAGGTGGTGAGCTCCATTGCCCTGCAGTAACACCAGCCCTCTCAATGGAGCTGCTCCAGATGCTGCTGCAGCAGCTTTTGCCCTGGCACCAGTTACTGCTCCTTCCTATGCCAAGCAGTTTCTGCAGTAAGGCAGGAAACAGCAGGAATTCTCTGTATTTGCTTATTTTATAAAGTTTCTTATTGCAAAGGTTTAAAACCTGGCAGGAAGCTGGAAATGTTTATTTACCCGGGGGCTCACAGCAGCCCCAGAGATATAATGCAAGGGAACAGTCTTGCCTGCTTGCTCCACATCTGTACCCCAGCCCTCCCCAAAGGCTGGCAGGCAGCTCTCCTTTCACAGCTCATTTTAGCACCCAGGAAGCCACTAGCTTTCCTAGACTAATCTCTGCTTCGCCAGATCCTCCTGCCCTTGGTTGAATCCCTCACCCCCTCCCAAGGGCTGGAGTGCTTCAATGCACACTCCCTTCCATGCCTTGGGAAGGGAAATCCTGTCAAGCAGCCAGGACATTGCTTTGGCAGTCATTATCTTCCTACCAGCACTGCTGAGTAAGAGCTGCCTTGGTGCTTTACCTTCCCTGCTAGGCTCTTCACAGGTATTAAGAGGAAATTCCTCACTCCCTGGCAACATCTTCTTGGCCCTCCAGTGCAGACACACTGAGATTTAAGGGTTTGTTCACATCAGAAAAATCCATCATTGATCAAGGCCAGGTCAGATGGGGCTTTGAGCAACCTGTTCCGTTAGAAGTCCCAGTCCATGGCAGGGGTTTGGAACTGGATGATCTTTAAGGTGCCTTCCAGCCCAAACCATTCTATGATTTGCTGCCCCTTGATCTGAGTAATTAATGGTGCCCATCTTAGAGGAGCTGAGAGGTGGTCATTGGGTTTCACTGAGGGTGACTTTGGGTGTTGATCATGCCAGGCTGGCTCTGTCCCATGTGCCCTGAGCAGGCTTGGAGCAGGGTTTGGCAGGGCTCCCTGCAGTGGCCCTCTGTGCTGGTGTGGGGTTCTCTCCCACAAACACTGGGTTGCCATGTGGCTACATTTCCCAAGGTATGGCCCTTATACTCCTATGGATGCTGCTGGGGTGAAGGGACCAAACCACTGAGGGTTTGGTGTTCCCAGCCATCTTAGTCACATGCAGAAGGCACCCCACAAGGAGTCAGACATTTCCTGAAAGCACAAGGCTAAGCCTTGCAGCACCTGCCCAGCATGTCCAGTGCACACCTTAAAACATGTGCACAGCCCAATCCCCATACCAGTGGCATTGCCCCAACACACAATCCCAACCAATACTTGTCTCCTACTTCTTCGGGAGCCTCCCTTTGGAAAGGGGGAGAAGACCAGCTGCACTGAAAGATAGAATGCCAAACTTTGGATGCCAGCTTGAGCTTTGAAGGAACTTGGTCCTACACCTGAACCTCTCTTTAAGTAAAAGGAAGCCTTAATGCCAAGGGCATCACCTTATTCATTATTAATATTGCTACATTTGTACTCACATTATAGTTTTCAACAAAAACAAAACAGTAAAATCTATTAGTTCTCAATTTACCAGGAATGAAGTCCAGGAGCAAGATGAGTGATCAGAGAAGAACTCACACAGGAAATAGCAAGAGCGGGATTGTGGTGGAGGATTAAGCAGAAGCCAATGGCGATGGCAGCACCGAGGGTACCTGCACTGATAGGGTGCAACCCTGCAGGCAACAGACACAGCAGGTGGAGCTGGGTGCTGGCAGCAGAATCAACTGAAAGACCTGGGGAGTGATAAATCACATTTAATGTCCATCCAGAGAGCCCAGTCAGGAGCAAATCAGCCAGAAAGTAAACTGGAGACAACCTTCAGCACACGATCAATCCACCCAGAAGCCAAAACAAGACACACACCACCAAACCATTCCAGAAAAAGAGAAGAATGCCCTGGGGCTGAGCTTAAATAGAGACCCAGACCACAGGCAGGTGTGTGGGTGGGGTCCCAAGTGAGGCTGCTCAGGGCAATTGATGTGCATTAAGGTACACCTGAAGCTGCATCAGAGAATCTGTAGATATGGGTGCTAAACTGAGCTACCAGGGGGAGGCTTGCCCAGATGTTCAAAGGTCCCTGTCCTCCTCTTGTCACACAGCACAGAAGAATGTCAGAGCTTCCAGCACTCAAGCCCTTTCTTCTCAAGGCTGCGAACTGATGTGAAGTAATGAAGGGGGTCTCATGGCGAGTCTAGGACAACTGTACACAGGACACCTCTACATGGCCTTCTCTCCATAGGGATAACTCTATGCAGCAGCAGGGACTGCTGGTTCCCTGCATTCCTAGTTGCTGGAGTGGTGGGATGCCGTGCCCGTAAGTTCCTCAATTTAAAAAACAACACCATCTCCCCAAAAAATGAGAACAAAAACTCAGCCAGGCACTTGGGGCTCCCCATGAAGAGTTATCCCTGCAGAGAGTGGTCACTTTCCCCTCACAGTTCTGCTGTCAGCAGGAGCAGGGCCAGCCTCTCTCCCTGGAAGCAATGCCAAGCATCTGGCACAGCAGATCAGCATTCCCCCAGCAGTGATTCTAGCAGAAACCTAGACCAGTGATCCCTGACTTCAAGGGAGGGACTGTGATGTGAATGCCTCACAGCAGACACCAGGATTTGGCACCTGAACGCTAGGCATGGGGGGAGAGAGCCCACTGGGGAACACTGAGTTATTGAAATTGGATGCAAGCTCCATTTATCTTATTGGAGTGGGTTTGGGGGTGATGTAATCACTCAGTGTGCTTGCTCATTTGGGATCGGGATGAGATGCTGTTTATCATGAGCTACAAGTCAAGGAAGGATGCGAGAAAATGATCTGGGACTTCCCAAGCAGGACTTGCTGGAGCTGTGAACCAGGGGAGACGTGACTGGAAGCCGTAAGGATTAATGGCCCCTCTGCTCCTGTTCAAGGCGCGAATGAATGAAATTCTGTTCCACTTACAAAGGAATGCCATTAATTCAAGGGGAGATTGTCCAAATCTTTCTCCAGTGTGATGAAAGCAGAATTTGGCCCTTGATCTCGCACAGAAAATGCCTGTCTAGCAAGTTTTGAGGCCCTTCTTTCCATTTCTCTTTTGATTTAATTGCATTTTCTGCTGTACAAATAAGTTTTTCCAGTCAATGCAGAGAGAAAGGAATAGAGAGTGATAGGCAGGTAGGCAAGTAGAAGTACTGCTTGTCTGGAGGGAAGGAAAAATGACTGAGCAGAGGGGAACTGTGCCCAGGACATGGGGAACTGCTCCCTCCTGGTCAGTAGTGGGAGATGCTGGGTGCAAGGGGTGAAAAGCCCAGAGAGTGGGAGGTCTCTGGCACTTTTGTTGCCACTTTAGATGGAATTTGTAAGTAAACATGGAGCTGACTGAAACTGCTCCTGCTCACCAGCAGCCCCTCTCTGGTGCTCGGTGGAATCTGGGGTGGGAGGGGTCCAGGTAGGCTCTATGTTTGCTCACATTCCTCTTCATGTGCCGGTTTCGGAATGCCAGTGCAAAACAGGGAATGGTGGCAGAGCAATGTGTGTGGCTGGGACAAGTGACAGGCTCCCTTGGCTTTTGGTGGCTTCATGCTGGTCCAGGGAGGGGAGGCAATGCTATGCAAGTGATGGGTTATGGAGTGCAAGGACAGGGTTTTCTAGTGTGGAAGACCAGGGCTGGGAGGGCTGTGGGCACCCACTGGAAGCTGGGCAGGAATGGGAGCCCCAGCAGATGAGGCTGTGACATGTCCCAGCTAAGGCACCACGTTCCTGGGGAGCACGAGGAAGCGATGCCCTCATCCTTGGGGCAACCCAATGCAATGGGTCCTCCTCCCCCTGCATGCCCAGTTCCAAGCAGATGAGCATCCATGAGGGACAGCCCAGCACAGAGCACCAGCCCTGCTGTGCCCAGCCCCTCTGCTCTGGGCTGTGGTCCCACCAAGTTTCCAGCTATGGGGTGCTCTGGGACCCTGCCAGAATGCACTTCAGGAGCCATTTCTGCTCAGGCTCTCTAACCTGCTGCTTTGCTGCCCATCACAGCAGGGAGCTTCACCTAATTCCCTAAATGAAGCCAGCGGTGTCTTTTCTTCCAGAGCAGCTGAGATGGAGCCGCTTTGCTGTGTGTCACCCAGAACAGTGGCAGGCTGAACTCTGCCGAGCTCCACCGCCTGCCATGTAGCATCACGTTTGCCACCCCCATCCTGCTTGGAGCTTCTCCCTGCTGGCAGGATGCAGTGCTAAAACAATCTACAAGCAGAAGCAGCAGATGTTTTTTTTAAAAAAAGAGGCAATGATCCAGAATTTTGCTGATATAAACACAATACCAGCACTGAATGCAACTGAAGGAAGACAAAAACATCCCAAAGACATAAAACATCAGGCCCCTTGGAGAATCTCCAGGCTACATGCACCAAGCTCCATCAGCCTTGTCGAAATGAGTGCTTTAACCCCTTTTCGATCTCTTTGGCAGTCCAGCCCTTGGAGATTTATAGCGGACTCTGTTTGAATGAGGGATCTTCCTTGGCATGTCCTTCTGTAATTATGGGTGAGAAAACTGACAGCCTAACTAACCCTGCACCCGTCTGACCGTCCCATTCCCCTCCCTGTGGGACCCTCAGCTCCTTCCTTGCTGTCAGTCCCCAGCACTTCTGCAGCCCCACTGACACCTCAGGGCCCTGCTGTGGTGCCGGGGATGCCAGTGTGCCCAACCCCCAGATACCCACTGGTCCCCATGAGCCGTGCTGGCAGCCGGCACATCCCTGGGATGCTCTTTTAGGAGATGGATGCCCTGCTGCCTTGCTCCACTGCCAAGTGCAGGAGTGGTGCAAGCCGGTGAGGGCAGAGCAGGCAACACAACCAAGCAGTGTTGCAAATTCCTCTCTGCCGGCGCCGCTCATTCCCAAGCCCTAATTACAGCAGTGCTGCAGGGACCAGCCTGGCGCGGCTGGATCCCGGGGTCAGGCAGGCTCCGAGGGCCAGCCGTGCTCCAGAGACAGCACTGATGTATTTTGACAGGACTTAGGGACACCTGCTACTTTCAGAGATTTTCTCTTTTGCTAGTGAGCTTTCAAACGAGCCTGTGTGTGTTGACGGGGCAGATATCACTGGAGGGTGTTGAGGCGGGAGCAGGAGGGAAATCTCTGGAGAAGGTGTCAGGAAGGATTTTTCTTGGCTGCTCACCCTGCAGTGAGTGATGGGCACCAAGGAACACGCATCCCTTGGACCTAGCTTGCATGTGCTAGCATCAGCTATGAGGCTTACTGTATTCTTTCTAACATCCCCTTACAGCCAATTAGTAGCTTTAATTTATGGAGACCACACACGTGCCCAACCCTTGTATTTATGCTGGATGGTTTCCATCTTGGAGACTTTCTGGGCTTTCTGTCCATTCTCAGGATGTTTCCAGGACTCCACCTACCCCTGCCCAGCCCTGCAGCCACAGAGGAGATGAGAGGATTTGTGGCCAAAGCATCAAGAAACGGAGTTACCAACCTTTCCCATCCATTGGAAATACCTCAAGCTGTGCAGACCACGTGCTCCTGGAGCAGGTGGGGCATTAACTCATGAAACAGTGAGACTCAAAGCGTGTTCTGCTCTGTGGGTGCAACATGGAGAAGGACAAATTTCATGCCAGTGCCAAGCCTCGTGATCTGCAGCTGAGACCCTGCACATTGACAGATCCAGCAGTCTTGATGGGTTTGCTCCAACCAGACACTGGAAAGAAAAATGAAAGCTTTGTATTTGTTTCACCAGCTCTATCAATCGCCCTCTGTCCTCTCCCTACCTCCTGCCCTGGTTTCCATCGTTTTCCCACCTAAGGGATTTGCCCGCCTACTAAACTTTGAAGCCAGATGCAACTCTCCCAGACATTGTTCTGACAGCCACATCATTGGGTTGACACTGCAGAGCAGGCAGGGAGGGCAGCTCTGAACTGCATCTGCCTGCACAGGATCTGGGTGGCATCAGGCATGGGAGAGCAGATGCCTGCTTTAGCATGGACAGGTCCTCACTGATACTGAAAATGCTGGCAAATAAACTCTCTAAGACTTGTTTCAGAGTTTTAGAAAGTAAGTATCCTTTATTTCTACAGAAATTCTTTAATTCTAGCGCAAACTAATTCTATTTAAATCATAATATTCCACTTTTTGTAATAGTAACTACAACTTGTATCATCAGTGGGAGCACCTGAGAGCCCAACAAGATCAAAAGGTGTATTTCAGCCTAGGAGCTGCCATCCCATCCCATCCCATCCCATCCCATCCCATCCCATCCCATCCCATCCATCCCATATGGTGTTACACTGCAGAGCTCCTTCATAAAGTCCCTGGTGAGCGATGTAGATTCTTCCTGGCCAGAGCTTTCTGCCAGTTTCCAAACACATTTTATATATATACATATACATATATATAGCTGCTATTTTGCTGCCAGTGGGAAGTGAAGGTTGTTCTCGGCCTCATTCCCTTTCTGCACATTACCAGACTCCCCCTTGCTGGCATTCATTGAACCCCTTCTTAGAAGTATCTGAGCAGAAGCCAGGAATTCAATAGGCAATGAAGGTGCTTGATGTCTTCTCAGATGGCTCCTCCGCCTCTCTAGGAATTTTTTGTTGGGTCAGAGTGGTGGGGTTGTGTGAGGGGGACTGGAATGAACATCACTGCACATCTGCCCCCCCGTGTCGGAGCCTCTCTGTCTGACTGCTTTCATGTGCAAAAGCCAAAACAGAAATACACCTGACCTCTGAACCTTGGACGGGCCCTTTCACCACCTCAAAGCAATTGACATTATCTCTGGATTACCTCCTTCCTCTCTTTGCTCCAAAGCCTGGACGCTTACGCCAAGTCCAGTTCTCAGCACATCTGCTCTTTCAAAGATTTGGGAGGTCCCAAGACCAGTCAGTCCTGGAGTCAAGACTCTGACATCTGGTTTAGCCTTGTCTATGAGTCACTTGGGGAGCTTGGGAAAGTCACGTAACTATTCCTAGCCAGTGCAGCTGACTGCTGGGGTGGCGCGAGTCCCGCCCTGGCGGGCCCCAGTTGGCCACTCTTCTCCAAGGCTTCACCTCTGAGCACATGCCAAGCGCCTTGAGCTCTTCCGATGGAAAACGCTTTGCAAATTCCCCATAGTCTGGTGTCCCATGATGGAATATAGGTGTCCTACACCAACAGTCCTCTGTCAGCCCATCTCCAGAAGACGAAGGTGCAGAGATGCCCTGTGTAGTCTTGCATCAGGCACCAAGACTTCAACAAGAATTTTCATGTTATGCCATTTTGTGGGATTTCCCTGCTCCACCCCTCTCCCCTGTGGTCCATCCCACCATTTCAGAGATTTCAACTATTTTATTGCATTTGTTTCTCAGGACCAAAGCCTGCTCACAGCCTTCCCTGGCGTCGAGCTGGAGAAACGCCGCCAGTCCCAGCTTTCCGCCAAGGTTAACTGAGCAGAGCCTGGCCCTATGTGTCTTAATTGTTCACAGACTCATTACTGCCCTTCCTGGTCTTTGTTATTTCCTTGGAGGGGCTGGGAGCTGTGGACATCGTGTGCACTGGGCCCAAAGCAGAAGAGTGCAGCAGGAATGGGAGCTGGCAGCTCCCAGTCAGGGGTTGTGGGGGGGATTTTGTTCCACCGCTTCTACTGGAGCTTTGTTTTTCCATCTCCATCCAATGAAATAAACACTTTCACATGTCCTGAAGTCCTGCAGACAGAGCTTGGGAGCTTTGCTTTTGCTTTCCACGTCTTGTGAAGTGGCTGCTCTCGCTGCCTTCCCAACCAGGACAACTCGCTCAAGTGCCACCTCCAAACCCCTTGGCTGAGAGGGACCTTGGTTCTCTCCTCCCAGGGACTCTGGTGGCACTTTTCCCCAAGGACATGGTTTCCCTGGAGGGAAAAAACCTGATGGCTGTGGGGCACATGCAGGACTGTCCCCGCCATGCATGGCTAGAGCAGAGGTGAGCCTGATGCCTGACTGGAGCTGTGATGGGGAACAAGGAGCGTGGCAGGAGGAGGGAGACCTTGTAGAGACACCCCTGGGACTCCCCACTCCTCTCACCATGGGACCCCAACCATCCATTCCAGCTCCTTTGCCTAGCTCCAGCCTTTGTGCCCCTGGGATTCATCCAGACCTTTCCCCAACACCCCCCCACACTTTTCTGTGAGCCCAGGGGCTGCATGGGGAAGGAGAAGAGGGGGGCAAGGAGAGGGATCATGTTTAGGCCCCGTTGTTTCTGCTCACAGACGTGGCAGTCCCTGTGCACGCTGCAGCTCCAGCACTGGCAAGCACATCCCAGCCTGCTTTTATGTTTCCTGCCTCTGCTCCCAGACAGCTCTGGGACAGCCCAGCACCAAGGCACTGTGCTGGCTGGGACCCTCACTGAGCTGCCCACATTGGTGGGGGATTCTTCCTCCTGGGGAACTGCGAGCCCCTCTGAGCATCACGGGATGTGGCACTACAGAGAAAAGCCCCAGGAAGAGCAAAATCTGGTGTGCTCTCCTGGTATCCCCTCTCCTGATATGGGTCAGGAGATGCTCACCAGCCAGAGTGATGCTGTCACCTGTGTTAACCTCTTCCATGGGGAGAGCCCAGGAGGGGAGCTGGCTTGCATCGGCTGCCCTGACCCCTCTGCCGTGATAATTTACATCAGCACAGCCCAGATCCAGCCCTGACCCCAAGAGGAAGGTCCTGTTTCTCCTGCCTTCCCCACTTGTGCTCGGGGGAGGCAGAGGTCCCTGGGGAAGGGAACTGTGACAAAGCCTGTGTTTTGCATCGTGCTCACGGGAGCATCCCACTGATCCCCAGTGAGATTCACTGACCTCTGGGGCAGGCTGGGGGTTTGGTCCTCCTGGGACATCCAAACTATTGTCACCATCTGCAGTGGGTCACAAATCATGCAGCCCTCTCTGCCCGCCACTGCTGTCACCAGAGAGGTCAGGCTCTAACCTGCACCACAGCAGAGAGGGTCAAATTCTCCTAAAAGTCGTGTCATTTGTGCCCTGACTGTTTCTGGGTCTTTTGCAGCATCCCAAGAAGAACAACTTCACTTAGGTTTTGGGGAGATTGCTGCAGAACTAGAGGCTGCTCAGAAGTTGGACACCTGGAGCAGGGAGAAGGCAGCCCCCTAGCAAGGAAAAGGCTGGGCTGGAAAACTGTGGAGCAGGTGGTGAAGGGAATGAGTCAGAGGCAGGTTGATCCTTTTTTGGGTGCTCAGGCTTGGAGCCCATTTTCTTGGCAGTTTTCACAGCATTCCCACCATGCAGTCAGGAGCTGGGCTGTGCCTCAGCAGGAACCCAGACGGCTCCTCTCCGTCCCTCCACATCCCCAAATCTGGCAAGTGCCACGAGTAAGATACAAAGAACAGACATTTCATGGTAGAGACACACCCATGTCCCCACCGTGTTTCCAGTCTGGCTGATTTTTCTCCCCAGAACACACAAACTTCAAGCTTCCCCTCCGCCTCTGCTGCATTTATGCTCTGCTTCTCCGATGCCATAAATAAAAGACAGGATATAAATAAATAATAGTAATAAAAAATCCCCTCACAAACATGTAACAAATCAAAATGACCCCATCTGTGAATGAAGGAAAGAAAAGTCGGGTCCCTCCCTGGAAGTCTTGAGAGCTTCCAAAAATAGGCTGTGGCCCCAGCCAAGGCGAGCGCAGCCAGGGTTTGCTGGGTCAGCACCAGCACCAGAGGGGAGCAGTGGTTTCCCAGCCACTCCTGCCCTGCTCCAGTGCCCACAGCTGGATGGATCCCAGTGGCACAGTGAATCACACCATAGATCGAGTGGTGTGAAATCCCTCCAAAACTCAGGGTGAAACTTTAATTTGCTGCTTACACATGAGCCAAAAACCACCTCAACCTGAAGGTGAACATGGTTAATGTTACAGCCAGAATGACTAAAAGGGTCCCATGATCATGCACACCCCAGATTTCAGTGCCCAGCTGCCTCCCAGCCCTTGTATTGGCTATTACAATAGACCTAGAAGTTTTTCCCCATTTTCCCAGGAATCTCCATGCTATGCTTGGTATGTGCAATTGGATGCATTCTGCCTTTGGACATCCTGGAGAGTGGTGTCTGGCGAGGGTGGGAGGAAGCTGGGGTGACGGGGGATGGCAGAGGGATCACACCATCCCTGCAGCACTGGGTGATGCTGGTAGCAGCTCCTCTCCCCTCTGTGCATTTCCCCAGGCTTTGGGTTTCTCCCAAGTCTTGCTGCAGGAATGCTCCTCAAGCTGGCTGTTCCCTCCCATGTCTGGGGACCATGACTGGAGCAATGAGGGATGCAAATTAGGGCTTGACCCCACTGACTCACCTGTCTCAACCCTGCACCCATCCCAGGGGCTGCGCAAAGCTCCCAGGAGACCTTGGCACCTCTCCCGTTGTCGGAGGCACCCTAGGCCACTAATACGTGGGCAGGATCCGCCATCCTGCTGGGCACAGGCAGGAGAGGGAGAGACAAAGCTGGAAGTGCTGCTGAGCCGGCAGCTGGCTGTGCATGGAGGGCTCAGCCTCCGCTCGTCCGGCCGGAGTCACATTCCTTCCTTAACCCGGAGTGCCGCAGCACAGCGAGTGTGAGCACGAGCGCACACGTCCTCCAAGAGCCCCAGCCAGTGGCCAAGAGACTCCAGATGTTGAAGGAGCTGTGCACAGCTGCCGGCCAGCAGCGGCAGAGGGCGAAATAAAGAAATAAAGAGTTGACACCCTTCCCTTCCCAGTTTCCCTTTCCCATTTTCCCTTTTTCACTTTTCAACCCAGGACAGAAAGGAAAAGCAGTCCCCGTGTTCGGGCTCCCCTTGCCAGCACCATCCCTCTCTCGCAGCTCTTGGTTCAGCAGTGGGGCTGCCTGACCCCAGCACAGCAGCAGGACATTCCTATATCCCCTCCATCCTCCTCAGTCCATCCTCCCAGCTCCCAAGGCTGTGTCTGCGATGTCACCCCAGGCAGTGCCACCTGGCACGGCAAGGGGAGTAGAAGAGACTGTGGCATTTCTGAAAAGAGAAAATCTCCCTGAGTAATTGAACAGGAGCCCGATGAGCTCCGATGAGCTGTGCGGAGCCTGCCTGAGAAATGAGAGCATGGAGCAGGAATGTCAGGTATTTCCTTCTGCTACCCAGTGCTAGAGCAGCCCCAGGTAACAGGCAAGGGCAGAGGAAAGGACCAGTGCTTCTTCCTCGCGTCCCTTTGTTGCTGAGGAGCTTGGGGGTAAACTCCAAATCACAAGTAAAGCTGCAGGGGTGGAAGTGAGACTGTGTCTCGCTGGTGAGATACAGATCTGGTGCTGTCAGCTCAACGGGAAAGGAGATGGAAAAAAGCCTGCAAGAATTGCAGGTTTTATTCAAAGATTAGATCGATTGAAACATTTCTGCAGTGTGGGAGCTGGGAAGGAAGCTGCCTCAGAAGGGGCCAGGCTCTGCATTTAAAATGAAAATGTTTCCTGGGCCATCAGCGACACGTGCCTGTGGAAGCAGGATGGGGAGGGTTTCACACAGGCACCAAAAATGCAGGGGCCCTCAGACCCTCCTGTACCACCTCCTCCTCAGCAGGGCTGAGTACCCTGATGGGATAGTCGGCAAGGATGGAGAAGAATCACCCCTCAAAAGCAGAGGGGGGACGTAGGATCAGAGAGCCACGAGTCCTCCCCCGAGTTGAATTCAGGTCACAGTCCCAGTGCCCCTTGATTTTGCTTCTTCCTTCGCGTGGCTTGCGGTTGAAACTCTAAACCGGCTCCTCTGGCCGGCCGGTGGGGAGCGGGGCCGTGAGGCTGGATCTTGGCACAAGCCTCACATTGGCTCCACGCAACCCCCAGCCGTTTGTGCACAATGGAAAAGCACAGTAAAGCTTTTCCTTCCTAGTTTGCATAAGCATCTCTGCCATTTCCAGAGAGGATGGGGAGGAGAATGGCAGCTTTGAAGGCTGGAAGGAGAGGAGTGGAGGGGTAACGGCAGCTCCAGTGAGGGGCTGCACAAACCACGGGGTTTTCATCCCACTGAGGGTGAGGACTGGTGTGTTTTGCACACACCAGCACTGCTGGCATGGAGATCAGTAGAGGCAGTTCATGCACTGGCAAAGACACAAGTGTCCTTGTGCCTGCGTATCGCTCCCTGCTGCAGAGTGGGGCCAGCATGGGCTGTAGCCTGAAGATGCCCCTCAACCCCCCTTGTTTTTCCTGCCCCAGTGTTTCCAAGAGTTAGGTGTGCAAACACAGCCCTTCCCTGCAGCTGCACAGCTGATGAGAGGTTTGCCCACTTTTCTGGCAATGCTCTGCTGTGCCTGCAGGCACTGCCCAACTACACGTGCTCTTCTGAAATGCAACCAAGCTGTGACAGAAATGAGCAGCATTGTCCTTCCCTTTACTAAACTCCGAGGCTGAAACATCACCACCTCTACACATACATCCAGGGTTAAGGGCAGGTCCCAGCTTCACCAGCTCCAGAATAAGATTATGAAATGGATATCAAAGGGAATAGAGCAAAACAAGATGATCCCAAACTTCAATTCTGTTATTTTTGCTTTTACCTTCCTCTTCCTCCTTATGTTTGTTTCTGAACTTCAGTAGAAGGACTGGCCGTGTCAGCTATTCCACATGTGAGGTTTGGCTTAAATCAACAGAAATCCAGCTGCTTTCCATGAATAATACTAAGTTTTCCTTAAAAAAATTCAGCTGAAGCCTTTGAGTTTGGGACAATCCCCAATCCCTTCTGGTTGCTCTGCAGGCCAGGGCACCCTCACTTCTTCCTGGGAAGGTCTCTATGGATATGTCTCACCTACCACCTCTTCTGGGGTCACTTGGAAAGTGGGGCCCCAGAAAAGTGGTCTCGTTGGGGTCATCGAGGAGCTGTGACATCTGCAGGTGCTCTGCATGTTGCAAAGCTCCACAATGATGATGCCAGAGCTGTTTGCCTTTACTGCTCTGCCTAGGATGCAACTCCTGGATTCATCTTTCTCTAACCTCTTCCTTACAACTCAACAATTCTCACTTTTTCTCTTTTCCCAGACTTATTCCTCCCTGGGTGTCGATTCTGCCTGTTGCAGGATGCACCCACGTCCTCTGAGCTTTATTAAGCTCCTCATCACAAGGCAGATGCTGGTGGGTCTGGTCCAACCTTGGACCTGAGGTCCCACTGCCTCCCCCTTCCCGGCCCCTCCAGCTCGGCTGATATCCGATATTGCCGTCTCCACTCCGGGCTCCTCAAGAGCCATTTTCCACCACTTGTCTGTTCTAATTTGGGTCTTTAGCAGGACAAGTCTGTCTCCTCTCTGGGTGTGGATCCAGCCCGTGCTCGTGGCTGTGGCTTGGACGCATCTGCATGTGGTCAGGCTGCCTGGCAGCAACCCCAGCTGGGGATGCTCTTGATCCTTCCCAGTGAGAGCCAGGCTGCTCATTAGAGCTTCAAACCCCACGGCAGGCATTGGTGGTGGCAATTCAGCATCCTTCAGCTGGGTTGGAGTTGGGGCCTGGTCCCGTGGGTCCTTGGGGGAACAGGGAGCCCCCATTGCACCCAGCACGCCCCGACCTCTGGCCTCATGCATACGGCTGTTTATGTGTTTATGTTGCCCATCTGCCTTTTTGTCGTGAAGCCCCTTCCCCTCCTTGCAGCTGAAGCAGGGGCTGAGCAAAGACCATTCCATTTTGCCGGGGCATCTCAGCAGGGAGAGGATCAGGCCCATCTCCTCTAGCCTGTGCAACTGAGCCATGTGGGGATGCCTGGTAATTATACAACCTGCTGAAGTAGTATAATTAGGGTACCAAATCTTTTGGCAGCAGGAAAATGAGGACACAAAGGAGAGGAGGTGTTGGTGCTGCAGGTGGTTCTGTAGGTCCAGGAGCAGGGGGAGCTGTGAGACTGGCTCCCCATGGCTCTCACCTTTGGGGATCTCAGTTTTCCCCCATGGGGTTTTGAGGTTTTCCTTCAGTGTAAGCATGCATTTTGCTCTCTCTTTTTTTCAGCTGGTTGAAAGCACGCAGGAGTTTTATTTTCCCAAGAGTTCTGCCCCACTCCTGAGTTGGGCTGGGACTGGGTGTCATGATGCTGACACCTTGGCTGCTCCCATGGGATAGATAGAATGAGATAAAATTAATTGTTTCAAATGATCTCATTGGGGGGGGGGGGGAAAGAAAGACAGTGGTTCTGGCTGGGTGACCCCTTCTCCCTGCCCACCAGGTGTTGCTGCCTCTGTGAAGAAACAAGAAGTGCTTGTTTCAGAGCTCAGCTCTTACCCAGCCTTTGGCTCCTCAGAGGGCCCATGTGGTGCCACTGCCACCACTGCTGGGCAGGGAGGTATCATGGGATGAACACGGGGAGGACAGAGACCCCACTGCATTTTTGGAGAAAGGGATGGTGGCTTTTCTTTTTAAAAAAAAAACAATAACAAACCAGAAATCGCACACCTGCCAGGAAAAAATCAAAAACCAAACGTATTTTCCATTGTGTCTTGGCTGTGGAAGTGGGTGTGTGAAAGCCATGGAAAATGGGAGGGATTAGGTAATATGCTGGGATGTAAATAAATAAATAAATGAGGGAGTGGAGAAGGGGGAGAAGATCCCAGAGCAAAACCCACCTCCCCACTGTGTCACCCTCTTCCAGACCCAGTGCCCCCACATGCTGCCCCGAGGGCCCTGTGATGTCGTAGGGAAGAGGCTGCTCCAGGAGCCATGCTGTCCCGCTGTGTGCTGGCACAAGGAGCACATTTTGAACCACAGTGAGAGATTCTGGGAGCAATAAAAAACCGACTTCTCTTCCCCCCAGCCTCCACTCCCTCCCACTTTTTTATTTCACGTGCTGCATTTACTACAATCTGACTTTCTTCTCTCCAGCAAATGCAGGTTTCAGGTTCCCGAGCACGGGGCTGCGGTTTGAGAGGAGCAATGGAAACTCCCTTGTGGTGGGAAGGGGCCAAAGGCACACGGTTGCAGGAGGGGAAGGAAAATGGGGCTGTTCTGACTGGGGTGTGGAGGTTCTTAGGGGCAGGGAGCTAAAACCCCTGTGCACTGCTCCACACCACGCACGTTTTTCTTTCAGTCCATCCTGTCTCAGACTGAGGGTGATGATGCATTTGGAGCTGGAACCATCTCCCATGCTGGAAGAGGATACCTCAGATGGTCCCATCACCCTAAGGCCACCCCAGGCCCCACCGGTGACCCACAGGAAAGTCTAAGAGGGGGGGTCTGCCAGTGACCCCTAACCACTGCTGCCTCTGTCCCCTGCCTGTGCACATTCCACAGGGCACTTCCCTGCCTGACTGATAGCCAGGACCTTTAGATGTCCCAGACAGCTGGGAAAGAAGTGAAAGTGCTTCTCCCCATTCTGGAGTGAGATCTTTATTTACAGGGACTTCAAATGTTTATCTAAAGCACAGGGCTGCAATGGGGACAGCGGCACGTGGCAGCTGGGCTTCCCCACACAGCTCTCACTTGGTCTCTCAACTCCATCATCCCTCCTCGACCTCAGACCATCTTCTGCTCCTTATTTATTTCCTTGAGGATCTTCCCTGCAGTAAATCACTGCTGGCAGGGTTGGTCTGGAGGTGATAGGATTCAGCTGCCGGCTGGGATTTTGGCTGTGATCTGCAGGACACCTCTTCTTCTCCTTATGGGGGTTGGATTGATCTTCCAAACAAAGAAATGCACCTCTGGAGACTATTTCTCTGAATTGGGGATCTTTGAGGCAATTTGGACAAAAGCCATCCTCTTTCCTCTGCCTCTTATTGCCCAGGCATTTAATCCATCACTTGGCATGAAAATACAATCACATTGGTTGGGACAGCCCCTCCTTGCCTGGTATCATCTCGAGGCTCCTTCGTGCTCCTTATCTGCACTCCTGAGGAAGACATTTTGATCCAGGACTTGCTTTCCCATTACCAAAGTATTATTTCCAGCCCTCTGCAGCTCCAGAACAAGCAGGGTTTTTCCCATTGCTGCTCCCTTGGTGGCAGCTACCAGGGCTGAGTTTCCTCATGGGTTCAGCAAGGGGTGGATTTGTAACCCAGAGTCTGTGGTTGGAAACAGCGTCCCATGTCCTTCATGTGAGAGAGTGCTGTTGGAGAGGAGGATGCTCATATTTTCTCTCACCCCCCTGCAGCCCCAGTACCCCTCAGCCCACTTTTTACCCTGGCTTCTCACCTTCTGTCAGGATGTCCCCCCCATGCCCTGGCGGTGCACCCCAGGCAGGAGCTGATGGATGGACACTGCTTCCCAATTCCAGTCTCAGCTCAATGGCACTTCTGGTTTTCGTGTTTTCTTTGATTTGTCTTCTTTTGTCTTTGAACAATTCTCTTCACAGCCACAAAGGCAATGGGCAGAGGTGCACAGGCAGAAGAGTGTGCTGGGATGGGTGTAACTCAAGAGAGAAACACTCCCTGCACCACTGGGCTGGGGGAGGAGAGGAGGCGAAGGTGCTCCGTGCAAACAAGTTCTCCCACAGTGCCTACAAGGTGGCTCTCAAAGGGTGGGTTTCCATTCACATCTGCCCTGCAAGAGCAGTCTGTCAAAACCCTGTAGAGAAGACCCTGAGAAACCCGTATTTCTTAGGAGTCTCCAGGTTCCCATGACTCACCCCCCAGCCCAGCCCCAAAGCAGTGCCTGGTCCAGCTGGTGTGGCCCCAGTGTGCAAAACCATCCAACGTGCCTCAATGAAACAGGGTGGGCTTTAGGAAAAGGACCTTGGTGGAAGTCCCCGGAGGCACTGTGACCTCCACCTCAGTGAAGGCTGCCCAGGGCATACCTGGGGAGCACCTCCTGAGTGGCCCATTGCTGCTGACGGGCATCAGCTGGGACAGGCAGGGACAGGACCAGGAGGTGTTTGGAGGGTAGAGAATTCATTTCCAAACAATATTCCAAATGTGTTCCCACTTCCATCACCCATGCAGGCTCCTCAGGCGGATAGGCTGTTAGAGAGTGGCTCAGCCTAGCAAAGACCAGGCTATGTCTGTTCAACACAACCCATGCTCTCATCAGATAAAATATCCAGCAAGAAAAAAAAGAGTTTCTAGATTAGATTCTGGCATGACTAAACACTCATGCTAGAATTTGCCAGTCTTTCAGGAACTGCAAGTATTTTCCCAGTGTCAAATGTTCATGCAGATAATGTATAAATAATGACCTCGATTATGTCAGATATTACAATGAGCAGAGCTTTGGGCTTTGGTTCATAACAGTATCTGCAAATCAGTTTCTTAACTTTTTGTTCCTCTTGGTGGATTCCTTATGCTCCAGCAGTTTGAGGCCAAACGCCTGTGTTTTGGGACAGGGCTGTGGCAGCCCACCAGCACCTGTCTTGCAATGGGACTAAGTGGTGCATCCCCATGACATGGCAGAGGGGCCCTGGGCAGTTTTGGGAGAAGTGTGGGCTGGGTGACCTCCTACCATGGGTCAGGCAGCCCAGTCTGAGGCACCTCCTGCAGCTCTCTAGGGTGGAAAGCCCAGACTGATCCACAGCCAGGAGTTGCAACAGAGGATGCAAGAGCATCCGAGAGGGAGCTGTGGTCAGTCCAGGACTATTCCTCTGTGGGGACAAGCAGAGCAGAAGGAATGTGGCAGCCAGCGGTTGCAGCTTTGATGAGAGTGATGCTGTTCTGGGGCTGGGGGACGTGCAGGCTCCTCCTGCCCTCCCACACCGCTGTTCCTCTTGGGTAGACCTCAGACAGCAGGGTGAAAGGTACCCGGGGGAGCTGGGGAGTAATGAGCAATTAAATAAGCCTTGATTGCCCTTGGAACATGTCCGGGGATCACCCTCTGCCCCTGACTCCATTGTCCACCAGAGCAATCTGACACTTGCAGAAATAGCTTTGTCCCTCATCTTGGTCCCAGGAGCTGCTCCCCAGAGACACTGGTGGCCAGGGAGGAACTGCCTGCCAGAAGCACAGGAAAGCACTGGATCCATCAACTTCACTGCTTCTCCAGCTGGAGAAATGACATCCACAGGCTGTGAGAGAGGAGAGCCCTGGTGGGAAATGGCAAAGCAAACGCAAACTGAAGCTAATCTGAGCCACTGTTTTTTTCTCCAGATTACTCTATTTATTCACAGTCTTTCTTTGATAAAATTGGTAGAAAATCAGAAGCAACACATACTGCCTTCCAAATGCAAAAGGCGGGATAGAAAGAGTGCCAGAGAGAGCAGGCAGCTCTAGCAGAGTTGTGGTGCAGAGGGGCCATCTAAGAGGCGTGAACAGAGTAACTGCACTTGGTTCCAGAGCCGTCTCTCAGCAGCTTCCATTCACTGTTCTGTCCATGTAAGACCTTCCCATTAATCTCCAGTGTTTGGATGTGCAGTTTTTGAAAAAGAGAGATGGATAATAAAAATATTTTGTTTTCAAGGCTTCAAGCAGCTGGGCAACATCTTCCAAAATGATGGTTGCAAAGATGAAACTAAAAGCAGTCACAAGCTTCACATCGTCCTGGAGCAGTGTTCATGGAATTGGTGTCCTTGTCTTGTCCCCCACCTTCTTCTTCCTCCTGTCCTCAGCTTGTCAGAAGCTGGCTGTGTGTTTCCCAGTCGGGGTGCTTAGGGAGTATAGGAAGGACTTAAATGCAGCTGGGAAATGAGGGTGATATTGAGACTGCTTTGATTTTAGGCAGAGACTGCAAAGTGGGAGAGAGTCTCCAAATGAAAGAGAGAAAGAAAGACAGAGAGAAATAGAGAAAGAGAGTGAGAGAAAGACAGAGAGAAAGACAGAGAGAAAGAAGGAAAGAAGGAAGGAAGGAAGGAAGGAAGGAAGGAAGGAAGGAAGGAAGGAAGGAAGGAAGGAAGGAAGGAAGGAAGGAAGGAAGGAAGGAAGGAAGGAAGGAAGGAAGGAAGGAAGGAAGGAAGGAAGGAAGGAAGGAAGGAAGGAAGGAAGGAAGGAAGGAAGGAAGGAAGGAAGGAAGGAAGGAAGGAAGGAAGGAAGGAAGGAAGGAAGGAAGGAAGGAAGGAAGGAAGGAAGGAAGGAAGGAAGGAAGGAAGGAAGGAAGGAAGGAAGGAAGGAAGGGAAAGAAAGAAAGGAAGAAAGAAAGGAAGAAAGGAACAAAGAAAGAAAGAAAGAAAGAAAGAAAGAAAGAAAGAAAGAAAGAAAGAAAGAAAGAAAGAAAGAAAGAAAGAAAGAAAGAGAGAGAGAGAAAGAAGCATTCTTACCCTTTTCCAGCAGTTTTTATTGTAGGTGGAACTGTTAACCCCACCTGTAATGAAAGTAGTCTGCTATTTCCAGTTACAAGACTCCAATTTCATTTGCTTTTAACTTTGTGAAACTCTAACCACTTGGCCTGAACTTCTCTAGGCTGGCTGCACATCAGCCAAAATAGCACCACTGTTTGTAAGGATGGGGTTAAGGAGAAAGGAAAGCATTTTCTGCAGGAGAGCTCTAGCAGCCTTCTGCTCTGGCAGGGAGATGCGCTTCACCCAAAGTGTCTGCTGGTGATGAGATGAAAAGCTACCCAGGTTATAACCTCTGCAACACTGAAGTCTGGTTGGTACATATGGCAGAAAAAAAAAAGGGGAGGCTGGGTTTAAATCAATGTGTTTTATAGCCCAATGTGAAAGGAAATGGTATAGCCTTGCTCTGAGGCACTGAAGGTGTTAACACCGAGCCTCAGCCCCTGCACAGAAAGCAAAGCTTCCACTGCCATGTGGCAACACAATCGCTAAAATCCACACTGAAATTTACCCTTCCAGTCCAAACAGGGGATCTGCTTTCTTTCTCCTCGCTCTCCACCTTTGGGGAATTACATGCCAGGAACAGCCCGGCCAACATCATGGAAAGCAGCCGGGACCCAGCTCCAGATACCTGGGCTGCCCTGAGGGCAGCAGTGTCCTCTCCTGCCAAAAGCTTTTAAGAAACTGTTCACAATAATCAGTCACTCTGCTCTTTTATTGCTTGCCAAAAGAGTTTTTATCACATGGCCGTGCATGGATTTGTGTTTCAGACGTGTCCAGGTATTGTTTAAAGCCCTGCTCCCGTGCCTGGCTGCCTCGCTGTCGGTGCAGGGCTGGAGGAGATGAGATGTAAAGACCCGGCCCCAGGCCAGGACTCCTACTTGGCCTCTCTCTGTGTCAGGGGGAAGGAGGAGGTTCTACTCAGCGTGTCTGGGACTGGCATGGAAACCCTAAAGCTTTCCTTCCAGTGGGTGAGGACCTGCCAGGCTGCACATGCTGTGGACACACTGGAGTTGGAGATGGTCTCAGCATCAAAAGGCAGCAGCAGGCAAAGAGTTTGGGATGAAGGTGACTGAATGGGGAGCGAAAGTAAGAACTGCCTGCCAGAAGCTTAGGAATCACCGGGTCCAGCAACTTTGCTACTTCTCCAGCTAGAAAAGAGTGGCTGGGGCTGGCCCAGCTCTGCCTCCTGCCTGCCCAGAATGCTCCAGCACAGCTGTGGTGACACCAGTGACATGGCCTTGCTGACTGCGAGGAGCTGGACCTTGCTGTGATGGGGTCTCAGGCTGTGGTGGGTGCACCATCTGGGTTTGCACCCTCCACAGTTCTCTCCTGATGTCTCAGAGCATGCAAAGCAGCTGATGGTTTCTCTACCATATGCCCAAGGCAGGAGCATGGACAGAGCTGCATGCTATACCCCCCAGGCACCCCCACCTTCTGCAGGTGCCCCCAAGGATGATGGGGCAGGGGGGTGCGTATGCAAGAAGTGCAAACTTGCTGGGCCCAAGGGAGGAGACTCAGGAGGATGGGGAGTATTTGGCTGGTGGGTCAGATATCTCATTTTGCTTATGCCAGGGCTTGGCCAGCCATGCTCTGGAGAGAGGAGCACATCACAAACCCCTGGAATGTTCACTTTGGTCCACAGGGCTGGCATCTCGATGCAGGAAAGAAATATCCTGTCTTATGTGGGTGTCCTGACTCCAGCAGCTGGGATCCATCCCCATCCAGTTCCACCCATCACTTAAAAAACTTGCTCACTTTCTTGCAGATAGATCAACAGCAAGGAAGGGAGTTTCCACTATTCATGTGCTGGTCCAACTCCATCCTGTAGACCAGACTGATTGCTTGTGTCTAGGTAGCCAAATCCCTCCTCGCTGCTGCCGACTTGGGGTCTGCTAGAATCAGCCAAAAGCTCCTCTGCTGCAGGGCCAGCTCTGGGATGGGATCTGCAGGCGGTCAGCATATGACCTGGACAAGCTGAGGAGCTTTGGGGGAGCCAGGATCGCATCCATGACGTGAAGAAAATTGTGCCGTTAAAAACCTATGGAAGGAACAACTGGTAGAGGCTCAGACCAGATCTTGGCCGTGACACCCAAGTTAGCCTCTCACTCGGGCCAGGAGCACCGAGGTCTCCTTAGCAACCACACTTCAATATTTAGCACCAAATACATGTGCCCAAATGACTTTCCGTGTTCTTTCCAGAGTGCTGCTGAGCCGGCTCCAAAAGTGTGGCAACTACCAACTGAGTCACCACCAACTCAAGATTTCCTCTGCTTCTCCCAGATGGGTACTTACTGGGCTTGCCAGATCCTAGGCTGCTTGGCGCTGGTGAGCTCACAGCCAGGGTGGATCTTCCAGGAGAAATAAGGCAAGATGGCCCACCAGGAAAGTTAGAGAAAGCCAGAGTCCAGAGGGTCCATGGAGAGAGTCTGTACTGTTGCAGCCACCAGATGGAGAGGAAGGAAATGGTTTTGGAGGTGCAGTCTGCAAAGGGGTGGAAAACAATGCCTGGCAGGAAAGTCTGAATCACATATTTGTTATGACTTGGGGAAAGACAGGGGAGCTGGTTACAGAAGAGCACCAGGAGCATGGACAGATCGCACCATGCCCACAAGGGCAGTGAGCCCAATTTGCAATAAGGAGCTAACAAGGGAGAAAAGGACGTGGTCTGGAGACTGACTGCTTGGACAGGACAATGGGCAGTAGTGCCTGTGCTTGCCAGGGCACAGCAGAAACTCAAGAGAAAGTCAGCAAAACAGAGAGGAGGAAGCTGCAGAAGCTCAAAGCTTAGACTATGAACAGGTAAAGTGAGTGGTGTAAGAAGAGGATATTTAGGACATCTAGGGATGACACAAATTGAGGTTCTCAGTCAAGACTAGGCAGAGACGAGATGGTGATGTGCTGGGGAAATGCGTAGCCATGAAGTTTTCTAGTCTAAGGTTTTCGCTGTGGGAGGGTGGGTTTTTATTTTGGTTGGTGGGTGAAATACTATGCAGTGAAAGTCAGAGCATTGCAGAGCAGGTTAACAAAGCTCCAGGCACAGAGATGGATGTTGCTGAAGCATTTCCAAAATTACCTGGACAGGAAGTTTTGGTTTAACAAAAATCTGAGAAAACTGAAACATGGGTTCGTTCATTCTGGTTGCCAAAGCTGGCAGGGAAAAGGTCCTGAGGGGTTTCACCTGAGGCTTTGGGAGCCCAGTGCCAATTCAAGCCAATGTTTGCTTTTCAATTCCTCAAACCCACAGAGGTTGCAGTCATTGCTATCCTTCCTTCAACCGTTTTAGCTATTGCTGTTTTGACTTTTGGCCACCCCAGCTTCTCACTCCGGTAAGTGGCTGCTTATTCCAGTTGTCATGAGAAGCAGGTCTGACACTACGGTTTGAAAACCATGGCTTTACTTCCTTCCCTCCTTCCCTCCACCCATCCATCCCTGTAGTACCCAAACTCTTCCAACGCTAACTGCATTTACTTTCTGTAGACAGACTCATGGAGCCCTCTCCCCCGAGCTCAAGGGGGTTAAGGGGAAACAACTGAGACATGTAGCCCCAGCCCCAAGTTTGGAGAAGTTAGCAAAGCCCACAACTTCCTTTGTCATGCTGCATCTTAATGACAAATGCAATCAAGATCTCAGCAAGTCCTGGCCCTCTGATCTCCAGCTTTTGGTGGGGTTCTGCTCACACATTGTGACGCTAATAGATGTGCTGCCCTCCCCTCCCATGAGCTAATAGTCCCCTGCACTAAAAAAATGACATTTTGGGTGCAGACTGCCCAACTCCCTTGGTTTCAGATGTCTGTGCAGACCTCAGAGTTCAGGTCCTGGTGAATCCTCCAGCTTTGCTCTCAGCACTGCACCTGCCTTCAACCTGAACCCTTCCCCTCTGTGCCTCCGAGCATCAGTGTGCAGGCATGGCGTGTGCACCAAGAGGAAACAACCCTGCCCCGAGCAGGAGGTGGGGGATGTTTTATGAGAAGTAGTTACAGCCATTCTTAGAGGACTTTGGCTGGGAGCCCCTCTGCCACATTCTTAGGAGAGATCATATCAAAAAACTATTTTTACTAAAAATGTAGTGGTAACAGGCTCCAGATGGCTGTTGTTATGTAATAGGGTTTGTTTTAATGGATCCGACTTCCAGATGTGCAGCTTGGACTCAGGGCTTCTGCTTGGTCCTCTGTGGAGCAGGAAGGAGCAGCCAGCTCTCCGTCCCATGCAAGAGGGGGCAACTGTGTCCACCACGGACGGAATCTCTCCTGGCTTGTGTGTGTTTCCTGAGCATTGCTTTTCCTTGTCCTTCTTTCTGGTACAGCATTAGTCATCCTGGGCAGCCGTCTCAGGTCCCACATCTTGTTTTCAGAGGAGGTCAGTGAGAAAGGTCACTGAGCACTGGTTTGCTCAGCTCCATGTGAGAAACGAGGAGTCTCACGGGCCAGTCTGGGTTAAGGACCAATTCCTGGGGGCACCGTGGTCTCCCACGGGCCTCACTGGGACAGTCTGTAGGCATCACATCACCATCACCTGGATGGGAAAGATTACTTGTTTGTGGATTCACAATAACCAAGGATTGAACACTGGAAGCTAAAGGGAATAAAGGAACTGCCCATGTCTTGGCCATTGTCTTGGTTCCATTTCGTTCTTTCCAAGCTGTGAAAAAAACCCAGGCAGGGAGACAGGGTTTTCCTCAGATAGAAATAATTTAGACCTGGAAGTGGAGAGGCAAAATGAGGGCATTTGGGGAAAGATATTGCCATCTTCCCATTGTGCATGTGGAAACATCTCGAAAAACACCGATGGCATCAGCCCAGACACCCTTCTAGATCAGTTTCTACACTGCCATCGCTGCTTATCAGCTGAGCTGTTGCCTTGATTCATCCTGCCTGGTAGAGGTTCACTTTCCTGCTGGAGACAGGAGAGAAGGTTTTTGAAGGTTTTAAAGGTTTTTGTGGGTGTCACAGGTTCAGTGTCCAGCACTGCAATTAGCTGGAAACATTGGCTGCTCACCCCTTCGGTAGGCAGAACTCCAAGCAGGGATGCAGGTGATGTCTGGATCACAGCTGCTAGGTGGACAGGGGATGAGTGCTGCATGCTAAGCAGAGGAGGGTTTGAATTCAAAATATGTGGCTCCATGCCATTGCTATTAGCATCTGCTAATAAAATGCTAAGACTTATTAAGTGCCCAGATTCAGGAGGGAGGTTTAAGGGGGATGCACTTGGACTGAAAGCAAGAGGCTTAGGTGTTTTCCAGAGAGCACAGAAATGTGAGTGGCCGGGGGCCGGCTTTCCTGAGAAGCAACCTTAACTGCTACCTGATGACAGAGGGGAAGAGCTGGAGAGGCAATACTGACCCCGCGGGACATGAACTGAGCCCCAGCTCCAAGGAGAAAGAAAGGCTGGGGGGCAGTGACAGACCTGTACCCTGCAGAGGGGGACCTGATCCTGTAAGAGCCGTTCCTGCACCAACGTCACTGACCTCCCAGGCTGAGATTTATGAAGCACTCAGGTGAAAGTGCAGCGAGAGAAGCTTCCTTTGGGTTTGCTGTGACTCAGTTTGAACCTCCCTAGTGTCAACAAATAAACAAAGACTGGTGGGACAAAACCACTGCTCAGCTGGAGTCTGGGAAGTCCAAGGGGAAAAAGAGCTGCTCTGGGGTCTCAGCTTCACATCCTGTCTTGTGCTTGATTTTATCAGCCACGAGACTTGAGTGGAGCTGGTTTTGCTTTGCATTGCAGCCACGTGCTTGTCTCAGCATTTTGCTTTTCTCTCGCCTCTCAGGCTCCGGGGCTCTGCTGTGCACATGGAAGCTGCCTCGGCCACAGAGTCGATTGGAAAGCCATCTGCTCGCACAAGAAAGAGGAGGTTTCCATGGTTTTGTGAAAGAAAGGGACTCTTCTTTTCTTTTTTTATTTTCTCTTTTCTTCCCCCCCTTTCTTCCTCTGATGAAGCCATACGTGTGCACACACAGCAGTGCCAGAAATGTGGTGTTTATCAAAGGTGTATTCCCCACGCTGCCACGGCACAGAGCCCCGGTGGAGGAGAGCGGATGCAAAGGCGTACCCAGCTCAGGAGACAGCCTATGGAAGGCGTGGAAGCAAAGCTGGGCTGGAGAAATGAATGAACACTTCAGCTTGGACCCTTCCCCCTCCCAGCACGTCCATGTAGAATGTGGAGATTAGGTGGAAAATCCATATAGAGGGGAAGTGTATGCCTTTAGCAGAGTGGGGCTCCTGACAGGCCAGAGAGCTCTTTTGAATGGATGTCCTGGCACACAGAAAGTCCTCTGTCGTTTCTTTTCCTCTTTCAGCCAATGTTTCTGCTGTTAACTCTTACTACATGGGAAGAAAATGGATGGGAGAGAGATGACAGTCCGTAACCCCATACAGGTCCTGTTATACTTGTTAGGGAGGGGGAGCAGCAGGAGAGCCCCCCAGGGCCATCATTCCAGCCATGCCCATGGTGTGGGTGCAACACAGCCCTGAGATCCACCCACATTGAGTCAGCTGCCCATGGGAGTTCCAACCACCCCCAGCTCACTCTGTTTGCACCCCAACCAAACAAGAGTCTCAGCAGAGAACCAGGGCAGCTCTGTGTCTGAGTAACCAGGGCAGCAATGCCTGACCCCTCTAAAAGCTTCTGAAAATCACAAGGAGGGAAAATATTTCAAGATGAGATGTGAGGGGTAAACACATGGGGCTGACAACAAACAGCCAAAGGGAAGAGGAAAGCACTCTCACTTGTTTTCTGGCTGGTTCCTGGACTGGCAGAGGCAAGATATGGAGGAGGCTGAATTAACTTCCAGGCTTAACCATTAGTCATTTTTACAGTGCAAGTGGTTTTCTCCAAATACCTTTAAACATCAACAGTCTTGGGGGAAAGAAGCCTCATTTGGCATTCAGAGGGGGTGAGTAAATGTGAAAAGATGAGCATGAAAGAGATATCCAGGCACTTTGCACACAGGAGACTATCTCTGCAAGCTGTATGTGCTGGGCACACCAGGACATGGCAGAGAGAGGGTGCTACCCCAAAGGCTTTGCTGTGAGCCATTCCAGCCTCAGGTATGGCCTTCACACATGGTTTCTCACATGAGATGCACAAGATAAAGGAATCCTCTGCTCTGGAGAGACTCCACCTAGAGTGCTGTGTCCAGTTCTGGAGCCCTCAGCACAAGAAATACATGGACTTGTTGGAGCAAGTCCAGAGGAGGCCACAAAAATGATCAAAGGCATAGAACACCTCTGCTATGAGGGTGGGCTGGGACAGTTGGGGTTGTTCAGCGTGGAGAAGAGAAGGCTGTGAGGAGACCCTAGAGCAGCCTTCCTGTACTGAAAGGGGCTTATAAGATGGGGACCAACATTTTAGTCAGGCTGTTGTGACAGGACAAAGGGTAAAGGTCTTAAACTAAAAGAGCGTAGATTGAGACTAGACATCAGGAAAAAACCTTTTACAGTGAAGGTTGTGAAACACTGGAACAGATTGCTCAGTGGTAGAAGCCTCATCCCTGGCAACTTTCAAGGTCAAGTGGTATGGGGCTCTGAACAACCTGATCTGGTTGAAGATGTCCCTGGTCATTGCAGGGGAATTGGACTAAATGACCTTTAAAAGTCTCTTCCAACCCAAATCATTCCATGATTTTGTAATTCTGCGGGCTTAGACTAAGGTGGGGAAAGGTGGTGTCCTGGAGCATGCACATCCCCCCTCCAAACTTGGGGGCTAGAGGGATGAGCAGGTAAAGTCTTATCTCCTCCTTTGCCATAACCATGCTCAGCACTTCTGCAACAGATGCGTTTTATAACCCATCACCCACTCATCTCCACAAACTGGGGGTCCCAGGAGGTGCAGTAGCAGAGGACAGGACAGAGCACCACAAAGGCTGCGCACCCTAGCGTGTTGAAAATACAACTGCTAATTACACAATGGGTTCCTTATGTTCCTTGGAAATGCAATATGTAGAAGGACTCCCAGCCAATTCATGTTTTAGGACAAATCAAGGCGATATATTACTTGAATTAGCTCCTAAATTTGGTCATACTTTAGCTGGTGTTTTCAGACATTTTTGAGTTAGGTTGGCCAATGCCACAGAGAGAAGTGATGGGGCAATTATCCTAATTAGGAACAAATGCATTACTTCTGCAAGTTATTTGGTGCTTGGAACAAGCCCTTCCCATTGCGTGACTACTTTGAGCAGAGTTAACCCCTGCTGAGATCTCTGGGAGGTCATTTTTCTGGAAGATGAGAAGGAAATTCAGTGCCCATCAGATTGCTGGGGTTAAAAGCTATGCAATGCACAAAGCTTTCACAGCATCCGGCAGCAGCCTCAGTGGCTTCACTGGCACTACGTGGTTCTTCCACTTCATGGGGGTCAAGTCCTGCAGATGGGTGAGGGCCCAGCCCAGAGAGGTCCTCGAGCCTGGAACAGAACAGCACAGCAGCGATCAGCCTGGAAGAGGTGTGCTGGGTTAGGCAGTATCTTCACTGCAGGGGTGAGAAATGTTCGTCTTGCCTCATCCCTAAATCACAGCCTGCAGATACTGGTGAAGCCATGTGCATGTGGGCCTGGTTTTGGGACCCCAGAGAAGAGGAGGATGAGCTCAGTCAAAGAGCTGACCCTTCCCAGCCAGCCACTGGCTTTGTAGATTGCCCTTGGATTTGCCCCCAGCACTCAGGGGGCCTCCTGCAAGAGCAGGGGCAGAAAATCCTGGGCCTCTTCACCCTCACATTTTGCCCTGTTTTCCCCCTTTTCAGCAGCATCCCCAGATGATTTTAGAGGCAGGAAAGACCATCCTGCAGCCAGCTCAGCTTGCACAGATGGGATTCACACCCCTGCCTGCCCACAGCAGCTCTTCCCCTGGCTCCATCAGCGAACCCACAGGCCAGGAATTTAATGGGACATTCAGGCTCTCATCAGTCAATGAGGAGACAGAATCTCATCCATCTCCTGGGCCCCAATTACAGAGTTCTTAAATGGGCTACCAGCCCTGACTTCCCAGCACTGTTCTGGGGCTCCAGCATCTGGGATGTGGCTGGCTGCTGCCCCCATGGCTGGGCATCCTGTGGCAAGGTGGGCTCCAGCACCTTGCTGTACCTTTCTGTCAGGTAGCCCTGTCCTAAGCCAGATCTCCAGTTTCTGCATATCTACCTCTCCTCCATGTGAATCTGTGTCTCACACTGTGTCTTCATCATCTGCCCGAGCCCCACAGGGCCAGAAGGGTGATGAGGGACACGGGGGGGGTCTTACTGGGAGAGGCACAAACTCTCCTCTCCGCAGGACTCCCTGGCCCCATCCACAGCAGGCGCAAAGGGCTCAGGCTGGAGGAGCTGCTTGTCTCCAAATCATTTTCACTTTTGCATTTTGTTTTTCCTCCTTCTTTCCTGCTTTCTCCAGAAGGGCCCAGATGCCTTTACTTTGGCTGAGCTCCCTTGGCCAGCAGCCCGCGGAGGCACCAGAAACGCCGTGTGTGAGTGCGTGAGTGTGTGTGTGCAATATTAACACACAGAAATGGAAGGCAACCAGCATATAAACATTCTTTACTGTTTGGGTCACAGCCCAGGGAGCTGTAAGAGCTTTTGTGCTGAATTTTGAACGCAGACTAAATAGAGAGGGAGTGAGAAGGGCCAAGGAGAAGCTGGGAGAGACAGGGTAGGATGATCAGAGAGGATGACTGAGGAGGACCCTCTCTAGACCATGGGGTCTGATGGGAGCACACAGGGAAGGTGTGGATATAACCAAGGACATCCACATCTGCTCCCTGCAGAGGGCTGGGCTGGAGATGGAGGAAAGACCAACTCGGGACTGGTCATCACATGTGAATTTTTTTGCATTAAAGCAAAAGTAAAGAATAAGAATGACAATAATAATGACAAAAGGCAACAAGCAGCTGAAGGTTGAAATAACCAGGATTCCTGTGCAAATCTCGTTAGAGAGGCTTAAGTGTCTATTTGGGAATACGGAGGAGGAGGCTATGCTGGAAGTATTTCTGCAGCAGCCAACGGGAAGGACGGTCTCTCTGGAGCTAACGAGACCCAGCTGGGTCCCAACTGCAGCCGAGAGTGTTAAATCAGAAACTATTCCGTCAACAGCCAGTTTGGCCAAATGCGAAACATTTCCAGGGAATCAATGGCCGGTGCTGGTGACGCAGAAGCCAATAGTCTTGACTTCTTTTCCAGAGCCTCCAGAAATACACTCGTCATTTTGGACTTAAAGGGACAGACCGCACTTTTTCCACTCATCTCAGCAGTCTTCAGCTGAGAAATCCACATCCCAGCAGTGAGAGTGATGCCTGGGCTGGTTTAATCCACTGGTTACTGCTTATGAAGAGCCCCCAGGGCTTTTGGACCTGCCAGGCTGCTCCATATGACAAATCTGAACTGGATGTATCCTCCTCAAATGTTTTCCGTGGAGATGAGCTCAGATGGAGGCCTCGAGCTTTGTGCAGCTGAGTTCGGACTACTGTTGCTCTCATCCTCCACCAGTATCCAAGTCTTTGACTCCCACCTGTGCACAATGGAAACCAAAGGTTCAGGCCTTGCACATGGGGGTCCAGGAGAGCAGGGGTCAGCAAACCCCCTGGCACAGGCAGGGCTGGCTGGTGTCTGCCTTTGTGCTCGATTACACATTTAATCTCTTGGTCTGCAACCAGACATCTCAGCCAGCCAGGACATCTCCAGCACTTCTAGCTCTTTTGGGAATAAACCAGGGGAAATGGTGTATCTCCTTCTCTAGGTCCCTAGGACCTCAGGTCTGCTCCCACTTTCCAAGGCACTGGGGCATCCCACTGGCTTATCCCAGCCTTCCTACCAGCTTGGGTCCCATCTCAGCAGAGAAACAGCATTAGTGGCGCGTGCCAAGTCACAGCTAAGCAAGACAGATAAATCATTACAGTACAAAATAACGATCCCTGGCAATAACATGGAATTGGCAGTAAAGAGTATAAAATAAATGCAAGTTATTCAGCCAGTGGTAAGGTATATGGAGTATTTGCTGCAAATCAGCCTGTATTGCTATTTGGAGCAATGCAAAACCTGCCCAGCTCTGACCTTTGCAGTGCATAGCCTGTCCATGTCCTTAGGCATCCTCCTCATCTCTGAGAAATCCTTTCTCATTCTCTTCTTGATGGGTCATAGCAGATCTATTTGTGGTCTTCCTCCCAAATGGCTGCATTTTAGTTGAGGGCATATCCATAACTGCAGCTGTACTCTTGTAAAAAGCCCTGAATCCAGTTACTCACCATGGCTAACCATGATGTTCCTCCACGTAGCCAAAAGCTGCTGACCAGGGAACACACCAGTGCAAAGCTGCCCCAGTGCTGGGACAATGCTGACGTGGTTTCACTTTGCCCAGAGTGTGCTCAGGCATATGTGGGTCTTCTTGCTCTGCGTGGTTCATGGCTCCCAGCCCAGCAGGTGAAGGGCACTCTGCATCCACAGCATCATTAGCTGAACATGAATTCCCAGTTGTGCATGGATTTTAAAGGCCTGGTTGGTGGTCTCCTCTGGTGAGCGTGGCTTTTATCGGGGGCCAGAGAGCTGGAAAATAAGAGCCAAGCATTTGTTTTTCTCTCCCTGCTGTAGGCAGCCCACATTCCCACCAGCTGCTCCGGCCGCAAAAATAATCCTGGGAGTTCTCCTGTTAACCAAATTTGGGGAAAAAGCAAAGCAGATGGAGAGGTTAACCTGGGGTGAAGAGGGGTGCACTCAGAAGCTGGGCAAAATTAGAAGGAGGAGAGAAGAAAAGGAGGTCTGCTTGGGCATAGCAAGTGTTTCCCATCACTTTGGGGATGACAAAGGAGCAACCTGCATCCAGAGGGCACCAGGGTGACACATGGCCTCGAGATGGTGAGGAATCAGCACCCAGATGGTTCCAGGCAGGGCAAGAGTCTGGGATTCGGTCTTCTCTGGCAAGGGCAAAGCATTAACAGAGCAAGTTGAGATGATGGCTGGAGATGGAGTGGTTGGGAGGCAAACAGAGGAGCTCTGCCATGGGCCATGTCCCAGTCTGTCCCCCATCCTCCACATCCTGCTGTGCCTGCACCTATCCTTTATGCTGCTGGCTCCCCCTCCACTGTGTTTCCAGAGGTACTTCCAGCATGGAAAGTTCTATTTAAAGGGCATTTTTCCTCTCTCTTTTTTTTCCTTTTGGATGAGAAGCCAAGGGGCTGTAAAATGCAGAGTTTCCCACCTAGCTGAACCAGAGGAAATGATGCTGACAAAAAGTTTAATTTACCCCATTGCAGCAGTAACAGGGATCAGCTTTTGGAGACGGACAGAAAAGCTGGAGTGGAGGAGGGTGGACTTTGGCTTGGGAGAAGAGAGTCTTGACTTTCCCAACCCTTCTTAAGGTTCATGCAAGGCAGATCCAGAGGTGCAGAACAGTGCTGCCCCATAACTCATCCACTTCTGATAGCTTCCAGGGCAAGGACTGTGAAACACCTCGTGTCTCCTGGCACTGAGCAGGAGACCTTCCCTCTTTGAGCTGAGCATGCCTTGAGCTGAGCAGAGGATATTGAAGCAGCTGTACTTCCCATGGCTTCGGGCCACCTCTCCCCCACCGGTTTCTCCTCCCAGTGATGTGGTTGTGGAAGGGCTGCCCATGCAGGACACTGCAGAGCCAGTGTGGGGAGATGAGGGCTCTGCCCTCCTGGTGGGCTTGCAGTGGGCTGGCTAACGAAGCAGCCCCCACGCACACCCAATCAAACCCAGTTTGACTCATACCCTGCGTTTGGCAGGGAGGTTAATCAGCTCCTGGAAAACCTCTGGAAAAGCAGGCAGGGGCATGTCTGTCAAAGGTGATGGTGGGGAGGGAAAAAGCATCATTACTTTTCTTATTTTCCTTCTCTCCCTGCTGACTGGGAGCGTAGAGCTCACATCAAGAGCTCATTGCTCTTCAGGGCAACACCACAAATTCACTGGGGTCCCTTGTCCAGGGACTGCCCAGGATCTGCCAGCCTATCTGGGATAAAGCAAGCCTGTGCACCACACATCGTGGCGATTCCCTTGGGGATTAGGCTTGATTAATGCTAATTCCTCTACTCTGTGGCATTTTTCCAGCCTTTCTGGCATGCTTAGTTTTAACACATGCTGTGAGACCCAGCTGTAAGGAGTGGGCAGTTTCCCTGGTGGGGCTGATGAAGCTCCCCACTGCTCATTGCCATTGGAACAGCTGCTTTGAGGAGTGTGTAGGTCTCAAAGTCACCCAGCCACTGGTGGGACGCGAGCAGGGACCAGAGAGGGTTGGTGAGAGATTTGTGTCCATCTGCTGCTGCTCTGAACAGGCAGGGATTTGAGCACCAGGAAGGAAAGAAACACTCCAATATTCCTGCAGGCACTGAGAAAGCGATGTGCATGGATGCAAAAGAGGTTATGGACAAATCTCTGCTCCCAAGAGAAGGGAGGCTGGACAACTTTCAGGGATTTTGGCTCTCCTGAAAGAACAATGGCTGAAGGCAATCTCAGGTCTTGTGAGAGGAAGAAGCATGGGAGAGTCTCCCCACAGGGCATCTGTGATGCTCTGCGCCTTGTGCTGCTCCTGACCCTGAGCACAGACTTCTGAATGGGGCTGTCCAAACCCAGGGGGATGTTCCCAAGTGTGAGGAGCCCTCCTGTATGTGCTGAGCCAGGGAGTTAGCCACCCCCCACTGGAATCTTTAATTTCTCCCTCCCCTCCAAGCAGAGCATTACTGGGACAGCAATACCCCTCAGCAGTGGGCTGGGTTCTGCCCTAGTCCAGCCCAGCTGTGTGGTATCTGGAGCCCTTTCCAGACTCCAGACCACAGCTAGCATCAAGGCTGCAGTAAAAATGAGCCCTGAGGCCCTTCTGTGTAGCAGAAGGGGAAAGCTGAGAAGTCCCAATGCAAATGCCCAGGGCAAGATCCAGCTGGGAGTTCAGCAATGGCACCACCATGGAGCACAAACCCTGCCCTTCATCTGGCTGCACCAGTCAGAGGGTAAATAATCAGCATCCACTCCTCCCTGAGCCGTCGCCACTCCACAGCATTTGCAGGCAGCGGGATCTGACCAAATGCTGGCGATCAGGACCTCCTGGAGTCACTCATTCCCAGTGAATAAGTCAGCTGCACACCAAGATCTGCCAGGTTTTGCAAGAAAGCAGCCAGGGACACAGGCGGGTTGGCTGTGCAAGCACTGCACAGCTCTGCTGCGGGACCTTGCCTCCGGCCGCAGCCAGGGAGCTCTTTCTGGGCCATGGCCAGGCTCCCTGGGGATGCTCCAAAGAGCAGCTGAAGATCCTGGACTTGTTTGCACCCTCCAAGCATGCCAGGATTTCCTCCTGTGAGTGAGCAGATGGACATTTCCCTCTGCTTTGCCTTCAGTCTCTGGTCTGACTGAGGTTTGGGATGGCACTATCTGTCCTCATGGGTAGGGCAGAGTGGAGGAGTGCAGACTGGGACGGGTTCTTGGATGTAGTAGGCTGCTGCCAGGTTGGTGGCCAGGACATCCCTCTGCACATGGTAGCCTCAGCCTCTGAGACTGCTCAAACTCAATGACTCTTCAAGGCAGCCACAGTTTTGCTGGCACCTGCAGCTTCTGTCACCCATACTGAGCTCAGCCATGGTTCTGTCACCCCAACAGCTCCTCCCTTCATTCAGAAAGAAAACCAAAATAATGATGATCTTCAGGTGTTTTAGTTAAGGGCATAACCATATTTGCCATCCTCTTGCATATGAGGAGCTCTGCCTTGCTCTGGACCATCCTCTCTGGATGATGCATTAGAAGCACCTATAATGGCAGTGGTAGCCAAAGCAGGACCTCTCCTGGGGCAGTATCCTTCCTGCAGCCTGCAAAAACGCCTTGGGGAAATTGCCATCATTTTGCACATTGGACATCAGTGATGGGAACATTTGAATTCAGACTCTCCATAGCGAAACCTGGAGAAATGCTCAGCAATTCCTCTAAATGTTGTGCTATTCCAAACTGTTAAATATTTAGGATCTAAGTGTGAGGAGCTTACCTCCTCCCTTGGATTCAGAAGCCACACCAGGCAGCCCAGCCAGCTTTGCATGCTGCAACACTGGGAGAAAACGGAGATAAAAACATCCTGTAGGGCATGAGCAGGATGGTGATTAATCCTTGGAAAAGGCTAACTGACATGACCATCAATAACTACAGTAACTTGTTATGGCTGCCTCATTCCAGGAGGATTACATGCCTGAACACTCCTTAAAACATCTAATGAATGTCATTTTGTTTTTACTTTCGGTGCTCATGCAAGTGGAGCACTCAGCAGCACTGGCCAGAACCATGGGGAGAGCCGGCAGGGCTGCTCCCAGCTTCCCACACACCGATCCACCACACACCTCCCAGATGACCTGAAATATGCTCCCTGCCTTCTCCTGCTGCCCTGTCACCGGCTCTGTCCCACCAGGATCCTCACGGTCAGCCAGGTGCTGGCTCTTGCTGGCTTCAGGTGGCTTTGGGTGCTGTCTTGCATGAGCACACCTTCCCCATGGCATGGACTCCGTGGCTCATACCTTGCTCTTTCCAGTGACCTGGAAGCAGTGTTTTAGTCAAGCAGAGCATGAGTCAGGTTTTCCTGTCTGGTCCCAATTTTGGAGGTTTTGATGACAATCCACAAGGAGCCAGATGGGAAAGGTGTGAAAGCTGACACAAGATGTGTTTATCTGTTCCACTTTCAGACTTCTTGTCTCTTCTGAGGGCGCAAATCACAACAGCAATGAACCTGCCATTAAAGGCCAGCAGTCCTGAGCCCTGCAGGTGTCACTCAGCTAAGAAGTGTAGAGTGTCCAGAGAGGGTTTCCCACTCACAGCTATGTCTCGGTATGCAATACCTCTGTCATGCAACTTACCTGGGTCTCTGAGAGCCATGCTAACTACAATTCCTCTTACTTTCACTAAGGTATGTTCTTTGAAAGGAAGAATAGTGGAAGTAAAGCTGCAAATGGCAGCATTTTTGCACGGAAGGGCCATGTCATTTTGCCCTTTCTGCACAGATGAGCTAAGATACACTGCATCCTGTGGAGCAGCCATGGCAGGCTGGTGCTGAGAATCACTGTGGAGATGCTCTCCTTGCTTGTGTCTACAACATTTCAGGACAGAGAGAGTTTTGGCAAAGGCTACATACAACTCCAGATCCTGAGGGTTACTGTCCTGCCTCATTCATACTGTACAGGGACATTACCAGTGAAATGCTGGGACGAGTGTCAAATTCTCCAAAATCGTACCATGAATCCATTGTCACCCTGGAGTACCACTGTTATTTTTATTTTCTACTGGCAATGCTCTCTGGGTTCATACCAGGCTTGCTTCTCACCCCAGCATGAGGGGCAGCCAGCAGTCCTGTCTCAGCCCGCTATCATCTCATTTTTTCAGGGTGTTGGCAGCTTCTTCCCTGCTGATGCTGTGGGTGACTTTCTGGGCCATGAACAAAGGCTCTTATAAAGGTCTGGAGATGCTCTCTGGACTCATCCTGCCCGACCCCACTGACAGTCTGAAGCCATCTGAAGAGAGATGTCAGCACTGAAGGGGACACGAAAGCAGACCTGGCCACCAGGATCCCACCCTGCTCCTCCCCTCATCCCACCAGTATAAGCAACCTCACCAATTAGTTACTGGATCTTCTCAAATGTGAGACTGTCTGCAGCCCAGCCCCATGTGGCAGCTCACACCTGACCTTCCTCTCTTTCCTAAGCCCCGGATGGTTCAGCTTTTCCTGCCAGCACAGGACCTTTTTGCCGCTTCTTGTACTCTCAGCCTCATATTTCAAATTCCTTTGGAGTTGTATCTGGTTTTCATTTAAACATATTACATTTAGAGAGATCTATATATAATACAATGAGAAAGGATTTTCAAGGTAATAAATGGAACATGCAAGCCTAATTATTCAGGATGACCCAATGCAATTCTGTAAGACCAGAGAGTTGTTTACATTGGCAAGATGAGAACAAAATATCGTTGGATATGGTCATTACTCTTATAAGATTTCAATATATATACATTGTCAGGAGTCCCTGAGTTATGAAGTCCTCCTTGCTGGAGGAATAAACATACTGGGTAGGAATCCTGGAAGCAATCAAAATGCCTTTATCTCGGTGCCTGCAAAGCTCCTCTCTCCCATGGTGTTTGCAGTCAGCCCTGAGCCCGCTGGCTTCGGTCACAGACTCACACACAGACAGTTTATCTCACTCTGAGGCCACGAGCACAGCTCAGCGAGCAAGCAGAGGCAGAAATAGGATTCTTGGCATTTCAGGTTGAATTACTGGAGCTGTCTATGACCGGCCCCACTGGTCAAATAGGGAAAAATAACATCAGGGAGCTGGTTTCACTCTCAATATGATCAGAGGATCCAGAAGGGTGTCTGCTCCTGTGTGCTGGTCTAGGAACACCCTACAGATGCTTTGGTTTTGCAGAGGCAGGACTGGCTGCTCTGTGGTTTGTTCAGGGCATCCCACCTGGGGTGCTGCTGCCCCATTCCCCAAACTGCTGAGCGTGTCTGGGGAGCACCTCCTCTGGCTAGGGATGCCAGAGCAGGCTGTGGCTGGAAGGGTAAGTGGGAAAGGGCTGTCCTGTGTTCCCATCTCTCATGTACACCTTCCTGTCATTTGAGAAAAGCCTTCTGAGCATCCTTCTTGCTAAAATTTGCTCGTGATCCAGGGAAGTGGGGCACTACAGGGTGGGGGTCAGGGCAGCACTGAGGCAGCAGATGCTAAAAAGGCAACAGCAGCGCTTTGGCTACTGTGGGACACCTTCAACCAGATAGAAATCATCAGCAGCACACAGGCTGCTCCCAAGAACCAGGGACAATGGCAGCCGGGCTGCACCCTTCCAGCTCCCATGCAGAGCCTGGGGTTTGCTTCTCCTGGGAACCCATGGACCACTGTAGGCTGCAGGGACTATGGGACTGAAAATGCTCAGCAATCCGAAGCAGTGGCTACTGTCCATTCAGTGACACACTGCCTACCCCCTGTAGTTAAACCCCAGCTTGTTCCCAACGAGGCAGCTAGAAAAATCCTGGCACAGCTCTCTAACAGGAAAAGGACCCACCCCTCAGCTGTGTCTGAGGGGTATAAATCAGACCAAAATACAGCATTTCAGCGAAAAGTTAACTTTCCACTGAATGCACCGAGCTGACAAGCAGTGAAGCCTTGGCTGTTTACCCCAGAGCCCAGGCGTCATGGTCTGCATGGCTGGAAGTCTCAGTGGGGCTCTATTCACTTTGATTTTACACCAGGGTTAACTAGACCCCGGTAATTATCCCCTTTTAACAAGGCAGTGTTTACACCTATGAGACAGGGTCAGCTCCTGACTTGCTCACTGCGGCTGGAAGGAGAGTATTGCTCATGGCAGCTGGAGAGGTGAAGTGACCGTAGCGGGGGAGGAAAAGATGGGGAGGAAGAAAGAAATGGAGATAGGAAAGGTGATCTTAAAGCTCAGATGAAAAATATCCCCCATGATCCTTGACTCCAGAGCTTGCTCCCTCCCCATCACTCCTTCCACCCACCATGCTGCAATGCAGCCCCAGAGTGCACATGGGGATAGTTGAGAGCTGGGATAGGTTGATGGATTTCTTAGCTCCCGGGCTATTAAATGTCTGGACCAGGTAATTTTAAAGCAAACAAGCAAAGGCCAAGTGACAAACTGTTTGGGAGGCCCTTAGGTAAGAGGATAGAGCTTTATATCCACGAAGGGCAATGTTGCTACCATTAAATCTACGAACATGGGGAAAAAATAATATCTGATTTATTTGGTGATGGTGAAAATTATTACCCGAGCTATAATTTATTGATGATTGCATCCTCCCAGTTTTCAAGGGCTCTTTCTTGTGCATATGGAACATATACATATTTTTCATTGTATATGAGGCTGAACACATAGTTTCTTCTGCATGTGAGGAATTTTTGCATGCTCTGCTGGCTGTGGCACAGGAGCTGGGACTGCTGGCAGCCTGGGCCAGGATTGGGGAACAACATTCTGTGTAAGGGAGAGGTCACCCTGGTGCTGGGGCCACTGTTGAGGAGTGGGGACAGTGAGGAGTCATATGATTACGGGGAATAGCTCGACACTGGCAGGAGCTGCCAGTCCTGTAGGACTCATCCAGGTCCAACATCTCTATTGGGATGTCCACCTCCTCCTTCCCACTGGACATCAATCACCAGCTCACTACCATAGGCTCCTTCCTCTCCCCTCCTTCTCCCCTCATCCTTGTGCCTGCCCTCCTTGTCCCCAAGGTGTCATGGACCACTTGGAGGAATGCCGTCCCTGGGGATGGACAAATTGGCCCAAACTCCCTTCCAGACCCATGGTGAGGAGAAAGCAGACCTTGGGGAGGTTTATAATTTGTAAAGGAGAGCAGGGACACGCTACTGTGCCACTACGGCACTGCCATGGCCACATTGTACCCTGGAGCACCACCTCACAGCAGTCCCAGTGCCCACCCCAAACTGCCTGCAGCGACATTTCCCAACTGCTTCCAACTATGGGCTGTACGTGGTTTTCATTTCAAACAAGGACTTGGTGCCTCCCTGGGGCCCGTGGAGCCCAGCTGCCTCCGTTACCTGGCTCAGGAGCAGGATTACTTCCCACTGTAAGCACGGGTGATGGGAGCAAATTTCAAGATGGCAAATGAAAAGAGGGCAGCCTCGGGCCCCTGGGAGCCTTGCTGGAGCTGGAGGCTCTCTGAGCCAGTCCATCTGGTGAGGAGAGAGCCGGGCTCTGCAGAGATAGCCGGAAATAACAACAATTTATGCAATTATGTTTCCAGAATTTTTTTTCCCCTAACCATCAAAAAATACCACAAGGAAAAAAATGAGAAAGGAAATAGAAAAAGCAATATAGAGACCTGAGTTTTTAATTCTCTTTGCATTCTCAGAGATATCCAGGTCTTCTTTCCACCTATTAACTCATTCCTGCTCTCCGTTACATCCTCCTCCAGCTGACCCTGCGACAGGAGCCCAACTGCTCTGCAAAGAGTCTGGGCCAACTTTTACCTGTGCAAAGCTATCGAGTGAAAACCTGATCCCTGCAGCTTTTGGAGGTGACTTTGGTGGCCTTTCCATGGCAGATGCTGTTTGCAGAGCTCCGCACCTCCTCCAGCCCAGCAGCCCCGGGAAATGGGGAGCTGGTGCCGGGTGATTGCCATGAGCTGAGGGCTGCTCCTGGAGCAGCAGGGAGATCTTGGCCTCCCACCCTGCTAGGATGATGCTCACTCCCAGTCATACACTGCATTTCCCCGGGGTGTCTCCAGGACTGACTGCCCAGCAGTTATATCCGTGGCCTCGGAGTGCTGTTGATCTGAGGTAGCTGCAGCTCCACACCACTGGGGAATTACAACAACTTCCAGAGGAAGGCAAAGCCTCCCAGCCCCTGTGCTGGACCTGTGTGCTCTCCTCTAAGTTCTGCACAGCCTGTGAATATTATAGTCCCTCCCAGATGTATGGATGTGTTTTGGTTCAGAGCAGAGCCTTGCTCTTTCTGCAGTCACCCATTGCCCAGCAGCTTCAAGCACCCTGGGTGCTGGAGCGAGGGGTGCAGCCCAGGTGCCAGGCAAAATGGCACAGAGATGCTGTGATCTCCCAGGTCAGCATCCTGCTTTGAAGGAGATTGCAGGAGAAACGTAGGCAGAAGATCAGCGAGGCAAGAAGCCCAGGGGACACAAAGCCAGTGCAGTTTGCAATGTTGCTGCCACTGATTTGTTTTCCTTGATTTGGGGAGCAAAGGCTGGGGGCAAAGGTGGGTCATTCAGACCACCCACAGCGTTTGGTGACTAGGAGTGACAGGGCCAAGAGGGACACGCCATCCCCTTCACATCAGAGCTGCAGCCAGACAGGGGGATGCAAAGCTGATGAGCACAAAGTGTGGCACAGGTGCCCGTGGCGGTGCCCAGCTGCTCAGCCACTGCTCCCAAAGCATGGGGATGCGTGAGAGCCAGGATTACCTGAGCAGCAGGACTACATTGAACCGTGGGACAATTCACTGCATAGCCTATTTTTCCTCTAGCATCTGGGAATGAGGTGAAGTAAACATTTTTGGGTGGTCTGAGGGTTCCCATTGCACCTATCCATCTGGGAAATCTGGGAGAAGAGTGAGAGCTGCATCCTCCCACTTGTAAGGCAGAAAATCAACGGTGCCCAGAGAGGTGCTGGGGTTTCTGCCTGTGACACAGATGGAACACAGAACAGGTCCCCATGCCCAAATCTCCTCATAGGAGACCAGTGAGAGTATTTGATTGAATGAACGTCCCAATGAAAGCCTCTTCCTAAAGCTCCTTTCTTGCTTATGGAAGAGGATGAGGTACCCAACCAGGCTGTCCCACATCAGTGGGGAGAGGAGGTCCTGGGAAGGATGATTTCCTGCCTCAGCCCTGAATTAAACCACTGAATATTTTCCTCCTTTTTTTTTCAGAACAAAGTGGGAAGAGGGTTGGGCTGCTTCCAGGACAGATCTGCACCTTTCAGTGTGCTCATGCATCAGCTGGACTCAACGCCCAAATCACGGCACTGGGTGTCTCACATCACCCAGACCTGCTGGACAGAGGTCCAGGGGGCCAGACTGGGCTCAGGGAGAGCACAAACCCCTCTCAATGGGAGCAGGCCGAGGACACGCAGCCCTCACATTCTGCAAACAGAAAAGGAGCTCCCTTGGCACTGGAGAAGTTTTCCTTTCCCAGAATAAAATGCCCAAGTACCTTCTATATTTAGACATCAAGGCTTTTCAGGAAACAGAAGGAGGCTTGTACTAAGTTCTGTGTTCACCTCTAGAGATGGCTGCTAGCCTCCTGACCAGGGCTGACCCCAAAGCCCATTGCTACATCGGTGCTAATCCCTCCCTGCCTTGTCAGTACTTCCCATGGGCATCAAGGAGGTGTATAAAAGATGGGTAGATGAGTTTCTGAGGGACATGGTTTAGTAAGGGGACAGGTACAGTTGGACTTGATGATCTCAGAGTTTTTTTCGAACAAGATGATTCCATGATTCTATGATAAGGGACCCTAAAATGCCCTTTGCCCACATCAGGCTCTGTGGGCCCCAACCAGCCTCTCTTTCAGGTGGGGAAGGGCTTAGAAAAGTTGGAGGAGGGCCAGGCTTCAATGGGAAAGAGCAGTAGTGCCCGACTCTGGCTGCCACCAAGCCCTGGGAGCGAGGGCTGCTGGTACTGGGTGGCAGAGGGCACTGAGGTGGGGGAGCCATCCCATAGTAAGAGCTCCTCCAGCTTTCCTGGTGCTTTCTCCTTGACTATGAGTAAAAGAAAAAAGTTGCTTTTTTATAACTGATTTATTGTTCGAGGCTTGGCACTGCTCCTCACAGCACCCAGGCTGGGGTGCCCGTCCCTGCCACCCACCTGCAGCTGTGGGGCAGCTCTCCCTCCAGCGCTCCCCTCTTCCAACTGGATGGCTTCCCAGCAAGGAGCAGCAGGAGAAATCTTGGCTTCTGGTGAGGAAACACAGCCAGTGCCGGGGAAGGGTGGGGAGGGAAAGCGATGCATTTCCAATGCTCAAGCACAGCATCCTCACAAGCATCCCTGTAATTGCAGCCACATGCTGGCTCTCACAGCCCTCGCCTCGCTTGAGCCCCCATCTCCTTCTCCACTCCCGGGGCTGCTGTAGAGCCCCCCCTCACCCTAGCCCAGACATGCCTTTCATCTCCTGCTTTGGGCCAAGAGAGAGCTGCACCCGTTCTGCATCACAGACCTGGAAACCCAGTGGGGCTGGCGGGGAATTTCCAACACGGCCTTAAGCCGCAGCGGAAGATGATGGACCCTGGACTATACTGGTCCCTGAGCCCTTCTCTCTCTTTCTTTCCTCCCTCTCTCCTCCAGCATGAATATTTATCCCCTTGCCTGGGCTGAATACTTATCCCTTCGCCTCGGCTGCCGTCGCCATCGGCATTCCTGCAGGAATTCCTCCTTCTCCCGCCGTCGAGTGCGGCTCAGGGCCGAGACAAGGGGGAGGCAGCCCTTTTCATTTCCAATCCCCCCATCCTCGGTGGAGAGTAAACATTGTTCCTCTCACAAAGGCGGGTATTGTAGCAGGATGGGGGGGAAAGAGCAGGAGGAGGCGCGGGGGAGATGAAGTGTGAGTGGGAGGGAGGGAGAGCACAAGAGAGCCCCCTGAGAAGAGGGCGAACGGGATGTGAATATAAATTCTGTAAATATTTTCTTTAAGGTGCTGCATGTAATCCCAGGAAATAGATCCAGTTTCATGGGAGAACGGGGGGAGCAGGACTGGCTTTGCTGTGGGTTTCTCCACGTTGATTAAAATCCTGATGGAGAGTGGAGGGAGCATCCCAGGCTGCTCAGGAGAGCACCAGTGCCTCCTCACCACCACCTTCCTGCCTACCTCCAGGTCTACACACCAGCCAGGCAGTGCCTTGTTCCCCGGGATGTCCCAGCTTGCAGTCCTCAGGCCATTTTCCTCCTGGATAACATATGGCCAGGGTGGCAAAGCAAAGGAAAATGGAGTTTGAGTCCTCCAGTGAAGAGTTTACTGCCCATCATCCACATTGCCCCAAGCAGGAACAAGATCTTGAGATAAGCTGAGGCCCATGGCACCCATGGGAGGGTGCAGGGACACCTTGTCCTGGCCAACACCCGATACAAGTCGAGATTTGTCTAAAGTGGACATCCCAGGTGATGAATATGGGCACTGCTGGTAAATCCAGCAGCAGCCGTGAGAGAGCCCTTCCAGCCCCTCTCCTGCCCAGGACCTGCTATGTCTGTCCTGTGCCCCTCTGCCCAGGGAAAAGACAGGAGGTGGGTTGGTGGCCACACTGGGGGGAAGGGCAGCTGCCTGTCCCCTGCTCAGTGGGGCAGGGGCTTTCCCAGCCCTCCCGCAGAGCAGCTCGGAGCGGATGAGCCGTTACCTCGTTCCGGTCCGACGAGCCGTTGTGTCTCCTTCAGAAAAGGATTACCAAAACATCTAATTACGCTCTCCCTTCTGCCTGTCTTGCCTCCTTTTGATGCTTTTTGGCATTGTATAAAACAACTGCATCCAGAAGCCAGACCTTCCATGGACTTTTGCTTTAACGGTGATTCTTCACTTGCCCAGCTCCATCCCAGGAGCCCCATTTATCCTCCTGCAAGCACAGCTGCTCTCCCCACCCCACAAGCCCACTTGGCTTCAGGCATCGAGCAAATTGCTCACCAGCAATTTGGGTCCTGGCATGGCTGGGGACCATCACTGCATCCCGTCGCTCATGCAGGGGCTCAGCCTGCATCCTCAATTCCATGGGGCAGGGGATCTCCTGCTGTCTTCGACATCCATTGCCATCGCAAGGCATCCCCTGTTGAAGGACAGAGGCTTGGAGGCCACCATGCCCCTGTCTGCTCCCCAGGCCACGTGCAAGCATAGAGATTCCTAATTCTAAGGCACTTCTGGGGTTTCAGCAGTTACTGTCTATAATTATGACTTCTTTTAAACTGTCTTTGCTCACAAGGGATCCCTGCTGTTGTCAGCTGGTCCCTCCGTGGTCCCGGGGTAACAGGTGCCATGGCCATGGTCTCCTTTCACTGGGGCACCATGAAATGTGACATTCAGCGGTCAGGGCGATGGGGAGGTCAGAAGTATAACCACATTGCAAAAGAGATTAGAGCCATTCAGGGAGGTCCCGGGAGGGCTGTGAAGCAGGCTGACCTAGAGGTGGGCTTCACCCTTTCACTGCCAGGAGGATCACTGCACACTTGCTTCATTCCTCCTTCCCCAATCCAGTTGCTGGCTCATATCTGAGAGGGGACGTGGGGCTCCATAGTCCTTTGATCTCCTCCAGCACAGCTGTTTGCAGACCTTTATGTAAGGGACGAGAAATGCGACTGAAATAACCAACAGAGCAAAGAGAACCAAGTGTGAAAGACTATAAATAAATATGACACAATAACTGTGACCACCACTAAATAAGTTTTAAATTGAATAGGTGGTATAAATAGAGTCAAAAGCAAAGATGTCACCAACAGATGACATGGATTTGGGGTGGGGAGCAACTGGTATGATGCAGTTGCTAACATGGCAAGGCCACATGCATGTTCTAATTGCCCTCTTCCATCTCTGCTGTCTCTCAGCCAGACATGCAAGCCTGTCCCTTGAGAGGCAGGAAGAAGGTTGAGCCCCCATGGCAATCCAAGCCCCTCTCACCAACTTCCCAGAACCCACCTGGGCTCATATGTTGCCTCCAGAAGCTGTAAAATGGGTTTCAAATTTCACTTTTGGTGTTCAAAACCAATCCTTCTTTTTCCTTTCTCTCCTTTCCCCAGCAGATGTGTTAACCCTGACTCCTGCAGATCCTTCACGGTGGTGTTTGCAGTAAGAGCTGGGCTCACGTTGACTCCTTTGCTGGCTGATGCAGAAGCCATGTGTGTTCCTTAAGGCAGTCACTTTGCACCTGTCCCTCACCTTGCAGGTGCTCAAATGTTCAGGGTGTCTCAATCCCAAACCCACACAAGTGTTAAAGTGCTGCATCTGCTATAGGCACTGCAGCTCCCATGTAACTGGGACAGCATCCCATGTCCTCGGCCCCAAAACACAGATCAAGGGGCAGAGCCCTGGAACCTGTCCCTCCCAGCATCACAAATTGCCACTGCAGCATCACCTTGGCCAACTTTGCTATTCTGGGAACAGTGATTTCGCAGCTCTCCAGAGATGCTCAGTGAACATTGAATACTGAGATCAGCCCCAGGAGATCCCCACAGGTACGGTGATGGTGCTGCAGCCCAAGCTGTGCCATGGCAGGGCTTACACTGCCAGCCACCCTCGATGCCAGCAGAGGACAACCCACCCATGGCTGTTGGAGCAGAGCCCTCATCCCATTTTATCCACGAGGAATTGCCTAGCTTGAATTCACAACAATCTTGGCAGGGTGGAAAACTTCCCAGCCCTCTCCTCATTCTTTTCCACCTTCCTCACTGTGGGTCCAAACCCAATCTACCTGTGGTGGCTTCCCTCCCTATTAATATCTGGGTAAACCCCTCCTTGGTGGGAGAGCATCCAGCTGGGTTCAGCTCAACATAGAGGGCTGGAGCCGGGGGGAGCAGGGGGGAGCGTGTGTGGGAAGGGGCGAGGGGCTGCAGATCAGGGCTGATATGGCCTGGCATTTTGGCAGAATTTTCTAGGACAGTTTGTACAGTGTCCTCCCTATACAATAGTTATGTCTAGCCACTGCACTGCAGCTCTCATTTCCATGAGCAAGGAATTCAACCGAAAAGTAAACAGGAAAAAACGTTACATCTCACAGTTTATAAATATATACGGAATTATTTAGGCAGTCAGGCCAATTTGCACAGATGCCGCATATATGCTGTGACAGATCTCTGTGTTGTTTTGGAGCCACCCCTTGTGAATGGGAAACAGGGCTGGTTTCTTGCCATGTCTGCATGAAATATCGGGATCCTCCTGCAAGCTGGCTGCGAGCAGCACGGCTCTTGGGAACAGCGCTATGAGCTGACGTGAGCTATTTGCACGTAGTGCTGAGAGACTCGAGTCCCCACGTTTCCAGCTTGGGCTGCGCAAGGTCTTTGGAAGAGGCACAGGAGTTTTTCCTGGGGATTGCATGGGGCTTTCAGCCTGAGATCTGCTGGATCAATGGGACAAATTGTGCTTTGGTGGGGTAGGGGGAGGACCTGCCCTGGCACACACAGCTCCACCAAAGTGAGGTGGCATTTTGGAGCCCCCCATTCCCTGTGTCCAACAGGTTAAACCTGTTGGTTCCCAGGGCATGGAGGCAGAGAAAGGTGCAAGCAGGGCAAACTGACCTCCAACTCCATGCAGGACACCAAAAAAAATGCTGCTCAAGCCCCCATTCCATCAACCTCCTCCACAGCAAGCAGCCCAAGGCGCCTCAAACGCAGAGTCACAATTCAGATCAAAATGATGGGAATGGGCTTTTTCCAACAACGCCCCTTCCTCCCCCCCTCACACCCGGCCTGAGCCTGGAGGTTTATTCAACCTGACAGCCGAGTGACTTGATCGTTCGACGCAATGTCTTAATTACAGAACGTCCTCCATGGCAATTTCTGGCCACGACCAGTAAAAGAAACTTCTCTTTCCCATCTCTCTCTGCCCCCCCAGCTCTGCCGAGCTGTGCCGAGCCACGAGAGCTGCTCAGACAGTGGGGATATTGTTTTGGTCATTGCCTGAATGGCCCAACCTCCTCAGCTGTAAAATTACCTAGAGGATAACTAAACAAACCCCAGACAAACACTTCTTTAAAGGCACTGCTTGCTTTGCAGCAGTCATTTCCCCCTGCCCACCACATGTGCTCACACTAAGTTTTCTTTTCCTCCCTCTCAAGGGCAACACAGTTGCAATGCCCTTGCAAAGCATTGTGTGGGGAAGAGGGGACGGGAAAGTGTGAGGGGACTTGGGGGATGCCATGGGCTCTTCTAGACTGGGCATTGCTCAACTGTGGCTCAGGGCTGGAGACCTTGTGACACAGAGGCATCACCAGCAAACAGGGATGCAGAGAGAGTGATTCTTTGGGCTGAGCCATGTTGGAGCTGGGAGGGAGATAGTGGTTCAAAGGGTTTAGTATTGACCCACTGCCTAGGGAGCTGGGTTCTTCCCCAAAATAGCACTGGTGGCTCACGTGACACCTGGTCCCACCAGCTGAAGTCCACTGAAACCAGTGGAAAAACTGTCCCAAATATCAGCATCATGCATGACCTGATGGGACTGTTGAGCTCCTGGGAACAAAATCAAGCATTAAGGGACCATAAAACTCCTCAGGACTGAGCTGGATGAGTGGGGAGGTCAGGGCAGGTCCCCTCCAGGAGGTTTTGCTGTTTCCAAATATCCCTCATAAATAGGAGAAAAGCTGTGGCCAAATCCTCATTCAGAGTCAATGTAAGCATTTCCTGACTCGGTGTTGATTTCACAGATTAAAGCTGGTCAAAAACAACCTGGTAGAAATCCAGCCAGCATTAATTTTTGGAAAAAGACCTTGAGGAATTTCATTCGAGTTTGTTCCGAGGGGAGGGGCTGTGCTTTTCCCACCCAGAAGCTTCTTTGCTCTTGAAATACGTGCAATAAACACATGAAAGCCAAGCTCCAGCTATAACCAAAGGGGCTGTCCTTCTGCTGAAAAGGCATTATTTTTTTGTAAAAATATGGGATATTAGTCAATCTGGGGTTATGCTTTTAATTTCAGTGAATTCTACCAGTGAATCACTAATCTAAAGTATTACAACTGCACCCAAGTTTCCATGTTCACACAAAGACTGCAGTAACAGCCTGGGGTTTGGCATAGGGAAGCAAGAAAGGAGTTTAGGATCAAAAATTCCATTAAATAAATCCTTGTAGCCAGTCAGAGGGAGGCTTCTGGTGTTGACCCACTCAGAGAAACAGGGGTAAAAACCAAAAACACAGCACTGTGGTGTGTGCTCTGAAAATATGTGCAATCCAACTGGTGCAGATCCCAAATTTTGGCAGATTCCTAAGATCAGGAAATTCCTTGAGAGCTCGGGAAATTCTCCAAGACTGAACCCAAGCTATTTCACTTGCAGAAGATATCAAGTTCTCCTCCTTGGTTTTCTTTTTTTCCTGGTGATTGGTCAGCGGGACCTTGGCGAGCACACGATGCTGTACAGTGAGAAAGAGGATTAGCAAAACACAGCAGAAGGCCAAACGCAAATGCAGGGCCCGCAGGAACAGCTGCTTGCAAAGGGAAGCCAGGAGAGCCAAATATCAGCCATGAGGTTCCAGCTCCAAACAGGTCTGGAAGGAACCCAAGCTGGTATCAGTTACACTTTCTTCCCGGCTTCTTTGCCTGTGCATAAATAACCACCCATTATTTACGGCCGTTCCCATCACACACCCCACACGTGTGCCTGCAGGGTCACCTCAGAGGACAGGGCAGAGCTGGCTGCAGCAAAGGGGCACGATGTGTCTCCCTTAGGACCCAAAAATAACTCCCCTCAAGCCTGGCCGTTGCTGTGTCGATCTATCCAGAAGTCACCTGGTGTCTGGGGACACGTGGGAGCCATGCTGACATGGCTTGGAGCAAGCTGTTCTTGACAACAGAAAAGCAACCCTGAGGTGTGGAAAACCTCTTTGCTGCCCCAGAACCCCATCTCCAGGCAAAATGGCCACAACAAGGCAAAAAATAGGCACAAAGCAGTGAATCAAGCATGTAGAATAACTGATCCCAGGTGGGCTCGTAGAGTTTCTCTCCATCATCCACCCTAGAAACACACATTTGCCTCATCCAAACAGGCTGTTGGAACAGCCAGGAAAACTCCATGCGGCTCGTGCTCCCAAAATACTGGAGATGGGGGAGACAGAGGACAACCCTCAGGCTGTTTCTTCACAGAGCTCTGCAGCAGCCTCCACACTTGGTCATCACTCCCTTGGGCCCACCATATGCAGGGAAACTTGTCTCCAAAGCTGCCTCTCAAGTCCACCTCCGTTGCAGAAGTGAGACTTGACTGCTTGCCTTCACCTTTCCTGTAGGAACTGGGCATCCTCTTGAGCATCCCAGCACTTCAACGCCAGGGAATCTCTTTGCTTTACAGGATTGTTGAAGACAAGGGTGCAAAGGAGAGCTCAAAGGATACAATTAGCTCAATGGTGCCACAACGCTGGGTGACTCAAAAACCAAAAAAGTCATCAGAGAGGTCGGTTTGTGCAAACATCCTTCAAAATTCCCCAGGTCCCAAAGGAAAAGTATTTTCTTTCCGCTCTTGTGGTGTTTTTCTTCCACTGTGTACAGAAATGAGGTCACTGAACAGAGGTTTTGTGGCTAATTCTTTGGGTTGCTTCCATCATTCTGTTCCCAGAAAAGGAAAGGTGAAAGTTGGCCCAGATAGGCACACAGCAAAGGAAGAACACGGATCTGGCTGAAAGCCAGAGGCACAGCTCTGCAAAGGACCTGGCTAGAGAAGCAATCAAACATAGCAATTCTAGGGACATTTCTTCAAACCAAAATGCCAGGCTGCTGTTCTCTCCACTTCCAGTAAAACTGTTTCTTGGATGAGGGACAGTCCCTAGAGAAAAGCATTCATGCAGGAGAGATGGGAAGGACCATCCAAAGAGCAAGTGCAGAACTACTGCAACAGTGTGGAAATGATTGAATTTTTTCAGTAGCACATGAGATCATCTTCTGCTGAAGACAACCTCTCTGCAGCCCTGTAGTGTGCACCAGCTGAGATGCAGCACAGAGCTGCTTTGAGAGAACCTTCCCCAAGGACACCTGGCTGCAGGTCAGGCCAGCAGGCAGCCCTGAAGCCATGCAATCCCCCAGAGCCAGGGCTCCCTGGGTGCTGTAAACAACAGGGTTTGCAGGATAACTTTGGTGTTGGGGGATGAGCTGGCACCAAAGCCCTCTCCTGGAGCCACAGGTTGGGCAGCTCAAACAATGATCCCATAGCTGACCCTACTTTGAGCAAGTTTGACCAGGGACCAACCCCCCCGTGATCTCAGTCAGGCTGAACAAGCCCATGATCTGGCTACCAGAGCCCTCCAACAAAACCAGAAGGAACACACAGCTCCTTGCAAGATTTCATGCTGGAAGGGCACCTCCTGCAAAAGCTTCCTAGCTGCACCAGTACCTTCCCTCATAGCACGTCTTGAGCTCTGCTCCTGCCAGCACAGTTTTTTGTCTGACCCAGCCTCACACCTCCACCCTGAAGGTGTTCTCCTCCCCTACCACCTTCCCCTGGCTTCAGAGATCTTGCAGGAGTTGACAAACTTTCTTCTTGTAATTGAGATCCCTCTGCTCACCCCAGATCATTGTCTGCCCGCAGAGCAGCCTTTCCTCTCATGCCGTAGTTGCAGAAACACACAGCCCCACCCCAAACACTACCTGATCGTCACTCCCTTCTCTAACCACACCCACCCAACATTTTATAGCACTCCATAGGCTCCTGCTCAGCTGAGCCGGAGCTGACAGGGGACCAGCTGATATCAGGGCTGTCTATGGGGCTTACAGGGCCAACCCACACCAACCCAAAGCCTGTGTCCAGCCAGATCCACTACACCCCATCTTCAACATGCTGGGATTTACTGGGAGGATATCACCTCCTCCTTTGCTCAGTCTTCATCCTCTTCACTCTGCATCCGGGTGCTGCTGAATCCAGCTACGATTGCCCCTGGAGACTGCTCCCGCTCCATCTCCACGGCTGTTGCCTGTTAATATTCTCTCATCTCTGGGGTCCTGGCATGGCTGGGAAAGGGTTTTTTTAAGCACATGCCCCCTGTTCCATACAAAGGACCTCCTGCCTTCCTCCTGCCCTTGCTAAATCTTCCCTGTCAGCCTCCCTGTGCATTTTCCTGGAGGGCAGATGCTAATGGACATATATAAAGCAACCTGCGTATTCTACTCCCCACTCAGAGCTTGTGTAACCTGCAGTTGACCCCTCCTAGTCCTCCTAAGCCACAGCCCCAGTATGTGCTGCCTGCCGCCGCCGCCGCTGCTCTGGCATTTTTATGAATGGCCTTGAGCCCAGGGAAGAGACGTGAGCATGGATTTGGAACAGCTCCATCCCTTCTACCGCACGCGCTAATCTTGACAAATGATCAGCGTGTGGCTTTCGAAACCAGAGATAAGGCTGTCTGACCACTTCAAGTCACTGCACTTTCCCATGAAGAAAGGGATTTTGTTCTCAGCCCCCGGCCGCAGCTTCCTCCACAGCCTGGGCAAACTCAGGTGCCCCCACCCTGAGCTCAAGGGGGGACACACACTGCAATCATGCCCCTTGGGAGAGGGGCCAGGGTCTGCTTCAGAGCAAAACCTCAACAACCTCCAAACAAGGCAAATGCTGTGACATTGCCTGGGTTTCTGATACCACTGGACCAGGGCTGCATGCACACCAGCATCTCCTTCCTGTCGAGGCCCATAGGGAAAGTGGTCCATGCTCAGTGTGGAGCCAGGATATGGCAGAAGTATGTGCTGGGAGGTAGCAAGAGCTTCCAGTCCTGCAGCTGAGCCATGACTATAGTGGGCTTCCTTGGGTTCAATTTTAGCTGAAACTGGAGCACCTGGAGAGCTCCTGGGCCACCTGGCCCTCCTGGGGTCACTGCACTTCTTAGACTGGTATCCTATTGCACTGCTACAGCATTTGGGACATGCTTGCCACTTTGGGCAAGACAGTGTCCCCGTTCCTTCTCTCTGGGCTAGCTGTGGTGTCTTCACAGGGACTCTGAAACAGCAGAGAGGTCTCTGGGTGGATCCTGTTGGACCTGTACCTGGGAAAGCCAGGCTTCCCAGAAGGCTCCCTCTCTCTCACAGACACAGACTCGCTGCCAAGGGAAAGGCCTCTGTGAGTGCCAATTCAAGGAATGCCTTTGATCCAGTGGGAATCATCAGAGAGAAACTCTGCCTCTAAATCGAGCTGCTCTCTTGCCTTACCACTTTGGGAAATGAATTTGTACTCGGAAAAACTCAGGCTGGGAAAGATCTTGGGAAGATATCCAACCCATTTCCCTACCCTAAATTGGTCCTGACAGGGTTTTTTTCTATCTAACCTTTCCTTTAAAATCTCCAGATGGCTCAATACAGTCTCCTCCTGGGCTATATACATTTTACTACCAGATTTTTTTATTATTAATATCCAACTTAAATTTCCCTTCCTGCAATCTGCTCCTATCCCACAGCAGCACAGAGAGCAACTCTCCTCTCACCACTGCACCCAGTGCACCCACCCTGCCCAGCGTGGCAGTGCCTTTCCCACAGTGCGACCTATTTAAAGCTCAGGATAATGCTGGACAAGGCTTATCCTGGCCAAAATCAAGGGGAGTTGAAGAGTCCCTGGACTGTCCTATCACTTTTTCTATTGCTGTGCTGGCCCGTGGGAGGGTTTGGTGGTGCAAGAACGCACACCCACTGTGCCCTGCACAGGCACCAAACATCATACCCAGGTGGGAACGGGAGGTCAGGAGCTACTGGCTTTGTTGACCCATGAAGGGAGGCAATTATTCAGCTGATGAGGCCATGCAGGTGTTAATTAAAAAGCATGCGAAGCAGAACAGGTCACTGTTTGGTGTCACCCATTTGTGAAATTAGCCTTGTGGTTGTTCACCCAGCCCTCCCTGGGAGACAAGAGCAGGGGAAGAGCTGCTTGTAGTACCTCTGCTCTTCCTTTCTTCTCCTCCAGCTGAGCTCCTGTTTCTGTGTACCTCCTGGATTCTGCCCAATGTCCCTTTTTTTTAGCCAGGTCTCTGCTGGATCCTTAGTAGGGAAAAACTTCTACTCGTTCATCCCTAGACTGGCCAGGAGCACAGCTGTGCAGCGTTGGAAAGGGTAACTGAAATAATCAACTCCTGGCAGTCCATGTGGAGATCAAGCTCTCTAGTCACACGCCAAGCTGGTGCAGGAGGTGCTCAGGCAGGGACACTGATGGACATAGCCTCCGAGGTCCCTTGGTGTAGGGCCTCAGGTTTGCCCAACGTCTAGTTTTGAGCAGGAGCAGCTCTGCGCTGATCCCCTTCACCCTTCAACCAAGCCAGGAGGGAAAGCAGAGCTTTTCTCTGGGAGGCACCAAGGGCTGGTGCTGTCTGACCCAAATGTTACCAGCAAGCAGGTCTGCAGAGCCTTTCAGCAGCAGTTCAGGGCGGCAAAGCCCTTCCATTCTGCTGGAGAGCTCAGTGCTCAGTGCACACTTCACAGCTCTGGGAGATGGAGCTTGGCATGTTCTCTGTTAACTCCTGGGATGTGCCCATGTAAGGAGGATGCCCTGGTAGGAAGGAGGTTCCTGTTTCTTTTCTACATGAACACTTCTCCAGAGCCAGGATGCCATGCCAGGCTCCACATGGGCACCGTGCCGTGCCCGGTCAGAGGCTGCACGGCTGAGCTCCAAAGAGTCAAACACGAGCTGCTCCCTCAGAAGTGCAACTCAACGAATCCCAGTTTCCTGCCGCTCTGTGTCTCATGGTTGGATTAGTTCATGGCTAATAAGGCACATGAGAGTTTTTCCCATGGTTTGGGGCACTTGTAATAACTCTCTCTTTTATGGATTCTTTGATGTCTTATAATGGAGTTGACAATGAATCCATTTCCTCACTGGGGATCCACGTTTGGCACTTTCTTGTCTATCCAGATGCCTCTTTTCATAAAACAATTAGAAAATAGAGTAACAAAATGGAATTTAGTCTCTCTGAGGATGTTGCCTCACTATGAAATTTGGCAGAAAGTGACCCAGAGCTTCAAAAGAGGGGCAGGAACAGTCAGACAGATACACACATGCACCCACACAAGGACAATGGGTCCCACCTCCTGCCTAGGCTAGCCAGAATGAACGAGCACCCTTGACTCTGCCCTGTTGTGCCCGTTCAGCACAGCACAGGCTTGAAGACCTGGAGAAGGGTTTTTTCCTGAAATGGTGAAACACCAGATGTTTTTTTCCTGAGGCCTCAGACACACACGTGCAGTGCGCTGTTATTAAAACTGGCTCATACTCCTCGAGCACAGGGAAAAATATTAAGGCTGTATGCAAGGTTAGTTCTCCACTTTGGCATCCAGAATTAAACCAGGCAGGCTCGGTTGACTTTTGTTTGTTTTTATAGAGTTGCTTATACACTGTTCCTCCTGCATCATCCCAGCAGAATAGAACAATCCAATGCACCAGCTGGACAAGTGCTTCATGTGCTGCCACACATGTATATACCATGTAAAACCCCATAATACGGCCACCTCTGGGGTGCAGAGCACACGGTGTCTCACAGCAACATCCTACACCAGATTGAACTGAGAGGAGGGAGCCGATTGAGAGGATGCACTGGTTCATTACATAGACTTCCTCCTCTTGGTTTTCCACCTAGTCTCTCCTACCTCCCCCAGCATGGCTCTTCTGTGGATTTTTCTTCTCCTCCTAATGTTTCTGTGTTCACCTCAGACTGAGCCAAAGGCTCCTTTTAACTGAAAAAAAGGCTGTTTGTCTCAGTATCTCATCATCTCCGTCTCAGTGTCAGCCCAAGCCTTGATGTCTCCTTCCCAAGCAGCAGGTTTCACTCCTGCATTTGTGATTCCACCCTTTCTCAGCCACTTCTTGTTTTTCTTCAAGAGTTTTGGAGAAGCATTGCATGCTTTGCTGTGGTGCTTCCCTGCCTGGACTGACTTGGGTCTGGTCTCTGCCAGCAGAGGCAGGAGCCTCATCAAACCTCTGGTGTGGTCTCGGTGGGATGCCCAAGGGTGCAAGTGTCCTCTTAGGCAAGTCTCTGCTTATAGGACAAAACCTCCTGCTCCCTGGCACAGGCTCATCTCTGCAGGGCTACAAGCTGACCTCTACCGCATAGCACCAGGGATGTTATCCACCTCCCAGATTGCCAGTGCAGTGAGTGGGGGTCCTCTCCGACTCACCCAACAGCAAAGACCCTGCTGTGGCTCAGAGAAAGGGTCTTACACCAGTGTGGTTAAGGAGTGGAGTCAGGGCAGGATAGGCTGCTCAGTGCCCAGCACCCACTGTGTGGGTCACCTGTGGGTGGGATCTCTGGAGCTCAGGAGCAATAGGACACCTGAGCCTGCCTTCCAGAGCCACCAAGGAGGAGGTGCACTTGGCTGTGGGAGATTCAGCAGTCTGCAGAGAAAGTCAAGGGGTTCCCTGGAGCCTGGAACCAAAGTCAAAATCTGCCGGGGGGGGTGGGGGTGGGGGGCTGATGCCCTTTCCAAAACGGCCCTTCCTGCAAAATCCAGGTGCTGAGTTCATTGGGCTCTCGCTGGTGCTGGATGCATCAGCGTGGTGCCAGCCACAGGACTGACAGCTGCCAGTGTCCAGCAGCAAAGATCACCTGGAGCCCAACGCGTCCACGGGGCGGTGGTGAGGTCCCTCCAGCCTTTCCCTTCGCCTGTGCCCCGGGAAGCAGCAGAGCAGCCCCGGGGGCTGAGGGGTGGCAGGGGAGCTGTGCAGGTACCCCGGGGCTCTGCTGCACCTGTAACCCCCTCCAGAGCAGTGGGAGAGGGGGAAGGGGGGGGGGGGGGAAGGAACAAAGGGAGAAGGAGAGGGAGAGGGAGAAGAAGGAGTGGGGGCAGAAGGAGACAGAGCAGGGGGAGGAGGGGAAGGGGCAGCAGGAGAGGGGGCAGTGGGAGAAGGGGCAGGGGGAGAGGGAAGCAGGAGAGGAGGCAGTGGGAGAAGGGGCGGCTCTGGGGCAGAGCCTAGGAGGGGTCCAGCCCCTTCCAGCCCCGCTACCGGGCTCCAGCACGGGGGGGGGGGCTGTGAGGGGGGGCATGAGGAGAGGGGGGAGCCGGGGGTCGGGGCGGTGGGAGGGCAGGGGGAGGAGCCGGTCCGCCCCCCGCGCCGCCGCACAAAAGGGGTCGAGCGGGCGCGGGGCAGCGTGTGCCGGCGGGCAGGGACGGGCAGGGCAGGGGTAGCGGGCGGTACTCCATCCCCATCCCGTCCCATCCCCTCCCACCCCGTCTCGCTCCATCCCATCCCAGTCCGCCCGGGACGATGCGGCGGGCGCTGCGCCGCCGCGGAGCTCTGCTCGCCTGGCTCTCCCTGGGGACCCTGCTCGCCCTCTCCGACGCCAAAGGTGCCTTCTACCCCCCCGCCGCCCCTCTGCCCTACGGCGGCAGGTACAGCCTCTACACGGCCGGCTCCAGCCCGCAGCTCGGCAAGCCCGTGGGCAAGCACAAGTAAGCGACTCTGCGCGACCCGGATCCGTCCCGAGAGCCGGCATCGCCCCCGGGTATCCCTCCCGGGGTACCGTCTGCCGTCAGGCATCCCTTACCGGGCATCCCCTACAGGGCACGGATGGCGGGCACTGGGTACCAGCAGCCAGCATCCCTGGGGGAGTATTCGCCACGGGCATCCCTTACCGGTGACGCATGGCGGGCACTGGGTACTAGCAGCCAGCATCCCTGGGGGCGTATTCGCCACGGGCATCCCTTGGTGGGCAGCAGTGTCCCTCCCAGGGTACCCGGCCACCGCGGCCGTCCCTCAGTGGGCAATGGTTTCCCCCTTCCCCGGGTACACAGCTGCTGCGGGCATCCCTCGGTAGACAGTTTCCAAGAGGGAGCAGGCTTTGTGCGCGGGGGACCTGTGTGCTGCAGTCTCATGAGGGACAGGGACAGGGTGATGAAGATAGGATGCTTGTGTGGGTTTATGGGGTGAGTCCATGGGGTGTGAGGCTGTGATGTGGGGGAGGGGAGGATGGCACTGCACAAACCTGTGCATGAAAACACCAATTGGCTTGGAGGGAATTTGCCCTTTTACTTGTAAAGCAGACTTACTAGAGTTGAAATATGTTTTCAAGTAACCTGGAAGGCTCAGGCAGATGAGGAATGTGGGCTTTACACGTAATGTAGACTTTTTCCATTCAGTTGCAATAAGGCTGTTGCATTGGGGGGGAGGGGGACTCACTTCCCTCCCCACTCATGTGCTAAAACTGTTACTGTTGGGCTCCTTCAAAAGGGGGAGCACATGGTGTTATGAAAAAGCTGAAATGAATAAAGTAACTTTTGAGGCGAACAATACTGGCAGTGCCAGTGAGAGCTTTCCAAAACCCGTAACATTTTCCAGCTGCTCACTCTTAAAACATCAGGCTGAAGCTATAAAACTGCTAGTCACAGGTGGGTGAGGAGGAAAGGGGTTTCTTAGAAGGAGAGCGAGCCATAACCACCTTAACCCAAGTAGTCACAGGTAGGAAGTGTTTATTAGTGACTAGTGATTTGCCAGTATTGGCTACTAGCTTACTTCCAGAGGGGGTTAGTAGTGTTTGCAAGCAGATCCTGGATTTGTGGATAGAGAGTGATTCTAAATTTCCACATGCACACATGATCTGCCTTCCCTCCAGCTAAGAGAAGTGGCTGGCCTTCGCTCTCTCGTGGCCCTCTGCGTGGATAAATGACTCACTTTTAGAGGAGTGGGGAGCAGCATGGATCCCTGCACAGGCTCTGAGCCTGGCAGCCTCTTGCCAGGGCAGAGCTGTTTGTGTCTGCTCAGGCTGGAAATGCCAGCTATTGCCCAGAGCTGCAGTGCCCGTCCTAGGCAAGAAACAGCCCTTGGGGCTGGGGTAGGGGTGCTGGTGCTGTTCCTGGGGGGAGCACGGAGGATGTGCTGGGGACATGGGGTTGGGAGGGAGCAGGTAGAGCCAGGGTGTCAGAGGGAGGATGAGCCTGCTTCCACTGTGCTGCTTCACTGAGGAGTTCTTGCCCTGTGTGGGCTGCTGGAGGTGGAGGAGCCTGCTCAGGACCTCTGAACAGGAGCACCCGAGAGGGTCATGGTAGGCCTTGGCATGAGTAGAGGATGTACTTCCTTCACGTGTTTGCCATCAGTGCTTGTCCCTCCTTCACCCATCTTTCCCCACTGAGGATGAGCCAGAGTCCCCTGCTCTGTCACCGGAGAATCATAGAATCTTAGAATGATAGAATTGTTTGGTTTGAAAAGACCTTTGAGATCGAGTCCAACAGTACCTGTCCACTACTAAACCAGATTCCCTGAGAAACCCATCTACCTGTCTTCTAAACACCTTCAGAGGGTAATGTGGGGAGGGGTTATGATAGGTGCACACAGGTGTGCATGCGCACACCACACGTGAACACACTCTCCTACAAACAGGAGACACCACAGTCCTCCTCCCAAACCCTTCTGCTCCATCATAACTGTCCCAGTCCCTTTCCTCAGCTCCACCTGCCCATGAGAGCTGGGCTGAGGCCCTGCAGCTCGTTTCCCGGTCAGCCCGGATGCTGCTCTCCGCAGGCTGCTCAATGGTGATGCCAGGGAATCCCGGCTGCTTCCCACCTCGTGGCCAGACTGCTGAGCTGCAGCAACCCTGGCTCGCGTGGGGAGAGCTGGGTCCTCCCGCCTCACTGAACACCTCCCCACACCTGCAGCTCGTGACAGCCCATCTGCTCCATGCTGCTGGCCCTCTGACTCTGCCTTGGATCTGTGCTGTGTGCTTGTGCCGACCTCTCCTCTCACTCTGCCATCTGCCATGTCCCCATGCCTTTAATCCCTGCCCTTCTGCACATCCCTGCTGTCTCTGCCCCCGTGGCCCAAGTCCATCTGCTCCTGCTGGCAGCCCTGCCTTCAGCTGGAACAGCCTTGGCCTCCATCTGTCCCACTGGTTCTCCTGCATCCTTCCCCACACAGCTTTCCCCCTGGCCACCTCATCCTCAGCAACTGGCTTTGCTGGCTGGTGCCCTGAGGCACCCAGCTGCAGGTGTGATGGCAGGAGGGAAGAGGCTGTGCTCCTTGCATTGCCCATCCAAGGGATCTGAAGAGGTTTCCAGCCTCTGCCCAGTTTACAGCCTGGGTCCTGTCCCTGCCTCGATGGTGTAGGGAGCTGCAATGCTGCAGCCCCATGTCTCCTCTCCCCCTGCTGACTGTAGCATCACACTTGGTCTAGGTGTGACCCTACATACAGCAATGTCTGAAGGTTCTTGGGCTCGGCCCTGGTGCTGGCAGCACACCAGGAGCTGCAGGAGGATCGACCACCCCTGCCAGATGCTGCTGGAGCTGTTTCTAGGATGCTATTCCCATAACTGCCATGGCTGGTAGGGTTTTGCATGTCCCTCCAGCCCATCTCACCATCCACGACGTGCTGTGCCAAGCACAGCCCAGCTCTGGGGCTGAGGCTCCAGGTGACGCCAGGACTGGTGACAATGTGGCTGTGACTGTGGGAGCAGCAGCCGTGCTCAGCACTC